>CM056587.1:24310666-25510666 GCA_029721435.1 Gymnothorax reevesii | reverse complement strand
TTTGATCAAAATTGGTGCAAATGTCTGTCTCATGGTTGTGACTAAGTGCTGATCATTTAAGGTTGATCAAATATGGCTACCTTTCCCTCTAAATGGGTGACACATTTGCAACGTCTTGGTAGATTTGGATCAGACTTGCTGCAAATATTTACCTCTAAGCCCTGACCAAGTGATTTTATATATTGGGTTGATTTAGAATGCAAGTTGGTCGATTAGCAAACACATTTTCCACTTCTCAAGTTGTAGTGGGTGGATTTGCATCAAACTTGCCTAGAGTGTTGAAGGTCTTGGTCCAGATGAAGTTCGTATGGAACCCTCAAGACTTGCTAACCCACAATTTTATTACATTACAGTGACTTCACATTAAATTAGAAATGTCTTTAGTGCTACAACTGATTGATTTCAGTGTAACATCACTTTCTTATTTAATTTGCTGTTGATGACGAGATGACTATGGTGGCATGTCGTAGAGCAGACTTGTTTTCTTTATAGTACTGCATAACTGAGAATTTTAAAATGTTAGTGTCAAACCAGAGGAATGTTACGGGTCCCATGGGCCTCTGGTTCAAAATCACACACAGCCACTTTCTTTTGGTCAGTGGTGTATATTCAAATTTCATTTTTTATATGTCTGACAGAAATATGAAAATTCATATATTTCCTCAAAATGGTAAACCACTAACTCCAATGACAAAAAAAATTGTTTCTATAGCAATTAAAATTCTGTTTTTCTTTTCTTCAAATTCGCTGAGAATCAAATCATTTGTATAATTTTGTCCCATTTCAAAATTACAACTCAGACAAAAGAAAATTTAAAGATGAATGTGCAGTTGGCAGTTGGGTACCCACACCAACTCCTCATTTGTAACTACAGATCTGGAGAGCTTGGTGTGTGATTCTCCCGAAGTTCATGAGGAGCTTTGTCCTTATGATGACTGAAAGCTGCAATCAGCTCCTACCTTTTTGGCTATGGGATTTTAATTAATTAATTAATTAACTTATTTATTTATTGGTCTTGGGAGCTTCCATGGGCTATTCAGTAGGCATAAAAATGTGTACTATCGCTCTTACAACACTCCATTCTTCTCTTTGTTCATATCTCTTCTGCATGTAATGTATGGCGACCTTGACTTGCTGAATAATTGATTGTGTAATGACAGCAGTTAAGTGTTCTGGTATGTTCCATTTGTGGTAGTTGTCAGAAGGTGGTGATCAGAGTTGTGATGTGCATTTCCTGAGTACGCTGTGGTCCTTCCTTGATGTTCCTGTGCTCCTCTGGGAAAGGCTTGGCAAATTTTTCATTTTATTATTATTATTTTTTAGAATAAATAATACGTTACTCATTTTTGTGTGTGCACTGTTTGTTTATGTATATTGCTCATATGCAGTATTTCTTTTGCACCGAAGGTAACAGGACAGAAAAAAAGGCAAAATAAAATGAAACTGTCATTTTGTCTATTTGTTTATTTGACCACTACAGAGCATGAACTCAGCAGTCAAGTAGAATAAGCAAAATAAGCAATCCAGATAAATTTAATCTCTGATCTCTGGGCAGAAAACAGAAAGTGACAATACACACAGTGTCAGTGTGAAAGAAAAACACTATCATTAACACTTAAGAGGGAAAAAAACTAGTATCAGTTTGATGATTCATTAATGATCATTTCAGAATCGATTTCCAAAGCGATTGTAAACTTTTAAAACTGACTCAGTTATTGTGGTGGTAAGTATTCCATTTCCAGTTCCAAATAGTTATTCTCATGCTAGTCACCATCATTCATGTTTTCCTCCTTCATTATGTATGTGCTTATAAGCTGCCTCTTCCTGTCCTGCCACTTACAGCTTCCTCCCATGCTTCCATCAGAAATGACTGAGGTTAGGCTCAGCACTTTGCTTTAAAACAATTCAAGTTCTCAGTTACATGAGGAATTTAGCTGACACCCTTATCCTGCCTGGACTAAGATGTGATTTAACTAAATATGGGCTGATCCCTCATGGTGTAATTTTGGGTTAGGAGCCTTGTTCAATGGGCCCCAAACTACATTGACTCTCACTGTGGCTACACTAGGGCTCATCGTATCAAGCACCTATCGCTGCCAGACCTTAGGTCACCCTCAGTTCTCTGCAGATGATGACTTTGCCCCCGTGATTTTTATCCCAAATCTAGGCTTTATTTTTTTTCCCCCTGTAAAGTAGTTGGTCCCCCCACATTGAATTTCATTATCAATCACATTTTTGAAGGCATAGATTCATGGATTAACGGGCAAATGCCTGGATATATATATTTTTCTCATTTTCTTGTTTCATGTCTGAAAACACTGGAATGCCAAAATTGACACACTCATCTGTAAATGTTGGACAAAAGGCTGACTTCAAGATAATAGCGTAATAATGCATTAGTGGCATGTGATGATTTATTGTGCTCTGTATATTTATCTATTTATCCATCCATCCACTCTTTATACCGGTTCTTCCTTATTAGGGTCGCGGGGAAGCCGGATCCCATCCCAGCTGACTCTGGGCGAAATGTTGGGACCCACCCTGGACAGCTCGCCAATCAATCGCAGGGAGCACAAACTATTCGCTCCAACACTCGTACCAATTGCCAATTTAGCATCTCCAATTAGCCTAACATGTATGTCTTTGGACTATGGGAGGTAACTGGAGTATCTGGAGGAAACTCACGCGAAAACAGGGAGGACATGCAAACTCCACAAAAACTCCACCCCAGGCTGGATTCAAACCCATAACCTTCTTGCTACAAGGCAGCAATGCTACATACTTACTTACTTAACTTACTTACTTGCAGTATGTATCCCATGGACAGCTTGTTAATAGCCTCTCATTGTAATCTGCCTCCAAATCTAACCATAATCTGTTAAAAATATTTGTAATTAGTCAGTTAGCCGAAGACGAGTCGAGGGTTCGCAATTAAATGTCCAAACCTTACCGAGGGTGGCGCTAGAATATTTGCATCGTGATACATACTTCTACTTTTAGCTCGCAAAACTGGTTTTTCTTCTGCATGTTCATGTGACAGGCAATGCAAGTGAGTCACTGTTTTGGAACTACTAATGTATTCTCTTCCAGAAACACAATAATAGCGGCTCTGCATAATTATGAGATTCCTTTGCGAGGCGGCCATGTGTTGCTCAGAAGATAAGAGGGGGAAAAATTTGATAAAATACTCGTGAATGACAGATTTGACGTGATGAAGTTTCCAGTGGCAGCTATGGCCCGATCAACGTGAACTCATGCACAATCGTGTATGTTCACGCAAAGCAAATACCGTAACTTTGGACGTAGGGCACATGGCCCTACTGTATATCGTACACTAGCTTGGCCTATTGTTGGTAGCGAAAACTGAAACGAAGAATTGACCCTCTTTAAGCTACAGCGCGTCAGCTTATCACTCGCAAGGGTTCGACGAGAATGGCAGTGGTGCCACCAGAGGCGAAGTTCGGATGTCTAATTGCAATCCCGTAAATCAAAAAGGATGCTGAATGCATCCAATCCCCAAAGGCAGGAAAAGGCACTTACTGTCTGTGCTCAGTCCATTGTCATTTGGTTTAGAGGCGGAAGACATAAGTGCATCTGGGAACATGTTGACAAAAATTCATTTGAGCACAGTCTGTCAGAACGAGCAGCGCCTTGAGGCATTTAACTTCAGCTGAAAGCTACCATGTCAGTGGATAGCCTTTATTGCTCATAATTTTTTTCTTGCTTTCAGAATAATATGTGACAAAGTCTGTGATTGAGCACTGTATCGTTGATCATGCCTACACCCTCAATCAGGCCGAAATATTAACACCCGCCAAGCACCAATGGCAGGTAAAAAATTAGTTTGGCATGTAAAACAAAAATACACGCTCACCAGTGGCTGTTGGGAATTTTTTCTACTTTTAAGGATGGTTGTAAGCAGGTTGCTGACACAGACTCAGACATGTGTGACTTTGAGGCTGATAATGTGCTGATTACCTGAGCCACAGGGACAGTAGAGTTGAGGAGGCCGACCTTTAAAAAAAGGCAGATGCAAATGCACTCCAAGTCATATAGCATTCTAGAAAAATATCTGTGGTCTGTGGAGTTCATTTCATTAAGACTCAATCCCAGTTGATATTTTTTAAATTCTTTTCCCTTTTCCTGCAGGTTAAACGAAACGTTCCCGTTGAAGCTGTGAAAGGTTGCACTTTCGAATATTTTTAATACATGATGATGCAGCAGTCACCTTGAATTGAAACATAACCTAATGAAATAGCAATAATCTAATTTTATCTATACATAACTGTATTCTTTAAGTGATGCTTAAGTTGGATTTTCAAAATAAAAGCGTATGGTCATTATTTTAAATCAAATAAGGAATGTTTTTTTTTATTTGGCCGGTGAAAAATATTTTTGGAGGTCACTAGCCAATGGCAGATGAGGTAAAAAGTTTACGCCCTGCCCTCAATGTTTGAAAAAAAAAAAAGTTGCGAGAAGGCCTGTATGAGGGAACAGAAAACCTTTCATTTATATATATTAATTTATTAACAGTAGTCTGGTTTGATGCCTCTAGGCAGTTGCTGACTTCGACCACTGCTTTAGTGAATATCACCCATTTCCATCTTTTCTATGGCTGTATCTCAATGCAGCTTTTATTGAAAATAAATGACACAATGAAGAAATATGCTTGGGCAAAAATTTTTGACAGCTTTCTTTACATCTAAGCTGAGATTGATTAAAATTGTTACAAAACAAGTAACGTTTGGATTACTTAAATACTAAAATAATATTTAGCTGTACAATGAAGCCAGCTTAAAAACAAAACTTACAAATGGCTTAGCACAACTGGATGTGTTAAACAGTAAAGAAAATTTGGCCCTAGTTTGCATTGCCGTGTTTGAAGCATTAGAGTTTGTTCGGCCTTTCATCAAAAGTTGGTACGTTTTTCTTGAAGGAGCTTTTTTGTGGCTCACAGGATCGCATTCCCAAAAATGGCTGTTGCATTTTGTGCTTAAAAAGAAACAAAACAGAGTAACTAGGAAGCAAAAGTATGATTTTGAGAAATTCAAAAACAGTGGAAAATTAATAAAGGCAGACATGAGTCCTGAAAGTAAGTGTGTTTTACAGACCCTGCCAAATATCCCAAGAGCAGTTTCATGACACTGCATTAAATGTCCTTGTAGAACAAACCCTTGAATTATTGCACATTCTCTCTTTCTGGTTTGTCTTTGAAAGTCAAAATCTATTGGCTAAAATAAATGAAGCCTCGTTAATGGTGCCGTGGTTTGGATAGCTTTTTGCAAAATGTGACGTTGTATTTGGCATTCTTTCGAGAGATTTCGGACAGGGTGCTCTGTGAAGCATGTTGTGACAGTTCTTCATGAAATGCCCAATATTTATTAAATTAGATTATATTGTTGTTTAAGAAATTTAATCACTTCAAGTACAGTATCTGCACATGCTGTGCATGTCATGCACATCTGAGAGAGCTCAGACAGCCATGCTGATCTTCAGCTGTGTGTCGGTACAAAGTGCTTCATAGCCATTACAAACAGTACTATTCCTTGGGTGAGGAAAAAAATGACTAATTGTGCAGGCACAGGTCCCTAGTGACCTGCCCAACATAATTGCAGAAGCATTAGGCACAGAGTGTGTCTCTTTCCTGTTACCCCATTTTACGAGTCTTCCGCTCGCATTTCAGCTAGGCCACAATGAGCATTATCACCACCACAGAGCCTGCTGCACTTCACTTAGTGTGTCCATTTCTCCTGGATACCCTCAAATCAAACGAGCACTCAGTGGTAAATGCTCCATCTTCTCAGAGGAGAATTAATGCCTGTTAAACGGTACTAAGTACTAAATGGTACTCTCAGTCTCTCATACTTTCTCACCCTCCCCCTCTACACCCCTCCCTCTCGCTCACTCTCTTTTTATCAATCATGCAGTTTTGGTCCCCCTGTCTTTTTCTTCTTAAATCAAAATCCATGCAAAGAAACCAAAGAATATTTTTCAATTTGATGGATAATGAACCGTTCTAAAAAAAAAAAAAAACTACATCACTGTCCCTCAAGCTATGACAGGCTTCTGAGCTCAGTGATATGACAGCGGATCTCAACATTGAGGTTTCCAGTAAATGTTGGGTGACATAGGACGAAGGACCAAAGTTCACTCTTCAGTATGTGGAAGTGTGTTTTTCGCCATGTTATTTGATTGTTCGTTGAAGTCTTAAGCCGCTTTCCCACCGGACACAAAACGAATTTTTCGCATGACAGATTACACTCAGAGTCAATGCAATGACGCGAATACACGCGTTTTGCTTGTATTGGCGTCTTTCGTTTCGCATCCGGTGTGAAAGCAGCTTTATGCTCAAATTGTGTTTGGCCTCGTGGGACTGGCAGCTAAACCTGTGTCTGCCAGTTGCTGTTTCACCTGCTGTTATTTGAATTGTTAGGTTGCTTCAGCGTGTCTTCATTTAATGCCAGATCGCATTTTCTTCATTTCATTCCGAGGCCGATGTGTGTGCTCTGTGTACTTTGATACGTTAGTATATTGAGTGTGCGTAGGGTGGAACAGTGGGTTGCGGTCTTGCCTCACAGCAAGACGGTTGTGGGTTCAGATCCATCCTGAGGCCTTTCTGTGTGCAGTCTGGTTTCTACCACCAGTTATATACTGTCAGAGTTATGAAAGCCCTTGACTAACTTCTCTTAACAAAGCATGCTCACGATGAACTGGCTGTCAGTTATTTTCCTAATTGAAGACCACAAAGTAAAAATGATCAGTCCAAATGTAGCATTTTTGTACATTTTATTTAGTATATATTATTATAATATTTATAATGATATGTGTATTTTTGCATCTTTTTAGTGCTTTGTTTCTTAGATCATTTTGAATTTAAAATTAATAATTTTTCAACATTATGAAAATGTAACTCTGATTATTTTTACTTTGTGGTCTTCAATTGTCATCCGAACTTTGATGCTTGCAGTTCTGCAGATTAATCGGCAGAATGACTGGTCAATTTGTTTTTAGCCAGAATTATTGTGCACTGCATAAAAATGTCATGCCTTGTGAAATGGAATTTGATTGTCATAGATATAGTCAGTGTGGTCGCAATGTGTGTCTCATATCGGATCCAATTATTATGAAGGTGCTTGGATTCCATGTATTAATTCCTATATTTATTTGAAATGTTTTTTTTTTTCTTTTTTTTGTTGAGGAGAGTAGCCTTTGAGTGCTTTTGTCTTATTCTGACCAAATCATCTACAGGAGATACATTTCTGCTAATGTAATTTTTGTGTCACGTGAGACTGGGGTTGCATTTTCCCAACATGAGGGGAAATTAATGTTAATGTGTAATAATACTGATGAGACCAGCCAGCGCCCTATGACATTTAATGTCTCTGATTGGAGAATTTAGTTAGTTTAGCTTTGTCCTGGTTTAAACTGTGCAGAGATTTCCTGTGTGCATCAGGTTTATTACATTACAGCCTCTTCCCACAGTACTTGCCTTTGTCTTACCTCAGCGAATCAGACAGCTTCATGAGGAAAATACATTAATTCCATTCTTAATCAAGCAAAGAAAAAATTTTTTTTTTCAATTTGGTTGAGCCTCAGTTGTTGCGAAACATTAAAACTGCAAAACTGTGCTCATTTTGCTTTAGAATTCAGTCATATGCAGCCAGCTTTGAATGCAAACATTGATTGAAAGGGTGAGTTTTGAGACGTCTGTCGATGGCAGCCAGTGAATGTGCTTTGCACATTAATTACGGATGCTACTTCCACCAGTAGGGTGGGGAGTGGCTGGAGCCAGACAGCCAGTTGGTGGTTGGAAGAGTGGAGATCATTATCTGAAGATAGTGGCACTTTTCTACTGCTCGACCAATGCCTGTAGAGCAGCAGCAGAGAGAGAGAGAGAGAGAGGACTGCTGTACAGGAAGGCAGCACCTTGTGCAAATCTTGCTGCAAGACCGGGGTGGTGATCAGCAGTGTGCTTCAGTGGTAGTCAACTGAGGACGAAGCCTAGTGTTCCCCACAAGTGACTCAATTCATTAGACTAGGTATAGATGTCGCAAGGACTTGTGCAAGCTGCTGTATATCTTCCTAGGAGAGAAAGAGGCAGCTTTTGCTTTTGTGTGTCATTGAAATGGACTGTGCTCGGTTAGATTGAGTCAAGATGGCCACCCTAGAAAAGACAGAAGTCCCAACCTAATCTTACCGATATTTTTCATCCTTGAAATCATCCAAATGATTTTTTTCCACTTTATTTGACAGGGGATTTATAATAGTAATGTGAGTACGAGTGAACTCTAATTGAAATTAATTCATAAAAACCCAAAGAAAAAGCCTCCCGGCTTACACTTTGTGGTCTATTTTTGACCATTTGTCTGTCTCGCAGTTGAGTGGATGTCTGTCCTTCCTGGCTTCCTAGTGGGGAAGCCCAGGCTGGTGGCTGATGCTGGGGCACAGCTTCAGAGAAGCCCAGCTGCTCATGTGGGGTACCTGCGGTGTTGTATTTATAATCTCCCCCAGATTGCTGCTCCCATGACGGAGTTGTTCATGTCAAATTACTCTCAATCTTAAAACAAAGGTTTGTTGAAAAATTGGTTGCAGATGTCAGGAAAACAAATGACATGCTGATAAAGAATTTCTCATCCTCACAGTTATTGACAGTTTAATTCTCTTAATTCTCTCATTTTGGACAGTTTTTTTAAAAATCCTTAATTCTCTTTGTCTCTCTCTCCCTTTCTCTCTCTCTATTTCTTGCTCTCCACATCTCTCCCTATCTCTCACTCTCCCTCCCACCCTTATTCAACTATGGTATCAGAATTATAATGTATTTTTGCGCATATTAGTGAGAAATTGATATAGTCATATACAACCCCAATTCCAAAATAGTTGGGACGAAGTGTGAATTGTGAATAAAATCATAATGCAATGACTTTCAGATCACATGAGCCAATATGTTATTTACAATAGAACATAGATAACGTGTCAAATGTTGATACTGAGACATTTTACATTTCGATCCACTAAATGAGCTTATCTCAAATTTTCTGGCTGCAACAGGTCTCAAAAAAGTTGGGACACAGGCAAAAAAAGGGCTGAAAAAGCAATTAATATAAAGAGAATCAGCTGAAAGAACATTTAGCAAGAAAAAAACTGCTTCTGAATTTGGTGAAGAAACATAGTTCAAATGAGAGATACTGAAAAGATCAATTTCAATGTTTTATTGACATAAATTTTATCAGCATGTAGAAAATATTTATATTTAATAAACAAATCTTCGTAAAACCATGGGTAAATAATGGGTACTCTGCATTTGCAGAAATTTAGTTTAGCTTAATTTGCGTGTGAACGGCCTCACTAAGGACCTTCTAGCCTTATGGATCAGGGAAAAGAGCTCTGGTTTTGATTTTGACTTTGCCCTCTTGATGCGCACTATTTATTTGGCTATGATGATGCTGTAGCTAGTAATAAAAAATTTACATGTTCTTGTGTGGTAAAATGTAACATGCTATACTCACTGTTATCACTGTTTGCCTTTGAAAAGTTAAGGCTCTACTGGTTTTAGGTACAGGGCCCTCCATAATTATTGGCACCCCTGGTTAAGATGTCTTAAAAGCCTTAAAATAAATTCAATTTTTATTGCAGAAGCATAACTCTCACACTGAAAATTGTAGAAAAAATGTAATCTTCAACTCAAGTGAATTTTAAGGGGAAAAAAATCCCTGACTAAGAAATAATTATTTTTCATAAAATCACCTGTTCCACAATTATTGGCACCCCAAAGAATTCCTAGGAAATAAATGTAAATGAAGTACTTCTGTGATTTCTGCAGTTGCTGATCAGAGTATCTACGAACATTTAATTAGTAAATCATCATTTCCTGTTTCCCTGGGGTTTCCCTGGGGAACGACGGACCAAGGCAGCAAGCGCCCTCATCAGGGCGGGCGGACGTTACAACTGCTGAAAGCCAAGGTCTGTTGGTGCTGCAGCTCAACGTCGAGGGGCTAACCTCTGCCAAACTCGACGTCATCCGCCAACTCGCCGAGACCACCAAGGTAGCTGTCATACTCCTACAGGAGATTCACCGAACTGCCAGCGACAGCCTCGAGCTCCCGGGATTTGTCATGGGGGGTTCAACCAGCAGTAAGCGTCATGGCTTGATAACTTTCATTAGGTCAGACTTAGGATGGTTAGCTATCGGCCAGTCTCCACCTAATACTGAGTCCGAGTGGATTGCCACAAAAATCCAAGAAACAACGATTGTCAATGTCTACAAGCCACCGCCATCGAGGATGACTTTGACGTCTTTCCCAGTCTACACCGCGCCAACCATCTATGCAGGCGACTTCAATTGCCACCATACGGACTGGGGTTACAATTACACCACACGAGACAGGGAGACACTGACAGAATGGGAATCCAATGCTGGAGCCACCCTGCTTTTTGATCCGGAAGAGCCTCCATCGTTTCACTCTGCTCGCTGGAACTCTACCACAAACCCCAACCTAGCATTTGCTGTTAGTCATAGCAGTGATCCAATTCCGGAGACGCGTCCTGAACAGGTTCCCGCGTTCGCAGCATCGACTGTCACTCATAAAGGTGCCAACTCTGCTGCAACCTGTAGCTGTAAAGCCCGTTAAGAGAACTTCCGGAAGGTGGACTGGGTGGCATTCACTGCAGAAACCTAATGGAGATCTGCAGGACTGCCTGATCCAACAGCAGTTGACGCCGATGCAGCCTACGCCGCCTACTGTAAGGTCCTAATAACATCCGCGAAACACAACATCCCGCGAGGATTCAATAAAACCTACATTCCGGGCTGGGATAAAGAGTGTGACCTACTGCTGGAAGAACACTGGAAAGCCAGCAGCAAAGATGAGATAAGAAAGGCAGCAACGTCCCTCCTAAATAAATGTGACGAGGTTAGCCCAAAAAGGTGGATAGAAACAGTGGAGTCTGTTGACTTCACACACTCCAGCCGCAAAGCCTGATAGACTATCTACAAGCTGACAGGCAGGAGTACGATGAGCACCAGGTGCCCAATAACTGCTAATGCCATCGCGGGCCAGCTCCTGAAAAACGGCTGCTTCCTGGACGTTGACAGAGATTTCACACGTAAAATCTCTTGTGAAATATCTGAACTAACTCGGGCAGATAGCGTCAAAGCCGGGGCAGATAGCGTCAAAGCCAACCTTTCTGGGGACTTCACGCTAGAAGAAACAACTGCGGCAATCACAAAACTTAAGCTAGGCAAAGCGCCGGGTTGTGACAATATCCACCCGGAGTTTATTATCCACCGGAGTGCAACAACAACAAGATGGCTGTGTTCCTTCTTGTCATCATGCTACAGCAGGTGCAGCCTTACTAAGAAGTGGCGCCATGCTACGGTTATCGCCCTACAAAAGCCTAATAAACCAGCAGATGACCCAGAAGGATACCTGCCGATTTCACTCCTTTGCGTACCCTACAAGCTTCTGGAGAGGATGCTGCATACCAGGTTAGAGCCAGTCGTAGACCCACAGCTCCCGTGAGAACAGGCAGGATTCCGCCGTGGTATGTCAACAGTCGACCAGGTAATGCTGCTCACCCAGGACACTGAAGATAGCTTTCAGGCCAACAAGAAAAGCTGGAGTGGTGTTCCTGGACCTGACAGCTGCATATGACACCGTGTGGCACCGAGGCCTCCACTTAAAGCTCCTAAAGATGATTCCAGACAAGCACATGGTGAAATTCATCATGGAAACGCTGTCGAATCGTAGTTTCGTACTCATGACCAGCGATGGCCAGCGTAGCAGGTTAAGAAGACTGAAAAACGGAGTACCCCAGGGATCTGTTCTCTCGCCAATGCTATTTAACATCTACATCTACGATCTTCCTGAGACGTCGTCTAATAAGTATGGTTATGCAGATGACCTTGCTATCCTGAAGCAATGCCCGACATGGGATGAGCTTGAGGATGCTCTCAACCGAGACATGGACATTCTTGCAAAGTACCTTATGAGGTGGCGTCTCCAGCTCAGCATAGGCAAGACTGTCGCGGCGGCTTTCCACCTTAATAACAGAGAGGCTAAGCACCAGCTGGACGTTTCCATTAATAATAATCGTCTGGTTTTCCAAGACGCCCCAACATACCCTGGAGTGAAGCTATATCGGGTGCTCTCCTTCAAGCAACATCTAGAGGGAGTCAAAGGCAAGGTAACAGCTGGAGCCGCACTAATCCGTCACTTAGCCGGTACGACCTGGGGAGCCTCCGCCAAGACGCTGCGAATTTCCACGCAGGCTTTGGTCTTTTCCGCCACCGAATACTGTGCTCCAACTTGGTACAGGAGTTTGCACGTGAAAAAGGTTGACGTGGCCATCAACAGCGCCCTGCGCACTGTCACGGGATGCCTGAAGGCGTCAGACTTACCTGTCCTCGCAGGGATCGCCCCGGCCTCCCTAAGAAGAGAAGCCGCGACACTGGCACTTGCTAAGAAAGCGCAGAAGTATGACTAGCACTTACTGCACAACATTACCACAGCAGACCTGCCGACGTTAAGACTCAAATCTCAGCAGCCCTTCAACCGAGCGGCACAAGACCTATTACAGGCCGCTGCGGGCGACCAGTCAGCTAGTGTGTGGCTTGCGAGGACATGGAAGAGAAAGTGGGAGGCATTGCAACCTACCCGCCTCCATGGAAACATCAGTAACCTGGGTGCAGGCATTAATGGAGAAGACCTCCCACGCCAACAGTGGACCATCCTAAATAGACTGCGGACACTGGTGTGGGCCATTTCAAATCTTCTATGAAGAAATGGGGCCTCTCCGAAAGCGCGACCTATGAATGTGGGGAACCAGAGCAGAAAGTGGATCACATCATTAACGACTGCGAAACTTATCAGGTTCCGCCAGTTGCTACGCTGTATGACGTCGGACCGGGGATGAGGGCGTGGCTCCGCGACACAGAGCTGGACATTTGATCTGACGATACACGAAAGAAGAAGAAGATTCAAGTAAGGCAGATGTGTGTCAACCTTCACAAGTCAGGCAATGGCTACAAGAAAATAGCCACTCGCCTGCACCTGCCCATATCTACTGTCAGAGGAATGATTAAGAAGTTTAAAACAACTGGAACAGTGGTAAACAAGCCTGGACGAGGACGCAAGGTTATTTTGCCACCATGCACAGTGAGGAGGATGGTAAGAGAAAAAAAAAAGTTCTCCAAAGCTCACTGTTAAAGAATTGCAACAAATGGTTGCATCTTGGGGTCCCAAAGTTTCCAAAACAACCATCAGGCGCTATCTACATGCCAACAAGCTGTTTGGGAGGCATGCACAGAAAAAACCTTTTCTCACTCACAATCATGAACGCAAACGTCTGGAGTTCGCTAAGCGGAACTGGGACTTCAACTGGGACTGTGTGCTTTGGTCATGAGACCAAGATAGAGATTTTTGGCAAAAAACACTCTAAGTGGGTCTGGCGGAACACAAAAGATGAGTATGCAGAAAAGCACCTCATGCCCACTGTGAAGTATGGGGGAGGATCGGTGATGCTGTAGGCCTGTTTCTCTTCCAGAGGCTTGGGAACCTTGTTAGGGTGCATGGCATCATGAACGCTTTGAAATACCAGGATATTTTAAATCAAAATCTGGAGGCTTCTGCCTGAAAGCTGAAGATGGGTCTTTCAGCAAGATAATGACTCTAAACATGCGGCCAAATCTACACAGAAATGGTTCACCAGACACAGAATCAAGCTCCTCCCATGGCCATCTCATTCCCCAGACCTCAACCCCATTGAAAACCTGTGGAGTGAGCTGAAGAGGTGAGTGCAGAGGAGAGGACCCAGGTCGCTGGATTATTTAGAGAGATTGTGCAAAGAGGAATGGTCAAAGATCCCTCTTTCTGTATTCTTCCATCTTGTGAAACATTATAGGAGAAGATTAGGTGCTGTTTTGTTGGCAAAAGGGGGTTGTACAAAGTATTAACATCAGGGGTGCTAATAATTATGGCACACATGATTTGATGTAAAATAATTATTTCTTAATATGGGATTTTTTTTCCCACTGAATAAATGCACTTGAATTAAAGGTTGGATTTTCCTCTTTTTTTCATTGTGGTCTTATATTATCTAGAAAACAACTGAATGTATTAGAAGCTAAAGAACACATCTTAACCAGGGGTGCCAATAATTATGGAGGGCAGTGTTCATGCCATTTAACAAGCCTCTTGTTGATAATATGTATATTGGCACAATGGTCTAGAAATGCATGGCATGATGTTTTAGTTATTGTGGTTAACCCAAAGCACATTTCAGAGAACTTGCAATGTCAAGCCCCTTTCGCAATTGGGCTGCGAGCAGTTTACGACCACCTGTAACACTTTTTTTAGCAGTGTTGCACGAGCACTCACTGGGTGTCTTGCAAGGAATCGCAGTCATTGCAGTTTCTAGCGGTAGGAACCAGTTGTGTCTGATTTTTGAACATGTCCAAATTTCACACGCGATCATATGCGAACAACCTAGTCCCATTAGGTCACACTGACAATAGTATGAGTGTTGTACAACGCTGCAAACTCGCACGTGTGCTAGGGATGTCTCGAGAAGAGTCTTGCATTGGGTTGCGTTTGTGATGCGACTATGAGACAATTTGCATCAAATTTTGCAATGTTGTGCTACCATTGTAAAACCATTCAAAGACTGTATGAGATTGTAGTCGCTCCTATTGTACAACTGTGTCACATTTGTGAATGCTTTTTGCGATCAGTTTCGAGAGACGCTTTTCTTGGTCGATCGTGTGACCAATTTGTCGCAAGCAGTCACACCCCAATTGTGAAAGGGGCTTAAGTAGCCTTAATATGATCCTGTTAGATGCACATTACAGACATGCAGTAGCAGTTTAATTGCTGTAGAGGCAAGTACAGAACCAAAGTAGTTGTTACAGGTACCGGGTAATAAAGAAAAACACAAAATAGAAAGTAATACCTGTCTTTGATACTTTCATAATTACTATTTATTACTGAAGGAACATAACAGATTTTGCACACATTTATTTTTTATGTGTGGCTGTTCACTGCTAATTATCTTGTACCCCCCCCCCCAAACTTCATTCACTCATATGCACAGCACTGCCCTTCTCAGAAAGAAGGTTTTGGGTTCAAATCCAGCCTGGAGTTTGTATGTTCTCCCTATGTTTGTTTGGGTTTCGTTCAGGTACTCTGGTTTCCTCCCACAGTCCAATGACATGCATGTCAGGCTAATTGGAGACTCTCGATTGCCCATGGTTGTGACTGAATAGCGTGCGAATGAAGAGTGCACCCATGAAGGATTGATGAGCTGTTCAGGGTGTGTCCTTGATTTTTGCCTATAGTCAGCTGGGATAGGCTCCAGTTCCCCAGCAACTCTAGTGAGGAAGTAGTGGTATAGATAATGGATGGATGAACTTCATGTAGCAAACCTGCTGAATACAGTTTACAAACCCCAATTCCAATAAAGTTGGGACGTCGTTTAAAACGTGAATTGTCTTTGTAGTGTACTCAGTTGAATATAGGTCGAAAAGGATTTGCAAATTGTTGTATTCTGTTTTTATTCATATTTAACACAACATACCGACTTATTTGGAATTGGGGTTTCCCCATATATTAAGGTGCATATGCATGGACATGCAGTTTATTTCAAAGAAAGTATATAGATGATTAAGTTAATTCCTCATCCTATTTGTCGAATTGTCTTTATAGTTGAGGACAATTTCTGAGTCTGTCTGCTACTTTTCAGCATTAATACCAGCAATAAGGGACAATACTTAAGGCAGACTTTGTTTGCCTGAAGCTTTGAGTTTTGGTATCATTATTCAGGTTCTGTTGCAGTTCTTTGTGGAAGTTCATTACCGGCAGCCGGCAGATAATGAGGATTATGGAGGAGTAACGTATCAAAGAGGACGATGAAATTGAAAGGATTGTAATGTAGCCCCTGTTGCCACAGTACTCCATACTCAGAGGTCCATATCAGCTTCACTGTTGCTTACATTGATGAATGTTTCAGTGGGTAGTGATTATAGCGGGTGCATATGCTTTTATGATATTGATTAAATTAATCACTGCTCAAGCCAAAGTGTAGTCTACACTTGAAAAGCTTCCCTGTGGCTGGCCTGGACAGTAAATGCTCCATTTAAATCTCTGTGCTTCTCTCCAGTCGAGTCATCACACTGTGGCTCTTTTACAAAACACCCACCATTAGCTCACGTCACTCTTCTGCTTAATATCTCAAATGTAATTGCGATATATGACATTTGGTTCCAGCCAAGACTATGACAACTGTTCTACAGTGCACCACTTAGAGTAATTCTTGGGAAATAAAACAATTGACTAAAAGTATACTAATTTTTATTTGGAAAAATTTTTCAAAATTTTGCAGTGAGAAGTCATAGATGATTTGGAAAAGTTTGAAAATGATTTGGAAAAAGAAAATATCTCTCAGCAATGCCTTTGCACCAATTTGAGTACAAATACATTTTTCAAAAATGAAAATGCAATTTCACTTTAAATCACGACAACAGACATGCTTTAGAACAGAATAATTCTAAGTGCATTTTGGGGAGAATATAGATCTTTGCCTAATGTATTCTTGGTTCAGAGTCCTGACAGTAAGCAGGATCAAAAATATGAGCTAATGCAGGACAGTGAAAGAGCATTTTTATGAATATTTGTCTCATTTCAGAACTGAAGTGCATAAATATACTACATACTGCCAGGAGATATTTGACACCATAAAATCAAGTCTAGGTTTTTACTCTTTTTCTCGGTTGCTTTTGTATATATCTCAGACCACAATTTAACTTTGTAAAACTACTTGTTCAATCTCCACATCATCTCATCACTTGCGCATACCAAAAAAGTAGTTTCTTATTCTATTGAGCTATTTGCAAATTTATGTTGCATTCCTGCAAATGACTATGCTCAATTAGCTGCTGTGTCTTACATTATCAAACTACAGTATTATGTTATGTTGATCAAGACATTTTGTACCATTTCCTTTTGAATAGTTTTACCCCTCCCCCCGCGCCTCCCCCGATCATCTTGGCGTAATTTCATTATATAAGTCAGTACAATCAAAATTAATTACCTAGTTGCCACAGTCTTTTATTTAACATTTTATAGACACTTCTTTGGACTTTCTTTTTTAAATGTCCCCTGGATTGATGAGGCTGCTCTCGCATGAATCTTGGCTTTCACTAAAGCCAAGGGAAGGTTTGAAGTGTTAGGTCAGCCCATGATCAACCAGTTTTCTAACCTGCTCTGAGGTGCAACTGATGAACCTTCAATTTTCAATTTTCACCTTCAAGCTTATTATATACACAGAGCACAAAACAGTGTTACTGTTTTTGCAGAAGGAAGAAGAAGAATTTAAGGGTGTGTGCGGTGGAAGGATAGGGTGGTGAAACAGAGGGAGAGGTAGAAGGAAGACTCCTGATGAAATAAGGGCCACAGGTGTAGATCATGGTCTTACAATGGCTGAAGCTGGTTGAAGGGTGCAGCTGAGTGTTGGAGACTCCCTTGTCTTTTTTTTTTTTTTAAATAGAGAACAGGTATGTAATCCTACAATGTGCAAAGTACCATAATAGTGTATACTTACTATAATGCTTTATATTCATTTGCATTTTTTTTTGTGTATGATAAATGTCCTTCATAAAGACACATGCTGGACATGGTCTAAATGGTTTGGACATGGTGTTATGCTGTAAAACTGATGTTTTTTCTATTTCTATGACATTATCTTTCAATACTGTAAAATTGCATTGCAATTGTTAATAAATGTGAATCCTGTCCTATCTCTTGCAATACTCATAACTCAGCACATTTTAAATTTATATTATCATTAGCTGGGCTTTGGGAAAAGTACTGCAGTTATGTGATTTATTAACTTGTAATTATGCTATTCTTAAAGTCAAAAAATAAACAAATGACGCTCAAGCACAGATGGCCAAATAGTTTTGTCTTGCTGTATACAGATGATATAAATATTGGAACGTTATTTTTTCAATATATTCATGTTCTATCAGCAATTAAATAGAACAGGTGGTTTGACCTAAATATCAAAAACAGAGTAAACGGCACTGGTGCCCCATGCATAACTCCCTGCAAAATTAAAATGTGCATCAAAGAAAACAATCATTTCTTTAATTAATTTAGTTTAGTTTAGTAATAACTTCATGTCAATAGCCCCAATAGAAACGTATTTATTGAGAAAAATGTTGACGTGTTCAATACTTATTTTCCTCGCTGTATACGTGGCAAATAGAAGAAGTGTAGCTTATGGCATTTCCCATTATTTCAATCAGAAACTTAGCTATAGGTCACATCACAAACTACACTGTAAAACTGACAAAATGATTAAGCCATTAGACTGTCTTGTTCATCGACAATGAAACAAGGACTGGTAATTCTGATGGCACAGACATGTTCATTAACCTATATATTTACTTTTGAGTGGTAAACAAACATTTTGAGAAATGACGCGCTTTTGCAGGTAATACACCATGTGGTGCAATCTGTGCTAATTGTTCTGAGAAATGCACTTGCTGTTTTGCAAATGTCGCTGATGATTAAGGACATGAACCAGTGCCAAAGCAACTGAGAAAAACCGTTAATTCAGTGACGCGTAGCAAAGGGATTCGGGAGACAGCAAAGACTGGGGCGCCATCTTGCGGCAGATTATTTTCTGTCCACCACTGGAAAACGGCAGTAGATTTCTACACCGCTCGAGACGCCAAATATTGTCTAAATGGCAATAGTAGAAAGCCTTTCTCAGTTGTCAGGTCAAGAAGACTGGCCGCAATGAACGAACTCAGACCCACAGAGAGTTTGGAAACAATACGCTTAAAGTGTCATTGAGGACGAAACCATTATTTAAAATTAAAATGTATTTAACTGAATAAAATAATTATAGCCAAGAATTGATGCACGCGTTCCTCCTTTATTTCAGTTAGTCCCATGAGTCTTCTACTCCCTGATCTCAGAGAAATCCAGCGCGATATGATATGCAAAAGTCCATGGCCGCTAACTGTTCTCATCTGCATGGATCCGAGTGATGCAGATTCTTTTGGTCTTGGAATACGTTGGTTTTGAGATCCCCCGAGAGATCGCGCTACCGAGTTTATAGTGATGTAACTGTTACCCCCAAATTTCTTTCTTCCTTGATTTACTCATTTATTTTCAGCATGGCTCGGCGCTGTACCTCGCCGAAAGAGGCCACTGCCCCTTTTTGACGGAATACTGTTTCCGTGAAGGGGTGTGTTTGGTCTGCAACAATGTAGGTGTCAAATTAACATCCACCTAAATGGCAGGAGTCAGGACCCAAGGTTTCCCAGCAGAACATTTCACAAAACATTACACTGCCTCCATAGGCTTGCATTCTTCCCACGATGCATCCTGTTGCCATGTGGTTAGTGATGCAAACACACCCAGCTATCCACATGATGTATAAGAAAACTTAATTCATCAGACCAAGCCACCTTCTTCCATTGCTCCATGGTCCAGTTCTGATGCTCACGTGCCAATCATTGGTCCTTTTGGCGGAGAACAGAAGTGAGCGTGGGCACCCTGACCAATCTGCAGGTACGCAGCTCCATACACAACAAACTGCTAAGCACCATTTGAACTCCTATTTATCAAAACTGACAAGATTACTACAGCAATCTGAGCTATAGTTGTTCTCCTGTTGTAGTAGACCACATAAACTGGCTTTTGCTCCCCATGCGCATCAATGAGTCCTGGCCATTTGTAAACCTGCTAAGCTATTTGAAGCTCAGATAGATGATTATTGTCTGCACCTGGTCATATTGCTGATTAGTAATCTAGGTGAGACAGCACTAGTCCCTGGGTCTCCTAGTACTAGGAGATGCTCTGACCCAGTCATCAAGCCATCACATATATATAAATATATATGCACAGTGCTTAACAAATTTATGAGACCACGGTCCAATGTAAGGTTTATGCCACAGTTGCCCTAAAATTAACAGTGTTGGTAATTACCGAAATCATTTTTATGTTTCTGTAATTGTTAATCCATCAGTATGTGGAAGCTCTTTTACTGAAATTATATTTTTAATGCTAAAATATAAGTATAGTTGTTATCCATGAATTTTCAAATTTACCATTTTACAAAAAAGGAGAAAAGATAGTATAGCACATTATTAATTTTTGATCAGGATGCCAAATAACAGTTATTTTCTTGTATTCCCGAACATAAAAATTAGTTTTAGAGGTTAAATGCAAGAGTGCAAGCTATTATCGAGGCCAGACAAAATATAGTTTTTTGGGAATTTATGTGTGAATAAGGACTATTTAGTGGTTTCAGTTCGTTATTCGCCAAAGAAATAACAAAATCATTTTTAGTTTTGAACAAGTTTTTGATAAATTTCTTCCGGTTTTCTCGTTTTTATGACTGGCGGACTAATAAATTTGTTCATCATATACACACACACACACACACACACACACAGCAAAAGGCTTGTTATGTTTCTTCCACCCATCAATTCAGCTAGGTGATTCTACCAATTCCTTTTTCTTACATGATGAGGAACTGTACTCACTAGAAAGCCCTGGTGATTCAAGCAAACTATCAGGGAGGTCTGTCACTTGCTTGATCTTCCACTTATGTCTTCCTGTTCTCTGTTAGCCTGATCTCCACCACGATGGAAGGCCTTTGTCCCATCCCAGTCATCTAACTGGAACTTTTATTTGATGTGAGGTGGCTTCACTGTTATAAACTGACTGAATTTAACAGTTAAATTAATGCAGTGTTTCTGGGTTTTGTGGAGTGCTGCGTGTATTTAACTCTGGTTTACACTTAACATACTCAGAACTCTGTTGTAAACTTATTGTAAACTAACAAAACCAGTTTATAACATTGCAATGCGCTATAGCCTAGCTTTGCGGCTCAGGTATCTTTATTGCACAGGTCCTCCATTCAGGAGACACTCCATTTTCAAAACCAGGTACTGCATGAGCAAGACAGACAGTCTCCAGTATGATTAAAGAGGTGAGATTACTCAATCTAATCAATACATATATTACCAACGACGTCTCAGCACACTATGAGAGGAGACACTGGTGATCAATTGCCTGTGCCCATACACCAGTGATGTCTGCAATACTCCAAGAATACTTGCGTCATAATTTTATTGTTGTTTTAACCTTTTATTGTTGCACTCTCAATGTCATAATACATTTGCAAGATTTTTTTTTTTTTTGCTGACCTCCTTGTCTCTCTTTTTTGGTGGATGGCCCTCTTTTGCTTCATTTTTTGAGCATATTCATCAATGCCAGCATTGCTTTTAGATTTGGATAAAAATTGATTTGCTCTCAACCATTATGAAATTTATGACCATGACCTGAACTCCAGTTAAATTTTTTTTTTCTCTGTCTGTAATGGGTGTTGATCTGGGATTATCCTGTTTGGATTGACGGGTCACATACAATCGGTTACCCTCTTGATGGGAAAGTTATTGTGGAATGAAAAGGCTTGCAATAATATTAATAATAATATTATAAATAATATTATTTGATGACCATTTGGCTCAGAAATTGTGCTTCAGTCTAACTTTATGTATTTTTCTTACTTTTCTTTGGGTGTTCAACTTATTAGCCACGGAGACACAGCTCACTTTAATTGTGGCTTACTAGAATCCGTCTCACTTTTTAATCTGAAATGAAATTAAACCTAAATTAAAATAAACTGCATGTTTGTGCAGAACAGATGGTTGCTAGTTTGGCGTCCCTAATATGGATGACCAAGTTATAGTTTTTTTTCTTTACTTTGCTCTTTTTATTCAAAAATCTGACTCAGAGAGGCTTACAATATTTTAGTCTCATTCAACTTCTGTTCGCAGGTGTGAAATGTTGCTCTTCAGGGTCAATATTACTACATCAATGAGTGACCTGAAACATCCCTGCATAGGCTCTGAACAAAATATCACATGGTTTTGTCATCTTGCAAGCTTGCACATATCCTTGCTGGCTAGTCAAGTACATTACATTCCTTACAGTGCTTTTACACCCAGAGGGAGTGACCAATGTCATCTCCCTGATGAGTGAGATAGTATGGTTGCACTTGGGGGAAAAAAGGGGGTAGTGAGGTCTATAAGGCAGTCTTCAACACATATTGTAAATGTCCTGCTACAGGCTTTATGTCAAGCACTCAGTCAGTTACTGTGTCACCCGAAGGACAGGCGAGTTGATGTATCATCAGACAAAACTTCACCTGTGTTCCTGATAAACCACCAAGGGATTACATGGTGCTTTGATGAGACAAGTGAATGCAATTTAGAGGAAGGTGACCTGGGCCGACTTCTGGCAAGCTGAACCACACTGGATCAAGTTCCTCCTCTGGCTATGTGTGACGCGTTTCCCCATCCATCAAACTTGCACACACAGAGCAAGGTAGAGTTGGTAACGTTTGCTGAGCTCCAAGCAGCGAGCATTTGAGCAAATCTTAGTGGCTGCCCAAAGGTTGTGGAAGAGAGACAGTATTGATGGAGGAATGAACGTGTTCTGAAGATCATTGTTAAAGCCAGGGGCACTTTAACTGAGTGGGCTGAGCAATGTTGTCCCTCCAAGCAGGCCAAAAACTTTGTCAGAGCTGGGCAGCAGCTTTGGCCAGCTGCAAAAACATCTGCTGCCATCTTGGAGACTGGTTGCTTTCGATTTTTCAAAACCAAATAGTGACAACCTCCTTGAGACCAGAATTGTTCTCCTGTCCACCGACCATGCAGTCCTGGAGGAGCTAATAGTCTCCTGGAAAGAACACTCAAAATGGGTCTTTGAAAGGAAGCTTGCCAAGGACAAGCCAGCTAGAGAGAATTCCCTGATAGGTTCAGGGGGTTTGCTGCCCAATTCTCATCCAGAGCCTGCAGCTGTTTGGGCAACAAAAGGGTGAAGAAGAGAGGAGGCATCGACAATACCACTGAAGCAGTGGAGAGAACCTCAAAATGGCGGTGGCTCAAGACAGGTGAGCCATGGAGACAGAGCTATTTGAACACAGGTAATGTTTGATCAGCCTCGAGTTGCCTGAGGAGGGCTGCATGATTTTGAAAGACCCAAGGTATCTAACAATTCCAGGAAAGTCACTGAAGATGCGTCCAGAAGAATTAGAATCGCACAAGGAATATTGAATAAAACCGACCTCTACATGCCATGTAGCAGCTCCTTGTGTGTGTTTACCCCTGCTTTGCAAGCCTCTAAGCGGGGGGTCACCTGCCCTGTTCTTGGAGATCTACCATCTTGTCATGGGCTTTCACTCCAACCCTTGCAAAGCACATCTCCCACAAAAGCAAGAGACTCTGTTTGGCTGCAGATTCATTTGATCAGGTTTGCCAGATTAAGGTTGCAATGGAGATCTTTAGGATGGTAGATCTCCATGGAAAGGGTTTGCTATAACTGCTCCAGGCTATGCATGTCCCAAACTTCTGGAAGGAGGTTGTTTTCTGCCAGCATCCCCCTCAGAGTAATGGGGATAGTGATTTTCTTCAGGAGATGATCTAGTGTACATGGCTCGGAGTTGAGGCAGACTACCTGACAGCAGTTGATGCTCTGCCCGTCTGGGTTCTTTATCGCTGAGGTAACATGTCCGCCTGCCCATTAAAATTTTAGTCATTGAACTTCAAGAACTGCTAAAGCAGATATTGCTTCTTTGCAGTCAGTAGCCTAAGTTCTAGAATCCAGCAATATCCAATGCAAATAAAGGCCCTTTTCCTTTGTGCACCTCAGTCAGTAGCACCTGAAGCTGTCCCAATATGGTTTACTCAGCTATTCTTTGGTCAGTGCCGAAATTGAAAATGAACTCTAGTCCAAGATGATTTTGGCTTATATTTATGTGAGTATTACAACCTTTGACAATACACTGGTACAATTCTCTGCTTTGTCTGGATGTCTCCTTATAGCAGAGCTTGAATGAAAATGGATGTGGAAAGTGGTCTCATTACATCTGAAAAGAAAGCCCAAGTGATATTTAAAAATGTGCATCACATCAATGCATTTTTATACCATAGCTGCCCCTGTTTAATTGTCATTTTCATCCCTGTCATCCATCCTCCACAGCCTGATTTATAGTTTGTGAGCTGCCTGTCTGTAGCTGTTACTGTCCAACCAGGAGCTGGCAGTGGGCCAGAGATGCGGAGGAGACAGGCTACGAAAGAAAGGCTTAATGCAATCATGGACCTGGAGTCTCATCCCATTATCAGCAATGCTGAACAATTCTGTTTCAGTTTGTTTGCGGAAGAGTTCTACTGGGGCACAACAACATTGTAAGATTTTTTTTTTGAGAGAGAGAGAGAGAGAGAGAGAGACTTGCACATGAAGTCCATGAATTTATAAAAAGGGTGATGATTTGAGCTTATATACGTGCAGTAAGTACAAATAATCATATCTGTGGGGACTTATGAGGAATAAAGCTGGATAGTATGAAATGCCACTTGCAACTGAATAATCAATGAACTATTGCTGACTTTTCCCCTGGCTGGACCGTGTCCAGGTCTTGCCAGCACAAAGGAGCCTTTGATCTGCCGTATCCGGCTGCGCTCCTGCCTTGGCCTCTCCTCCCGAGTGCTGGACCGGAGGTGAAAGAGCTCTCACAAGTGACGGGCACAGTGATGTTTCCAAAACACGCACCTCCAGCGCGCTGCAGAATCCAGTGCTCCACTGTCTCAGAGGTTTCCCTGTTTCACTGAGCTCTCCGATAAGTAGAGGCACAGTAGAGGCAGATATCTGTTCCATGTCAAACACATTATGTGTGTCAGGTTCGGGTGATAGTAATTACCACCATTCATTGAGTACTTGTGCACTGCAAAAAGTGATTTTCAAGAAAGGGAAATTAACTTACCCCATTGGCAAGGTAGTCAAAATTACCTAAAATCAAGGACAAATTTCTTGACTAAGACAATGGTGATAGAAATTAGTGCTTTAAGCCTTAAAATAAGTACATTTCCCTTTCTTGAAAATCACTTTTTGCAGTGTGAAAACTTCACAATAAATATAGACATTGATTTCTCAAGAGACTGACACACTGTAGCGGTGAGCAAACGAGCAATCAGTAATATTACAAACTGGAAACTAAAGCTTAACCTATCAGTCTTCAAAATTATACTTCATTGCTCATATAGAAATGTATTGCAAAACATGTCAGCAAGTTTTATTCCGCAAGAGAGCTAAATGTCCAGATGAAGAGCAGGTCAAGCAGACATATGTTGCTAGTAGATGGATACCTAAAACATACCTGATTTTATTGATTGAAGATCATATGAACCCAAACTGGAGGGCGTCCAAGTGCGCATGCTGCTGAATCAACACATCTTCATGCTGTTTTTTGGAGTGATTCAGTGTGGAGCCGCTAGTAGTGCATACTCTGCTAATATGATGCTTGTGGCGTACCACTTGCGGGCGCTGTAAGTACTCTGCCAGGGCTTCAGGAATAGAATGTTGATGAAAGTGTTTATCTTTATTTTTTCTCTTTCTGTAGATTTAGCCATCGGCAATGACTGGTGGCCACAAAAGTTTGTTCTCACACTCCAAACACCGGCACTTCTGCTGAACAAAAGCCCAGAGCCATTTTTTAAAAACTATTTTTATTGGAAGATGATAAGAGGAGAAAGAAGAATTTGAAAAGAAAACCAACTATGTCACAGGATTGAATGAAATTGAGCAACTCATCAGACCACATAGTAATTTTACATTTTTACACGAATCAAGTTCCCATCAAAGACAGCGTGACTTTTCTATTCAAGCAGAACTAACTGCTCAAGGAGGAGTAGTTGCTGCACGAGTAAAAAAAGGCCTTACAGCAGCAACAGTAGTAAAGAAGCAATGGGATTTTAATTTTTCATGCTTTGGCATTTCCAGCTATAAGCTGAAAATGATGAAATCATCAGGTCTCTTTCAGATGTTTCAAATTTTTGTTGATTCTGAGCTTTCTTATGTCAGTACTTTATTTGTAAATCTGGATTTGTTCATTAACAGTCAAATAAATAGTAATGAGTATGTGATTGCGTCATAATTTTTTGAATACGTTGAGCCACCATTCAGGTGTTTGCATGAGGTAGTACTCTGGACTCATCATTACTGACAGCGATGTGCTGTTTGTTTTTGTGAAGTTCCTGGTGATGTGTCACAACTGTTGAGAGTAGCCTGCAGCACTTGCAAGAACAGCCACACCCCCCCCCCCAACCCCACCCCCTGCCATCCCCCTCCTCCCTCCTTTTTACATGCATTCATTCACACCCTAATGTCCAGTTAGTAATGTCAAGAGTTGAACTTGATAACCTTAAGTCCATTTCAGTCTTGGAGATCCAACAGTTCTGCACGACAAGTATTTTCAAGGTTAAAAACCACTTAAGGGAAAAAGTGCTCAGGCCTTAAGCAAACATTCTTTCTGCCTGTAATGTTTGCTCTCTCATTTGAAAATCTAACAAGGGTGTATACATAAGAAATGCTTCTGTGTTCCTTTGCAAAGGTTTACATTAGTTCTTTTAGTGCTTGTGTTTTAAGCTATGACTGAAGTGCTCACCTTACCTCTATTTCACAGGGAATAACTACACGAAAAACTATGGTTCATGATAGTGATATATCGCCTGAACTCTACCTGGATCCTGCTTCTCTTCTAG
Source organism: Gymnothorax reevesii (assembly GCA_029721435.1). Classification (NCBI taxonomy): domain Eukaryota; kingdom Metazoa; phylum Chordata; class Actinopteri; order Anguilliformes; family Muraenidae; genus Gymnothorax; species Gymnothorax reevesii. The sequence goes on along the minus strand of CM056587.1, from coordinate 25,484,052 downwards.
ATGTAGTGAGCCTACTATTCTTCTATTGTAAATATTTTGCCACTCACAATTTTTACATGCACTGCCTCTTTGTTTATCCTACAGAGCAAATTATGGTATTCAGAGTGAAATACATGTGTAACTTGTTAAAATCAAAATGTATCAGATGTAAATGGGAAACCACTGAATAGCCATTTGCTGAAGCTGAATTGACACTTGTTGGAAGTTCATCATTTAACACATAATGCAAACTGTAATACAAGCAGCCAAACAAACAAATAAAATGTATACTCTTTGCTCCTTTGCTAACTACAGATATTTAAAATAGAAAATAACTTCATCTTGCAAGCCTGTTGACAGTCAGAGAATAATCTCATCAGACTCACCTGCATTTGCTCACATCGTCATCTTTTTTTTTTATTAAATCCAAATTGACAGGAAAAGCATGATTCTTAATGGAGAAGTACAAAATACAAAGTAGTAAATGGAATTTATTTTAGAACGTATGTATATATATATTTTTTTATATATACATAATATTTTTTTCACATTTATATACAAGAATAAATAACAATTATAGAGACCATATATATTGTGTGTGTGTGTGGTTTTTTTTTTTTTTGTAGTTTCATGTTTTGCATTACTTTTTCTGCAATAGTTTTTCACAAAGGTTCCATAGTGCAGACATATCATGTGCTCCAGTGGGCAAATTACGCATCTGCATACCATAAAGAACTGCTGCCTCACTCAAGCAGGATACTCAGAAAAGTCAGAAATGAATTGATTTTCAGCATTATTGGGATAGCTTTTCATGAGAGTCAGAAAGAGTTTTTCAGCTGTGTACAGACACCCTTTGTGCAAATTGAACTTGAGCAAACGGTATACATTGTTGAACATCATTTTTTTCTGCACCTTAGACTGTGTGCTCAAGTGTATTTGTTCTAATGCACTCCAAAAACTGCTACTGGGGTAATTATTCATAGCACATACTACTTTTTGAATTTTTCATCAGTAGTGCAAAAAGCACTAAAAAATGAAAACATTAATTTCATGAATTTTCATGATGAAGCAAGAAAGAAGAATTAAAAATGACCCATTTTATGTACATTAATGTGTCCCAAACATTGTGGTGCCCCAATATCTAAGGATTATGTACAGTTCAGGGTGCGAGTATTTGAGTATTTTATTAATTTTAGATATAGAGCGATTCAAGCTTATCTGAGTTACAGACTCATAAACTAAGCCATTAGCGTTCTCATCCTTTGTGATATTTCTAACTCATGTCTCTGGTTTATTTGCACTTCAGGCAAGAAGTATAAGGCAGCTGAAGCTCAAGAGTATATCATTCAATATATCTTCCATGAGGCCATGATACTTCATGAGAAAAGCTCATTTTATGTGTTATCTTTGGTAAACAGAATATACTGTAAATGTTTGTGTATTGGATATCAAGAAATGTGATGTTCTGAACTTTTCCTTGTTTCATAATGTGAACCACATATGAGACTGATGACCAGTCCTGAAAACAAATTGACATTTGGATGTGGTGAAACCAAACCGAATAAAATAATCTTTAAAAACTCCGAATGGTCACTTAAATGGATGAGAACTGCTTCGTCAGTGTCACACATCTAAAATCGACTAACCTGTCAAGCCAGTACAAAAAAAGAAGAAGAAGAATGTCTCAGATTTTGGATTATACTAGCTTCTCCTTGTGAATTACTCTGCATCAGTCCTTCAGGGCATAAACAACGCCTCAGAAAAGGCATGATGAGGAGGGTGTTCTCAGGATTTGTATTGGATCCCAGGCAGATAGCAAGTGCAGAAACGACATTTGTAACGATCCAAATCCACTCTAGTCACAATAGAGCGTCTGTAACTGCATCATGAGAAACCGTGCTGATTCTGATTTGAAAACAAATGTAGAATATCTAAATAAACTTTTTAACACAGTGATTTCTATTGCCCTTTTCTTTTTAAATTAGGTCAGTCCGCGTGTAACCAAACTTACCAAAATTCTGAACTGTTATTGCCCCTGAAAATTATATTAATATTGTGGTTTGAAAATGTAAATTAAAGCAAACGTTTGAGCCCCTTTCACCGCTGCTTTTGAATGAACTTATTCATTATTTTGAGTCAACTCGAGTCCAGCATTCCGTTCGCTGACATTCTTCATGTGGAATGAATGGATAGCACGGCTTTGAAAGGGAAAACTGGCGCACACTCACTTCTGTCCTTATCGCTGCTGAGATTACGAAAATTTACGTCTATAACATGATTGAGCAGGTTTTTGTCGCGCCTAGTTCCAAGGCAGTTTGTGTGGAAGACAGAAATACCGGTGAGACTAGTTAGCTTTTGTTATAGCACATGCGTGTCATTTGAAGAACTCAAAACCGATCTGGGACCTTTCACTCGAATGGCAACCAATCCACGCTGGTGTCATTCGGCTCTTTATCACTTCAGCTGCGATGTGTCGGCACTGAATGCTGGCGCAGGATGTGACAAACTTCCGGACCAATTTGGTAAGTTGTGTTCAGGCAACATTGAGCAAGGATTGCGTCCTTAATATGTGCCATGTTAGCCAACATTAAAACTAAGTAGCATACGCTTTCTTTCGCTACAGAAGCGATGTCCTTGCCATCTTTCAGTCCGTATAGTTTAAAAAAGAAATAATCAGTGAAATAAGCTTATACATACCCAGAATTGCCTGCTAGATTCTCGTGTCAAACTTACGAGACGTAGACTATGAAAGTCATTGGGCGCCTTTCTAATAAATGAGATTTACTCCAAATTGAAGTTGCTGATTAAAGATGAAAGTTGTAACCGCGGTGTGATGCAAGAACTAGATATGTGACTATCGTGTGCAAATGTTTGGTGAAGTTCTACAATTCATAGCCAGTTGCACTTTCCGTGCGAACCTCTGTAACCAAGCGACAGTTTTCGTTTTCAATGGCCAGCGGAACAAATCCTGCTCAATAGTGGCATTGCTGTACATTCGGCGAGTAGAAGTGTCCTGCTGAGGTGATTCTATAAAAGTGGTTCCAGACGAATTGACTGAGCGGGAGATGGGGGGGCGAACGTTTCCTCATACAGTAATTTGCTTACTTTTAATTGGTTGGCTACGTGAATGAACTACGTGCTATTTTGTTATACGTTGACTCATTGAAAAAAATTGAGTCTGCCATCAAAAATTCTTAATCCTTGCCCACTGTTGTTTGTTCTGTAAAGTCGCCTACAAATCTATTTTTTTTTGTGGAAACATTCATCTAGTTTACTCTGTGTTCACGAATTAATACAACGAAATGCAAAAAGGAAAATGGATTTAAGGGCACGGACTGCGAAGGTGGGCTGTATCTCTATTGGTGTCATTTGGACTCAAGTGCAGTTATATATTGTGTCTTTTAATATTGCCAATAATTGACCGCATGGAAGGCTTCACTAATATTGTATTCGGAAATTATGACCGTACCGGATTCTCCTTTAAACTATTCAGAATGGTCCGCTTGACAAACTTTAAGCGTGAACACAATAATCGTCTTGTATATAAATAGCGCCCAATTATTTCACTAACTTTTTTTTAAATCATAAATGACTGCATCCCAACTCCAGCTTCAAACGGACTGTGTTCTTCAGTAAAGTAATGTCTACGCAGGCGCGCAACTAGTAACCGCCCTCTACCTGAGAGTAACACACCTGGATCCACCAAGACGGAAGTGGTTCGCAGAGATTGAGCTGGCAGTGTTGCTCTCTGTCGCAGAGATGATTTGGTTGAGAAGCAAATCGTTGCGGGTATTTAACCGGTGGTTTGATGGCGTTTGAAATCATTCTATAAAAGTGTGTTTTTTTTCTGCCGTGTGTTGAAGTGATGGTAAGTCATTTTGAAATGGATTTAAGGAAGATAATATGGGCTTAATTTGATTCAACACAGAAATACGGTATTTTCCTGGTGCATACAGCATAGCCGCATTTAACTACGGTGTTGTTGTGTTGGCCTAATTGGGACAATAGGCTTTACTCGTATTTTTCATCGCTGTGTCTCAGGTTTTGTTGTCTACTATAATGTACATTAGCGTTCGACATGTCTGTTGTCAGCTTTTTCTAGGCTATATAACTTCTGTATTCTAACTTGACAGTACTATCGTTATGTTGAAATATTAGCATCTTGATTTAAATGAACTGTGATGAAGACAATTTTGTTTGAAAATGCTCTCCGGTTATTGAAATGACGTTCAAATCTTCTTCCGCAGATTTGTTTTGGGGGTTCCCATAAAACTTTATTTTCTGGTGTCACTTGGATTGTTCTTGGACACAGAGTTAGATTTTCTGTTATCCGTGAAACAAAGTCATGCATGCATCAGGTTAGGATTTGTAAATATTTTTCTCCCTTTCCATTATTTTTTTCAGCCTCCATTGCGAATGATGCCTCCTTTCCATATTTTATGATAGTCCATCTCAGTTGTTTTTGAATTTGTTGGAAATTCCCAAGAAGCAATGCGGCTACTCAGGAGGCGGATGCACCCCTGCAAACTAGTGATTGGGGCCTTAGTTTTTGTGACATTCTTACTTCTTATGCAACGTGAAGTGGCAATTGATACTTCGGAAGATGGCCCCTCGTTGGGGCATAATGTGGGCAAACGAGAGTCCATGTTGGGCATGATGATGGACGCCGTCCATAACTTTGGAGGTGCAGGTCCAAAAATGCAGATCAAAGCCCCTGTCCGGAAGCCGGGGGGTGGAGACGGCACCTCTTGTCTACCGGGACGATACACTGCTGCTGAGCTTAGGCCTGCACTGGAACGCCCGCCTCAGGACCCCGGATCTCCCGGAGCATCAGGAAAGCCCTTCCAAACAGACAACCTGAGCCCTCAACAGCAGGAGGAGAAAGACAATGGCGAGAAGAAGCACTGTTTTAACCTCTACGCGTCTGACCGCATCTCCCTCAGCCGAGACCTGGGGCCCGACACCAGACCACCAGAGTATGTGTTTGTGAATTCCCCAGCACAGCAGTAGTGTCTAGTTTTATCTCAAATGGGCCCATGTTGGTGCAACGTTCTATTTTAGTAGAAAAAGGAAAGGGCTGAAGGCAGAATGATCAACTGATACATTTATATTTAAGTCATCCTGTGATATAGGGTTATGCATTTTTTCTTTTATCAAGACCTTTTCAGATGGAAAGGGCGCTATCTGGTGGTAGGAAATGTAAAGTGGTCTTATTGATCTATTATATCCAGCTACTGAGGTTCATAAAGAAATTAACTCATTATTCAAAATGTTCTGTTTTAAAAAGGCAGCCTGACTGTATTCTTGTGAGTCGGAGTTCTGCTATGCCTTTAAGTTAAATTTTCTCTTGACTATCCAACGGAATAAATATGTTGTAAATACTCAACACAAGCTACTGCAGCATTTGACATGGTCAAAAAGGTGAAGATCCTCGTTTAGGAAATTGACCTCTTTGTTTCATGTTCCATAGCAATGTAAGGTTTCTCTCTGAAATGGTTCACACAAATTTCATGGAAGGCATTGAATAAGCTTTAAGGACATTTTTTTGAAAGACATTTATCTGGTGTAGTGTTGAAGATTGGTTGTCCTCTGAGGAAAACAAACAAGATTTCAGTCTCTTGCTTTTGTCATTTGACTGTTTTATTTGAATTTATATATATATTTTTAAAAAATATAGTCATTTCTTGTGATATTTTTTCCTTTGCAGATAGGACTAGCAAATACTAGCCCATCATGACATGCAGAGCATGTAGGCCCTAACTGTAGTATTTGTTTGTTTTTTTTAAACTTCTGCAGATGCATCGAGCAGACGTTTAAGCGTTGCCCGTCCTTGATGAAAACGAGTGTAATCATCGTATTTCACAATGAAGCATGGAGCACACTGTTGCGCACTGTGTACAGCGTCCTCCACACCTCTCCCGCCATCTTGCTGGAGGAGATTCTCCTGGTGGATGACGCTAGCACTGACGGTAAAACGCACCCAACAAGACCCGTGCTTCCTTTGTGGGTCCCTATGGGGAGGACTACATGTTAGTGACTCAAGTGGGCGGGACTTTGTTGGTAGTTAAAACTCGGTTTAGCCACAGTAGGGAGCAGTGCAGTTGTGGCGCCTTAGGGGACTAAGCCCTGCTTAGTTACTTTGGATGCATGCATACAACTGTGATGTAATGGCTTGATCTCACCATGCTCTGCTTTTTGAGGGAGAGTGGAGGAACAGTAATTTATGTGGAAGCCGGTGAGGTAGTGCCCTCATGCACGCACGAATGGGTGTGTACACACACACACATGCGCACACACACACACAAATATATGCTCCCACAAATACGCACACATACACTGGACAGAGAGACAGTGATGTGCTGTTTGCTGGTCTGCCGTGTATCTCATCCCACAGGAAATGGGCTTGGTGTATTTATTCAGTAATTAAACGATTCGCTTTTCTGTCTAGTCCAAGCAGTGGGCAGGCTGTCTGGCCAGCAGGCCATGCCAAGATTTATGGCTGGCTGTCTCTGTCATTGTATTAGCTTCCATAGAAAGGATCCTGGCTAAAAGGAGGTGGGTTGGTGGGTGAGTGTGTGTGTGTGTGTGTGTGTGTGCGTGTGCGCGTCTGTCTTTGTTTGTTTGTTTGTGTGGGGTAGCTTTGTGACATCACACAGGAAGTGACTGCCCAGAGGCATGATTGACCAATTTCAGCCGACCAGTTAATCAGTTCCTTCATTATTCTGGGTCATCTCTTCCCCTTTTGATGTCTGGATGGACATATTTTGAAATGGCTTGTAATTGCTAATTGGCTGTGCAGCTGGTGACATGATAGGGGAGGGAGGGAATGAGTTTGTAAGTTTATTGGTTCAGCCTCTTGGTGAATTGTACCTGCGGCCAGACGGAAGCATTATGAAGGCCATAGACGGAGGAAGGCTGGGATCAGTTGCCATTGTCTATTCCTTCAGTAGCGTCCTGACCTTAAACAAGTGAATGGGGTCATTTAACTTTGTGCCTGCAAATTTGCTGCATATTTTGGTTTTACCCTGCAATCTCTTGATTTTTGAGGGGAAGTGACCCATTGCAGCTGACAAATTAGAATGTGGGGACTGATTTAATATTACAGATATTAATACTTTGAAGCTAGGGATAAAAGTACATGTGCTGATGAACTCTTACACACACGCAGCATCTACATGAGGTGCAAAGGTTAGGTTGTGATCAATAACTACGCCAAGATATTTATACTGTGCCACAAACTCTCAGGCTCTTCATATGTTATCCCAGGGAAGATGATCGCTGAATTTTCCTTATAATCTATTGTCATCTTTTTAGTTTTTGGCGCCTTGATGCCCAGGAAAGACTACTTGCACTCATTTGTAAAATCCACCACTAGAGGGCAATGAGCAAGGTCATCAATACTGAAAGGAGATGCAATGACATAATCGTCTGCGAGTTTGAAAATGACGCCTCTCATAATGGATGAGGCACTTATTAATGTAAAAGAAGAGTAGAAGAGGCATGAGCAGGCACCTTTGGGGCGATCTGTTGGAGGACAAGGGAGTGTCTGATAAGGCACCATTAACCTTCAGATACTGCAGCCTCTCTGCTGTAAGTCCAGTACGCAACACATCAAACCAAGGTCAGTGCTCTCACAGCTTGCTGACCTTTTCGCTGAGAAGTGAGGCTAGATGCAATTAAAAGCTGAGGTGGTCAACAAGGTAATGAATACTGGATGCATTGGAAAAGAAAGTTTAAAAAAGACATTCAGTATGAAAATTGAACAAACTCAACAAGTTCAACTTTGCCAAAAAATTTGGGACACCTTCCTGTCGCGCTGTAGTTTCATAAGATGATTGGCGTTTTGCTCGTTTCAAGCAGAGTGGAAAACTTGCCACTGTTTACTGCAGACTGACTGTGTTCCTTGTGTCTGTCCCTCAAAGAAATTACAAACAGCCATGATGTTGACATCAAGGCTCTGTCAAGACTATAATATCTGTATCGACTATTTTTAATAGAATACAAACATTTATTGATGAAGCTTTTCTTTAAATTAGCATTTGGAATTTCAAATTTACTTTATCTTCAGGAACTCTAGTATGGAATCAATAAGTAAACTTCTAATTCAAATTTAAATGTTAAAAAGTGCAGGGTGCTGAAGACTTTTGTACAATACTGTATATACATGTAGCATAAGCACTTATCAGTTCATTGGTATAATGTAAAATTAAGTATGGTTCTCTTTCTCACAGACTAGCCTTAACTGGAGGCCTCCCCCTCTCTGCATGCTTTTGTGCCCTTTTTTAAGCACACTTAATTTTTAAGAAACTGTGAGGTACATATTTCAATTAATTGTCTGGAATTGTATTGCATTAGACAAGAATTTGCATGTAGAAGATGTATAATTTATTCCTCAACATGGGTTAGATGCTGGACATAATGCTGCGGATATAAAATTTCTGCACGCCCTTATTAAATTTGCTGTTTTTTTGTTTTTTTTAATGTAAAGCCAGAAACGGCAGAATATTTTTGATATTCAATGAGATCTTCCAATTAAAAGAAATCTGGAGGAAAATTAACTATCACTGAAGATTACAAAAAGCCAAAAATTCCCGTGGGTATCGAAAATGGACACCCTTCTATAATGGAAGATGTAGCCAATTTAAAAATTACATTGCATGCATAGCCATGTCTCCTGGTAATTAACATACATCTGCTATCACTGAAAAAAATATGATGTCAATTTTAGGGGGAGAGTGGGGTGACTCCTACCACCTGGATATATTTGGAGTTAAATTTTTTATGGTTTTTGATTTGTCCGATTTGACTTTGAAGTAAAACATTTGGAAATTAAATTACAAAATTATTTAGTGAAAAATTTTTGGAATTTAAGGACGTCAGCGTCTGTATTTGCACAGTGGGGTTTAAAGAAAGAAAACGTTGGACATTAATGTAGCAAAAGCAGCAATTTCAACAAGGGTTTGTGGAATTTTGTCTTGTTTCCCTGCACAGCCTCCATGTTCTCAGCGTCGTGGTGTATGTCCTTTGCAGATGACTGGTATTTGTAGTTTGTGGATGATCAGTTTTTTTTTTTTTTTCTTTTTGGGAAGCCAGTGCTTGTATTTTGTAAGTGACCAGTGTTTGTGTTTTATGTATGATTGGTTCAAGTTATTTGGGTAGTTTATCTTTCTGTCTTGTGAATAATCTGTAGTTTGTGGATACTCTGTGTCTGCAGTTTGTGAATAACTATGTTAATATCTTGTCAGTGACCAGTATTGGTAGGTTTTGGGTGACTGATGAATGTTGCTGTGTGCTGACAGAGGACCTACACGATAAGCTGGATGACTACGTGAAACGGCTGCACCTCGTGAAAGTGATTCGGCAGCCGGAGCGAAAAGGCCTCATTGCGGCTCGACTACTGGGAGCCTCCTTTGCAACTGGGGGCGTGCTCACCTTCCTGGACGCTCACTGTGAGTCTATCTTGCTGATGACTAGGAACGGCCGATGAAGGCCAAGATTGTGATGTCACTACACGGTAAACTGTCAACCTGGAGACAGCTCATGGAAGCTGAATCAAGGGACTTGCACAAAACAATTCACTTCTTCTTCACTTATTATCCCTCCCTCCCTCAATGGGTGGAGGTTAGACCCAGGAAGGATGTGAAAGCACGCGATTGGAATGTGCTGCTCCATTTATTGTTTCTTAGAGCTACCTCAGCCGCTTTTTATGCCCCCGCCCTCCAAAGAGAAAAGGGGGCATTATGTCGACACTATGTCCGTTCGTCGTCCGTTAACTTTTCGTTTCCATGGGATAACTGTATAATCCCTCGTCGAATTGATGCCATTTCTTAATGGCATATCGGGAGTGGCCAGAGGAAGGTTCCTTTCGAAAACTAGCGTTGTGCGATATCTAATATGGCCGCCTCAGCAGCCAACTCAATATGCCCTTGATCAACATACAGACGGGGGCATCTGCCACGCTCTGCATTAATCTTGTTCATCAGGGAAATGCTGTGTCCTGTATTCACAGACTGAACCTTAGCTGCCCCCTCATAGGAATTCTTCTCCTCAGCTGTGTCACTCTCACGCGCTGCTTTCGCACTAGTTCCTCTGGACTTGTCTTGTCAGTTACTGTTGGCTGTTTTAGCAATATTTCATTAAAGCGCTTTTGTTTGTTCTGTCTGAACAAGTCTTCTTGACTTAATGTTTGCTGCTCCTCTTCTAGCCTTTTACTATATTCAGGGTTTTTTTCTTGGCAGTTGTTTGTGTGTCACTGTTTTAGATTGGAACGAAGCATCGTCAAAACTGGCTCATGCACCCAGCTAGGCAGTGGCACATTGCCAGAGGGGTTGGGTGACTTAAGTCTTCATATATTTGATTGAATTTGATTTTTATAAAAAGAAACCCGACATGGAATTAAATATGCTACTTGTAGGTTTGTGCACGAAAGTAAAATTTTCACTTTATTTTCATATATAAAGTAAACACTCCATACAGTTTAGTAGACTAAAGGGTTTGTAAATTATGCTGTTTTTGACTGCCCTCTGCTTTTCTTTTGTTAGTACACTCTGTTTTACATGTGGTATGAAAAGTTTACACACTGTTGTGAATGTGGTCCCCAGTCCCTGCGATTACTGACACGAGTGTGTATTCCAGGTGAATGCTTCTCGGGATGGCTCGAACCTTTACTGGCCAGAATAGCAGAGAACCACACAGTGGTAGTGAGTCCTGACATCCCCGCCATTGACCTCAACACTTTCGAGTTTTCAAAGCCGTCCCCCTACGGCCAGAACCACAACAGAGGGAACTTTGACTGGGGCCTCACCTTTGGCTGGGAGAGCCTGCCTGACCACGAAAAACGTCGGAGGAAAGACGAGACATACCCTATCAAGTGAGAGGCGTGATTCTGAAGGATAGCACTGCCCTTTAAAGCATATTGTTAAATATATAAAGCTAATTGTTCAATGTTAAAGCTCCTGCTGATCATTTTTTTAGATTTCTACTGGGAAAAGTCTTGTATTTCTACTTCTTTCCAACTTCTTTCTGTTTTCTTTATGACGTATCGTAGTCTGATCTGTTCACGATTACTCTGTGGTCTGAGTGATGACTGTACTGCATTTGTTCAGGTCTCCTACATTTGCCGGTGGGCTGTTCTCAATCTCCAAGGAGTACTTCTACCAGATTGGAAGCTATGATGAACAAATGGAAATCTGGGGTGGGGAGAACATCGAAATGTCTTTCAGAGTAAGTACCGATACCTGCTGGTTTTAAACCCATCTGTTTCCACAGATTATAAATCAGTGCTCTGCCAGGGCCTCACCTGCATTAATGGACGAATATCCGTCTCTGAGAGCAACAATTTACTGGATACCGCAGTCCAGACTCAAACTGTAGGGCTGAGTCCTTTTCCCCTGCCCTCTCTTTCTCAAACTTGAAGCTCATGCAGTTGGCGGGTTGAACACACTGACCCAACATGAATGAGCATGGATACTTATCATTAATACTTGTATACACTCATCTGTGTTTATTACCTACACAAACCCATTGACATGAGATAAACTGCAGTCAGCCAGAAGCTTCACCTCTTGTAAAGTTTCCTTTTAAAATTCAGCCTGAAGTCACCAGTTAACGTGGTCACTAGAAAGACCAAAACCTCGGGTGAACAACAAAGAAAAATCTCTGCTTGAGATAAACCTTAAAACACAAGCTCTGTGCCAAGTTTGTGGGGCAGATTGCTGGGAAAATGTAATGTTAGCTAGCTGAAAGAGAGCAAACTTTTTTGTTTGTCCAGCCAGCAAAGACAAAAATTATCTGCTGGTTTTCTTGTTTCACAGAAATATCATGCTACCAAGCTAGCAATCGAATTTTAGCTAAATTTCATCACATTCAGTAATTTCAGTCATAAAATTGAATAAACTCATACAAAACTGGTACACGGTTTCTAATTGACAAGGTAGATAAAAAGCTAGTATGAGCCATGATAAATTAGTTGGTTAGGTTTGGGTAACATTAGCTGAAGCTCAGTGCATAATGTTTCCAGCTCAGAAGAACATTGCCAAACTCTGCATCAGTTCTTTTTTTTCTTTTTCTGGGCTGCACAAATCATTTTCTCGGCTGCAGCCATCTCCATCTTTCAAACACATCTCCAGTATTTACCTACATTCTATCGTGTCTCTGGTCATGAAGCTTTTTAGTAGGTTGCTGAGGATTTTTAGGTTGGGTAGAATCTAACGGTAGCACGGTTAATCCCGTTCGCTTGTGTGGTTACACTGCACACAGTGTTTGCCTGCCACTCTGTGTCATATCTGGCAACTCGGAATATCCAAATGCGCTGTGGGTGGGAGCACTCTGACCAAAACATGAACAAATGTTCTGGGACAGAAGGGAAAGGAGAAAGTTATTGTCTGAGAAGCCAGTATTTCGAGGCATATCCTCGATCTCTGATATCATGGTCCTTTTATGACTTTGTATAGTAAATGAGACATTGGCTCCTTTATATGATGATTTCAACTTTCTCTTTTTAAATGTTGGTTAAGAAAATATTTTTGATTATTTATAGTATCACTGCCAATGATTATGAATATAATGCTATTTTATTGTTTTTTTTTTTTAAACTATAATTTGCTGCCAACAAATAATGATGGTGTTTTACAGTTTATTTTAATTAGGAGTTTCTAATTTTATAAGAGAAAAAAGACAGAGATCCGCACACCAAAAGAAGCTCCCGTATGCACCTTTATTTGCGTTGCGTGACGTTTCGAGCTTGACGCTCTTCCTCAGACTGCTAATTACAGAGACAGAGTCGCCGTCTTGAATGCCCATTTTAGGTACTCATAACTTGGTGTCTGTTGCATGTGCTCTTTTTTTCGTTGGTATTTTATACCTCCTGACTAGGATTGAGTCGGTAGTTAGAGGCGCCTCTAAATAGTGAGGACAGTATGATGACCTTATTGCCTGAGCTCAAGACTTGGAGTATTTTTCTATTTTAAGTACACATATTTTGTATATATTTGTAAATATTGTGTTTTAGAGGTGTCAACGTTTACAATTTTTTCTACACGAGTACACAGGACTAATAACCGACGTGTATACCGGTTACAGGTTCGTAGATTTATGAGCTTTTTCTATCGCAGTTGCGCTGTATAACCACAGAAAGTAAAATGAGTTATAAAATCCTATATCATTTTGACAGATAAGAAAACGTACAAGTGAAAGCTGAAAAAGGTTTAATCTTCTTTTTTTAATCACTGTTTTAACTATTGCTCACTTTTGTACATTTTTTATTTATTTATTTTTTTTTTTTTGGCCCTCGCTGCACGAAAACGCGAAGTGGCGGGACATAGTATTCACGAGGGTACGTATGTACGTCCCGAATCCTTGTCAGCGAGATATCTCAAGAACGAATTGACGGATTTCCTTCAAATTTCATGTCAACATGTATTAGGGTGGTGCCCCGGCGCCAGTCGATTTTGGTGACCTTCGTGTCACTCTCAATATTACACCGAGACACTGTTCATTTTGACAGGATTTGCCATTTCCTGGCGGGGGACTAAGACACGTTAGTGGCAAATACTTGTTTTAAACTTAAAGTGCAAACTGCATCCCTGTCTTGCAACGGGAGCTGCATCTGAATTTTAATGTGTGTCTCATAGTAAAAGTAATCTGGAATTGGCGAGAGAAAGCAACTCAAAAAGAAGCCAAAATAAGCTAAAGTGAGAGGAAAAAACTTCACCTTTATATCCTCAAAGTTAAAAAGGTAGAGGGGGACTCTCACAATTATCCACTAAAATTGGCAAAGAAAATCTGTTTTCTTCCTCCTTTAGACGCGAGGATTTGAGATCAGGTCGTGAAAAGCCGACAGAACACCAACCAACAATATAATGTACAACAACACAAAACAATATCGGCTAAAATAACAAGCCATTAACCGTTTTTTGTTTTCAGCAGCACGACATTTGCACATGGAGAAGAAGATGAGCGCAGCGCTCTTCTCAAGTCCTCCGCAGCCTATTCTTGATGTGGTGCGACACTGGCTGTGGCTGCGGGTTTTTTTTATTTATTTTTTTATATCAAGGTAACATTGCCCCCCATGCATCTGTATGCGGATAACTGCACTAGTGGGAACATTTAAGGGTATTGTTAGTTAATGTTATTATCTGAAGCTTTCAGGCAAAATTATCACCCCTAAAAATAGGCGACTATATGTATTGGTGAGAAATGAACGAGGAGGAAAAAATGGCGTGTACACGGTTATTGATTTTTCTAAACTGTTATGATTTGTTATCCGTGTAACCGATGACACCCCTATTGTGTTTATATTTTGTCATCCATATTAATATGGGTGTATGGATGGATGTATGTATATGTGTAATCATATATTTGTATGTGCGTGTATGTGTAAATATTTGTAATGACTAGCCAATGTCATTGGAAGAAATTGTGGATATGCAACATTTTTTTGTACCTGATCATATTCATGTTGAGCTACACTTACATGACTTGTATACTCTATGCAGTGGGGTGTTGCAGCTCTATATGCATTTAAAATCATTGTCTACATTTTTTTTTAATATATTATATATTTTTCTACATATTATATTGATACATTTGTCTTCTATACATGATCCCATATATAAGTATTTTGTATTTTTTATTATGTTGATAAATATGATAAATGCAGAATTACATTCTTGTATATTGTAAGTGTACCACGTGGTGTATACCTTTGCATGATGGGTATTTAAGACGGTAACTTTAATGAGCAGTCTGAGGAAGAGCGTCAAGTTCGAAACGTAATGCAAATAAAGGTGTGTACGGGAGCTTTGTTTGGTGTGCGGATCGCTGTCTTGTCTCTTATGCTTTTGTTATTTTGTGATCCAGCACCGCACCCAGTGGGCGTCGGGGATGTGCGTGTTCTATTTTTGATCTTACCTCTGAGTTTCTAATTGTAGTCAATTATAAATATAGCTTTGTGACGAAATATGGAACTAGAGGGCACTCCGGATGGATCTGGAAATATAATCTCCACTTTACATTCATACTGTCCAACTTCCCATTAAATTCTAGTGGTAACTGGTTGAATAGTTTTTGAGTAACCCTGTTGACAAACGTACAACAAGACACATGCAAGTGATCACAACACCTCCTGGAGGAGGTAATAATTATAAGTAGCCTGCCTGGTTAATGTGGAAGTGAAGGTTAAAATGAAGTGGCTGTATCATTATGGTGGGGGCTCTCTTGCTGTAAAGTGGTGGCTCATGTGATCCCCAGGTTTGGCAGTGCGGAGGGCAGCTGGAGATCCTCCCGTGCTCCGTTGTAGGACACGTGTTCCGCTCCAAGAGCCCCCACACCTTCCCCAAGGGCATCCAGGTAATCGTGCGCAATCAGGTGCGCTTGGCTGAGGTCTGGATGGATGACTACAAGGAGATCTTCTACCGTCGAAATCAGCAGGCTGCCAAGATCGCCAAACAGGTACGGTGGACGGCAGATCTGTTTTACTGACAGCTTTGTTTGCTGTTTGCGAGTACTGCCAACAGGTGTGACGCATCCGGCTGGATCCCAGCTCCAGAGACTGGACAATCCTGTTCAAGTAGCTGGGAGCCTAATGGAAGGTTGCTTGACTGGCAGTTCAATCGCTGGTTTGAAAGTGTGGTGAGGCTTTGGATTCTGTCTGGCAGCTAGAGATAGGATGTTGGGTAGAACTTTGCTGTTGGGGCCCATTTGCAAGGCCCGAAACCACAAAACTACTCAAGAGTCTTTATCCCTCTTCCTCTCTCCCCTTCTCTCTTCTCGAAACTGTTCTTGTTCTGGTGTTTCTTGAAGGGCATCCTTGCAAAGGAGAAGTGCACTCAGTTCATAAATAATTAAATAAAGGTTAAAGCAGTGAAGGCTTTAATCTCCCCCATATGTTTTCTCCTACAGTCCTGTGGAATTTATTTATTTACATGAGTGAATGCAGTAAAGATTTTCTTTGTTTTCTGAACAGCAGGGATGCCTGTTACTGGCCAGGCTTCTCACTGTCATTTTTTATGATCACGCGCTGGGCTATCTGCTAGCCTTTGAAGAATGTCTGCGATGTCTGTAACTGTCATTAATTCGGGTCTGAGAAAGAGGAGTTCTTCACAAGTGGGAAAAGCTGCACTTAGACCAATAGGCTTTCCATGCGGCATGCAACGCGGACGGCTTGGTTTTTTTATTTTTTTTTGCCTCAAGGAACGCTCTGGTGAGCTCCTTCTAGACTGAAGTAATACGCAAGCTGTGCAAAGTAGGGTCGCAAATTTGGTGCATTTTACTCATTTGTACAAACCCAAAACCAGTGAAGTTGGCACGTTGTGTAGATCGTAAATAAAAACAGAATACAATGATTTGCAAATCCTTTTCAACCTATATTCAATTGAATACTCTGCAAAGACAAGATGTTTAATGTTCAAACTTTTTTTTTTTTTTTTGCAAATAATCATTAACTTAGAATTTAAAGGCAGCAACACATTGCAAAAAAAGTTGGCACAGGGGCCTTTTTACCACTGTGTTACATTGCCTTTGCTTTTAACGACACTCAGTAAACGTTTGGGAACTGAGGAGACCAATTTTTGAAGCATTTCAGGTGGAACTCTTTTCCATTCTTGCTTGATGTACAGCTTAAGTTGTTCAACAGTCCGGGGTCTCCGTTATCGTATTTTACGCTTCATAATGCCCCACACATTTTCAATGGGAGACAGGTCTGGACTACACGCAGGCCAGTCTAGTACCCGCACTCTTTTACTACGGAGCCATGCTGTTGTAACTCGTGCAGAATGTGGCTTGGCATTGTCTTGCTGAAATAAGCAGGGGCGTCCATGAAAAAGACGTTGCTTGGATGGCAACATATGTTGCTCCAAAACCTGTATGTACCTTTCAGCATTAATTGTGCCTTCACATATGTGTAAGTTGCCCATGCCTTGGGCACTAATACACCCCCATACCATCACAGATGCTGGCTTTTGAACTTTGCGCCTATAACAGTCCGGATGGTTCTTTTCCTCTTTGGTCCGAAGGACACAACGTCCGCAGTTTCCAAAAACAATTTGAAATGTGGACTCGTCAGACCACAGAAAACTTTTCCACTTTGCATCAGTCCATCTTAGATGAGCTTGGGCCCAGCGAAGCTGGCGGCGTTTCTGGGTGCTGTTGATAAATGGCTTTCGCTTTGCATTGTAGAGTTTTAACTTGCACTTTCAGATGTAGCGACGAACTGTAGTTACTGACAGTGGTTTTCTGAAGTGTTCCTGAGCCCATGTGGTGATGTCCTTTACACCCTGATGTCGGTTTTTGATGCAGTACTGCCAGAGGGATCGAAGGTCACGGGCATTCAATGTTGGTTTTCGGCCTTGTCGCTTACGTGCAGTGATTTCTCCAGATTCTCTGAACCTTTTGACGATATTACGGACCGTAGATGATGAAATCCCTAAATTTCTTGCAATAGCTCATTGAGGAATGTTGTTTTTAAACTGTTCGACAATCAGCTCACGCATTTGTTCACTAAGTGGTGACCCTCGCCCCATCCTTGTTTGTGAATGGCTGAGCATTTCAGGGAAGCTGCTTTTATACCCAATTATGGCACCTACCTGTTCCCAAATTAGCCCGTTCACCTGTGGGATGTTCCAAATAAGTGTTTGATGAGCATTCCTCTACTCTCTGTCTTTTTTGCCACTTGTGCCAGCTTTTTTGAAACATGTTGCAGGCATCAAATTCCAAATGAGCTAATATTTGCAAAAAATTACTAAGTTTACCAGTTCGAACATCAAGTAACTTGTCTTTGCAGTGTATTCAATTGAATATAGGTTGAAAAGAATTTGCAAATCATTGTATTCTGTTTTTATTTACGATTTACACAACATGCCAACTTCACTGGTTTTGGGTTTTGTATTTTCATTCACTCTGAGCTGATTTTATTTATTTTTTTGTCGACATTCAGATCAGTTTTCCCTTGTTTTTCAGCAGTTGCAAGTGCAGGATCTTGAAAACTTCAAACATTGTACAGTTCCCTTTGCTCATTTTAAGATCCTTGATAAAAGCAGTAAACTTTGTCCACCAGATGACTGTGAGGAGTCAATCAAGTCATAAGAGGATGACATACCCCCCTGGGCAGAGTTCTGCTCCAGAAATGGTCCCCACTCATTTTGTCCTGGTTAAAGTCCTTTCCACTGAAACGCATAAAAGTAAAAGTCTCTTGCAGAAATCGCAAACGATTACGGATGGACGGACGGACGTACTGATGTATATATCCCCCGGCAAAAATCAGGTGGAACATTACTCTGTGTCTTTTGAATTTTGTCATGATTTCTTTCTCAGAGGTTATTAAACAAATATTTCTAAATCCCAAACATTTTGCATCAGAATAGCGTCATAGCATGGGTAAGTTAGCATCTTGCTAGGCTTACTGGCGCTAGTTGACTGGTTTCACTGGACAATGCAAAACTTGTTAAATCAAACCTTCAATCCAGTAACCTCATTTGTGAAATGTTTTTCTAGGTTTCTACACCCGTTTATTTTCCGGTACTCAACTAAGAACGAAAGTGGAGCATAACTTTTCAAGTTAACGGCTTGAGTCTGTTTATGGGCACATTTGTGCTAATTTCTTTTTCAAATAAATTTTTCAGATTTCCAGCCTTGCAATCTTGTAATGCTTGACAGTTATCAGCACATCTTGCCACATTTCACACAAAATGAATAACTAGCTACCTTATCAGGATGTCTAGATCTTCTCCTTTGGACTGGCAATAAAAAGTGCAAGTATGATTTTTCTGATCAATCATTATGCTTCGGAACTGAAATCACAAACTGCAGATAAGCTACCCTATTGCCACCATTTTGAATTTCTTTACATCAAGACAAAACTGCTACCATTGAATAGTGACATCACCCTTTGGTACTGCATTCTAGCAGCACACCAGTTGTGTGAAGTGTTAATTCATGAAGCACAAACAATTCAAGCAGAGTGGTAAAACAATAAGGTACTGATGGCAGCTCTCATCCACCAGTCTTCATTTAACGAATGGTGCTGCCAAATTAAACAACGTGAAATGGGACGCAATTTCTGCCGTTTCTCAATTAAGATGCAGTGACATTATGCATGAAGTGTGATAGTTTTTTTTTTTTTTAACTATTGTGGAACTCTGATGAGAATATGCTTTACCAATATGACAGGATCTTTAAAGGCAGACAAAACAAGAGTACCTGCATAAAGAGAGTTGCGACAACCTCTAAATTTACGCAATTTTGTTTACTTCACGGGTGTGCGCTGCTGCGTGTGTGTAGGTGTCTCTGTGTTGGGGTTGCCAACCATCCCGTAATGTACAGAATCGTCCCATATTCAGAAACTAAATGCACCTCTTTCTGTATATTTGAACCAGTCCTGCTGCTCTCTGCCTGACTGAAATCGCTTCACGGCTTCACCTTCATCGATGAGAAGCGCGGTGTCAGCGTTATCCATTGATCTTTCCTCGATATCAAAATGTTTTTACCACGCCATTTCAAAACTTCAGTCTACTCTCGATTGGTTAACATTCGCTAGTTGGCCATTACTGCTGTCTGTTTTTAACCGCCATGTCAGCTAGCCAAGTCAAATAAGCAGAAATTCGTCAGATAGAATTTTTCATTTTTTTGCCAAGCTTACCAGTAAAGTTTAGCTAATGCAGTGAGCTAGCGAGGTAACCTCCACAACAGCCGAAGCCAGTGAATGTAGAGTGAACGTTAGCTAGCTAGCAAGCATTACCAGCTTACTAGCTGGTATAATTTAGCAAGCTCGCTTGCAACCACTCGCGATTAGAGTACAACAAAGTTGGTTTCCATCCCACTCTGCTCACTTTGTTTTCCCAAACCTTCTATCTTTGTTGACATGTAGGTAATCTGTACATCTTGTACCCTTTCTCCAATCTTTTGCTGCACCCAAAGGCGCAACAACCCATTATTTTGTTAGATTACTTTGATTCACAATACATTGCAGGAATCATGTCCTCCAATGTCTCTACTCTCATGTAGGTACTCTAGACAAAAAACTAGATCGCCCTCTTGTGGTATAAAAGTTAACATATGTCAGGTCTGGAGAAATGGCACTAAGACTTGCATTGCCACGAAACATCGCTGAGCTGCCGGGTTAGCTCACTCGCTTAAGGCGTCGCATTTGCGGAGCAGTAGTGACCTCTATGGTCCCCAGTCGTACCAACCAGCAGTGTTCAGCAGCTTTTTCAGAACGGCGTAGATTGGCTAAAGCACTGTGGGAATGTGAATTGGGAAGGGACTGCCGGGAAGGGAAAGGGAAAAATTATTGCCTTGTTCGTTGGTCAAGCGCCTCCCGTTGGCCAGCCGGGCACTTGTCAGTGAGAAAGCTTGCTAATGTTCGGGTATCCTCCGCCCTCGTTCTGAACTTGCGATGGTTTCGACCAATGAATGTAAAGATGCAGGGGCTGAGAGGCGCGTGCTTTGGAGGAGAGCCGCAAACTGTCTCTCTCTCTCTCTCTCCTGAGCAGGCAAGGGGGTTGCATGCGAGCAAGACTTGTACATAGTTCTTGGATTGGGCATTCCAGATTTGGGTGGGATTGGAGACGCCAAATTTATTTTTAAAAAATTCCAAAAAAATACATTGTTAATTGGTTACATTCTTAATGCCAATTAATCAATTAATTGTTTACCATTAACATCCCTTGTGCTGAGTGAACAGTTTGTTGGTCAAAGGGGCACTTTTTTGCACCCCGAGAGGTCAACAGGGGTTTGTGTTCTGCTCAGATAGCTTGTGAATCCTACCACTTGAGACTTAAAAACAAAACCCCAATGCATGAAGACCCCAGTATCCATGTAACCATGTCTATAATTTCATAAAATGGGATATTAATGATGTCTGTGAGAATAATTTTTTTTGTGCAGGGCCTTGGAAAAAGTGTTTGCCTCCTTCCTTATTTCCTCTGCTATTGAGTAGTTGTCAAACTGAATGGTGTCATATCTTTGACTTAAACGTAATAGAAAGGAAAACTCATTCAAAACAGAATTTTTGAAAGTATTATTTAATTACATGACCATTTTTTTCTTCCCAAGGGGCAGCCTCAAGCCAAGTGGCAAAGGTGTTTGTCACAAGATCAGTGCTGCCATAGTAAGATCAGTGTGGTTGTTTGGCTCTTTACTGTTAACCGTTTGTCACTTTGGGTGGACGTTCCATCTAAGTGCTTATTACCATTTCTAGTTCTTTATACCGGATAACTTTGGCTGTTTCTGCAGAAGTCCTTCGGTGACATTTCCAAGCGTGTGGAATTTCGGGACCGTCTTCAGTGCAAGAGTTTCTCCTGGTATCTGCAGAACGTGTACCCAGAGGCCTTCATGCCAGATCTCAAACCCGTCAGATATGGCGCAGTAAGTACATCTGCTTTTATCAGTTGATTGTGTGCCGAAGTGTCATGACAACCTGCCTGCCGTTAGCTTTGTTATGGGAAAAGCTGGATAAAGATAAAAATGTGTTGTGGTTTTGTGCCTCAAAAAGTGCCTCTTGTAGGAGTTCCAGTCTAGAAGCAATAGAGCTAGTGTTTCAAACCTTATTCTACTAGGGCTGCATTTTCTACTGCTTTCTGGTGTATTTCAGAATTCATGCGCTTAATATAAGGAAGTCTATGGCTGAAATGCTGTGATGCCATGTTTTAAATTCCTGACCTGTTCACTGATTGAAATGCTGCACTCAACTTAAAAAAAAAAAAAAAAAAGAAAGAAAAAAAAAAGCAAATATCACTGGGGACTTTGTTCTTCCATGATGCAATTCAAGATCCCTGGTGTTGAGGGTCATCTGGTGCCTTGTCGTTAAGGTCATTCTGGTTGTGTTTCAGATAAAGAACCTTGGAAATGGCCAGTGCCTGGATGCTGGCGAGAACAATGAGGGAGCGAAACCGCTGATTTTCTACCCGTGCCATGGGCTTGGGGGAAACCAGGTGCATTAGCTGTAGAGATGAATAGTCTCAACATGACATGTTCCCCCTTATTATCCCCTGCTACCCCAGTGATTGTCTTTATTATGATTAATTTATCTCATTTTATCATAAAATGGAGAAGAGGGCATGCATTGCTCTGGTTTCTATACGGCAGCCCACCTAACATTTACTGCCTTCATTGTAATCGTCAGTATTTTGAGTACTCGACGCACCACGAGATCCGACACAACATCCAGAAAGAGCTGTGCCTGCAGGGGTCTGACGGAGCTGTAAAATTGGAGGAATGCCAGTATAAGGGACACAACACCTTCACTGGACCCAAGCAGAAATGGGAGATTAAAAGGGTAATGCGTACATTACACCCACCCACATCACAGCTATTCTGCTGACCCTTTCATCCATAGCAGCTTACATTGTAACAATGGAAAGACTTTGCTCAAGGGACCAACAGCTCTACCGGTCTTATTGTGGCTACATCGGGTTCTTGAACCTCCAACTCTGAGTTCCATTCAGGCACATTGGCTATTGACTGCCCTCATACGTGCTTCAGCGCACATACCATCTCCTCCTCCCTACCTCTGCCCTGTGTGCTTAAAAGCTAGAGTATGCAATCTTGGGACAGCAAGCAAGATTTAAATGTAGCCTCACCTCTAAACCCACCCCCTCCCCTCAAGTCTCTGACCAAAGCCACGCCCCCTGATTCACATGCACGAGCGTGAGTCTCGCATCCCGTTACCTGGATGCAGTGTCGTATGTCTGAATAGTCAGCGGAGCTGTGCGAACTCTAGGTCCAAACACCGCAAAATAATAAAAATAACATTTTACCATCTACAAGAATCCTATGAATGTGGCCTTAGCTCAAAGACTAAACCAATACGACTACCTGGGCATATTAGAAATAGAGCTACAGCATATTATGTATAAAACACAGCTAGCCACTGAGCTAGCCTAAGCACTGGAAACAAGCGAACGTCAGGCACGAGCACAATGTTTGTAACATGAGATATTCTCAACGGAGTGTTACTGTAACCATTGACGTCTTGCATATGACGCTATATGGCATTTCAGATACATCTGTGATATACGATGTATCTACCGGCCTCCCACTTGTGTTAGCAACCAACTACCAATTATTGAGCTGAGCTTCCACCGCCTATCGGCTGCAAGTGTAGCCTGCTTTTTCCTTATGGCTTTTGCAGCTAATGTGACAGCATTCTCTGGTGACAGTCAGCGGCAACAGCATCCGCTGAGGAAAAAGCACATAACTGTTTATTTTGAACAACATTAAAATTTTGAGAAAGGTGAACATAAATTCTTGTGCTAAAATGTTAAGAAGACAAGAACGCAACTGTCTCAAACTGCAGATTCAGCTTACAGTGTCCTCGCGTTCTTGGAAATTTATACTCCCGTTCTCAACTTCTCAAGTTTGAACTCACAAATAAGGTAGTCCGTGAGAAATGGCACTGCTTATGCTGGCTAGTGTTTGTCCAGCTGTAAAGAAACACCCACAACTAGGCTACACAGCTGATTGAATTGCATGTGCACGAGAAATGATAGTCAGTCACTCCTCCTGGCTATGATTAGTTGTATTGTCCCGGTCGCGGTGAAATCTTGCAGAAGGAATTAGAAGTACTGGTTGGAGCCAGATGACTCTGATTTTCTCAAAGATCATCTGACACGCATCCCACTGTCAGGTCATAATAACAGTTTTATCAAATATGACAAAAAGTGATTTTTTGAAAAATTGCATACTCCAGCTTTAAAGCACTGTGTGTTAAAGGAGCAGTGAGTTAACTCAAAACCCCATCTGGTGTCTACCTGGGAGAACTGCAATTCTGACTGAAATCATCACTGAGCCTTGCCTTAGTTCTTGGTCCCTTCACGGATACTCCCCTTAGGGAGTTTAGGGCTGAAGATCTTGGTGCTGTGTTCTGTCAGAACATTCCAGAAGACACTGTGCTCCTAATGGTCGGGTTTTGTCATTCATTTTAGAGCAGAAGGCCCTACAGTAAATATTGTCATAATTGCTGTTGATCGCGGATCTACTGAAATAAATTATATCCATCAGCTTTTGGCATTCACAAAGCAAGAGAAGGCCATCTCCTTCTTCAGACAAATGAATGGTCTAAATTAATGGTTTAAATAAACAGTCAACAGATTTTTTCCACTTTAATTGGTTCTATCAGAAAGAGCATAAACTCACTTTTAAGGTCTATTTACAAAACAAAATGCTTGTCAGCACAATTATGAACTTTCATTGCTTTCATTCTTGCACACATATGGGCCTTGCATTGTCTTTACAGATGACATGAGATATGAGGACAAACACAACAGAATGGATGAACTCAAGTATTTTTCATGTAGGCCAACTCTCACTTATTTACAGGAACTGAAAAATGCCACTGTGGAGGCTTCTGCTACTAAAACAATTAAACACTGCTCATCCAAAACTGCTCAAATAATAAATCCTAACTCTTGAATCTGCAAGATTTTCTCACCAAACCATCCTGTAGAGCTACTGCTGCTGAAGAATTTTAGTATTTTCGTTCCATCTGATGATCAGGAAAATGGAGGAATTGCCTTGCCATGAGTGTCCAAGAAACAAGCTATAGCCAATGCCTGCGGTCATTTGAAAAACTGCATTAGGTTACATTCACACTTCAAGTCTTTGTTTTGCGCGAAAAACGGTGACCAGTATGGAAGCATATAGTTAACAAAATTAAACTGAAAATGCAATGTCAGAAATGCATTTTCATTTTCAAGATACAAGCACATTATTTGCATCATTATGAAAATGCAAATGTAATCTTCCACTTTGCATTTTCATTTTCAAGTCCATGTTCTCTCATTAAGATTCCTTCCCCTCATCATTACTAATGGTTCTAACACCAAGTACAAAACCAGGGGGGTGGAAATAATTGTTATACATATTTTCATAAAATTTGAGATTCCTCAGCGAAAATCATTGTGAAATGGGAATAAATGTTTTGAAATTAAAGATATAGATAGCCCTCATATTTGAACTTAATTTGGATTAGTAACTGTGTTAATATATTAAACGCTGTATTGCCTTTTTATTTAATATATTTAGATGGTGCCAATAAGTCTGCATCGGACTGTACATTTTTTGATTCACAAAGGGATTTTTTGTTATCTTAAGTTTTATTCATTTGTTTCTTTTGTTGTTAAATGTTTAATTTCAACATTTTTTAGAACAAGATGTTGTGGAACCATGGGTTCAAGCGTTGCCTGAGTGGCCATGAGGCCAACCCTTCTCTGGTAGCCTGTGACCCAACTGACCGGTACCAGCTCTGGCTGTTCGGCTGAGACTGGTCCTGTTCCCACTCAGGTACCGGCGTTTGGTCTTTACCTGGGCCCTCCTCCAGGTCCCATACAGTTCTACGGAGATGAGTGCCTTTCAGAAACAGCGGATGGACTGGATTTTTCTAAAGAATGTCTACACCCCCCCCCCCCCCATGAAAATTTATTTTTGTGTGGATATAGGAGCGCAGTTATTCTTTAGTGGGAGCATTGAAAACATTTTCATTCCATGATTCAAAATTTGAGCACTTTTCTTCCTTTTGATTCAAAAGGACATGACCTCATCTCAAGAAAGGCAGGAGCTATGGAGAAAGTACATGCAGAGAGCAGGAATTTACAGAGACCATGTCATGTGGTGACGATTTGTGAAAACCAAATTTGTCTTTTGGATGCCAATCGCAGGACATAACGGCAATGAATGGTGTTTTTTACACAGTAACTTAAAGTATCCCACCAATAACTGTGCTTTCAGTAAGTGATGTTGTTTAAGCCAATGAAATCAAAAATTGTGGTGGTCAATAGTTGGATTTCTGGACCGTGAACATCCACTTGCAATAAAGTAAATGCATTCTGGCAATAAATCCTTTGTGAGGACATCAGTGAAGTGTAATTAGGTAAAATATTTTTCTTTCTTAGAATTTATAAATGTCTTTATTCAGTGTCTCTTTATTACATTACTTTCTCTGTTTTTGCACTATTTGGCGGTTTTTTTTTTTTTTTTAAATTTATCTGCTGACTAGCCTGATGATCTCCTTTCAGATGACTATTAACACATTTACTGTATCTTCATTAAATCCAGCAATAAAATGGCCTTTAAATGTGTGGGGTTCATTGTTAAAGTTTCAATCCATTATTTTTCATTCAGAAATAACATAATGGTATTTGTGTTGCCATGTTGATTTCCTTTTTGCTTTTGTAAATGTCTATCATAGAGTATTTGATTAGTAATGTTGTGTTGTACATTTCTGATGTATATTAAAATCTGATGTCTACCAAGATTTACTACTTTCAAAAACATTACGTGATGAATTTGTTTGCGGGCTGACACCTCATAGAACATAACATGACATGAGCGACTGCGGAGCACAAAGTAAATCATCATAATCTCCTTGGATTGCACTAGATTGTTGACAGTTGAAGGGTCCTGTCACTGGAAGTGTTTCCTAATAAGTACATGCCCTGGCTACCTTGCCTACGAGCCTGGCTCTTTGACGATGTGGTCAGCGCACATGACTCTTACCCAGGAGTCTGGAGGTTCAAGTCCCCGCCCGGGCCCTCCTTCGGCCTGCTACATGTGCAAAAATGAACTGTTGTTCCAACCATGGACAGTGTGTGCCTTCTTTAGCCACTAATTCTGAAAAAAACATGGACAGCTATGCGGGGATATAAGTGCTATTGGTAATGATCATGCTGAAAAAATGTATCAATCAGCATTTTTACGGAACAATGTAATGGGCAGTTTACTATGTTTTTACTGCCGCATTAGATAAATCATTTGTAAGGGCTCGGCTACTGATGGGCTGCGAACTTTTTTTTGTCGGCCAATCAATGAAAATATAATAAAGACTATTGCACTTTGTGTTATAGACCAGTAAGAATGAGGGGGGAAAATGTAGAGGGCATTGTGTTGTCTCTGAATTGGGAATGTCACAGGATTCTCCGAAGAAAGTTTCTTGTACAATTTCTGTGAAGATTTCTTATTAATATTTGTTGAAACTTTGTATTTGTATTGAATAAACCGTTTAGCAGAGGGGCAAATTTAAAGCCGTGTATATTTATAAAAGGTGTGCAGAAAACTTGCTGTGGGAAACAACCTGCATTCTTGCTTTAAATAGATTTTTCTTGAGTTTTTGTTGGTAAACTTTGGTAAAGGGAGAATGGTATAATGACCTGATGGTTATATGTGAATGCCTTCATTAAGCCAATAAAGTAGCAATTTTTAGCACTGACTGGACCCTAAATTATATGTGGAATAGATGGGACGGAAATTGTTCCTAAACTGTTTGAAATATGATTTGTGTTTTCTTTGCATTTGGTTATGCTTGAATAATTGGGGGCAGAAAATATAAGCAAAAACGATGGTGTTCTGGACAGGTACAGCCTACTTTGAATCAAAGTAATATTTTAATCAAAGTAACACATTTGGCCCTCCTGAATGAAATTGGCTCATTAGATCATTTAAAATTCACTTTCACAAATTTCCCAAAGATTAAGCAGTGCACCTCAATTTCATAATTAGTCAAGAAAAAAAAACTGAGTTGTGACAAAATGTGACACGGTTTTTGAGTCAATGGCTTTGTCTGCTGTCCTGATTTTTGTTGCGCTGCATTACAATGATATTTGAACTATATGTTCCATAGGATTTTTCAGATTTCAAAGTATATATTCTTCATACAGCTGCATCATTTTCGATCGTAATAATGTGTAATAATGATTTTTTTTTTTTCATTAAACTGCGGGCCCAGCAGCCGCCGCCTTTGTGAAATGATGTACATAACATTTATTGGGGCTCGGGGGGGATTGGTGTTCTGTATGGCCTGCATTGTGGATATTTTTGGAGAATACACATCAATTAGTTTTAAATATTGCAAAGAGATAATATTTTCTATTCAAAATGGTGTGGACACCTTCATGAATCTGGAAATATATATTTTCTGAGGGGAAAAATGGGAAGAACTGGAGAACCAGCACCGGGGTTCCACTTCCTTGAGGAAAGCAACTTTTTTTTTAGCTTGATTGTTCGTCTAATTTAGTTGCAATAAAACTGGCTCAAATTTTTTCACATTAAGTTTGAATTACTTCAGTGTTGCACTTAAAATGTGATATGGCTTGTTTTGTGCCATCCTGGCCTTAGTTGAAGGATACTTTGAGTCCTGTCAACCACATCTCATCATGTTTTCCAATGAAGTGATGCTACTTGATGAAAAATATCATCATTGAAATTTAGTTAATGTTTTACCTCAAGGATATGGAAAGTCACTCAGTTTGCATTGCCTTACATTGAAATTAAAAGCATAACTTTTTTCTTGTTCATATTAATATGTGTGATGTATGCCCTAAAGTTCAAAATGTCTTTTACTGGAATTGTGAGTTTTTTATATCGGCAAGTTGAAATGGGTAATGTAAAGATAAAATGTTTACCTTATGATAATGTTTAATTTATGATTGTGTACAGACCTGTGTTTTGTCAAAACAACTGTAAACGACTGTTACGCTAAATAAAATCCTGCTGCTTTCATATGAAGGTGCCTTTCCTGATTCTACACTTTTATGACCTTTTGGATCTCATTGTCAGTCATTTAAAAATTTCATGAACTGCATGTATGGGGCTATTTATTGGACATCACATTACCATAGCAATATGGGAGAACAAGTTGTCTCATCTGAAAAAAGAGGTGTATGTTTCCGCACCAAGATGGTTTTGTAACGTTCTAATATACAACCCCAATTCTGAAATAGTTGGGACAAAGTGTAAATTATGAATAAAATAAAAATGCAATGACTTTCAGATGACGTAAGCCAACATGTTATTTACAATAGAACATGGATAACATTTCAAATGTTGAGACATTTTACATTTTTATCCACAAAATGAGCTCATTTCAAATTTTCTGGCTGCAGCAGGTCTCAAAAGTTGGGACACAGGCAAAAAAGGCTGATAAAGCAATTAATATATAAAAGAATCAGCTGAAAGAACATTTAGCAAGTAATTGCATTAATTGGCACCAGGTGTGTAAGATGATAGGCTATTAATGGGATGTCTTATAGAGGCTGAGTCTCAGAAGTAAAGATGGCCAGAGGCTCTCTCTCCCTCAGCTGTACTGCAAAGGTAAAGTATAATTTTGCAAAACCAGCTTTATCTTTGTTTTGGGTTGTCAGTAGATGACCAGGGACTGAAGATACACCTTTTATAAAACCAAAAATAAATAAATCCAGGAAACATTAGCCCTATATGTAAGATTATAACACTGCAGCATCATTACTTTGCTGTAAATAAGCATTCAAATTTGGTCTAAAATGCATTTTGCAAAAATCGAGAAAAAAAAGCCTTAAAATCTAAATAGCCATATCTCAGCAACTACTGCACTTTCAGACCTGAAATTTTGCAAACATTCATTCCTTGGGTATTGCTTCAACTGCTAATTTTTTCAGAATTTTCTGAGACGGTGACCTGGGCCACATTCTGGTTGATTTGGAATGGAATGACCCTATTTTGATAGAAAACCTTCAGTATTTGAGATGAATTACATAGGCAGCAATCAGCCTTTAACTCGTTTGCCACCACAATGCTGGCGAGTTGTCCTAGTTTTGATTGTAACCTTGGAGATGTGCATCAGTTACTCAGCCCCACAGTATCTGAATATGACTGTGTACTTTGCATATTTATCAATAGATCAGTCATAACGTTGAATATTTTTTGAAACTGGTCATTGTTGGGACCTTTTAAGTCACCAGTAAATGTCCTCTGATTTTTACACATTGAAGGCTGGATCAAAAAACCCATTTCAGCATAGCTACTTTTTCATATGCCCATAATCAGTGATAGTGGGAGTATTATGTTATGGCACTGTCTGGCTATGCATGTCTGTCCATCAGCTGCTTTTTTTTTTTTCTTTGGTGGATTGCCTCGAAATTAATGGTATATAATCATATATGATGGAGGTGTGCATGTGCATTTTTGAGAACTCCGCATTTAGCAAGATTTATTCCTCTTTTCAGTGTCAATCTTGTAAACGTTACTCGTCCTAGACTTCCTGTGCTTCTCTGCTGAGTATTGGATGATCAGTCAAATTCGCTGCATGCATTCTGATGGGTTGAGGAAGGTTCCTGTGGAAAATGGGTGCACTGCAACTTTTGCCGCAGCAGCCATCTTGAAATGGATTTCCGTTGATTTTGATGCGACTGGATGATCCCATCAGGCAAATGGCATTTAGTTTAGGTGACTTTGGCTAATCCTTAGAGAGACAGACAGAAAATTCTATTGGTAATGACTTGTGCGGGTCCTGTCCCCCTTAACTAGGAATTTGGTTTAAATCTTATCCCCTTCTACTGCTGCATTCTAAGAAGGATGCTTTTAGGGCTATGAAAGTCGAAGCGAGGGTCATAAACCATGAGTGTACACCCCTGCAATTCCTAAGACAACAGAACACCATTACAGCCTTCCAACCACCAAAATGCCCAGCATATCCCCTTATTTTTGCTTTGAAAATTTTTTTTTTTATACCCATTAATATTGCCCATACCCTTATGTTTTTGGAGCATTAGTAAAATTCTTCAGAGGCATTTGATAACTGCTTCATTACCTCCCCATACCATTCCATTGTGCTCAGCTCTGCTCCTAACAAGAGGACATTTTAATGCAGGAATGGCCAGTTTCACGAGAGACAGTTTACCATTTCCCTTCACCTTCAGATATCCACAGCTCCACCAATCAGCACAGCCTGCTTTCATCACCAAGAAGGGCGATACCTTCCTCTCCCCTTTCTAACCGCATAAAAATACGGCCCTTCCCAATTTCAGCAGCTTTTTCCAACCTTAGAATAAGAGGGAAATTTCCAATCTGTGGATTGGATTTGGGGTTGATATATGCCTTTTCTAATAGGAAGATCTGGCTGTGTTTTGATTCTGCAACCTCAATTATGGCCTTCCTTGGGAAACTTTCAGGAGATGTCAGCTATGGTTTGGCGTTCTTTGTTTCTCTTCTTCGACTGTTCATGTCTGTTTACTTCTTGTTTACAGTAATAGACCCTCGTTTGTAGACATGGGCGTCACATATCCTTCAATTTTTATTGACATTTCTTTTAATCATACTTTGAGGTTTGCTTTTTGCTTAAGGTTGATCTAACAGGTTGCTCTGTCTATTGAAGAATTCAGCAATATAACTTTTTTTTAACATCTTTTGGCAGCAATTAATAGGTTAAATTGAATAAATTAATCTCACATGTTGGATAATTGAGGTGTTTTAACCATTCATGGACAAGTGTTTGATAATCAGAGTGCCAAACAATAAGCGAGAGTGTCTTATCTGTTAAAACTGCTGGATATGGAAATTGCGCATAATTCAATCAAGCTTCACTTTCCATACAATCCCTTTTCATATCAACTTTATTTATGTAACTAGTTGTGAAGTTACAGAATTTAATTAGGTGACTATAAGTGTTATCTGTCATGTTGGATACCACGCAAACATCAAAGGAGTTTGAAGCTTTGATGGACAGTCAAGCAGTTAACTCTTTACCTCCTAACTCTTCCGTAATGCTTTCGTATTCCTAAGAACACCATATGGCACCGTCATGGTTGTTATGTTTTGATTGGTTTAAACATATGTTTCAATTCAAATGGGTGTTATCCTGTGTTAACCAGTCAGAACAAGCCTTATAGATGACGTTTGCATTATCACCTGGAATAGCTACAAATTTCAAGAATTTTGCCCAAAATTTTTAGTAATAAAAAATGGTGGAAAATACATTTGACAGCGTTTCAGACACGTCAGATGATTTACAGTCTAGAGGAGAAGAGCAGACTCTGAAAGCAACACCAGTGTTTCTTCCATTTAATACAAAGGATTTTTCTGACTTCACTTCAACTGAAAGAGTCCAAACAAGAGGACAGTTGGGGTGACAACCATGTCAAATCAGAAAACTACAACTTTTCTTGTAACATAATATTGTTTACCTTGTTTTTTTCCATACAAAGCCTTTTATGAGGGTACCATAAAAATGGCTAACTTGCTCAGCATAATTCTCTCCTAGGAGGTGAAGGTTTAAAGCAGTGGCATACACTGCTGAAATAAACTGGCAGAATGTGGCAAGTTGATAACAGTACAGTGTTGCTTCCAGATGGATTTTTCTGTTGCTTTGAAAAACACTTAACAATTGGCGTTTTACGGAGCATCCTGTTCTAGGGACTCTGAGAGGAACTGCCCACCAGGAAGTTCCCTGAGAACCATTCACTTTCAAGTGCTTTTTTTAATTTTGGCTTTCGTACGTCAATAGAAAGCCCCTAAAGTGCTGTAATCAACAAATGTCATTTGGAGTTCCCCAGTGCTACAAAAGCATCAACTTCGACTGATTTCGGAGCCAAAAAAAAGTCTCTCAAAACGGAGCTCCAAGAACCATGATCGTTCTTTAGTTCATGCGATGCGGGTACAATAAAAATGGGGGTTCCTTCTGCAAAATTTTTATAACTATGAAAAGGTTCCCCTGGTCTGAAAACACCTAATATACAGTAGTAATGTGTAACATGTTAATTTTTTTTTTTTTTTCAATGAATATGTAAAAAAAAGTGAAGACTTTTTAACATTTAAGTTAATTCACTTGTCATGCAATTTCATTTTGCCAAACCCAGGGGTACCTAATGCATTATGTCAGGTGTGTGTTGCGTGTGGGGGGTTTTTTTTTTGATATTGCATTCAATTAATTGCCTCCAACCTTAACTTTCCATATTACATACCTGACATAGGAAATCACTTTGTAGAGCCACATCCTTCTAAAGAAACCAAATGCACTTCATTGATTTTTCTGACAATGTGCCGGATGAGTGTATTTTGAGTTTACCTGAGCTCTCATTTCTCTTGCTGCCAAATTTGTTTTGCGAGCATTTCTCTTTACCTGCCCATCATTCGTTTGTTTCATTTGTTGAATTGGTTGATGTAGCAACGAAGGGACAATTACTTTTCACATTTTGCCAGATAAGTTTGGGTAACTCTTTAGCATTTCATTTATTGAAGCTTATGTATAAGCTGCATTTTGTGTCTCTTTCCGCTGTCTTTGTCTTGTATTAAAATTAGTGGGATGATCTGAAACTTTCAACCATGACAAATAAGTATAAATAAAAGAAATTGGGAAGGGGCAAATACTTTTTCATGGCACTTTACTTCCGGAATGGGTGGTCTCCGCATTGTATAACTGAAATTCCCTTTAGGAAACCTCCTTTCCTTACTCCAGTCTCCTTTAACAAACTGGTATCTCCTTAATGATGGCAGGCCTTGATCGATCTGGGTCAGTTGGAAGGAAGGGGATGAGTGAAAAATAAGTGATTGGAATGAGCCAGAAGTGTGAAGCACAAACCCAGGAGAAACAGAGGCCGCTATGGATCGTAGAGCTTCCGCAGGGCCAGGAAATATCTGGAGAGGAGAGCAGCAGCTGGTTGGGGAAAAACTATAGTAGGTCTTAACTTGTAATTTATCATTACATAAATATGGGGTATATTTATGATTTTACGTGTATCCCATATACCCCAAGCCAGACTGCCCAGGGTTATTGCTGTATAAGATGCAGGTCGACATAAATGACACCTAGTCAGCTGACATTTGAGAAGACACAAAAAAAATCCCATTTAACTAGTCGCGTTGACTCATTTTCCATCATTTTCTTTGAGAAGTTTCCGCATGATTAAAATAATCCATCAGCAGTTGAACACGCACCTTCCTCTTAAATGCAATTCTGCGGCAATTAAATTAAAATCAGGTAAGAAAAATGTGTTATTTAACACTCAAGTGACCAAGTGGGGTCGTGAACAACATTAGACATACAAATATATGTGCCATTTTAATATTTTAAATCAGAAAAATGTTTTCTTCCTTGAGTTTGTCAAGCTACTCCTCTTACAGCTTTTTGTAGGTTTTTGGAGGAATTGCACCATTGGTGCTGCAAGCATAATTGCAAGAAGTATGGGGAAATTTATGACCCCAGAGATGAGTTTTTCAACTTGATTAAAGAGCACGCAGAGGCTCTATACCTCATCCAAAGTAAATTATCGCTGCCCCTGCCGCAGAGATCTTCTGTTCGGGGCTCTGGGAGCCACAATTATTACAGGAATTTCTCCAAATTTCACTCGGGCGAAAATATTGATGGGACAATGCTCAAGACTGATTTTCACAAATTTTGGACGTCCAATATGGCTGTCGGCGGCCATTTTGTCTGAAATTTGGGCATTGGGGAGATACACAACTTGGTCCCTGTAGTTTCTAAGTATAGATTGAAAATATGCATCCAGAGGAGGCACATGCCATCCATCATTTGATAAAAATCAGGCCTATGACCATTTTTAATTTTTAAGTATTTTAAATTTTTGCATTTTGCCCTGTTGAAAAAATAATAATGATTTGGTCCATGGTCCAAAATCTACTCCTGTGTAAATTCTGGTGCAATTGGCGCAATTACTCTTTGAGGTAAAGTTGGTGACTGCCAGACACACAAAAAACAAATGAAAACGTAACCTCCTTGGTAGACGTAAAAATAGCTGTACAGCATGTTCTTCTGAATCTAATAGGCAAAGTTTACTGAAAAACAATTTAGTGAATAAAAGTTGGCCATTACAATGAAATCAATGCCCATATGGTCAAAAAACACAACATTCATAAATGACCCCACACAACTTCCCATTATTTTTGGCACTCAAAAATCTAAATTCTTGATTACTTTAGATAATTCATTTATATCTGTCATACATACATGTGGATGACAAGCACAAAAATAACCACTTAAAAGGTATTTTAGCGTGAAAAATAGTGTGGCCATCTATGACCCCACTTGGTCATTTTAGTCGCTAAAAACACTTGCTTGCCTGAGGGTTATTTTATGAAAAAGATAGCTGATAACTTCCATGTTTACTTTTAGTACATTCCAGAAAGCAAGATTTCTAACCTGCATGCCATGTTTGTTTAAATTAAACATAATATCAACCATTAGCAACAACTATTCACCATTGAATAATGCAGATTGGATGTAATTTTTCATGACGCATTTCATTTCTCCTCTTACCTTAACAAGGAGAACTGGTGACACCGGATAGTGTTGAGTGTTTTTTGGTGTCCATTTAACGTTCAATTAAAAAATGATTGAAAACAGGTCATGACCAATCATTATCCAGCCGGGCTGAAGTTCATTGCCTCTTACCACATACTGTCTGACCTGCAGCCAGAGTCTTAGGAGAGACTATGGATGTAGCACTGCTATGCAGATGGTTCTCGATGACATCTTTGCTACTGTGGACAATAAGCATGTCTGCTGCCATTATAGATCGAGCCAAGACTTTTGACTCGGTCAAACATAGTACTCTCCTGCAAAGACTTACCAGCATTGGCCTGTCAAGTAGTTGCTGCAGGTTTGCTAGCTATCTTGCCGATCTTGTCCAGTAGGTTAAGACTGAGAACATCATGTCAGAACCACTTTCCTCCTCTAAAGGTGTGCCCCAAGGCTCCATCTTAGGCTAAAACCTTATTAGTATTATCAAAAATGAATGCACTGATGGCCTGCAGACAGGTAAAGGGGTCAGGAGAAATCAAAAGATCTTTATAAAAAGCTAAAAATGATTTGACAGTTTTTCATAACCCACTAATGGCAGTCCTTCACCAAAAAGGTGTGTGTATTTAGCAGGATCACCAATGACATTTTTGGATAAAATTCCTGATTGGTCCACCCACTGACACCTCGAGCTCAGCATATGGACAGATATAGTGGGAGTAAATATGGGTGATTTTGCATACCTAGAAATAATAATGTTCTTAATCGGTAGTACAACTTACCAGTGGGTGGCTGTTATTGTTAACTTTAAATGATCAGATAAGTGTTGCAGAAAAATGTACATATTGGTGTCCCCTACCTTTACTAGTCTCAACAAAGACAGTACATCATTCACAAAGCTGGTATTCATTGTAGATGCTAGACTCAAGGTTAATGCACAAAAACAAAGAAGATTGGGTAAAGAACACAAAACCTGGATACCCAAGCAATGGAGAGAAGTGATATGATTTGTTGAATCATCTTAATCAGCCACCTGAATGGTTTTTCTTTGCAGAAATTCAAAGGACGCATTCAGTCCAGAATGGCCAGTGGTTAAATATACTGGTTATGAAATGGCATGGGCAGCCGTATCATGGAAGCCTTTGGGTCTAGATGGCTGAGTAATGGGCCAACGTAAAAAGCACATTTCACAAGCAGGTGCATCTTTGGTGCAAACACTGTTCCCACATAATATCCCCATATTCCAACAGGAGACATACATGCCTCATATCTCCAAACACACCAATAAAACTTTAAAGAATGGTTCCGAGAACATAAGGATAAAGTCAGGAGTTTTCCTTGGGTTGCAAAATCATGAAATCTAACCTGGAGTGCTGAGTACAAACTGGAGTTCCTCCATCCCTCAAAGACCTGGAGACCGATCCGCTTGAAGAGTGGGACAATCTACCACTACTCAGTCCAGGACTTGTAAGGCGGAGCTCCTAGAAGGACTGAAACTGATTTGAATGCAAAGCATGGACCTACACCTTATTAGTAACTAGAGATTCAGTTTTTGTATATTTTGTCCACTCCCAGTAATTTTATAATAAAAGGTTATACAGAGGGGTAAAATAAAAGAACATTTTTGAATGTTGAGATCTACCGGACATTTGAAATTCCAATTTTTCATAGTCAGAATTTGGACCTGTATAAAAAGGGCTGTCATTCCTGCATGACTCAAGCAGTATGATTCTAAACACACAAAATTTGAAGGCAAAAATCTCTACTTTAGCATCATATTAATTGTTTTCTGGTCCGTTAATTTAGAGTCGAAAGCCAAAATGATAACGGACTGCGGTGTGCACAATTTTGGCCAAAACCAATCCAAAAAAAATTTGTCTTTCAGAAAATATTGATTTGACTTTCAGTGTTCTTTGGCTGAGTCAAAAAAACATCCCAATGCCCATAGTGCTCTTGATGTGTTGAAATTGGTTTGGTTGAGAATTGCAGTTCATGCTTGGCATTACATATACAAGGCAATATCAGTGAGTGATTGCTGAGGGTGAGTCTACATGAAAAACCTTTTTTTTCATTGCCTCTTGTCAATCTTTTGTTACCATGGTAAATATATTCTTGTACTGTTGTTGCACCCAAAAGTGATCTTTTGAATTCATCTGCAGAAATACATTAAAAATACTGATTAAAAACAAAAATTTTCCAGTGAAAGTTAAATCGAATTAAAATGTGATTAAAAACTTTTATCTGGTTCAAGTATTTAAAAACAATCACTTAGCAAATTTCCGTCAAATTGAAATACAGAAGAAAACAAAGTTGTGTATCTGTCTTTTTCTATACATTAATTTGAGCCAAAAGCAAATTAAACCATGATATTCACGGCCAGCTACATGGTTTTTCAAACAATAGAAAGCAAATGAAAGGTATGACAAAAGGTAAACTATTGTACTATTCATTGACACAGATTTATATCAACCCATACGTCAAAATGTCAATAGGCTAAAAAACGTCCCTCGTTTTGCCATGAAAATGCGTATTTTTAGACAGAATTTGTAAACTCATCGGTATAATGCAACAGTACTTATTCTACACACTGACATAGGGACATATCAAGTCCAATCAACAGTGCTCACTTGAAATAAAAAAATGTTTTACTCTGACATTGCTTTAGTTTTAGATACAAAAATTTCACCGGCCTTAATTTTCTTATTACCAGTAAATAATTTTTCCCAAAGAAAATTTAGTAGATAGAGCCTTGAATCACCGTGCAGCAGAGGGAATTATTTAAAGGCGATACATGCAAAATTAACATTCCATTTACTTCACAAATTAAAACTTGATCTGAATTTTTATCAGATATAAAGTATAAAACAATTTGTGTAATAGAATAAAAAAAGAACTTACAGAAATTTCATTGTCAAATAATATAATCATTACCTTTCATTGGTCACTTTGATCTATTAAATCAATTCACCGAAAACATTTACCAGGCACCCTAAACTGGCAAGACTTTTGGAATACCCTCCAGTGATAGATGGATTTTTTCAATCTCTGTTAAAGTTGAGCCCACAGATAAACTATTTGAGACATCATCAGTCTGTGTGGATATGAGGCAGTCACCATCACTGATGTAATGCCCATCTGAGTTATTGTTCAAGTAGTCCTGGAAATTTTTCCTGGAGTTCATCCACGGCCCGTGACTGTACACCCCATTGCACTGAACATCACTCTCCTGGTCTGATGTGCAGGGAGGGACAACAGTTGATCTGCTGTTATTCAGAGGGAAATGATCACAGCTTGACTCTTCCTGACGCCCTTTGCAGAAAATGGCATACTGCTCCAAGCTCATATCAAAGGTCCCCAAGGACTTGGAGACACTGCAGTTGGCAGTACTGTCCCTTAAAGGAAATGCTTTATCACAAGGCTCAGCAGTTTCGCTTCTGGACACCGCGGCCGAGGCCATGCTGGAGTTCTGCATCTGATAGTAGTTGGTAGAAGCGCTGGTGAGGACGGCGTGTCCATTAGTGTGGTTGTCAGGCACCACAACACCATCAGAGAAACAAAGGGCATCTGATATGGACACTCCTTCAGCGTGTGACGATGAGGGCAGGCTCACCCAACCCTCAAAATCACTCCGCTTTTCCTGAACATCATCGTCCTCTTCCTCCGCTTCGCCAGAGTCGCTAAAGCTCTGGGAAATGGAGTCACTGGAGTCATCACACAAGCTGTCGCTGTCCTCTTCATCGTCGTCTTCATTGTCTTCTTCATCATCCTCTTCCTCGTCATCCTCCTCTTTCTTAATCAGCTCGTCCATTTTCTCGGTCGCTTCCATATGCAGGAGCGCGACCTCGGGGACGCCATCCGTCAGCGGGTACATCAGGCCATGTAGGGCTGGCACCGGGGTGTCACTGTTTCCCTGGTAACCATTATGAGCTGAGTCACTGCTCTTCTCCAGTTCCTGCTTCATGATGGTGTGCAGGAAGTGAGCGCGCACGCGGACGGGGTTAAACTCGATTCGGCCTGCACTGTTGCTACATCCCTCTTTCGTGCAGCCACAGGGAAAGGACAATCGGTCGACCTGCAAAAGACACACAAGCTTCTTACAAATTATATGAATGTGAATGAATGATTTTCTTATGGACAGGAGTTTATCAATATAGGTGTGGATCATAGAGATATATAATAGAACCAGAGAGAACGAGGAAGTACCTTTGCTTCAGCCAGTTAGCATACTATCTTCCTGCTTCCGCGTTTCCCAAGGATGCAATTTTGTGGCCAAAGACGCTGAAACGCCATAGATGCAAATTCAAAAGTGTGCATTTTTTTCTTGCCAAATGAGACAAAAACAAAACAAATTATATATGAAAATCCTTCATTATTTTGCTTTTTGTCTAACGCAACTGTTCGATGTTTTCAAGAGGGCCTTTAAAAAAAAACTGATACTTAGCGCTTGATGCCAGCTCGTGTATGAGTTTGGTTGTCCAGCTGTTGCTGACTGCAACAGTTCAGCTAATAAGTGTACAGTGCTTGCGCGTTCCGGATTAACAGCGTTGCTTGTCATTACCCCTTGAACACGTTCGCCAATCTACACAGATGACACATTTTCTTGGCCATTTGTGCTGTGTAATCAGATTGGCAATCTTATGAATTGGCGCCGAATAAGCACCTTTGGAACACCATTTTTATAGATGGCGTCGGTCAGTTCTATACTTCCTGGGCTGAAGTAGCTAGCCTAGCATCTCCCATTGAAAGTAATAAGGATGGTACTTCCTCGTTCTCTCCAATTCTAGTACCTCCATGGTGTGGATGGACATCAATGATCACCAGTAACCTCTCCAGATGAAAAACGTGCCTTTTCTCCATGTTGAAGTTTAGGATTTTGTCAATTTTTCTTCAGAGCCCATCAGCCAGCATATGTGCTCATTAAAGGAACTGCTTATTTTACTGTCAGAACATTCATCCTGCAACAAAAAGCTTGCTGTTCCCACCTTCGAGCACCCAAGCGAAACACAAACTTGTATAAATGCTTTTCTTACCCTGTAAGAAGCAAGTATAACTCACTAACACAGTAATATCTGAAATATACCAAATTTGTTCAAAACAAACATTCCACTATCAGGAAAAAGCAATCAAATGCTACCCTAGATCGAACAGAATTGGTGCAACAAATGTAGCAGGGTGTCAACCAAAGTGCTTGAGCTGTTATCATTTTAAACAAGCAAAAACAGAGGCATTCTATTTAGTTGAATGCACTATAAATTTGCCACGTTGAGCAAAATGCCACCACATATATTATTAGAAAACACTAACGGTTAATCTTATTAAAAAATGTGGCAAACATGCTCTTTGATCATCATGGCTATGGTATACCAAAAATAAAAAACAGCTAGCCCGCTTGCTAGCTGGCCATAAGTGATATATACTCCGTAGTACTCCATTGTACATATACATTATGAAGAAAAACTCTCCATTATTGAATTCCTCCTCCAGGAAACAAAGCTATCCAGCAGACTGAACCCTCCAGTCCTGTTCAATTCAAAATAACTCCCATTGTCCATGTCCGTGTCACATTTCCATCTCGTAAATGTAACCGGAGTGCTTCTGGGTTGGTTTTGGTCTTTTTTTATTCACTCACATTATTCAGCTGCGCAAAGTAAGAGAATACAACCTAACTTGCTGTTATTCAAGGGCTTAAATACTTTTCTAAGGGGCCGATCAATTTCGTTCAATTTCTCAAAAAGTTTGTACTGTCTGGAATTTGATAAAATAGATAATTATCAGGAAAGTTTCATGTGGGTGTGAACTGTAACTGCTTTACTCAGATAAGCCGGAGCAAACAATATAGTGACTGGATTTCTGTGAGAGATTGTATGAGGATTTAAGGATTGCTGGCGCCTTTGTGTCATGAGGTTTCCAAAAGCACCGTCAGGAGCTGCCTCCACAATCACAGACTCTTTGGAAGGAGAGCCAGATGGAAGCCTTATCTGACCAAGAGACAAAAAATGCAAGCGCTTGGAGTTTGCCAAACGCCATTTACATTACGACTGGAACAAGGCACTTTAGTTAGATGAGACCGAAATTGTATGTTTCGGTCAGATACAGCATCAGCATGTTTGGTGTTGAAAGAGAGATGCGTACAAGGAAAAGCCCCTCATACCCATGGTGAAATATGATGGAGGGTCA
Organism: Gymnothorax reevesii; assembly: GCA_029721435.1. Lineage (NCBI taxonomy): Eukaryota > Metazoa > Chordata > Actinopteri > Anguilliformes > Muraenidae > Gymnothorax > Gymnothorax reevesii. The sequence continues at coordinate 25,442,903 of CM056587.1, read as the reverse complement.
GTCATGTTTTGGGGCTGTTTTTATTGAAGAGGTCCAGGGGCACTGGTGAAGACCAATGGCATAATGAATTCCACCATGTATCAGGATATTTTGGCTAACAATCTGGTTGCCTTGGCCAGAGGGGTGGGATTAGCCATAGATGAACTTTCCAACATGACAATGACCCATAGCATACCCCAAGATCCACACAGAAATGCTTCTGTGATAACAAAATCAATGTTCTGTAATGGCCATCTCAGTCATCAGACCTAAATCCAAGGTAAAAGCTGTGAGCTGAGTGGAAGAGGGCAGTTGATAAACGCAAACCCAAGAATGTGACCGATCTTGAAAGGACCTACTCAGAGATATAGTTCAAAATCCCCCAAATGTGTGCCTTAATATTGTCAAAAATTACAGGAAAAGATTCCGTGCTGTTATCCTTGCCAGAGGTGGTTGCACTAAATATTAAATGAAGGGTGGCAATTATTATGAAACCTTCATTTTCTTGAAATTAATTCTGTATCAAATGATTTTTATGGTTTTTGGTTGTTTCCATTGACACATTAATAAAGTTTTTCACAAGTTGATATATTCTCTTTCTCCGTCGTTTATAATGTAATTTTTTTTTGTTGTATTGTTTGTGCATTGTCAATCAGGGGTGCCAGTAATTTTGGAGCCTACTTTGTATATGCCATCTGTAATTGTTTACTCTCAATACCTGGCACCTGTTCCTTCAAATACCCAACAGACCTGGTACCCATTCTTGAGCGCACTGTATATATTTCTATTTTCACTTTATTCCTTGTCTCTGTTCCAGTGTATGTTCCTGCTCATTACCTGTTCCAACATATGATATATATGTCTGGTAGCTGTTCTATGTCTGCTCTAATCCTGGTGACTGTTCCTATGTACACTCTACACCAGGTACCTATTTCTATTTACTTTCTATGCCTGATACCTGATTCTATTTTCACCAGGTACATCTATTCATGCTTGGTAACTATTTCATGCATGCTCTAATCTAACTGTACCATATATACACTCTATGCCTAGTACCTGTTCCTGTGTAAACTCTACGCCTAGTGCATGTTCCCACATATGCTCATGAACTGGTATCTGTTCTTCTGTGTTCTCTATTCTTAGTACCTGCTTCTATCTATACTCTATGCCTGCTGCCTCTTATGTATGCTTTATGCCTGGTGCATGCTGCTATGTACCTGCTATGCCTGGGTATGTTTTCCTCTATACGATACCTGGCACTTGATTCCTGCCACACTGCAGGCGCATGTCTCCGGGTCGCAGTAGACGCTGCATTCGCAGCCGCAGTCCTCACGGGACATGCGAATGGCACGCAGCTCGTGTTTCTCCTCAACGTCAATCTTCTTCACCCCTGACGAGCGCAGGAGGGCCCGCCTCTTCCTGGCGGGAAGCGGCTGCAGGAAGAAGTACTCGTCCACCTCCATGTTGTCCACATCGATGTCATCGTCTGAGATGTCATCAACCGTTAGCGTGTAAGCCTCCTCTGAGTCCACCGTGCCGTTCTTCGTCAGCTAAACGATGCAAGGATCAAGTAAACCACTCGCTCAGAACCTGAAGTTTTAAAGAAGCTGGGGTGTTGTTCATGGGTGAGAGAGTTTAAGTTCTGCTACGTGTTGAACAAAATTTTGGGGATGTATTTTAATTTACTTTCTGGATGTGGATTTTGCACCGAAGTAGCAAGGTTATATCATCGAGCAGTACACTGACTGGAAGTAAAAGAGTATCTGCAGTCTTTAGGTAAAATATTTAAACCTTTTTTCTACTTGCTGAGTTTCTGTCTAACTGCTTTATTTACAATTGATTTGTTGGGTTTATAGTGTGAAATGAACTTTTCTGCCAGCCAGTGACAACAAGACGATGGTAACTCCATGAAAGCTGAAAGGTATTGATCAGACACCTTAACCTTTCACCTTTCAGTACTAACGGGATATATATGTCCCAAAATACATCCAAATATCCTGTTGTCACATATGAGTCTCAAAAACCCATGCATTTGGGCCTATTCTGTAGTATAGTCAGAAAAATATCATATATATCAAATGGGTCACTCATATTCATATTTCTGTATTCAGGATTGAAAGGGTTAGTGAACAAAAACTATCTACAACTCTACCTTTTTTTTCTGAGAGAGAAGGACAGTCAGCAATATAGAATAGTGAAAAAATATTGACTATTTATGACAGTCATACAGCTGTCATAGGAATACATTTGTCAAACACAGTCACATATATGTGCTCTGGTCTGATCCGTCTGACCTTGAGTTTAATAGTATTGAGCTTTTCCTCCATCAAGTGGTTCCTCAGCATGTCCCGATGGACCCGGTTCTGCTCCAAGGCGAATTCCCCCAGGCTGAACTGCCTCACGCAGCAGTGGTGGCTGCCCATGCCCAGTGTACTGCCCCCCTGGCTGGGCACGCTGGTGAACCCTTGCCGACGGTTGAAGTAGTACACCGTCACCTTCTCAAAGTGAACGCACCTCTCGCTCCTCATCTGCCTCTCCCTCTTCGCTATCGAAGCAGCTGAAACGAAGGACGATAAACGGGTTTCAATAAGCTGCGTTGATTTGTTCATCAATAAATATGATTTGAATAAATCAGAATGGTGCAGAACGGTGCAGTGAGTAGAAGGACCGTTTGGTGATTTTGCGCAAAAGGATGAAATCACTTCGTGCTTTACATAAATGGCAGGGGAGTCAGTAGGAGGCACTGAAGAACGTGCGCTTATTCCGCCTCATTAAGACGTGATTTGAGAAGATGAGAGAAGTGCATGTTCAAAATTGCCAGATAGGAATGGGTCTTTTGTTTGGCCACAGGTATTGCTTGAAATTTTGTGAGAAACAACTCCACACTTGACACTACACTTCTTTGGGACCTAAGCTATAATCCTGACATGGGTAAAGTCGACCAAATGAACAGATATCGAGAAAATTAAAGGACATACACCACAGGCAAAAATAGTCCCCACATTTTTCAGAATTTGACTGGTTTTTCTGAAAGTATATTCTCAGCAACAACAAAAAAACAGAATAAAATATAAACACGTATCTTAACTAAAAATGTGCGAAATTATTTGCAGAGAGACATATGTACATATTCAAATTCGGCTTGCTACAAAGCATCCTGCCTTAGCCTTAATTACTGCCTGACATTTCTTAGGCATTCTTTCCAGCAGTTTAAGGAGAGAACTTTTCCCGTGACTCATTCCAGGCTTTCAAGAGTTCCCTAATGAGCTCCTTTGAACTTCATGGTTGCACTTCTCTGACTGCCTGGTCAAGTTCATCCCACAGCAACTCAATGGGGACAGAAGGCAAAGTATGCTGGTGTTGAGGTTTGCTCATGACAAAGCACAATCAGTCTGACCAAATTTAGCAAAAAAGTTATTTTTGACAAAGCTATTTATTCGTGTCTGTGGGGCTCTAATCCCAGCTAAGGAGGAATACTTGTTGAAAGTTGAATTTCAAGATGTACAGTTGTTCGCAACATTTTTCTTAACATTTTTTTGGTTAATACAAATGTCCCTTTGGCATTTTGTGGGCCTTCGTTGCTCAAAATGAACTTTAAGATAACGAAAACCGGCCTAATTCTGAAACTAGAAAAACACTCAGAGCGCAGACCTCCGCCAGGGGGCAGCAAAACCCAATAGCACAGCGATTGGAACTCCGGCCCATTGGAAAGACTTGAAATCTTGAACTTTGGCATATATCTCAGCAGTACTTTGGCCTAGATATGCCCAAATTTACCTGTTCCTTGACGTAATACCCACCTTTTCTGAAAATTTCATCAAAATCTGTCCATAACTTTTTGAGTTATTTTGGAAACAACAGATAAAGAAACAAACAAACAAACCCACGCAAAAACATAACCTCCTTGGCGGAGGTAAAAAGCAACGTGTTCATAATATGTTGGCCTGTAGTGTACATACGTGCATACATACAAATGTGCATATCAGTGGTGACTGGCAAACTGACGATAGGGGAAGCTCAAGCCATCCCTTAAAAATAATGATTCATTTAAATTACCATTATAGAAAGTCTAAAAACTCTCAACATAATCAGGTGAGGCCAGTTTTCATTAACAATGCACACCTCCAACTCTCACGCATTCGGCTTGAGTTTTAGTGGCATATGCGTTCCCCTGTTGTAGTCGGCAATTATTCAATCAATGCCTATGTAAGAGATTCTCGAAAGGAATTGAAGTCCTTGTGCATGAAGGTTTATTAGTTTCACCCTCGTTCCGGGGTTGGAAGCAATGCATGTGTTGCACGATCGTTTAAAATGTTGAAATGGAATAAGATCATTTGGAACGTCTTTATGCAATGCCATTGCTTTCAATCCCTGAGAAAAGAAAAGCGCGAGTACCCGGAGTTATAATCGGTTTCAGTATTAGCTTGTTAGTTTTGAAATCCACCGAAATGTTTCCAAGTATAATTTGTACAGTCTATAATTGTGTGGCTGGCATTAAAACGTAACTAAAGGTAGATCACAAGGCAGCAAGCTAGCTTGCGAGCTATAGCTAGCTAAAGCATTACCTTAAAATTATTGTAACGTTCACTGACAGTACAACAGACCATCTTTTATTTCTTCACTCATAAATTGGGATGAGTATTTCAATTGTTCCATAAAGTTTCATAAAAAATATTCATAACATGAAAAACAGTTGTAAACTTCAAGTGTAAAATAAAATCAAAAGTATTTGGGTTCAAAATAGAAAAACAAGTTTATGAATGTACGGCATCTGCAGTATCTTTGAAAATTATGGAGGCACTTTGCTTAGCATCATAAAAAAACAAAGAAACCCTCATTATGATTTGTGTATGGAAACAGCAGTATTTACACTCAGATTATTGCAAAAAAATTTGCCAACATGCACACTATGCGTACTCGCTTAGCATATATGTCCCTACCGACTCTCATATTAAACCTAAGCTCTGGGTCATTACCACTTTGCACTGGGATGGTTTATTTCTGATCGGATGTACCACAGATCAGACCTGGGTAAATTATGCAATTCTCATGCATTAAAAAACAGATTTATGCTCTTGAGTTATCTGTTGCAATTGACCCAACCTACAAAACACACCTGACAAACCCGAAGAAGCAAAGTAAAATATTCCAAAACAATTACATAATTGACCCAGGTCTGTCTGAGAACAGTGCCTTCAGCATGAGCCTCTCGGCAGCCTAAGAAAACTACTACAGTTTTTCTGCTTCATATGAATTTTGAATTTTACCACACAGGGATTATAATTAACGCTGTATTGAAAACATTTTCATCACTAATAATTGAACTGCATCAGCTCATTTGCAACTTGCATTGTGTGCAGTATGATTAATGTTCTCTTGACTTGGAAACTCATAATCCTTTGAAATGGTACAAGACTTAGGAACAGAAAGCATAAATACTCACTTTCTTTGCTTGGGTCAGGGAAGAAAGCTTTTTGGACTGCCTCTGTCACTCCACCTGATGACACACAAGCAGAATAAATGGAAGCCGTCTGAGAAGCCACTAGGAAATGCACTGAGAATCAGTCTCATGTGAACCTGTGGCGACCTTCTTCTTGCAGATAGATTCTTGTAGCTGTCACGATCTGAAAAATATATTTGTTTGTATTGTATAACTTACAGATTTAATGAGACCATATACAGTACATGCTGAGGAGAGCTCAAACTGTCAACACTGCTAATCATGGGCTATGGGTGTGCATTTCCAGGAATTTCAGGGGTACTTAATGAAGTGCATTCCTCATGAAATCCATGAACAAATTGGAGCTATTTAATGACCACAAAACACTCTGAATTATTGCCTGCCATTGGGTTAATATTGCGCTCCTTTATAAAAGTTCTCAAAAGATTAGATGAGAACGTTGCCATGACAGTGGTCTCAAAAGAACTCAGCAAGGTTCCATGGTACTGGAAAGAGCACATGAGAGGCAGCTTAGTTTCTTAGGAACTGACCTATGCAATAATTCACCTAGCACCCAAACATTAGGCCAAAACGCCCCTGCCCGAACTTAACAATACCCACAGAATTCAGCCGAGGGACAGGAACAAATTGTGAACTGCACACTTGCCCCCTAGGTGCAGTGAACATGTGCATTACGCAAGCTGGATTCTCATCTTTGGTGGTGGAAAAAATGGCATCTTATAGAGAAAGGCCAGTGGCCTGTTGCACCAGTTGTGCATAAATTCTCTCCTAAGTTAGAGTGCGAAGTCCACACTAAATGCTACGCTGAAACTATTTAGTTTGATACTAAAGCTGTGCTGCTTAGTTGCACCACATAGATGCTAGGTTCGTCTCAGGTACACTGGCATAAAATCCATATGAAACAAAGTACTCTCGCAGCAAATGACGTTTTCAATTTCTGTGGCCAATCAGTGAAAAGCATTCTTGATGCGGCGTGTAGCCTATTACGGTGCAGTCAGATGCTGTTGGTGCTGTCAGGCTACATAAACAAAAAGCAGTGTCTCCGTGTCCGACAGTCCACAGTTTATTAAAGATTACTTGAAATCTACTGGGCTCAGTTCTTCAAGATGAGTGCCAAGTATTTCACCAACCAAGCTATAAAAGTCGGAGTAGACTAACTTCATCTGTTTACATCTGTGGTGAGCACTCCGCATCATCACTGCACTGCAATTTACCCCATTTTGTTCCCTGTTGTGCTATAAGTCCGCTGCCAGCAGGTCAGTAATTCTACAATGTATCTCTGCTCGTGGGAAGTGAAAGCGAGAGTATAAATTAAAGTCATCATAGTTGTCCAAGGGGTATAATCTGTCTCGGAAGATGCATGGCCAACGCAATACGGCGGGTATAATCCACTCCCCCTCATCCTCTAAATTATCCCACCTTTCAATACGATGCGCTATGCCAACCGTTATTTTACGGAGGACTTCACACCAACTAAGGGTTAGGTGTAAGATTTAAGTTGTAACTTATGCCTACGTTGAAACAACATCAGCTGGTGCAACCCATAAAATGTTAGTAGCGCGTAAACTCCGACCTAAGTTTGAAGTTACGTTCAGACTAGGCTATGTTTGAACTTACGCACAGCTGGTGCAACCCAGTGCAGACCTCTTGATTTGGTGACAGAATGATTAATATTAAGGTTCAGGCAGACTCAGGCAGTCTAGTCCTCATGTTGTTTGTTATCAGACATTATACATCGGAGGAAACACCTGGCAGTGAACCGGAAATTCCTGCGTACCAACCAAACTGAGCATGACATTGAGGAAGTGGACAGGCTGAGCCATCGCAAATCAAATCCCAAGGCTGCACGTATCGTGCCAGTGTAAGAAAAGAGTAGTTTACTCCAAAAGACTGGTTATTTGCTATTTGTCTCAACTGAAGACATCAACGTATGTCTACAAGACCTTTTTTCCCACAATTCAGCAGACTCCTTCTATACAAGCTGCCTGTTACTTGGTCACCCTGTTCCACAACATACAGGTGTTTGCATCTTGTCCCTAGAAAAGGCTACTTTGACCTTCACTCGCACAATACTGGTTCTCAAGGCGACAAAGGCTAATATCAGATGCACTCCAAAGACAGTCAAAAGCCTAGAATCAAGAATATACATTTAAGTTCCCTTCAGAGGTGGACATTCCAGGGGTCAGAAAGTAAAAATCCCACAATGTTTTACTTCCACCCATCAACTCAACCACCAGCTGATTTTTTTTTTTTTTTTTTTTACTAGTCCAACCTCTGGTCTAAAGGGCTGTTTTATTTTCCACATCCAGGAGGCTGGAACTAAATACTGGGGAGGACTTTTACTTTCTGAACCTGGATTGTCCACCTCTGGTTCCCCTATACAAGTGCTTGGAAGGCAATGGCAGACACAATTTATCACTGACTCTTTGGATTTATTGTGGTCCCCTGAAATGGGAGGGCTACAAACAAAAAGTCATTTCTAAATACTGATACCAAAAGTTAAAGCTTAGAATCTCTGCACACTGCGAAAAAAAAAGACCTCACTTCCATTTTTTAAATCGAAAATTGAGTACAGTGCCATTGCAGCATATACATACATATAAATGTAGAGTTTCACTGCAAAATGCTGTAATTCCATTTAAAGAAGTTTCAGAATAATGCTAATTTTGTCCAGGGAAAAGTTAGCATAGAAGAACTTTTGGTAGTATGTTTTACAAAACATGTTGTATGTATGTATGTAAAAACAAGTTTAACACAATACCTTGATAATATTAAACGTGAGGAAAATTTCATTAAATTAATTTTGTGAAAAAGTGATCTCTGTTGAGGTTATTTGGCAAATTGCACTGTAGCTACAGAAATGTTTCTTCGCAAAACACAACATGTCCACAACATGTTTCTTCAAACTGGGATGAAAAAGGACTTTATTTGTCAATGTCTTGTCATGGTTTTGCATCACAAACCACTGTAATATGAACAAATATTAAATGGATTTCCAAAACTTTATAAAGTCTGTCCTAAAAAACACATAGACTGACCTCTCCTCTATGTTGGCCAAATGTCTATCTTGTGTAGAAAGTGATAGTAATCATGGTAAAAAAGAACGTTGAGTAGCACTAGAAATATGCATCTCATGCTTGTCTAAGCATTCATGACTTCCCTTCAGACAGCACTCAACTTAGGTATCAGTCTTCCACTCAAAGTCCTAACTGCATCCAGTATAATCTATTATGTACAATTTCATCATAGCACTTGCAATTATTCATTTTTTGGTTTGATGTGTTTGCTTTATACAAATTGCTTTTTAATTGTAACTTCAGCCCTTGTTCATCTGTTTGTTCATGACAGAGGTCATGTGAACTGAACTAAACCTTGTCTGATCTATTTATTCCCCATATTGTGCATCACTTTGGATAAAAAGCATCTTCCATGTATATATAATGTAATGTGTTGGCCCTGTAGTTGTCAGATTGGCTGTGGTAATGGGCTTTGGCGTGTGGTATTGGGTATAGAATTGGGAGGAGAACAAATCACAGGGGAGGTGCTCACCAGCTGAGGCATTTACACCATCGTTTATGTTGCTGCTCTTCTTCCCTCTCTCGCTGCCTGAAGCCTCCTCATCTGACCCCTGCGTGGATGAGCACAGCGAAGAAGAGCCGTCCACCTCCTCAAACTTCCTCTTCAGTATTCCGCTCATGGCGGCTGCCGGCTGCACCTGTCACACACAAGGGAAACACTGTTTAACGCCTCCACCGGATCTAAACGCCACGCTTTGCACGCCCAGTTTGTGGTGAGTACTGAAGACACCAACCCCCCCTCTGTAGGGTGTGGGTTTGGTTTTACAAGTGAGGGTACAGTTCAGTGGTTTGGTGGGTTTGTAGTGGAATATTCACATTTCATGGTTACTTTTCTGATATTTAGCTGTGAAAAAAATTCAGCAGACAGATTCAGTTGGTTTGGGCTGGAATAATTTGTTACTGTTGGTTGCTTTCTGTGGAAGCACTTGTTGAAGTATTTTCACCCGCATTAAATTCATGCTTAGGCTGTGAGTATGATGGAAAAAAAGTGGCATTTGACTGGAACATTTTGGAGGAGAACTTCATATCATCTGCACTCTCCCAAGATGGCAGCATGAGTCCCGTGCAAGCATCCACGTAATACTTATTTGTTGATTTGAAAATCCAGATTCAGGGAGGTTTGGCCTAATTGTTATTTATTCATAGAGTCCTCCATCAATGAATTTAGCACTTCCTTATATCCTCCTAAGTACTCATGTTGATAGCCAATTACTCAATTATTTACTTAGGCCCATCTGCTTATCGCACACTGATAGTTCATGCCAATGTGAAACTTCCTGGTAATGATGTATTGATTGACTCATTTTTTATCCAATTCCAGAAAGTATAAACTCTCCACAGTACCTGAAAGACATTGATTGAACAATCAGAGAAGTATACAAACCTTTGAGTAACAGCAAAGTAGGTTGTATTCTCTTAAAGTTGTGCACAATTGCTCACCGTAAAATGACGTGATTTAAATAAAAAAGACTTCCAAAATTGGCCTGAAGCATTCACTTATATTTACCAGATTTCAATAAGGTACGGATATGGTCAATTGAAATTATTCTGAATGAAACAGGACGGGAGGGTTCCTTTTACGGGATACATCGGCCTCTTCAATGAAGAAAGGTTATACTGTTACTGTGGTAGCATTTTGCGCAATGTAGCTTTCTGTTTTGGAATTAATACCATATTCACCTAAATCGAATGCCGAGGTTTTGGGTTGTTTAAAATGCCAAAAGCTCAAACACTTCAATAAACCTCCTGGTATGTTCATTGCACCATTCTGTTCACTTCTGGGTAGAATATTGTCTGCTTTTTTCTGTTATTGGAATGTCTGTTCTGTTATAATTAGGTATATTTCAGATATTACTGAGTTAATGAGTTATACTTGTTCCTTATAAGGTGTGAAAAGTGTTTATACAAGGTTGCAAACTTTTTGTTGGAAGTGGGAACTACCAGCTTTTCATTGCAGGGTTGAATGGTCTGACCCTTAAATAAGCACTTCCTCCAATGACTATGTCATGATGGCTTGTGGGACAGTATTCTAAACTTTATCATGGAGAAAAGGCATGTTTTGTGTTTGGAGAGGTCACTGGTGACCACTAATGTCCAACTGTACCTATATTGATAAACTCTTGCTAAATTCTACCGGAAAATCATTAGGTCATATTGAATTTCATGCGTCAAAAGTTGATTTGTGTTAAATATATGATTATTTTATGATTTGACAGCGTGCCATTTTGTGGGATGTTAGAGTTTGGGCAGCCACCTCGATGGCTCCTAGAGAGCAGGTTATTTGGCTCCTAGAGGGCAGGTAATTTAAAATGTAATCCTCAGATGAATTATACTTGTGGTCAAGGAGGTTATGATCCCAGAAATGTATAGTTTTAACCACCAGCCATTTTTTAATTCTCAGTATCATTTTTCTAACAACTTCAATGCTGAATTTTCATTTTTTATGCTTGCAGCCCTTTTTCTGTATCAAAATCATGAAAATAAACTGAAATACGATGGAATTCTAAATGCTTCAAGTGTCGTGACTCAGTTAAGCCTTAGTATGAAGCTTTAAATAGTAATACATAAATAGCCAGATTTGGCTTCTGAGCAAGGGGGTTAAATATAAAATAAAGCCTCCTAGTGGCTCACGGATAAGACGGCAGATGTTCATCTGGAAGCCTAGTCAGGTTTTTGAATCCCCGCTATAATATGGCCAGAGGTCCGCATGGGCGAGACCACAATTGGCTGAGCTTCGCCCAATATCATGGGGGTAAAGCTAGTTAGATTCGTCAGGCTCAGTGATCACCAGTGGCCTCTTCTAGTTGGTCTGATGTCTGAAGATGTCCAAGTCAAATATACGCTGACTGCCCTATCCTCATAATTGGTAGTGTGCTTGTTACGGGTAAGAAGTGAGAGCCAGTTGCCATGGGAATTAGAGGAATTGCATGCCAAGGCCAACTCCTCCTGAAAGGGAATTCATATCGCAGCAACGAAAGCTGACATTCATTTTCAATGAGAGTTTGACAAAACACGACCACGGGAAGCATTAACGATTGGCAACAATAAGCAGGAAAGGACAGTGATGCGAAAAGGTTTAGCAAAGTTTAACTTAGTGCAAATGACAAGCAGTATTGCTCCGGTGAAGCAAAGTGGTAATATTTCCCAGTGTGAAATTAATGCAGTTTTTTTAATTCCTGTAGTCTATTTTTCTGACATGACAGGAAGGCCTCCTAATAGCAATATCAACCTCTAAATACACCCTTGTGGAATTTTAACAAGCAGTGATTACGGTCCTAAATAATGGTTTTTTCCTAATTTCAACTATAATTTTCGTATGAGTCATGTTGATTTGTGCATATTACATTACAGGTTCTTAGCAGACGCTCTAATCCAGAGTGACGTACAAAAGTCCATAAGATCAGTACAAAAGTGCAGAGCTCCTAGGAGACAAGTATAACAAGTGCTAACAGTAAGTGACAGAACACTTTCCGTAACACCAACCAAAAAGCAATCTCCAAAAAAACTGATAAGACCGAGTAGAAAAAAACAGAATCAAAGGGCAACAAATCAAGTAAACAAACTCAACTAAAATAGTACAAGTAGAGGCAACAAAGCCAAGAGGAGGACAACAGAATTAAGTACAAAAAAAGGGCAAAGTCAAGTGAACGAAAGGGCAACAAAATCAAGTGCAACAAAGGGCAACAAAATCAAGTGTAGCAAAAGGGCAATAAAGTCAAGTGCAAGAAAAGGGCAAAGTCAAGTGTAACAAAAGGGCAATAAAGTCAAGTGCAAGAAAAGGGCAAAGTCAAGTGTAACAAAAAGGGAAACAAAATCAAGTAAACTGACAACAAAATCGAGTGCAACAAAAATGAAGGGCAACCAAATCAAGTGGAAACAAAATCAGGAAAAAAGGGGAACAAAATTAAATGCAGCACGATCGTGTAAAGGGCAACAAATCAAGGGATATAGGGACAGGATTCAGGGCAGTGGAGTCGGGGAAAGGTGGAGCCTGAAGAGGTGGGTCCTCAGGCGGCGTTTAAAGGTGCTCAAGGATTCTGCTGTTCGGACCTCGATAGGCAGATCATTCCACCAATGAGGTGCCAGGACAGACAGCAGCTTTGAGCTGGAAGTGGAGGAGTGGAGAGGGAGAGGGGCGAGGCGACAAGAAGTAGCAGAGCGGAGAGCTCTGGCAGGGGTGTAGGGTCTGAACAGTTTCTAGATGTAGGCTGGAGCTGTTTTGTTGACTCCCTGGTAGGCTAGTACCAATGACTTGAATTTGATGCGAGCGGCAACAGGGAACCAGTGGAGCCTTGTGAGCAGGGGGGTGACGTGGGATTGCCTCGGGAGGTTGTGGACCAGGCGAGCTGCAGCATTCTGGATGAGCTGCAGGGGTCTGATGGCAGATGCCGGGAGGCTGGCGACATGACCTTCTCAGTTTTTAGGAATGAAAAATTCAGTTTTTAGGAATGAAAAACTGACATCAACTGTACTTGCTATGTCGCTGTAGGATTTGCTCATGTGTTTGTGCAAAGTCACAATCTTTGTGCAGTTTTTCGGAGTCACATCCCTTGGGTATATCATCTGATTCACTACCACCTAACCAGAGAAACAAGAGACTGCAAATAACCAAAAAACATGCAATGTAAGACCCATTGATGTAATGATTGCGCATGTGTAATTGTGGTGTCACCCACCCCACAAATACTCAGAAATTTCTTTTACTGTATGATTTTATTCTATCCTGCTGAAAAAAATGCAGAAATAAAGACAAGAATGCAGGTTTTTGCTTGAGAACGTGCCTTGGAATAAAAGATTTAAAAAATTTCTGCTTGTTTCAATTAATTTGTAGGGTACTGTATGGCATGTCCTTGGGCGCATACAGAAATGGAGAACAATGTCAGAAATTGTACGGTTTCCTAGTGATTTTTAGTACAATTATTGCTTGCAGTGGTGCATAAAATGGCTAACTCACCGTTAGTTACATCATGCTGAGAATACTATGGCATGGCAATTACATATTGCAGAGAAAACATTCATATCATTTCATTTTAATGACATTTTTTGTATGATCTTATTTGGTTTTGTGTAGCATAATCATGACTATTTGTGTCTCCACTGGGCACAGTTTACGAGCCACTACGTGTAAATGTTACCCGGACAGCCAGGAGTAGCTTTGGGACTCCTTGCTGGTGTGTGAACAGGGCTTGAGTAGATGGGGGCAGGTTGCAGCAGCGGACAAAACTGTTTGGAAGTATCCAAGATGGGGGGAAATTAATTAATAAAAAATTAACATAAACTCAACCAAGCAATGAAACTGGTAAACAGAGTCTCATTGGAGCTGTAGTACTAGAGCATTTTTCATCACTAACAGGATAAATTTGGCTCACAGCAGGGTTCATGGAAATATTATGTTTCCATGGTGCTCCAAATGCTCTCTTTCTCACTCACCCCTCCTCTCTCACTACCAGCGGCGGCTCGTCAGCCGTAACAAAGGGAAGCCAGAACCTCGCCCTTCAAATCTTAATGACTTCAACATTTCGTAGTTCACTTTTCTTTATCAGCAGTTGCTCATACAAATTGGTTGAAGGACAATCAAAATTTCTTTCGATAGCAAATGACGACGCAAATTATCAACACGTCTTTATAAATTAGTTTGCGAGGCTTCTATCACAAGAAGCCACTTCAGTCCATTTTCTACAATCTTAATATAGAAGAAAAGAATGCGATGTTGCAGAGCTTATTGCTTAATGAGCCTCACTAATCAATTTGCGCATCTATACCGTTTCGTGAGCTTCTTGAGCACGGAATTTATAGCATAGGCCTATGGTAATTTATGTCGTAATTTATGTGTGAAAGAAACCCCCTCAATGTCGTAGTGCAATGTATAACAATGCTATCGAAAATGAATTTGACTCAACTGACTGTTCTTCAAACAATTCGTATGAGCAACTTCTAATCAAGAAAAGTGAACTGCGAAAGCGAGGTTTTGGCTTAACTTTGTTACGGCCGACGACCCTCCACTGTTTAAATTAATGATTAAAAACAGGTGATGAACCATCATTAACATTAAGGGATTATTTGGGCTTCCCCTGTTGCCAATTCACGAGCCGCCACTGCTCACTACTCCTCCTGACACCCCCCCTCTATCACTGCTTCTCCTGACACCCCCCCTCTATCACTGCTTCTCCTGACACCCCCCCTCTATCACTGCTTCTCCTGACACCCCTCCTCTATCACTGCTGCTCCTGACACTCCTCCTCTATCACTGCTCCTCCTGACACCCCTCCTCCATCACTGCTTCTCCTGACACCCCTCCTCCATCACTGCTTCTCCTGACACCCCTCCTCTATCACTGCTTCTCCTGACACCCCTCCTCTATCACTGCTTCTCCTGACACCCCCCCTCTATCACTGCTTCTCCTGACACCCCTCCTCCATCACGGCTTCTCCTGACACCCCTCCTCCATCACGGCTTCTCCTAACACCCCTCCTCCATCACTGCTTCTCCTAACACCCCTCCTCCATCACTGCTTCTCCTGACACCCCTCCTCTATCACTGCTTCTCCTGACACCCCTCCTCCATCACGGCTTCTCCTGACACCCCTCCTCTATCACTGCTTCTCCTGACACCCCCCCTCTATCACTGCTTCTCCTGACACCCCTCCTCCATCACGGCTTCTCCTGACCCCCCTCCCCCCTCACGGCTTCTCCTAACACCCCTCCTCCCTCACTGCTTCTCCTAACACCCCTCCTCCATCACTGCTTCTCCTGGCACCCCTCCTCTATCACTGCTTCTCCTGACACCCCTCCTCCATCACGGCTTCTCCTGACACCCCTCCTCTATCACTGCTTCTCCTGACACCCCTCCTCTATCACTGCTTCTCCTGACACCCCTCCTCTCTCACTGCTTCTCCTGACACCTCTCCTCCATCACGGCTTCTCCTGACACCCCTCCTCTATCACTGCTTCTCCTGACACCCCTCCTCCGTCACTGCTTCTCCTGACACCCCTCCTCTATCACTGCTTCTCCTGACACCCCTCCTCTATCACTGCATCTCCTGACACCCCTCCTCTCTCACTGCTTCTCCTAACACCCCTCCTCCATCACGGCTTCTCCTGACACCCCTCCTCTATCACTGCTTCTCCTGACACCCCTCCTCTATCACTGCTCCTCCTGACACCCCTCCACCATCACTGCTTCTCCTGACACCCCTCCTCTATCACTGCTTCTCCTGACACCCCTCCTCTATCACTGCTCCTCCTAACACCCCTCCTCTATCACTGCTTCTCCTGACACCCCTCCTCTATCACTGCTCCTCCTGATACCCCTCCTCCATCACTGCTTCTCCTGACACCCCTCCTCTATCACTGCTTCTCCAGACACCCCTCCTCTATCACTGCTTCTCCTGACACCCCTCCTCTATCACTGCTTCTCCTGACACCCCTCCTCCATCACTGCTTCTCCTAACACCCCTCCTCCATCACTGCTTCTCCTAACACCCCTCCTCAATCACTGCTTCTCCTGACACCCCTCCTCTATCACTGCTTCTCCTAACACCCCTCCTCCATCACTGCTTCTCCTAACACCCCTCCTCCATCACTGCTTCTCCAAACACCCCTCCTCTATCACTGCTTCTCCAGACACCCCTCCTCTATCACTGCTTCTCCTGACACCCCTCCTCTATCACTGCTTCTCCTGACACCCCTCCTCTATCACTGCTTCTCCTAACACCCCTCCTCCATCACTGCTTCTCCTAACACCCCTCCTCCATCACAGCTTCTCCTGACACCCCTCCTCTATCACTGCTTCTCCTAACACCCCTCCTCCATCACTGCTTCTCCTAACACCCCTCCTCCATCACAGCTTCTCCTGACACCCCTCCTCTATCACTGCTTCTCCTGACACCCCTCCTCTATCACTGCTTCTCCTGATACCCCTCCTCTCTCACTGCTTCTCCTGACACCTCTCCTCCATCACGGCTTCTCCTGACACCCCTCCTCCATCACGGCTTCTCCTGACACCCCTCCTCTATCACTGCTCCTCCTGACACCCCTCCTCCATCACTGCTTCTCCTGACACCCCTCCTCTATCACTGCTTCTCCAGACACCCCTCCTCTATCACTGCTTCTCCTGACACCCCTCCTCTATCACTGCTTCTCCTGACACCCCTCCTCCATCACTGCTTCTCCTGACACCCCTCCTCCATCACGGCTTCTCCTGACACCCCTCCTCTATCACTGCTTCTCCTGACACCCCTCCTCCATCACGGCTTCTCCTAACACCCCTCCTCCATCACTGCTTCTCCTAACACCCCTCCTCCATCACTGCTTCTCCTGACACCCCTCCTCTATCACTACTTCTCCTGACACCCCTCCTCCATCATGGCTTCTCCTGACACCCCTCCTTTATCACTGCTTCTCCTGACACCCCTCCTCTATCACTGCTTCTCCTGACACCCCTCCTCCATCACGGCTTCTCCTGACACCCCTCCTCTATCACTGCTTCTCCTGACACCCCTCCTCCATCACTGCTTCTCCTGACACCCCTCCTCTCTCACTGCTTCTCCTGACACCCCTCCTCTATCACTGCTCCTCCTGACACCCCTCCTCTATCACTGCTCCTCCTGACACCCCTCCTCCATCACTGCTTCTCCCGACACCCCTCCTCTATCACTGCTTCTCCTGACACCCCTCATCTATCACTGCTTCTCCTGACACCCCTCCGCTATCACTGCTTCTCCTGACACCCCTTCTCCATCACTGCTTCTCCTGACACCCCTCCTCTATCACTGCTTCTCCTGACACCCCTCCTCTATCACTGCTTCTCCTGACACCCCTCCTCCATCACTGCTTCTCCTGACACCCCTCCTCCATCACGGCCTCTCCTGACACCCCTCCTCTATCACTGCTTCTCCTAACACCCCTCCTCTATCACTGCCTCTCCCAACACCCCTCCTCTCTCACTGCTTCTCACGACACCCCTCCTCTCTCACTGCCTCTCCTGACACCCCTCCTCTATCACTGCTCCTCCTGACACCCCTCCTCTATCACTGCTTCTCCTGACACCCCTCCTCTATCACTGCTTCTCCTAACACCCCTCCTCTATCACTGCTTCTCCTAACACCCCTCCTCTCTCACTGCTTCTCACGACACCCTTCCTCTCTCACTGCCTCTCCTGACACCCCTCCTCTATCACTACTCCTCCTGACACCCCTCCTCTATCACTGCTTTTCCTGACACCCCTCCTCTATCACTGCTTCTCCTAACACCCCTCCTCTATCACTGCTTCTCCTGACACCCCTCCTCTATCACTGCTTCTCACGACACCCCTCCTCTCTCACTGCCTCTCCAGACACCCCTCCTCAATCACTGCTTCTCCTGACACCCCTCCTCTCTCACTGCTCCTCCTGACACCCCTCCTCTATCACTGCTTCTCCCAACACCCCTCCTCTCTCACTGCTTTGCCTGAAACCCCTCCTCGATCGCTGCTTCTCCGAACACCCCTCCTCTCTCACTGCTTTGCCTGAAACCCCTCCTCGATCGCTGCTTCTCCTGACACCCCTCCTCTATCACTGCTCTTCCTGACACTCCTCCTCTATCACTGCTCCTCCTGACAGTCCTCCTCTATCACTGCTCCTCCTAACACCCCTCCTCTATCATTGCTTCTCCTGACCCCCCTCCTCTATCACTGCTCCTCCTGACACTCCTCCTCTATCACTGCTCCTCCTGACACCCCTCCTCTCTCACTGCTTCTCCTGACACCCCTCCTCTATCACTACTCCTCCTGACACTCCTCCTCTATCACTGCTCCTCCTGACACCCCTCCTCTCTCACTGCTTCTCCTGACACGCCTCCTCTATCACTACTCCTCCTGACACCCCTCCTCTATCACTGCTTTTCCTGACACCCCTCCTCTTTCACTGCTTTTCCTGACACCCCTCCTCTATCACTGCTCCTCCTAACCCCCCTCCTCTATCACTGCTTCTCCTGACACCCCTCCTCTATCACTGCTTCTCACGACACCCCTCCTCTCTCACTGCCTCTCCAGACACCCCTCCTCAATCACTGCTTCTCCTGACACCCCTCCTCTCTCACTGCTCCTCCTGACACCCCTCCTCTATCACTGCTTCTCCCAACACCCCTCCTCTCTCACTGCTTTGCCTGAAACCCCTCCTCGATCGCTGCTTCTCCCAACACCCCACCTCTCTCACTGCTTTGCCTGAAACCCCTCCTCGATCGCTGCTTCTCCCAACACCCCTCCTCTCTCACTGCTTTGCCTGAAACCCCTCCTCGATCGCTGCTTCTCCTGACACCCCTTCTCTCTCACTGCTTCTCATGATACCCCTCCTCTCTCACTGCCTCTCCTGACACCCCTCCTCTATCACTGCTTTTCCTGACACCCCTCCTCTCTCATTGCTTCACCCGATACCCCTCCTTTCTCTCACTGCCCCCCCCTCCCCACACACACACACACACACACACACACTGATTCCCCAAGTTAGTGCAGTTTAACTTGATTGTAAAAAATGGGTAGCAAGCAGAGTACAGGTGGAGAACATATATTTAGTGTGCAGAGAATTTTCTTACCTGAGGAGGATCTTTACTGCAAATTGATTTGTGGGTGGGGATGGTCTCTGCATGAATCAGTCATCATGTGTAATAGCATGTGCTAGCCTAATAGGGAAAACCTGATTCCACTAATAAGCTGTGCATTGCACCTCTCTAAGTGTTCAGGCTGGCATGCTTTGTTTGGGTTGTAGTGAGAACTTCCAAGAAAGTAACGATACGGTATCCAATGGACCAGTCCAAAATACAGCGGGAAGCTCCGCCCCACTAGATATTGTTGCTACATCCCCCATGCTTTGCAGCAGCACAGAGTCAAAATAGCCAGCACACAGATGAAATTTGTTTAGCACTCTCTCCCATAATCAGAATAATATTGTGGTGTTCCTTGAGGGAATGCGTCTAACTTGTCCAAGAAGGTTCAACAGAGAGGTCTTGACTACTTAACTCAAGGATATTTGCACAAAATCAAGATTTTTGACAGAACGAGTGGAGAAGTCAAGAGTCACAGCGAAATGCTGGAAATATATGAAGAAAATGGAACCGCTGAGTAACAACTCATTGGAATCCAGCCTGACAAAATAGTGGACATTACTACACCTGTTAAGCCGGGTCATTAGTTTTTCTACAAATGTATAATACTATTGTTGGGGTTTTCATTTTGAATTTGTGACTACATGCATTTGTCAACTACATGTTACATTTCCAACTGACAATGACAGACTGGATTTGTCTTGGACAGCTCATTTGGTTTCATGTTACCCCAAAGCTATGTGCAATGCAAGCATTTATCGGTCTAATGGATTGATAAACAATGTTACAAATCGGGCTTCAGGTGGATTTTGTCTGCATTATAACTGATTACCTTCTCTGTTAATTTTACTCCACGTACCACATACATTCAAAAATCAGGTTGCTTTCCTTGACCTAGTTAATGTTAGCGAAATGTTAGCTAAGTTACCGATGTGGCCAACTAGCAAATAAAGCCACAAAATTTAACCATCTTGCTTAAAGCCAGAGATACTCTGCGCAAAGTTTAGAAATGCCGTTGTTCAATCCATCTTACACTGCATGAGTAAATCCTCTGCGATGTTAAACCAAAGCTTGGGGTTTATGTGCTCACATTGTACGATCCGATCGTCAAGCCACGACCTGAGTGCTCTCAGGTCATAGTT
Organism: Gymnothorax reevesii; assembly: GCA_029721435.1. Taxonomy (NCBI): domain Eukaryota; kingdom Metazoa; phylum Chordata; class Actinopteri; order Anguilliformes; family Muraenidae; genus Gymnothorax; species Gymnothorax reevesii. The sequence goes on along the minus strand of CM056587.1, from coordinate 25,422,667 downwards.
ACATCCCATCGGGTCCTGCGGACTGTTCTGTCTATTGTCAAAGTCAGCAACCTCGCCAACTGACCACTCTTAATATTCAGGTCATGAATATTTCTTTCATTTTTGCCCAAAGCTTGAGATTGATTGCAAGTTAGGCAAAGTACACGGGAATTGATTTAAGGTGAGCTAATTATGCCAGGGCGATGGAGGCTGTCCAATCTCGCTGATAATTAGTGGACTTCAAATCACAGTTTTCTTCCCGGGAGCATTTCAAATGACCGCATTAGGTATGTGTCATAGAAAAGGTAATAAGCAATCACGTCTATCTGCCTCATAGTGGCAGTTACTTTTATTGCGCTTAAATTAATCGTGATTAAGTGTCCCGACAGCCCTAATATATATATATACCTATTTGATCGAGAAGCCTACCGTGTAAACTAGGGAGGAACTACGAGCATACAAGTCACTGGATGCTTATGATTACCAGTTAGTTATCTGCGGACATAAGCAGAATGTTCAATACCACGACAGACTTGGAGTTTTGTGTCTCGAAATCAGAGGTCCTTCCTTGTTTAACATAATGGCACAAAACCGCTTTGTATGACGCATGGGTTATAATAATAATAATAATTAAAAAAAAAAAAAAAACTATGGCCTGACAGCTTATTGTACCTGCTTGGCAGGCTAAGTATTAGTTTGTATTGTTGGCTTGCTAGCTAGCGAGTTTGACTGCGTAGTTGTCATGCAAACATGAAATCTGCTTCGGTTTACCATTATTCTCAAAAATTTCATTGAATGTCTGTAACCTTGAGATGCGCGTCAAAACATTGGTTACATTAATTTCAACGGAGCACAGCCCACTGGCAGCGTGTGACGCGCGTCAGATTTTTACTTTTCGCCACAGCTCAATTTCTTGAGTGTCAACTCAATAAAACGCATTTGTCTTTTAGGTTATTTAACAATGTCGCCTTGTCATAGTTGGTGGCTCACATTTAGAAGAAACCTCACATGCAGTTGTCAAAATGGATATACCTGCTTTTTAATCAAGTCGCAGTTTTGAGAGGAAATCCGTTATTTTGTGTGCATTTAAGTTATCAAACGATCTGCAGTTAGACAGAACCTAACTCAAGGTACACTGGTAAGAATTCAACACTGCTTAGTTAGCTAGCTTGCAAATTCACTGCTGGGTGAAGTAAAGTGAATCATAATCTTACTTCACTAGACAGCTAAATTTAGGAGGAAAATTATGCCTGTATATACCATATAGTGCGCAATAACCTGAACGTTGCACTTTTTCATCACTTAAAATAAGCTTTATCAGCAGGTGTTTTCAAATTGAAACATTGTCTTGTTGAATATTTTGAGAGTGACACCCATGGCTTCTCGTTCGTGTTGACGGCTGTCAATGTTGATGCGGCTGGCGCTTTCAGTGGGCGTTTAAAAGCATCAAGGCAACATTCGGAGTTTGACTTGACACTTCGCTTGCGGCCAGTGGGCATTATACGGATGAGATCCTCTCGGAATCCCGTAAAACTTGAGTCCGCCAATGGAATATCAATTCTGACAGCCGCACACACAACAACCAGACATTTTGGTGCTGGTAAAATATCTAATTCAATGTTTGCAGATTCAGAACTCCTCAGACTGAATAGGGGAGACCGCTACTTCCGTTGCCAAGATGTGCACGCATCTTTTTGATGACGTCGGCTGTAAATGGGTCTATACAAGACTAAAGAGTAATATAGGCTTGTCAGGCTAAAGAGACTTTGCAATGACTAAGTACAAAGCGCGGTCCTAAATAGCACAATACTACCACACAGTGGAAATGAACAACAGGTGCATGCAATGATTCCGGAGCTGAAGAATGAGGTCCGAGTCTTAGTAGACCTGAGAGTTGGAGCACTGGAGATGTGGCTTTATGCCCATAGCCTAACTCAAGACATTTCCTTCTACGATGATAAACTTTAACAAAATGGTGAAAAATTAGATCAGCGTGCCATCCAGTATTTCCATTACACTGAGGGACACAACAGTGAAACGATCTAGACGAGGCCATTCCTTGTTTTGCTAGTCAAGCCTCGTTTGGGCTTCGGGATGTGTGGTATGGAATTTAATACTGGTCTATTTCATTCAGCTAATGATCAGTTTGTTTGTGGAACAATATGGTGGCATATCGGGTGAGCCGACAGCTTAAGAAAATATGGCAATCTGGTTGGTTTTTATTCTGCGATTTATTAATGGGTTGGAAAGGTCCATTGCAGACACTGTTTCCAATTCTGGACAATCGGTCGCTGACTCAACTTCTGGCTGTTATGATCATTCAATTTCCAACAGTCGCGGTTATATACTGCTAAATTAAACTTATTTGAGAGAAAAAATACAAAGTTTCATGAAGATATATTGATAATTAGGTAGATAAATGAATAACTTTTAAGCTTTGGTACAAAAAAGTTGCCAGACTCCAAAAATTCCACTTTGGGTAACAATGATTTTATGTTGAAAGGTTGCTGCTTGATTTGTCATCTGACATTCGATCAGTCAATATATTGCTAGCTGGGGAGCTAGCTAGCTAACAAAGCTAGTACTGCCCAAATAAAAAGCTCAAACACAGCAACAGAGTGCAAATTTGCAAATGAGTGCAAATGATACACATCCTTAAACAGCCATTGACATCAGAAAGGTACCGAAAGGCATTACCTCGATGCTGATACAACCAAGAACGAAACGTCCGGAATTGGATACAGCATTTATGTCACACTTGCATTAACTATCGTAAGGTTTTGGGGGGCTGGGAGAAATGCAGCAGCAAGCTGAGGTGAGAGCTGGGTCCCACATAAAAACACACAGATTTAGCATGGCAAAAACATGACAACTTTAAATGAAAAGCGCAACTGGTCAGATGAATGAGATAAAGTTTCACAGAAATGATTGTTATTTTCTGCTTTGCTGGCTGGAATTAGATACAAGGACATTAAATCTCTTGGAATTAGGTTAATGGCCAATGCTCTAATGGGAAGGGCCCGGCATGGTGCCGAACATGGTCATTAGCTGGTAACAGGCAGTGTTCTCTTATGCTATTACCTCTACTAATATGGAATGAATGAACCAGTAAATTATTTCTTGGTAGAAGGCGTTCTCTTGCAGTGAACTGCCAAGAGAAAACAAATCTGGAATGATTATAGCTCTGTGATGATTTGCACTTAATATTCTCTATTATTCATAGTCAATAACTGGAAAGGGCAGTATGCAGAATACTGAATTGAGCCATCTTAAGTGTGTACTTATCAATTATTGTAAACCGATAATTTTGACCATATACAATGCAATTTCAAGTCTAAGACATTTTTTATCACATGGTTTAATTATTTATTTTGTATTCACAGATTAGCTGTTTTAATTATTTTCACATCATAAAAAGGGGTTACTATATATACTGAGCAAGACAGACTGGAAACCAAGTACATGCGTAATTATTATAAAAATATAATTTATTATTAGCACATGGACATTTACACTCATTTCTTCAAGCATTTTGTTTTGCGTTCATTTCAACTGGGTGAATGTGCAACTATATTGATTAACTTGCTTACTTGAATTTGTTTGATGCTCACTATATGAATAATGTGGTTCTCTGCTGTCATAGCTAGTTTGATATGGTGCATGAAAAGGGGATTATCCATTACCTCATGAGGTGACCTGTTTGCCCAAGCAACATTGCATGTGTACCTGTGACTCTAATGGGTCATCAGAAGTGAACAAAGTATAAAGAAGGCAAAGAAATGGAAAGACGATGTACGTGATTAATGATGCCAAAACTCCCCTTGTTCCCCTACCTGTGATGGCTTGAAACCCCATTTCTGTTTGTACCTTTGCAGCAATAAGTGAGCCTTGCATTGAGAACCAGTGGTTTCCATGACAACTGTAGTATACTTCTGGCTTTAAAAAAAAAGCAACTGTGAACATCAAGCAAATGTCGGGAGCCCTGTTGGAACTGCGAGGATTTAAAGCAGGGGTCCTCAATCTTTCCCAGAAAGGGCCGGTGTGGGTGCAGGCTTTCATTGCAACCAAGCATTTACACGCCTGATGCTACTAATCAACCCCCGGACTCCTTACTAATAAGCTTGATTAGTGGCATCAAGTGCATAGCTGGTTGGTTGCAATGAAAGCCTGCACCCACACCGGCCCTTTCTGGGAAAGATTGGGGACACCTGATTTAAAGAATTCCAGGCTTAATCTAAATTGTACAATAACATGACAGTAAACATCACACTTGCAGGTCTGAACTAGAAGGAACATTTTTATCATGATGGTATTGAATACCCATATTGTTTTATGTATTGAAGTGCACGACAATTCGTCCACTCGTACATCTGGAATCATGACTTATTGCTCAAGAGTTATAGCAGTTCAGTCTTTTTCTTAATCACTGTGCCGGTCATCAAATGTCTAATTTTAATAATTCAATGATACAAAAAGATATAAAATTAAATTCTCCCAATGAACTCAAGAGATAATGTCATAATTATTTTAAAAAGATTTATGATCGTACAAGACTTGAAGTTTATTGGCCAAAATTAGGATTACCTCCAAAAAATAACATTGTTATACTGTTCATAATGCATGCTTGGCTTCTGATGATAACATCAAAAATCCATTGGCTGGAATGCCAGTCAATTCATTCTTTTGCTTGTTTGAATCTCCCTCTCGATGTTGCCAAAGACTGCATTCCTTCCTTCAGCTTCATTTGTGTGTTATCATAAACGGGACGGGTCGAATTACAGCGGATCTCAGGACTTCCGCATTTATGAATGAGGTGCTCGGAGTAATGAGCCGGCTGGTCTAACAGCTTCAGGGCTCTGTCTTTGTTTCCGCCGCCATCGGGCTGGAGCAGAGTGCTAGACGGCACCGCTGCCGAGCGGCAAATTCCAGAGAAAATAATGCAGCGAGCACTGGCCACGCAGCCCCTCCTGGGGCCGGTCTTATGGAGCCGACAGAGATGGAGTATCGCACATTCTCAAATTCCCTTTCCTCCCGTCCCGGAGAACACCATACATTCCAATTTAATGAAAGAAGGAACAGCGGTTTCTCAGACCAACAGTAACACTGCCTCCTACACAAATAAGCCTGGCGTAAATGCTGAGGCACATGCTATGGCAAAACAATGTCACATCCCAAGCCACAAAAAATGAAAGATAGATATTTAGTGGGTACATGCAGGAACATTGATTGTGTGTTGGTGCAAAGTTGGATGACTGACCTGTAGCTGCCCGGTATAGTCTACGTCTCACTGCTCCAGCTTGGGTCAATGGTGTTAAATTGGGGAAAAAAAAAACTGATCAAATATGCAGGAGGGGCACTAGAAGAGGCGGTCCCATGTTGTCGCAGTTCAACAGTGTACTGTCCAGTTATCCTTGTACTGCGGGGAGAAGGGAGGGATGACCTGCAGATCTTTCCGCTCTGACCACTGGTACCACACGCGATAGCGCTTACTGATCGGTCTCTCTCTCTCTCTTTCTCTCTCTCTCGCTCCCTCTTCTCCTCCCTCCCTATCTCTCTTCCAGGGCTTTCTCTATCCCCCTCTCTTTATCCTTTCCCACAATCAACTCTCTCATTTGCTCTCACAGCTCCCTCTCAATCACTCTCTCTCGCTCTCCTCACACACTCACCCTCTCCTTCTCTCCCCTTACACACTCATGAGCTGGTCCCTGCTCGGGCTCCTCAGCCTGACTGATTCAGGCAGTCTGCTGGATCACATGGACTCTGCGACTGAGTCCCGGGCATAGCCTCACTCCTGCTGTCTTCACTTATTGCCAGCAGTGAGCGTCTACATAAGTTACTGAAGGTGTGTGCGGGTGCGCATGAGTGTGCGTGATGGAGACTATTTATGTGTGGGTCTATGTGAGATGTTTGGGTGTATGTTCATGTATGTGGAATTGCTGAAAGAAAGGATCAGTGTGAGTTTGTGTGTCCGGTTATGTATGTGCATTGTACAGTACTGTGCAACAGTTTCAGGCGCATTTAAATCAATTCTGTGAGGCCAGGATGCTTCCAAAAATCATGAAATGGAAGGTTTCTAAATATTGAAAAATGTGCTATAAAGCACTGTGAATGGTTATGAACTAACCCAAATAAATATTTGGTGTGACTACAATTTTCTGGAAAATTAGGGACATGGCATTGCAGTTTTGTAGTTTTATAAGATTATTGCTGCGAGGTTGTTCCAAGCATATTGGAGAACTTGGCACAGCTCCTTTGCAGGCTCATAGTCTCACTAATGTCTGTCTCTCCAAGGTAATCCCGCACCGCCCTGATGAGATCAGTGATCTCCGAACGCCCCCAATCCTCCAATTCCTCAATCCCTGAATAGACCTTGAATAGTCTTTCATTTGAACTTATTTTCAGGTCAATCGGACAAATTGTTATGAAGATATGGCCAAAATGGTAATTTTCCATCACAAAGCGCCACCTGGTGGCAAAATATTGAACCATACAGGTATGATTTCATCATGTGACACGTTGAGAGGTCATGACCTTGCAGTTGCTCATAGTTTCATGTCAATTGGACAAATGGTTCCAAAGATGTGGCAAAAATGGTGAATTTTATGTGACAAAGCTCCACCTTGTGTCAAAATTTTGAACCAAACAGGTATGTCATCGTGGGACACATCCTCAGGTCATGACCTTTCATTTGCACTTGATTTGAGGTGAATCGGACAAATATTTCCAGAGATATGATAAAAACTGTGATTTTTCAGTTTTTGGTCCCTGGTGGCCAATCTAGAAATTGTAAATTGTCCAAAATCAAACCAGTTCTTCCTCTGTATGATACTTACTTATATGCAAACATGAAATTTCTAATTGAACTATTACTGAAGTTATCGGTACAGAATACGGATTTACCGCAGTTGCTCAATAGAGGAGGCAGTCCTGATAAGATCGTATGTGGTCACGCATCAATTAAAATCATGTGCTGCAACTGGGCTTTTCATCATTAAAATTCTGAACAAATTTCTGTCAGGCAGTGTGATCGGGCTAAATTTATGCGGTGCTTATTCCATTTAAGTGCAGTTGTATGTGAATTAAGACAGAGCAAATCCGGCATCTTCTGTACTGTACAAAGTAAGTAAGAGGCAGAAATGCTATACTCCCCCAGAGCTGACAAGAAACGTTAAGGTTTGTTTCAGATTGTTGCCCCACAGCCCTTGGACACAATCCAGTTATGCACTTAAATACCCACAGGCTGATTCCCCCAATGTGATATGCTGGCTGGCATCTCTATGCGAACTTATGGACACCACATAGTTCCCCATCGGATTTGAAGTGAAGTGATGTCTGGTCTCTTGAGTATCGGGCCATTTGTCAAAAAAAAAGGTTTGAATTTGAAGCGGCGTGTGAATCCAGCAGTGTTCAGATTCAGGCTGGCAGTCTTTAATGATGATGACTGTGGAAAATGTAATTTGCATACAAGAAGCGAGTGAGTACACGCGGCCAAAGCCTTTTGGGAACTGCATATTTCTCGGTGATCCATGAGCAGCTGAATGCCGTGCCACAGACGGAGGTAAATTAACTGAAAGAGACCAGATGCACTCTAATTTCCCTTTGCTAGGATGCATTACCATTCACTGCAATTGCTTTGCAACTTCTGAAGAGATGTGAACAGTGCAGTATTTTCTGCATTGACTTGTAATTATAGAATGAGTCCTGGGCAGTTTTTTTGGAACAATTACATAAAGTCCTCCGCAACAATAATTTTTCAGACCCTGTACAAGTTGTAAGATGTGATGTTTTTTTTTTTTTTTTAGTCCTCGAATTTCATGGTGAATTGTGAAGTTATTGTGTATTCATATTTTATTTATTATTTTTCAATATCCTGCACAACAGGAGAGGCACTGTCTGTCACTGAGGATTGCCTCCTTTTTGTTTGTAAGCTGTGGTTTCTATGATTTGACCAAATGTGGCTGGGCTCTGGAAGTAGGCATAAAATATGAATGCTGTTGAGTGAATCAATACTATCAGTAGAGGCCTTCATTAAACTGGGCCTTTTGAAAAATGCCACCCCAATTTGGATAAAAGTGTTTAAACAGTCCATTCACCTTCCTAAATATTGAAACAGTTAAACAACACAGTATTTGATGCTGGAGTACATGAAATTAATTGCTCATTGAAAGTGTACAATGTAATGACTGCTACAGAGGGCAAAAAATTAGCACAGTTGACTGTTCCACCACAGCTACAGTTAAAATAACAAGGAAACAATATGGGGTATATTCTCCCATGCGCCTAAGTCGAAAAAAGCGCGTAGCTACACGCTTTTCAGCCTATGCGTATTCTTCTCTCGTCTTAAGTCTGTGCATTATGCGCCCCGAAGGCAGTTACGCACTTGGGGCGGAGCAAGGCCAAAATCGGGGCGTTTCCGGGCGTTTCTCAGGCAAATAACACTTACGCGTATTCTCCCCCTGGCTTACGTGCTTTCGCTGTTAAGCGCTTTTGAGGGCTGTATTAAGGTCAAGCGCCAATATAAGACGAAATGGAATATTGAGTTTGATGTCGGTTATAGGCCGAATTTTAACATTAATTTTATTTTATTTAACATGGTAAAGGTTGAGACATTCAATATTCAATTGTTCATCCTTATTTCTATACTACATTTCTCATAACCATAATAAATTATCAAACAAAATCCTCATATGATATTATGCAACAGCCTGTTCTCCAATTAGTTCAATTACAAACGCATTACAAACAATTGCAAACATACCGGTGGTCATCAAGGTCACAACTGCGCAGTCGGTCCTGGCATCTGGTTCCCCAGTATTGTGGGAACCAATGATTGCACTCACGGTACAATCAGAACCCCTGCCACTAATAAGAATATGTGCAGAGATCGAAGACGTCGGCACAGCATTAATGTTCTGGTTGTGTGCGAGCATGATACGCGCATATTAAGCATCTGCGCCAAATTCCCTTGCTCGGCCCATGACGCCTATGTACTGCGCAACTGCTTGAAATGCCAAAAAATACAATAAATATTTGAAACCATATTAAGCTTGTTTCCAGTATCTATCACAGTGATACTTTGAGTATACGCAAATAAATATGACCATTTTACGTAACCCTCCTTCATCCTTATCCACTCCAAGTTATTCTCCATGCACTTCCACTGCAGAAAGAGTGGATGCCACGTACTCCTCAGTGTAGTGAAATGCACCGGGGATGATGGTTGCCCACCACCTGTTGCGTGCACACTTCTCCGGTGTGCAGAAAGCCTGGCTTTTACAGATTTTTCAGCATGCGGGGTACGAATTCTTTGGTTGTTAAAGCGTTGCCTTTTCCTTTAGTGGCGAACCGGACATCGGAGTAGTTTGACATTTCAAGCGCGTAATTTCTAAATGAGATCATATAAACTGTCAGGTTAGAGCATATAACATTTAATATAACATATGGATATGTTATAATTATTGTCATGTTCACTGTGTTCTCTGTTGGAAATGTTACAAACAGATTGTTCTATTACATTTGGTGTTTAAATAAATCACTATTCTCTGCACAGTCAAACAGTTCAGGCAACTCGAATCTCATGATCATGATGATAAGAATCGTGAGCGATATAGCGGGCTTATTCAAAAATATTTTTTTGTAGTCGTAGAACCATCATGAAATTTTACATTTTGTAAGCATATATGATGGTCTTTCAGAAAATAAGTTATTTTGGTTGGTACTCCTTGTCATACCTGTGGTATTTGAAAGTGAAAATTAGTGTAAAATGTTATTTTGCAATTTCATTATGACAAAAACAACAACAAAAAAGGATCATACCCATTAATAAATGCTGATCTGATTACTCTATATACTTATGTAAAAAGCTGAGTAATTATTTGCAATATATCATATTTGGTTTGTGTTTAATTGGTCAATAAATATAGGGGTTCGTTAAAGTTTCAAGTTTATTTTCCAGATTTCACAAGGTCATACCACAGTCTCAATATAGATAATGTTATTGAGAATATACATATGCAATCTACATATGGTAGTCTTCCTTTACTGAAAATTTCATGCATTTAGCTAGAAAACTTACTGAGACATTGCACTTTAAACTTTGCTGCATTTTAAGACTATCGTGAAATGCACCAAAAACGGCAAGGAGGGGCGGTACCTTCAAGAATTTTTTTCTTTGGATATATTTGAGATATCGGTCTGAAATTTTGGCTGAGCTAGTTGTCATGGTTGAGCTTCACATGGTAAAAATTTGAAGCGAATCCAAAATGGTGGAGCAGGGATTTTTTTTTTAACCCGTTGAATTGAGGTGGAATGACCCTACTATAACCAAAATGAGTATTTTTCTGATTTCTATGTCTGTGTGATTCAACATTCAATCTTGGATATATCAAATTTCCATGTGTTTGTACTCATTGTTGTGTTTGTATTTACAATAGTTTTGAAACTTCCTTCTTTCGTGTCTTTTTCCCAATCTGTTGCCAAATTTTCACTCCAATACACATGCTCTGGTGCATGATTGTAAATGTGAGCAAATCACGTAAAATTGACGTTTCATGACACCTTGTGATTTTGAGGTAAAGGCTGTTAAAGTTGGGCACTTCTCACTTGATCTGTGATAGAGGTTTACTTCTTTTGTGATTCCATTGAAACTAGTCGGTGAATCACCCTAATTTTTTAACACGTAATGTCAATTTTCACATCATGCATTCACATATGCATTATAAACTTGCTTCCAAAAAAATCCTTTGCTTCATTGACAAAATCCCCTCCCCAAACAATTCATCGTCCTAAAAATGAATTAATTAATGAGCATATAATTAACAGTTAGTGCGTTTATTTTGTTCCTAAAGGGCTACTGTTCAATGTAAAGCACTGCATCATAAGTAAAAAAGGCTAATAATAGTACAATTCACCAAGACAGTCACCAGCTATCTCTATGTCAAAGTAGTTATATGGATTGTTTACAATCAAATCTTTGTTTATAATAAAATTAATATTCAGGCTACCAGCTGGTACTTTTTCATATCCCAACTAATATGCTCAATGAGTGAAGGAGAATTGCAAGAATTACCATGGAAACCAAACATATACTACAAAACCCAAAAGTAGACCAGCTGCCGATCTCAGAATATTTTCACAGACGAGCCTTGCAGGCTTGTTGATATACCTACCCTGTGGTGGTATGAACCGTAGGATATTTTCTTTGGAGTGTGCTGTTCTCAAAGTGATGGTTTATGAGCTTATGCATCATTTGGCAAATTGGTGAGCCCTGACCCATCTCTGCTCTTGAGAGACTAGGCCTTTTTTGGAATTTTTTTTTCTCGCAACTTTCAGATCCATCCAACAGTAATTCAGTCAATTCTATGTTCATTTTGTGACACTAAAGTAGATGATGTAGTACATGCACAATGCACTGTGTAGTGCATTTCCTGCTGATAATAGACTATATTTCACAAATTTCATTTGTTTAGAAGGAATAAAGTGTTGTTAAAAGGTTCATCTGAGATGATAGATGTGTCTTTGTGTGGAATTTCATTCCAATGAATAACTGGCTACATGGCATACCAGTTACCCAAAAGGAGAGTATAAACAGTATCCATGGCCAAATTAAGGCCCACCAGACATTTCTTTATGCTCTGATGAAGCTACATTGCTCCTTTCCTGCAGATACTTTCCCATATATTGTGAAATAAGTGATTCTGGAGCCTTAGGGCTCCTATTGTTGGTTAGGAACGCTGGCAAAAATGTACAAGGAAAAATGCATCCGTTTTTATATGTCTACATCTGGACAATGGTGCATTTTAAATTCCGTCATGGCATATTCAAAAAGCCAGGGCCAAATCACCTCAATTTCCAAATTTCAGGTCCATGCATTTAATTATAAGGATGAATCTTATGAATTTGTTATGAATCTTCAAAAATGCTTCTAAACTAGTGTTTCGGGGGTACCAATCTATTTTAAAAATGCAACAACCCAAATGCATAAAACAGTTCTAGGTATTTTTTTTGTAATTTTTTCAGTAAAATCCTAGGGGTCACTGGCACACCTGTTAGTAACGCACCTGCAACGCACCTGCAATTTGGACACAAATTGGCCAGTCCAGATTTTGTATCTTGATCTTGCTTTGGAGAGCTCAGGTGAGACCTCATAAGCATACACATGCTCCTAAAATTATACAAAATAGAAATGGCCTGAGTATATGCTTTTATAATACAAGTTCAGTGACTTTAAAGTTAAAGGTATTTTCAAGGAAGCTTTTATATTTTGTCCAAAATATTGAATGTAAATGAATCATTCTGTGTGTTATAAAAATACGACCCAAAACTGTACAATCCTCATTCTTTACAATCCTGCTGATGCCAGTCAGTTCAGATGAAATGTTACTCAGCCGTCAGCCGTAAAAAGGGCAGCCCAAAGCTGTATTTAAATTAGCAGAAGGGCAGCCACCTGTCTAAGACAGCGAGGCCTCTCTGAGATAATAATCACAGTTCAGGGTGAGGACTCTGCTCTCAGGGCGGGGAGTCCGGGCAAGCTGTTGGCTTCATTTAAAATTTTTCTCCCAATACTGTGCCGTTCTGGGCTGAGTAAAGGTCCTGCCGTTTTACGTTTCGTGGAAAATCTGTTGCATATTCTGAGCGAGGGATGGGAGGGCGGGCTACAGGGATGTCATGGGTTTGAATCCATCCTGGGGTCTTTCTGCGTGGAGCTTGACATGTACTCCCCAAGCTTGTACGGGTTTCCTCTGGGTACTCTGGTTACCCCACTGACTAACAACATGCATGTCAGGCTATTTGGAGACTCTAAATTGCCCATACAGTGCCGTGAAAAAGTATTTGCCCCCTTCCTGATTTCTTTTTTTTTTTTTTTTGCATATTTGTCACACTTGTTTCAGATCATCAAAAAAATTTTAAAATTGGACAAAGATAACCCAAGTAAATACAAAATGAAGTTTTTAAATGATGATCTTATTTATTCAGGGAAAAAGCTATCCAAACCTCCCTGGCCCTATGTGAAAAAGTAATTGCCCCTCCAGTTTAAATCATGAATTAAGTGTGATTAACCACATTTTTTTAGTTCAATTTCACAAGCCAGACCCAGGCTTGATTATTGCCAGACCTGTTAAATCAAGAAATCACTTTGAAAGAATCTGTCTGATAAAGTAGGCTAAAAGATCTAAAAAAGCAACACTTCATGCCACAAACTAAAGAAATTCAAGAACAGATGAGTCTGGAAAGGGTTACAAAAGCATTTCTAAGGCTTTGGGACTCCTGCAAACCACGGTGAGAGCACAAATTAGCCACAAATGGAGAAAAGTTGGAACAGTGGTGAACCTTCCCAGCAGTAGCTGGTCTACCAAAATTACTCCGAGAACGCATCGAGGACTCATCCAGGAGGTCACAAAAGAACCCAGAAAAACATCTATAGAACTGCAGGCGTTACTTGCCTCGGTTAAAGTCAGTATTCAACAATAAGAAAGAGATTGGGCAAAAATGGCATCCAGGGGAGAGTTCCAAGGCGAAAACCACTGCTGACCAAAAAGAATACAAAGGCTCCTCTCACATTTGCCAAGCTACATCTTGATGACCCCCAAGGCTTTTGGGAAAATATTCTGTGGACTGATGAGACAAAAGTGGAACTTTTTGGAAGGTGTGCGTCCCGTTACATCTGGCGCAAAACTAACACAATATTTTATAAAAAGAACATCATACCAAAAGTCAAACACGGTGGTGGTAGTGTGATGGTTTAGGGCTTCTTTGCTGCTTCAGGACCTGGACGACTTGCCGCAATTGATAGAAATATGAATTCTGCTCTCTACCAGAAAATCCTGAAGGAGAATGTCTAACTATCAGTTCGTGAGTTTAAGCGCACTTGGGTTATGCAGCAGGACAGTGCTCCAAAACACACCAGCAAGTCCACCTCTGAATGGCTTTTTTTTTAAAAAAAGAAGATTTTGGAGTGGTCAAGTCAAAGTACAGACTTAAATCTGATTGAGATACTGTGGTATTACCTTAAACAGGACGTTCATACTCATAAACCCTCCAATGTAGCTGAATTAAAACAATTCTGCTAAGAAGGGTGGGCCAAAATTCTTCAACAGGTATGTGAAAGACTCAGTTCCAGTCATCGCAAATGTTTGATCACAGTTGTTATCGCTAATGGTGGCACAACCAGTTATTAGGTTTAGGGGGCAATTACTTTTTCACACCGGGCCAGGTAGGTTAAGATAGCTTTTCCCCTTAATAAATGAAATAATGATTTAAAAACTGCATTTTTTATTTACTCAAATTACTGTAAGTGTGTGAGTAAGTGGTGTGTGAAGAATTAGCAAACCGCCAACGGCGTGTTCAGGCTTCTCGCTCATTGTATACTGGGATAAGCTCCCGACCCCCAAGACTCTGACCAGGAATAAGTTACATAGTGTACAGATGTAGTGTGGAAAAGAGCCTGGGAATCCTGCAGTTCCTCACTGTGCACCAGGGAATTGACAAACATCTGGTTATTCATTATAAAGATGGAGAATCAATAAATCACACAACAAAGGACAAATTGGACATTTGACAAAAACAAAACAAGACATTTTGATGCACACTGCGCAATCACTGATTGCTGAAGATGAAGATGCGTGGCGGTTGGCTGCACTGTGCGTTGGCGCTCTCTGTACATAGCCAGAGGCCACAGATATCCTTGCACACATGAAGCGACAGAGTCTGACTGTTCCTCTGCTTTGCATGCCGTGCACGGAGGAGCCTGCTGCAGCGCAAGCTCAGCCTATCGATCTTCAAGTTTGCCTGACAACAGAAATAAAAACTATTTTTTTATTGGTTTGTGTTCATTCTGGGACACACAGTGGCTGGGCACACGGTGACTGCAGGAATGTGGAGGTTGTTTATTTGGTGAGATTGCTGTCTGTAGCGTAGTCTGCCTGATATTACCCTACCTTCCAAACAAGCCCACACACATCCACACACACACACACACTAACACATACGCGCTCGGTCACGTCATCAACTACAGGGAAGGCTGCAGACACCAGGATTCTGTCTGTTACCATGGAGACGGAATGCTGCGCTCATCACTTCTCGCCCCTGCCTGTTGTACTGCTGGACTCAAATAACAGTGTGCAGGGGACGTTCATGGTCATTCTCCTGTTCTCTGTTCTAATCTCATGACTGGAGATGACAGGCTGGATTATGTATATATTTTCCTGTTTCCTTGGTCTCCTCAAAGCCACTTTCACCATATTTGACTATTAGGATCCACGCATGACCATGACCATAATTTTGTGGACACATTGTGCAAGGTTTGCGGTACCTTATGGTGTGTTTTTGAATAAATGAAGCCGTCAAGTTGTAGGGAATCCGACGCCCCAAGTAATCATAAATCATTTTGAGGTTATGCGTGGACTGTGATATTTCTGTAAACATTTTGTTTGAGTTCTGAATGTATTTCAACATATTAATTCTTCTGACATGCAGCATAAAAAAATTAAACAAATCATTTTTTTTTGCCTAGTAAATGTGTCTTGCATTGTTATTTGCAAATAAAATATTTTCAAAAATGGGCCAGGTCATGCGGTAATGGCGTTACTAAATTGGTGTATTTTGTATCATAGCTCCAAAACTAAGTAAGATAGAGTAACAATTTAAATGGCTTTGTGTCAGTCTTTTCTAGTATTTCAAACAAAAAAATAGTTAATTTTGATTTATTTTTGGTGAGAACTGCAAAAAACTGGTCAGTGATGGATTACAAATTTGTAACTCCGTTTCTGACCAGTTTTTTTTATTCTCACCCAAAATAAATCAAATTGCCGGTTGCTGTTAGAAAATGACTCTGAAAATGATGGTTGAATATTTAGCAGATAATTATACCGAAAATACCACAAAAAACCTGTTAAGCGTTCATATTGTCCCGCTATTTAAGTACATTCCAATGGCCAATGGACTCAATTTGACGCACAGGGAATGCAAGGCTCTTTCTCAGGGTAGGTTTGTGCGATAAAGGTGGCTTAGGGCTCGTAGGGAACATAGGAAGCCATAGAATCAAATGGCTACAGGCAAAGTCTTACTTACAGCATCACACGCTGATCACAGAGAGGAAAACACATTGCGAGCAAGATGAATGCAGAGGAACTGAGATCTTTGAAGCAATGCTCAAGAAGAAAAACATGCTTTGAGACTGGAAGTTCTAGTTTTGTTATAACACGGACACATTGAGCTAACAATAGCAAGCGTGGATTTACCCTCTAACAGTTTTTTTTTATTACAAAATATCAAAGGTAAGACATTTCTTTGCTCATCTCTGTAGACTGTAAAGTGTATGCCTGCTGTTCTTTGAGTGTGGTGTTGGTTTAAAATGACAGGGCATACATTGTTGGATTCTGTGGACTTTACACTTTCATTTGAGATATTGGTTTATGCATAACACAAATTCAGGAGAAATTCTAGTGACTCAGCATTGATATGATTTCATCCAATGTTTTGCTACATGCTTATTCACAACTGTACTTGCTTGGTGCTTGAATTGTGTTCGGTTGAGGTAAAAATGGTTCAACATGAGCTTTTTGCCTAGTTTCTTCGTGTAAAGTGGATATGCCGCATGATGTTGCGATTTGGAAACATTCTGTATTTATTCTGTGTAACCACCGCCCCCGGTACCGTGGGCATCGGGCTTAAGCCTTGAACTTCATGTTCTTTCCTATTATTCAATTATTACTTGCACCTGTTGTTAACCTTCACTGTGTGCTACTTAAGATCAAGCTTCGCCCTCAATGGGTGCTTAGCCTTGCAGCAATCATTCCAATGCTGTATTGTTAGTATTAAGACAGATGTATTTTCTGATTTTGCGAAATGTGTAACAAACGAGTTGTCTTATTTAATGTTTGTGCAAACTATAGTGTCAATAAATAATATTAAAAACTTAACCAGATGTAACCCTGCATTTGAGTCCAGTTCTCATCTTAATGCTCGCTAGGTAGCCTTATTGCATCTGGCAGGCAAAGCCGTTACAACCGTGTAATGTGCATAAGCTTCTGGCTGAACATACTTCCTTAATAAGGTTTTTGTTGCAAAAAAAATGCTGCTTCTCTATGGCTCTCTGCCTAACCCAAAAGGAAATATTATGGGCAATCATTGTCTGAATTCTTTTGATCTGATTGTGGACAATTAAACACTGATAGCACCGAAGAGCTGTGAGACAAAGTTTAATTTATATTATCATTAAGGCAGCATTACCGTCATTATTTATGAATCGATAAATAAATCATAGAAACATTATTGTATGCATTCACTCTAGTATCAATCATTGTGATTGCATGAATAATTCATAAAAAGGAATCTTTAATTCATGACAATATTTTACTGTGCTTTCTAGAAGCAGTGGCAGGAGCAGACTGCCAAAGTCCTCCAACCAGAAGCGGTCCTTTAATCTTTAATGCAGCAAGAGTCAGGCATCATCTGCACATTCACCTGCTCTCTTTCCGCCGCCCCTCCTGTTGAGATATGAATACATTATTAAGGCACAGAATGAAGTCACTCTGGCAGCAGATGAAGTTTAAAATCCCAGACGTGCAGGTGTTGCCAAAAATCAAATCATCAGCATTTCAGGGAATTTAACAATTTTCAGTCACAGACCGAACGTCGCCTTCAGGGGAAGTAACAGATGGACACTATTACTTCACAATGTGGTATGTGTGGTATGTGTGGTTCATTTATGGTATGCAGCAGGATGAATATTTTTGTTTCAATTCAGTAAATTGGCCTTGCCTGGTAATTTCCCTAATCTGCAATAGTGTACAATGTACATAATGTCCAAAATAAACTTGGTAATGCATGGACAAATTTTTTTTTTGAATGTGGAGCTATGTTTTACTTTAATCCAAGGGCCCAGTCATTCTGCCATGCATTGCTACATTGGGAGCAGATAAGAGCCAATGAGACAAGGAGATGGTGGCCGTTGGACCGGTCCGAGGCTAGTGACTGTGGACGGAGATTCAGATCTAACATTCTGAGAAAGTGCTTGTGCTGCCAAAGGAGGACTCAAAACCTGAGGCCAGTTCCACAAAGCAGGATTACGGAGTTAGCTGGAGAACAGTACCATGCAAAGCCTGGACTCACCTCAGTCTGAAACTTGGACAAAAACTAAAGAAAACTTATCCAGATTCTTTATGCTGCCATCTGGCTTGCCCAGTGGTGCTGCTTTGTGGATCAGCCCCCCAGAACAGCACTTCGAAACAATCATAGCTTTTCACAGACAGTTTTGAGACTCGAGCCAGTCATGAACAGAGGCTGAAAGATGAACCCCAGAAGCTCAGATTTTTGCTTGAATTTCTCATAGGTTCAAAGTTATAAAAAGCTCCCCCCCTTTATTCTAGGACAATGTATCCTGTGACATGCATTTACTGTATCTGAGAACTATTGAGGATTTGAAAAATATAATTATACAGTTTTGTGCAGTTTAATATGAAATTCCCACATTTGCATCTGAAGATGGTAGTACTGCCTCCTTCAGTGATAACGGAGTGAAACAGCCTTTTTTTCTACAGAGAAATTTGGTTGAACCAGATGTCTGATTGCTGTTTTACATCATGCTTCCATGGCTTTTAAATTGTGCTGTGTTAGAGTCTGAGGCTAACACAGAGATGCCCATAAGGATTGTCCATCTGCGCAGGAGTATACCAATACTAGAGCTGTGTGGATTTCCTCTGGTAATTTATCGCTCTGGGAATATACCCACTTTATATGTACCCAAAAGATAAGGTCACCTGAATCCCTGAATATACCGACTGACCAGGTTTTTCCATCCGTGCATTTTTTTCCCTTGAGGGCACAGGCATATTCATCGATGTCAGGATTCATCGGACTCAGATTGTAAAAGATGGGTTCAGGGAGCATGAGAGATCATTTTTGCACTTGGATTGGCCACCACTGAGTCCAGACTGTAACCATATTGAGAATATTTGGGATAAGCTGGAGAAGTCTTACAAGATCTTGGCGAAAAAATTAGGCAACTCTGGGAAAAAAAAAACTACATGTTGCGATATTGCATAAGCTTACCAAAACAATGCCACAGCAAATGCTTGCCTTAATCAATGCTAATGCCGGCCCAAAAAAGAGTGTGAGACTTCTCTTTTTTGGCTAGGCAGTGTGTGAGACGTCATACATAAAATATGTGAATGAGCTTTTAGGCATCTTCCTGCTCAATTTTCATGCTTGTTAGTGATCGATTACAGCGTTTGAGCATGATTTTTTTCCCCCAGAGGGGGGCGCGACCTGGGAGCTGAGCAGTTGATGACCTTGTGTTGGTTGTGTCGATGGCTTTAGTCACTGTATTTTTTACATTAGTATTTGAAGTAACTTATAAAAAACTCTCATGAACAATTCAGTTTCATGACGAGTCTTTCCATCTGTTATTTTGATGCAAGTTCTTTACTTTAGTACTCGTTCTCAGCCTCAGGATGTTTTTTTACATATTCTCAATTTTCTGGGATTTTTCAGCCTCAACATTCTTATAAAAAAAGGTTTTTATATTAACAAGACTTGGTCAAAACTTATTACTATTCATAGGCAAATTTGAGGGAAATGGGCAACAGCCATTAGGAAAAGTACACTCAGCTAGCTGACCAATCGTGTAACTTCATCAGTCAGTCACACACGCTCTCTTTCGCTTAATCCCCCATTCACTTACTAATGGACATCTGCGAATGTAGGGTCGGACCATGCCTTTCCAGGCAAAAAGTGAGCACCCCAGCCGAATGACAAATTGAATTTATTTAATCAGGGATTCATTTTCTGAGTTATCCATGATGCATAGATCAGTGCCCATGTATGGAGTCTGTATACAGATGCTTCATGTTTATACTGTAAATGTTATAATAAATACAGCTAAATGATTCAAACTGCAAAAACCAACACATTGCTTCCACATGTATGGATTAGCCTGCCTTTCCTTTTTAAATACTAATAGCACATTTGCTAACTGTAAAATGTTTTGACATAACTCAGACACGCACACAGCAATTAATCTATTTCAATTTCAAACTCTTAAATGTGTGGCCAAACCATTTTCTTACGGTTGAACTGGTTGTCATAGCAATAGCCGGCAGAGACAATATATTCTATCTATGGAAATTAGCAACCATATTGCTGAAGTGTAGTAACTTAACATGAAGCTATATTCACTTAATTTGGTTGATTTACATTTTATACAAGAAATGGAGAAACATTAAATAACAAAATTTTTTTTTTTTTCATTTGTTTTATCCAACTATGCTTCTGGTCAGCAACAGTGCATTTGAGGCATTATGTGGATTATGTCTTGTTTCCTACCTTTATGGACATGATTTCACCATCTTGTGTGGTTTTATTCCCAAAGTATCAAAGTAGTGAATTGCTCTATGGATTTTGCTTTCTTGTTTCACTTGGATTTAAAAGTTCTGCTTTTTTGCTTTTTGAATGGTGTTATTCAGCTAATTATGATGAATATTATGAAACAGTGCATGCTTTTTAACTGTTTCATCATGGTTAAGACATTTTTTCCGTCTATAGACATTGAAATTGAAAGTAGTGTGTGTCTTGATTTTTGCTAGAGCTCACTTTGCGGTGGTAATGGGCAGCTATTTTTTCTTTTATTCTTAATACTGTGTTTTATTTCAATTTTCTGACCATGGAGAGCTATTGTTCTCCATTGCTTTTGAAATGTAATTACAGCACACCAAACAAAGAGAGGAGCTCGTAGCAAAAACATGCAAACGGTGCCTATGTCGCTTATGTGGTGCAAGCAAATCTGTAACTTCATTCTACTACGCAACAATAAATCATATGAAAGCAAGGGACTGCAGAGATTCTAACTATATAAGGTTTATTGTTCTACAACCAAAACGCACGGAATTAGCAATCAGTTAAGAGCAAAAAATAAACAGCACCCTAGAATTATTTAAAGGTCTAATACAATACAGATTTCAGTGTTGGAGCAGGACAAACACAAGTAAAAATGATCATACACAATAATTTTCAATGAAGCCATTGTCTCCCTGGCGGTAATGCTGGCATAACGGGATTTTCAAATGACGTGCTGTGAGTCTATGACCCTTAAACGCATACAGTAGCTGCTTTCAAGCTGACCCTGTTTAAGATTGCTTGATCAATGAAAAGACAGTTTATTTACTGAATAATAAAGGCCAATATATAAGCTTTTGATTATTAAGAAAGTATTCTGAAATGACAGATCACTGGAGGGTAACGTTGACAACAGACTTAGGGGAGACCGGGGTTACCTTGTCATGATTTTGTATTTGGATCCATAACTCTTTGTTGCTAAAACTTAGAGAAATACCTTTATGGTATATATGTAGTGCAGAATGTCGCCTACAAAACTTGTATCGATACAGTCTCAATGTAACATATATTTACGTCACAATATTGAATTTTCGATACATCACAAACATGCCAAAACAACCCCATACCCGGGGTTACTTCATCAGATGGGTGGAGTAAAATTACATTACATGACACACTAAATTATTACAGTTTATTCACAAGGTTATGTACCCAGGCTGTTGTACCGTTGCAACACCGGTTTCATGTCACTCACACAAGTCTTCGGGTTCAAATTTGTGCTTGTCATACAGCTCACCCAACTTGGTGAAGAAATCACAGACTGAGTGTTCGTTGAAGGCCTTGCGCGGGTAAGAGAGGCTGGTTGAGGCTTGCTGACAGCTAAGTTGTGTAAAAGCGGAGCAACTTACTTTGGCACCCTGACGATCTAACCCCATGCTGCTTGGCTAGTGTAGCCCTGTGCGGCTATTTTGGAAATCGGGGTCTCATCATATGATTGCAGCAGGCCTTTATCATATGTGTGGTTTAAAAACTTCAGTTACATACGTTTATGAAACAGTAAAACCACCGTGGAAATCTTTGTCTTCAAAAAAGCTAGATGCATTTCTTCTAGAAACTTAAAGTGTCAAGGTATGGACACTGGGGACCATGAACCCAGAGTGGAAAAGGGACCCACACAAACAGGCTGAGTACAAAAATATAATAAAAACTTTAATGAAAGCTTTAAAACCAGGAGAACAGCGACAAACCAATACAGGGCTCTAGGCATCAGAATGCAACTGCACTGCCAAATAGGCAGTGCAGTGCTTACATACTCTCCACTGCACCTCCACAAGAGATGGCATCGCTGGAGTGTCACATGATTTGTACATTTTCGTTCTCCCGTCAGTGCGTTTGCAACCCCGGTCTCCCCTAATAGTGATATTGTATGGATGGGAAAAAAAAGAAATAATTAAAAAAAAAATTAACCCAATGCTTTTCCTGAATTCCATTTCCTGTTCTAGGATTTTTTTAAACAGTGCAACCTAATTTATTTCAGATTTAATTTATCTAAGATTCCACTAAATCATAATGTCTTTGGCATTCAAAAGAAAAGGTTGCATTTGCAGGGAAGTAGTTCCGCACTGGTTGCCGCGCAAAGTGACTCTCATGAATTTCTCTTTCCTAGTTCTTGTTCCAATGTAAGGCAAATGTACTGAAATAATATGTTGCTTACCTCTGTTTGAAACCTTAAAATTTATCTTGCACCAGTACCTCCATGGGCACCACTTATCTCGGTAACTGGTTAAACCAGCCAACTGCCAAAGCAAAATCAGTGTTTTTGTTTTGTATACATTGCTCATGTTTCATTTTAAGAGATTTCTCTTTGGCATGTCTGGTTTGCGAGATCTGTGTAAGGTGGTACGATGTGGTGCCACCTATTGACATTACTGATTAGGAATCAGGTAGACACCAGATGCGGGGAGATGGGAATGAGGATTTATTAAACAAAAAACAAAACAGGCACGAGGGCCAACGAAAAACTTGGCCCAAAGGGTTGCAAAAGACAAACTAAAGTATGCTGCACAGAGCTATAAACAAAGAATGCAAAACGACAAAAAACAAAAAGGCACTGGAAACTCCAGGCAAGAGATCAAGGAAAATAAATAACAAGACTATATATATATACACACACACAAAACAAGAGGCTAGGACAAGACTTGAAACTAGAAATGCTAGGGAACTATGACAACAAGAGCTTGGCTAAACTTGCACATGCAACGAGACGCGAGACACTGTCTGCCAGCCAACTTCCACCGCAACCAGATAAAGGCTTGGTAATCAAGGACACATGAGGGGCAACACCTGGAGAAGCAGAAACAAGAGGCATAGCAAGATCAAGACATGGACAGAGATTGGATGACATGACCTGCTCATTAAGAGAATGAGCGTGCTCAGCTTAAGTACCAATTAAGTATGCAGTTTGGAAGCAAGCATGAATGTTAAGAACAGAAAAGCACAGCAAGATCTTGAAATAGCAAAGCAGGAATCATGACAATAAACTCCCTGTCTAAATTAGTAATATTAGTAATGTGCCCATCTAAGAATTACACCACCCAGTGAGTGTTAGTAAATGTTAGTAACTTAAAAACAGTTAATTGCCAATTAAGCTTAGAGAGGCCCGAATCCAGCACAGCATGGAAGGAAGGGGAAATACCAAAGCCAACCAGAGCTCAGAAATGTGCAACAACGAAGGCACGGGGCAGAACGCAGACAAGCGGTGGAGTGGCATGGCAGACCTGGCATGAAACAAAACATGGAAAAGAAAAAACATGGACATGGAACATGGATAATGAAATACTATGACTATGAACATGAACTATGGAACTATGAACTATGAATTATGAATCTTGGAACATGAAACTGTTAAAACTATGACATGAACTATGAACATGAACTATGAAACTATGAAATCTTGAACATGAAACTGTTAAAACCATAAATGCTGTACTGTTCTGGCCAAAGGCCAGAACCCCGGAACACAACAGTACCCCCCCCTTACAAAAGCGGCACCTGACGCTGACAAAAAACACCAAGAACTAAAATACATGAAGCCGCACAAAACTAAATACAAATCCCACAAGACAAATAACTAACGAGAATACTAAAGACAAAAACCCTATGACACAAAACACCTAACCAAGAAACAATACCACAAGAAACACTAAAACACAAACAAGATTACTTGGGGTCTCCAGCAAGCTGGGGCTAAGGCTTGGGCTATGGTAATGGGCTATGGGCTATGGGGTTGGGGCTGTGGCTATGGCTTGGCTTGAGGCTATGGTTTGGGGCTATGGCTTGGGGTGTGACTGGTGGTAGTCACGGATGAGGGATTTGTCTAGGATATGCCTGGCCGGGACCCAGGAACGCTCCTCTGGGCCGTACCCCTCCCAATCCACGAGGTACTGGAGGCCCCGGCCCCTCTGACGGCAATCCAACAGAGACTTGACTGTGTAGGCCTCCCCTCCGTCGATGAGCCGAGGAGGAGGCGGGGGCTCAGGTGGGGGCATGAGGGGGGAGGTGGCAACAGGCCTCAGGCGTGAGACGTGGAACACAGGGTGGAGACGTCGCATGGTGGATGGGAGCTTGAGCCGGACAGCAGTGGGGCTGATGATCCTTTGTATGGGGAAAGGACCCAGGAAGCGAGGAGCCAGCTTTCGGCTTTCCACCCGGAGTGGGATGTCCTGCGCCGCTAACCAGACCTTCTGGCCGACCCGATAGTGAGGGGCTGGGCGCCGACGCTTGTCTGCCGCGGTCTTCATGGTCTTGCCCGCCCGGACTAAGGCGCGGCGAGCAGACAGCCACACACGGTGACACCGTCGAATGAATGCCCCGGCCGAAGGCACCCCGACTTCCTCCTCCTGGCTGGGGAACAATGGAGGCTGGTAGCCCATACAGCACTCGAAGGGGGAGAGGCCGGAGGCAGAGGCGGCGTGGGAATTTACGGCGTACTCGACCCAGGGTAGCATGGTAGACCAGGATCTTGGGTTAGTCGAGCACACGCACCGGAGGACCGTCTCCAGGGTTTGGTTGGCCCGCTCAGTCTGTCCATTGGTCTGTGGGTGGTAACCGGAACTGAGGCTGAAGGAGGTGCCAAGGGATGTGCAGAATGCTTTCCAGAACTGGGAGGTGAATTGGGGACCACGATCTAACACTATATCCACAGGAATGCCATGGGGACGGACAACATGCTGGATAAGTAGGTCAGCTGTGGTTTTAGCGGAGGGGAGCTTGGGAAGGGGCACAAAGTGGGCAGACTTGGAGAACCGGTCAACAATGGTGAGGACAGTGGTGTTTCCATGGGAGATGGGCAGGCCAGTGACAAAGTCCAGAGCTATGTGGGACCAGGGACGGTGAGGAATGGGCAGTGGTTGGAGCAGACCAGAGGGAGGTGCGTGGGAGGACTTGGCGCGGGAACAGACTGAGCAGGCAGAAAAGAACCCCCGGACCTCTGCTGCCATCTTGGGCCACCAAAAACGGCGCTGAATGAACCGCAGGGTCCGGCCGACCCCAGGATGGCATGACAGGTTGGAGGAGTGGCCCCACTGGAGAACGTCAGACCGGGCAGCTGCAGGGACGTACAGGCAGTTGGCAGGGCAGGCACTGGGCGTAGCTGTGCCGTTCTGAGCGTTGCGGACCAGCTCCTCGATCCGGAGGCACACGTTGTTTACGAAGCAGGTCCTTGGCAGGATGGAGCTGGGCTCTCCCTTGGACGAGGAAGCGTCGAAACGCCTGGAGAGCGCGTCAGCCTTGGTATTCTTGGACCCTGGTCTGTAGGCCAGGGAGAAGTTAAACCGGTCGAAGAAGAGGGCCCATCTGGCTTGTCTGGGTGTCAACCTCTTGGCTGAACGGAGGTACTCTAGGTTTTTATGGTCCGTCCAGACCAGGAACGGAACCCTTGCCCCCTCAAGCCAGTGCCTCCACTCCTCCAGGGCCAGCTTCACCGCCAGCAGCTCCCGGTTCCCGACGTCGTAGTTGGATTCCGCAGGCGTCAGCCGGTGGGAGAAGAACGCGCATGGGTGTACCTTCTGATCATTGCTGGATCTTTTCGATAGGACCGCACCAACCCCAACATTGGAGGCATCCACCTCCACAATGAACTGCTTGGCGGGGTCGGGGGTGGTGAGGATGGGCGCGGTGGTGAAGCGCCTCTTCAGCTCACAGAAGGTCACCTCAGCTTGCGGAGTCCAACGGAACGGCACCTTGATGGAGGTAAGGGCCGTTAGGGGAGCTGCCACGGTACTATAATTCCTGACGAAACGCCGATAGAAATTGGCGAAGCCCAGGAAGCTCTGTAGGGCCTTGCGGTCCTTGGGTGCGGGCCAGTCCACCACAGCCTTGACCTTCTCCTCGTCCATTCCCAGGTGGTTTGGGGAGATGACGTGCCCCAGGAAGGAGGTAGTGGTGGTGCTGAACTCGCATTTCTCGGCCTTGACAAAGAGGCGGTTTTCGAGGAGGCGGCGGAGCACCTGGCGAACATGGTTCGTGTGCTCCGTCCTGTCCCGGGAGAAGATCAGGATGTCGTCAAGGTAAACGTAGACGAACCTCCCGATCATGTCTCCAAGCACATCGTTCACCAAGTTCTGGAACACTGCGGGTGCGTTGGTCAGGCCGAATGTAACCACCAGGTACTCCCAGTGGCCGCTGGGGGTGTTAAAAGCGGTCTTCCATTCGTTGCCTTCCCTGATGCGCAGGAGGTGGTAAGCATTCCGCAGGTCCAGCTTGGTGAAGATGGCCGCCCCTTGAATGAGGTTGAATGCCGAGGTCATCAGTGGGAGTGGGTAGCGGTTCCTGACTGATTTTATTCAGGCCTCGGTAATCGATGCAGGGGCGTAGGGAACCATCCTTCTTTTTGACAAAGAAGAAGCCTGCCCCCGCCGGCGAGGAGGATGGACGGATGATGCCTGCTGCCAGGGACTCCCGGATGTACTTGTCCATGGCCCCCCTCTCTGGCTCAGACAAGGCAAAGACTCGACCCCTAGGAGGTGCTGTGCCAGGCTGGAGGTCGATAGCACAGTCATACGGGCGGTGCGGGGGCAGGGACACCGCACGGGACTTGCTAAAGACTGTAGCCAGATCGTGGTATTCGGGGGGCACTCTGGAGATGTCTGGCCTCCCCTCGGGAGCTGGTCCACCCGCAGAGCAAGAAGGTCGGGAGTCGAGGAGGCAGCTGGCCGAACAGGAGGCACTCCACTCCCGCACCTCATGGCGGGCCCAGTCGATCACCGGCCCGTGTTGCGCCAACCAGGGATGACCCAGGACAATAGGAGAGCGAGGCGTCTCAGTCACAAACAGCTGGACCTGCTCGCGGTGGTTACCGGACGCCAGCAGCTGGATGGGAGCAGTCCGGAAGGACACCTTGGCAAGGGGTTGCCCACCCAGCCCTGAGATGGACAATGGGCTGGGAAGTTGGCATAGGGGAACCCCCCACTCGGCAGCAGCTCTGGCGTCAATAAAGCTCTCCTCAGCCCCCGAGTCAATGAGGGCGGTGGTCTTGCGGGAGCGGCCCTCCCAGGTCAGGGTCACAGGAACGCAGGTCCGGCGGTAGGAGGAGGTCTGCTTGGATGAGGAGCCCACCATTACTCCTCCAGACGCTAGTGGGCGCTGTCTTGACGGACAGCCTCGGACCGCATGACCCTGCTGGCCGCAGTAAAAACACGCCCCCGACCTCCTTCTCCGTTGGCGCTCCTCCTGGGTGAGCCGGGACCTCCCGATCTCCAGGGGAGATGCCTCTCCAGGAGAGAGTGTGGTGGCGTCCCCCCTCGGCTGGTCCTGAGGCGACGCGCGACCATGGCACGGGGATTGGATCTGGCCAGAAGGGGCAGAACGTCGGCCAGGGCCAAGGGTGAGCGCCCTCTCCTCCAGGCGGCTGTCGATGCACAGGGCCAGGTCTATAAGGGCCTCTGGAGACTCAGGGATCTCACAGAAGAGCAGTCGATCCTTGACTGGTTCGGACAGCCCCTGGAGGAACACGTCACAGAGCGCCTCCTTGCTCCAGCCAGAAGTAGCTGCCACCGTCTGGAAGTCGATGGCATAGTCCGCCACCGATCTCCTCCCCTGCCTCATCCTCAGTAACTCTCGCCCTGCAGCTCTCCCCTGCTTGGAGCGGTCGAAGATGCGCAGCAGTTCCTCCGCCAAGGCCTGGTAGGTGGTAGTACAGGGCAGCCGAGCCTACCATGCGGCAGTTCCCCACAGGCGAGTCCGCCCCGTCAGCTGGGAAAAGACGAAAGCGACTCGGGCCGGCTCCGAGGCGAAGGTGGAAGGCTGCAGAGCGAAGCACATCTCGCAGGAGGTGAGGAAGGCCCTGCAGAACCCTGGTTCTCCGCCGTACCGCTCAGGTGGTGGAAGGCAAGGCTCAGGACCTGGGTGCGTGACCGGCTGCAGCTGGGGTGCTTCTGCTCCGGGCTGGAGCACAGGTGCAGCGGTGGCAAGGGGCTGGGTAGCAGGCATGGTGGGAGCCTGACTAGAACCCGCCCAGGGAAGGCTGGCTTGCAGAGTGGTAAGTGCTGCCGTCAGCTCCTGGATCCGCTGCCGTTGATGCAGCAGCTCAGCCTCTTGCTGGGCGATCTTGCGCTCCATCCCGCTGGTGTCTATGAGACAGTGTCTACTGATAAGGAATCAGGTAGACACCAGATGCGGGGAGATGGGAATGAGGATTTATTAAACAAAAAACAAAACAGGCATGAGGGCCAACGAAAAACTTGGCCCAAAGGGTTGCAAAAGACAAACTAAAGTATGCTGCACAGAGCTATAAACAAAGAATGCAAAACGACAAAAAACAAAAGGCACTGGAAACTCCAGGCAAGAGATCAAGGAAAATAAATAACAAGACTATATATATATACACAAAACAAGAGGCTAGGACAAGACTTGAAACTAGAAATGCTAGGGAACTATGACAACAAGAGCTTGGCTAAACTTGCACATGCAACGAGACGCGAGACACTGTCTGCCAGCCAACTTCCACCGCAACTAGATAAAGGCTTGGTAATCAAGGACACATGAGGGGCAACACCTGGAGAAGCAGAAACAAGAGGCATAGCAAGATCAAGACATGGACAGAGATTGGATGACATGACCTGCTCATTAAGAGAATGAGCGTGCTCAGCTTAAGTACCAATTAAGTATGCAGTTTGGAAGCAAGCATGAATGTTAAGAACAGAAAAGCACAGCAAGATCTTGAAATAGCAAAGCAGGAATCATGACAATAAACTCCCTGTCTAAATTAGTAATATTAGTAATGTGTCTATCTAAGAATTACACCACCCAGTGAGTGTTAGTAAATGTTAGTAACTTAAAAACAGTTAATTGCCAATTAAGCTTAGAGAGGCCCGAATCCAGCACAGCATGGAAGGAAGGGGAAATACCAAAGCCAACCAGAGCTCAGAAATGTGCAACAACGAAGGCACGGGGCAGAACGCAGACAACAGGTGGAGTGGCATGGCAGACCTGGCATGAAACAAAACATGGAAAAGAAAAAACATGGACATGGAACATGGATAATGAAATACTATGACTATGAACATGAACTATGGAACTATGAACTATGAATTATGAATCTTGGAACATGAAACTGTTAAAACTATGACATGAACTATGAACATGAACTATGAAACTATGAAATCTTGAACATGAAACTGTTAAAACCATAAATGCTGTACTGTTCTGGCCAAAGGCCAGAACCCCGGAACACAACAATTACTAGTTAAACCAACATAGTGCCAAAACAAAATCAGTGTTTTAACAATGTACATAAGACACATATTCCATTTCAAGAAAATTCTCCATGGCACATGTCTGGTTATGTCAGATCTGACATATCTGACATATATGCCCCCTATACTGATAGATTTCTGAACATTCGTCCCCTCATGTCCAGACATTGGCAAAGAGTGCCATAAAACTTCCTTTGCCATGTTAAAAAACCTGGAAAGGTTGGAGACTCAGCTAATTTCAAGACTGTCTTTTTGGTTAACATTTTTATGGGCCCCTGAACATCACTGCAAATAGGCGACTTGGAGATTTTGTTAAAATGTCTGTAGCCGCTGCTCCGAAATGGAGCATAGTGCGAAAGATGTTTCTGGTGTCCTTTGTTTATCCAAAAAGATGGTTCAAATTAATGGTCTACCCATCCCCACCGTTGTCTGGTTATTAATGCTAATCCTCTGAAAAAACATGAAAAAATTAGCCAGACTAAATTCCTCAAAAATTTTCTCCGCTTTAACATCTGAAAAAGAAACAAGTATTGAATTTGGCACTGGTCTGATTTAAAAATTAAAATAGCCTGAATTTGTAAAAAATATTTTTTCCCATTGTACACATTGCACGTATAATCAACATGATCACCAGGTGGCACTTTCACATTTAAAGTATTTTGGTAGCCCAGTATCAAATTCAATGATAACTTGTTTGGCACATTGAAGCCAATATTCCTAAAAAAATGGGCATTTTCCCTCAGAAATGCTCAATTTGGTACCTGACTTTTCCACATCTAGGTGGCGCTGCAGTCATATCGAAAAAAATTGTGAGCTCAAACTCCAGGGTTTCACTTTACACATGTATGGGCATCATTCTGCCAAATTTCATGCAATTCTGAGATGTTTCCATCGCCACTGCTACTCTCTCAGTGTATGGCTCTTAATACTGCAGATGCTGCTGGAGATGGTAGTTAGATAAGCTTTCAATTTCCTTTCTTATAATTGAATGAGATAATTACTCTGCTTACAATCTCACATTGTAACCTTCTTACAACTTTCCCAGAAGCTGGACAGTATAGACCTCATCAATTTTTTTCCTACCATGAAAGTTTGATGCATGGCATGCATTTGAAATAATTTTCAATGCATGCCATGCCTCAAACTTTTGCCATGCACTAATCACCAATTTACTAAATTATTCAATTACCAACACTTCGAGCTAAGACGTGTTGGTGAGTTAATTAATTCATAATTATAGTATTGTTGCAAGGAGTTTGCAACTGCTCTTTTGGCTCAAATGTAGCCAATTCTTTCGAACGCTGAAAACATTTTGATAAAGAGCAACTGGATTGATTAATTATTATTGATTATATTTTGCATCCCTGCAGTATCATTATTAAGTAAATTGTCAGTGTAGCCCATCTGCAATCTCTGTCAGTTCTTTATAATTCCTTAATACAACCCCATCACCAAAAACGTTGACACACTATGTTAAATGTAAATGAACAAATAGATTGCAGTCTGTTCCCCAATCCTTCCTATTCGTTTGTGCTCGTCAATCGACTTATCGTGACTTTTAAGATGGAGGCGACTGGAAACTGCATCGAGGTACTGTTTGCATAAACAGTATTTTTCAATAAACTACCGGTGCATTTTCAAAGTTGTGAGTGCCTCGTTTTAAATGTCAGGGCCCTCGGAATTCTACCGATGAAGTGTGGAGCTACTTTGAGCCTTGTTAATGATGAAAAAATAACGATTTCTTTGCATGGCAACGCAATGTCCGATTCACTACCCTTGTAAGCCTGTTGGGAGCTTCGGCTAAAAATCCATTTATTTCGAAAAGTTGCGTGCGTACGGTGGTGGAGTATTCAACAAAAGTTATTACTCATTATCATGTTTCAATACACCCCAAGTCAATTTCACTCCGGAATTCTCCTTAACATAGGCCAGGGCTATTCAACATTATCCTGCAAGGGCCAATGTGGGCGCAGGCTTTTAGTCCAACCAAGCATTTACATACCTGATTCCACTAATCAAGCTCTTCATCAAAGACTCTTGGGGTTGATTAGTAGTGTCAGGTGTGTAAGTGCTTGATTGGAATGAAAGCCTGCGCCCACACCGGCCATTTCTGGAATAGGTTGAATAGACCTGACATAGGCTATCGGTATTATTTTGAGAAGTGATCTAAATATCCATGGGTTGAAACTAATGAAAGAATGACAGGCTTGTCTTGTAGCTCAGTGGAATGTCCAGTGTTCTACTATAATGAAATGTTACATGACTGCAGTTACATGAAAACCATGAATAGAATTTAATTATTAGATTTTTTTTCCTGGGTTATGAAAAAAAAAAGTTAAATTTGTAAATAGAATGTCACAAACATCTACATTTATACATATAATGTCACTTCATTACAATAACAAAAAAATTGCATCTGTCTGGCAATGTTACAACAATGAAAATCAAAGAAGGTGTACATTTTATAACAGATGTCCTTCAAAACATTACTTGTTCATACTGATGCAGCTCAAGTTAAACCAAAAACAAATCAAAATTAGTTCTGAGCTGATTTTAAGTTGTTGCTCCATGATGCTTCTGGTTTTAGCTTTGTACCATACAACGTTGTATTGTCACCACCTAGGATGTGTTTGGCTTGGTGAAGCTTGGAAATAATTGATTAATCCGTCATGAATTTTGGGGACTAATTGAGCTGAATATGTGCCATGAGTCCCACCACGAGTAACTACTCTTGTGCTGCTCACATAATATTGGGGCTGGTTCCACTGGGTATGCAGCAGTTTATGTGGTTGTTGATGTTCCTGGACAGATTTCTACTGCATTAAAAAGGAAGTCAGCGAGTTTGTATGGTGATGAGGGTAGTGGGGTGTTCTAGGAGGCAAGGGCTTAAACAAGAAATGATTTCCAGATTTCATATGCAGTCTTTCTTTTTTTGTGTGTGTGTGTGTTTATCTAAGGGGGCAGACAATGCATATCAGATGTGCTTTCTTTCTGGGGAAACTTTTAATAAGCCAGAGAATTCACTGAACATTCCAGCCAGCTGCCATGGAAACATATAGCCTGGCTGGGAGGCCACAACTCTGGCACCTCAAATGCCCGCTTTGTATTTCTGACTTATTTCTTTAAATTCTTTTGTAAAATAAAAAGCAATTCAATATTGAACTAACCTACATTGCTCTTGGCCAGTGAAACATGGGATCCCACTTCATCCTTTAGTTCCTGCTGAGAGATTCTTCCTCGCAACCATTTCTGGGTTTTTCACTTATGGAATGTCTTTTCCGACATCACAAGCTTGCTGTTTACAGTTACCGTACTGCTTTTTTGGATTTAAATAATGCATTAGATTAAGCGAAGTGATTTCTCTGCTGCTGCTCTCTAAAGGTCTTTATGCCAGCCCCTCTATGAAAAGGGCCATACTTGTACAAATACAGTTGAACCGATGGGAGTGATGTGAACTTGTATTTGGTTTCTCATTGTATCATTTGTAACTGAGTGTGAATGATGCCACAGGCCTCATGAATATGCACACTTTCCATCCACTTCTTTGCATAGGGAGGCCAGAGTGATTGGGCTGTTCACTCCATATGTGTGTGGAGTGACTTCACCTGCACAAAATGCGGTTTTGTAATCAGTGAAATTAAATATTTCATATTTCTACATTAATCTAGATTCAGGGCCAGAAAAATAGCTGTCTTCTGGACCATTTTAGACCAAAAAGGTAATAACTGTATGTCGAGTAACCTTGCTTTTGGGCATTTCCACAGTGACTCGTGTCAGATTCTAGTGCATCTCCGAATTTGCGTTTGGCCTGTACCTTATAATGATGAATTTTAGCAACCCCATCATGTGTGTGCTCAAAGATGTTGGTAAAAGCTGTAAAAAGGTATGAACAATTATCCATTTGATTTCATAACATGGCTTTAATTAACACAAATTATAGCGTGACTCACGTTACCTGAATAGGACAGCGCAAAAAACACATCGATTTCAGTTGCAATTTCTCCTAAAAGAATACAACATAGAAAAAAATTAACACTCTCAGTGTTTATACTGGTGAATGTTGTTTTAAAGTGTACTGAAGGGAAATAAAATTTTACAATTAATAAGCAGAGATATTATGTAATGAGCATGACTTGCAGTACAAACTTTTAATGTCCTACACAGCTGCATATGAGGACTAGATATGCATATTGGTAGGACAATTTTGTTAGGTTTGTTAGGTATGTCTCATTTATGAAGGCATTATACATCATGTATAAAGCCTTTATGAGCAACATTTCACCTAAAGAATGACCAAAAATGTTAAATGAGAACATTTTTAAGTACATTTTGGAAAAATTATATGAATCATATCAATATATAAAAAGTAATCATGCATAGTGAATCCCCAGGGTTTCATTAAAAAAATTATTTTAATATGCAATGTGACTTGCTTGTCACCAAATCCGCATGTGCCTTTGAGGCTTAACCATGTGGCAGTATGTCAAGACATTGCTACAGGATCCATTAAATATTCACTTTCCAGTCACTCCTGGGTAGAATTTCAAATATTGGTCCTTTGAGGGGATAGTTGCAATATTTGTGGGCGGTGCAGTGACAATTGCTGAGACCAAAATGGGAAATGTTTCTGTGATCATTTATATGATGTTGGCAGTTGTGATTATGAATTTTAATGACTGTAAATATGAACGCATTGGGACAGTGACTAGTTATTTTGCTACTGACTGCAGAATTCACTGAGTCAGCCGTCACTTAGGATCGGTGAAATGCTCATCTGCATGAAAGACTGTGTAAGAGCTCTGCTTTTTCTAGGCCTTTACTGTTTTTTGCACAAACTCTTATCTGGCCATTCAGTACTTGAGGCAACTGGTTTACTCTTGCTGCAAAGCCTCTGAGGTTCTGCTGGTTCTTATAATCTGTTTTTGGTGGGTTTTCATGCATTAAAAATACATCCCGTGGAGTGTGCCTAATCTGTCTGATAGGGAAAACTGCTTTCTCCTCACAATTTTAAAGTGGACCTATTTGTTGGTTGTTCACAGTGGTCCACTGTGGTCTGCTTGGTAATTTGTTGTTGTTGAACTTGATGGTGTGTTCCTGCTGCTGATAATAAATTAAAATTTCTATTTTAATGCACCCAATGGTTAAGCTGCGGCTCTTATTGATCTACTTGGATTAAGCCTCCTGATTTATTTAATTAGTCCTAATCTTTAGATGCAGCAGTAACAGACTGCATACGTAGTCTGCGTTAAAGTAGTCAAAAAATTACATCCTATTATCTAATTTCACTTTTCTTTAACATTGATGGAGAACATCATGAGGTGAAGGTGAGGTAAAGGGGAATTCATCACGGCTTCGGAAGACAACCTCGTTAATAAAAGAATCCAAATGCACTTACGCTAAGCTACGTGATCATGCATCTCTCGCCCGTCATGTTCATTTCTTTTTGTGATTGGTCAGATGGATGGTTGTTGCTTTAGATATTGCTGCCGCGCAGCATTGTGGGACAGCATTATTTCCTTTCTGTTCAAAAAGGAAGGTTCGGTGTACCCTATGCTAAAGGTAACCAGTTAAGAAGCATTGAAGCTCCATTCATTTAAATTTAGAGAATTCAAACTCACTTATTATGGCCTCCATGTATATGATTATAGGAAATTTTCTGAGTTAAGAACTTTCCTAAACAACAAGGCCCCTCCCCCAAGGCATTCCAGAGCTTTGGCTGCCTGCCTTTACCTAGTCACTCAATTTTCCCCTCTGTTCCTTCAGTTAATTATCTCACCTGTTCATCCTTAGTTTATTCTTATTATCTTGTTTATTTAAGCTTTAGTTCTCCCCCTCACCTGCAGGTAGCCTTAATGTGTAACACTCTTTTGTTTAGAGGACTCCCTTTTTGTTATTCCCTGGGAGTTTAGTGCTTGTATTATTTATTCACTTTATTTTTTTAATAAACATCCATGTTGCAGCACCTGGGTCCTCCTGTCCCATCACTCTCTTCTAACATCCTTGGGTGCCAGGAAGTTACAAAAAGACTATTCAGATGCAGCCATAGAATCAACTCAACACCTTCTGTTGGCCATCTTGTGGACTAATTTATAATACAAGGACAAACAGCTGTTGAAGAAACAGCAGTCAGTTGTCTGTCTCCCCTATATAGAAGTGGCAAAAGCCTAACAAATGAAATTCAGGATAATTAAATTCAAAGTTCTACTTGTGGGAAATAAAAATATAAGACAAGATTACTTTTAAATTGGAATTTGGTCTACTTAAAGGTTCTCTTTCATGCTCATTCCTGCTTTTTTGGCACATGATTATATGTTGGCAATTCTGTATTGAGGAACCCATATATGATTATGGTTTCCCCTAAAAATGGCTAGTTAAGGAAATAACTGGAATTAAACAATTGCTAGGGAACGCTCCTAAAAATTTCACTGGAAACGTTGGGTGATTATGCAATCATAGTGTCGTCATCAGGGAAACAATACTTGAGACTGTCACTGGAGTCTGGCGTAGTTTGGAACAACTGTCAATACAAACTGATCTTTCAGTGTAACGGACTCAGATGCTATTTATATTGTCATAGAACAAGCCTGTAGTATTCTACTGTAATCTGGAAAAACCTATTGGCAAACCTTAATCACTGGCAAGGGTCCCGCAACTGAACTAAAACTTAGGTTCTGGTCCTCTAGCAGAAAAAAGTAATAGAAACTTGATTTTGACAATTCAAATAGCATTCATAGCTAGTGCCTTAAGATTTTCACCTCTCTTAATTATTGCAAATGAGGGTCAAACTCAGCTTCTACCTGAAGTGAAATACGCAGGCTACTAGGTTTTTCCACATCACAGGAGTATTTCTATGGTATACTCTTTGGGTAGTGAGCTCAACAAACATGATAAATTAAAAAAAAAAAAAATAAATCACACATTTTATTTGTATGAATGTCATTGTTATTACTGAGTGTTAGAAATAAACACAAATTTTATTTGATGTGTCGATTGGATTTTTTTATCGAATAAAGAAATAATACAAAAACTTTCCACCCTCTCAGTTGGGTCGCGCTACTTCTATTAACTACTGGATGCGTGGGAAGGGACTGCTGGGAAGGGAAATTAAAATGATTGCCTTGTTCGTTGCTCTAGCGCCTCCTGTTGGCCAGCCGGGCAGTCTTCAGTGAGAATCTAAGCTTTTTCATGTTTGGGTATCCTCCGCCCTCTTTCTGAACTTCAGATAGTTTCATCCAATGAGTGTAAAGATGCAGCGGCTGATAGGCGCGTGCTTTAGAGGAGAGCTGCAAGCTGTCTCTCTCTCCTGAGCTGGCAACAGGGGGTTGCATACGAGCAAGCCTTGTACATAGTTCTCGGATTGGGCATTCCAGATTCGGGTGGGATTGGAGATGCTAAATTAAAAAAAAAAAAAAAAAACGATTGGATGTGTGGGGCTAGTATGTGAATATGCGTATCATGGTGCGTGGGGTCTGGTGCCATTGGACTAGTATTAGTCATGATGTAGAGAAATCAACGCTGAACAAGTGAATAATGGTGTCTCACGCTAATTTTATTCCCTTTTTCAGTGGTTCCCCTGCTTTAAATGTAAACTGAAGCAAACTGTATGCAGCAATTGATAGTTTCATGATCAGTATCTATATCCTAATTAAATAAAGAGGCTGCATAACAGAAGACATTTAAAAACCTAGGAGTGATTGTTTAACAGAGTCTTACAGGCTTTGTCCACTGTGCTCTACAAGTAAAAAAAAAAGGCCAATTGGAAGCTGGGTAAGAAAGCCAAGAGTATTAAGTATTAAACAAAGGAGGTTATAGTTATCTTGTATAATACACTCACTTAGAGTAATGTGTGCAGTTCTGAGGACCATACTGCAAGAAAGTTTTAGTATGCAATATGGAAAAAGTTGCAATGTACTGTATGTTGGTGTCGTTGAGAGGAACATTCTTGTTTCAGTCACTAGATGGTGCTATTTGTTCAGGCTATTAATGAATGAAGAAACATTGAACTGGGAAGTTCCATATACTTATGACAAGTGACAAGGCAAATGTGGGCATTGGAGTAGCTTACTCTGCGGTTGTGGATTTTTCAAAAGCCCCAGATGCAATGCATATTGCTCTGGATAAGGGTATTTGCAGATAAATCCAAAAGCAAGTTTATTTTACATTGTATTTGTCAATTCACTTTTTCAATTTGTCCTGCGCAGATTAAATAAATACTGGCATTGTTATAATGGCAAAAAAAATGCAAATTGTATTAGACTGGCTTTGAAGTTTTGTTTTTTTTTTTTTTTTTTTTGTTTGGAAAATAAGTTTTCATGTTCTGCACCTCTCAATCTGAGCAATCCCAGATTCATCCATTATTGTTGAGGTCTGGACTTTGGGGTGGCCAGTCTATTATCTAAGAACTCTAGCAGTCTAATCTCCTGAGAAGTGTGCTTTAGGACATTATCTTGCTGCGCAGTAAAATTGCCCCAAAATGCACATTGTACAGAGGGTGTTGCTTGTTATTATCAGATTTGTTTTAATTAGCAGTATTCATGGAGGCCCCCATCAAATCCACTTCTGTCATTAACTCCAAGTTTTATTGCATAACTTGCAACCAGCACCGCTCCACATGTATGATTATTACTTGCTCTTTCTACTGTGGTTTATTGACAGTTGCTGGCAGTGTCTGTGTTGACTTTTCTCTTTCAACAAGATGAAATTTTTACTCGCATTCTATAAAACCTCATACCACACCTCGGGTGGACAGTTTTCGTGCACTCGGGCAAGTTTACTGCCCTCATGTTGATTTTCTTTCTGAGAAGTGTCGTCTTGACTGCTGCTCTTCCTTTCAGAGCATTGATGCCAATTGATTTTTGTTGTCTTCCGGTGAAACATAAAAACCTGTGAGCACCATCTTTGTGGTTGTGATGGCTTTTTGCGGGTTCGCACTTGGCAGTCTTTCACTGGCTGTCCCATTTTCTTTTTATATCAGAATACTTTTTTCTTCTCTTGGAAACCACTGTCCTCTTCTTTGACAAGCCACGTGTACTGTGCAATGAGAAAGAATTCCCCCCTTCCTGATTTTTTCTATTTTTCCTTATTTGTCATTTTTAAATGTTTCAGATCATCTAACTAATTTTAGTATAAGACAAAGATAAAATCAGTATACAAAATGAAGCTTTGAAATGATCATTACATTTATTTGAAGGTAAAGAGTTATTCAGAACATACCGTATATTGCCTGTGTGAAAAAATAACAGCCCCCCCCCCCAAACCTGATAACTGGTTCTAATAACTCCAATGAAACATTTACGATAACTGGCATCAAGCTTTTCACATCGCTGTGGAGGAATTTTGGAACATTCTTAGCGGAATATTTTAAATCAAGCCACACTGGAAGGTTTTCAAGCTTGACCTGCTTAATTATGGTCATGCCACAGCTCCTCAGTCGGAGTCAGGACTTTGAATAGCCTGCTCAAAAACCTTCGTGTTGTGTCCTCTGTGCTATTTAGAAGGGATTTCAGTCGTTGATGTGCTTTTGGGGGAATTTGGGTGGCTGATCACTCCTGGGCAGGTTCATCACTGTTTCAAGCTTTCTCCAGTTGTAGATATTGGTACTCACCTTAGAAATGGATTTCCAACCCTCTCCAGACTGATGAATGTCAACGACTTTGTGTCTCATCTATTCTTGAATTTCTTTAGATGTTTCACCTCACATTGCATGACAGGTTCTGTTCAAGTGATATTTAGATGCTCTCTTTAGAGGTGACGGCAATCATGCCTGAGTGTGTCTGATGAAATGTTACCCATTCATCAATTAAATATGTTTAATTGGTTGATTTACTAATTAAGGGGGTAATCTTTTTTTCATATTGGGCCAGGTGGGCTTGGGTAGCTTCTTCTCTGTCAGTGAATGAAATCCTCATTTAAGAGCTGCATTGAGCGTTTACTCAGATTATCTTTGCCTAATATTGAAATTAGTTTGATGATTAGAAACATTTCATTGTGACAAATATGCAAAAAACAGAAAAAAAATAGATAGGGGCCAAATACTGTTTCACAGCACTGAAAATCAGTAATGCCTTGCTTTTTACTCTTAGGAATATGTTCAGGCTGATGTAACGGAGTCAAATGAATGATGCAACAGCTACCACAAGAAGATGTAACAGTTGATGTCAATTCATGTCAAGAGATGCTGTCATCACTTTTTTTGCAAACACCACGACTGGCTTTTTGTGGCATTTTATCAAGACAGCTTATGTCGGTTGCCCAATGTAGGTGCATAAACAATCGAGACATTTCATGAAAAACAGTGTAGCAATGTCATGGTCCATAAAGTAGTCAAAGCCATCATACTTAGGCCTCCTGAGGTAGCAGCTTTTCTTGCCATAGTTGGCCAATAATGTGAGCTGAGGCCCAACTGTTATGATAGCTGTCATGGTGAGGTGTAAACAAGTCATGAAATGTTGACGTATTGATGTAGCAAACATTTTCATTTACCATATTCGACCAATAGTCATTGTTGTCTCTGCATTGTGACAGCAGCCATGACAGGGTCTTTGAGGCACTGGCCGTCTAACTCCCTTAGCACTAGCAGCACTAGCCTTTTGGTCAGTGGTGTCCAACTTTGTCTGGTGGGCTTGATGAATGTTACTGTGACAACCAAGGGTGGATTCACCCCCCCCCCAAATGCACAGGCATTTGGCAAGCTGATATGTCAAGCATTATTCCTTCTACTGCACTCTTGATTATGACGGCTGTAATTAGCAGTTTAAGCTGTCATGACTGTGCTATTATTATATGATATCTGACACATGCCAATTCCATTTTTCGTCAATGTTTTTACGCATCACATTTTCCACTGTGCCTATCTATTTTTGTGGCTGTACTCTGCCATAGCTGATGTATTTAGGCATATTTTAATGACTTTATAGTTATTGTAAAAGTTATTTTTACCCCTCGGCCGACTGCTGCCCGAAGGGGTATTGTAGTCACTTGCGTGTCTGTCTGTCGTCCATCGTCCGTCCATGATTTGGTCTGGGCCAGTACTCGGCAACTAATGATCGCAGCTTCACCAACCTTGGTATGGTAACTCAGTATGACCCATAGATGTGCAACGTCAGGTTTTTGCTGGATTTCACCGTTGACCTTAGCACTGTGACCTTGACCCAGGAAATCTTGTCCGGGTCAGTACTCGGCAAATAATTCTTGCAACTTCACCAAATTTGGCATGGTAACTCAGTATGACCCATAAATGTGCAGTGGCAGGTTTTTGCTGGATTTGACCTTTGACCTTAGCTCTGTGACCTTGACTATGGAAATCTTGTCCGGGTCAGTACTCGGCAGCTAATTCTCGCAGCTTCACCAAATTTGGTATGATAACGCACTATGACCCATAGATGTGCAGTGCCAGGTTTTTTGCTGGATTTGACCTTTGACCTTAGCTCTTTGATCATGACCCTGGAAATCTTGTTCGGGTCAGTACTCGGCAATTAATTATCGCAGCTTCACCAAATTTAGGATGGTAACTCACTGTCACACACATGTGCAATGCCATGTTTTTTGCTGGATTTCATCTTTGACCTTTGCGCTGTGACCTTAAGGCAGGAAATCTTATATGGGTCAGTACTCAGCAACTACTGATCGCAGCTTCACCAAATTTGGTGTGGTAACTCAGTATGACCCATAAATGTGCAGTGGCAGGTTTTTGCTGGATTTGACCTTTGACCTTAGCTCTGTGACCTTGACTATGGAAATCTTGTCCGGGTCAGTACTCGGCAG
Organism: Gymnothorax reevesii; assembly: GCA_029721435.1. NCBI lineage: Eukaryota > Metazoa > Chordata > Actinopteri > Anguilliformes > Muraenidae > Gymnothorax > Gymnothorax reevesii. The sequence continues at coordinate 25,381,340 of CM056587.1, read as the reverse complement.
CTAATTCTCGCAGCTTCACCAAATTTGGTATGATAACGCACTATGACCCATAGATGTACAGTGCCAGGTTTTTTGCTGGATTTGACCTTTGACCTTAGCTCTTTGATCATGACCCTGGAAATCTTGTTCGGGTCAGTACTCGGCAATTAATTATCGCAGCTTCACCAAATTTAGGATGGTAACTCACTGTCACACACATGTGCAATGCCATGTTTTTTGCTGGATTTCATCTTTGACCTTTGCGCTGTGACCTTAAGGCGGGAAATCTTATATGGGTCAGTACTCAGCAACTACTGATCGCAGCTTCACCAAATTTGGTGTGGTAACTCAGTATGACCCATAAATGTGCAGTGGCAGGTTTTTGCTGGATTTGACCTTTGACCTTAGCTCTGTGACCTTGACTATGGAAATCTTGTCCGGGTCAGTACTCGGCAGCTAATTCTCGCAGCTTCACCAAATTTGGTATGATAACGCACTATGACCCATAGATGTGCAGTGCCAGGTTTTTTGCTGGATTTGACCTTTGACCTTAGCTCTGTGATCATGACCCTGGAAATCTTGTTCGGGTCAGTACTCGGCAATTAATTATCGCAGCTTCACCAAATTTAGGATGGTAACTCACTGTCACACACATGTGCAATGCCATGTTTTTTGCTGGATTTCATCTTTGACCTTTGCGCTGTGACCTTAAGGCAGGAAATCTTATATGGGTCAGTACTCAGCAACTACTGATCGCAGCTTCACCAAATTTGGTATGGTAACTCACTCTGACACATAGATGCGCAACATCACCTTTTTGCTGGATTTGACCTTTGACCTTAACGCTGTGACGTCGAGGCAGGAAATCGTGTCTGGGCCGAGGGGTATTCAGCAATGCTTTATGTTTTAATACTGAGGTTTTCAAAGTTAAACTTTTTAGCTCGCCGGGAGGAATAACGTCGGGAGAGCTATTGTCGTGCCCCCGGCGTCCGCGTCCGCGTCCGCGTCCGTCCGCGTGCAGAAAAACTTTAACCTTGCCCCCCAGCGAGCTTTGTTGTCTCTCTGACAACTCTTGTTCAATATCAAGACTGATTTAAAACATGGAAGGTAAGCATTTCTCATGGACATCACTTTACATTTTCACTTTCCACTCTAATCCAGTGAGGCTCGCAGCAGAGCTTATAAAGTCTTTTTGTAAGCTCAGTAAATAATTGCCTATTGGGGTAGCCTATAGCCGAGGGACTAACGCAATTCCCTGGGACTCAGCAGTTTGGGGGTACCAGTGGAGACACGATAAGATTAGTACAGCTGTTGGGCACTTGAGTGATGCCCCTGGCCTCATAATTCTCCATGGGGCACTGGCTGCTGTTCATGCAAATCAATTTAAATTATTTTAATAGAAGCATCAGCTGAAATAACTTTAATGAGTTTCTCATACTTTGATCGATGAACCCGCATCTTATTATTGTTTTTTCTTAATAATTTGCCATCTCCAATGAGCATCAATGATTGTTCTGAGTGATACTCAATGTCAACTGTCACTTTCAATATATCTCCAGGGTACTATTATCCTTTGTGTATATGTGTGCCAGAAGCGATGTTGAATGATTAAGATGGTGTCTTCACTGTCAAATCCCATGCACTATGATGCGGGACTGGACCAGACACTGATAATGGTGTATGGTAATTTTAAGGGTATCTGCGGAATTGCATATCTACATGGGAAAATGACCATGGAAACGGTCATTTAAAGAAAAAAAAATTAATAATCTGTCAGCGTAGTTCAATATGTATGGGCAGTAAAATGTTGTAAAAAATTACTCACTGTATGTGGTAACAATAAAACATTTCATTATGATAACCTCAACCTCATAGAATATTTGTAAAATTAATTTGACAGAGGCAGATGGCTTATTAGAAGGACGGAAATTACGTGACATCAATTAGTCAGCTCTTATCAATGCCTTGCTAATGCACCATTTCATCCATCTTGCTAATGTGAGCAATTTCACTCAAACCATGACATCTGCAAAAAAACTGAAGATTCAGAGCATTTTTTCAGCACTGAGGTAACTGTATAATTTTTAGCTTGTATGCACACACAGGTCATCATGAATTATTATCAGAGTGGCACTCTATAATACCAAAGACATCTGTGAGTAATACAAAACAGATTAAATTGACCATTTTTGTCCATAAAAACCAGAGTAAAAAACTGAGCTACCATCTGTGCTGGCAAGGTCTGGGCGCTTTACCAAGGAAAATAAACTGCCAGTGGTTTGAGGCTTTCGTTGATATTTATTTATTTATTTGTTTTAATTTTTCTTGCTGTATAAAACATTTAGATTTATTTGTTATTAAAAATGTGTCTTTTTAGCACTACAGGTTTAATTTATTGTTTTTTTCAGTTTTTGCCTCTTTTTTCATGATTTTGACTCTAAAAAAAATGGCAAAATTATACACAATCTCATTTGCAAAAAATGCAAAACGTGAACTAAAACAGAATTAAGTGACATGCACATTCTTGTACCTGCACTTATTTGAAAATGGCGTAAAGAGAAAGTTTGACTGTATCCGCTGATTTTTGTAAATGTTCACATTCTGAAGTTGATGCCTGCAACCCATTACAAAATAGTTTGGATAGGCAAAGGAAACTGAAATGCAAAAGGAGGATTTGCTGGGTATAAGCAAGTTTGCCCACACTGTTAGAAATTTGCACCTTTTTTGCCAGTTATTTTAACTCTAAGTGGAGTCCTGCGTGCATTTAACTGTAGTTTACACTTAACATACACAGAACTCTGTTGTAATTCTTATTCTAAAATTACAGTTAAAATAACTGGCAAAAGAGTTTCCAGTTAAATTAACTGGCAACAAAAGGTGCAAGTTTAAAACACAGCCCAATTTGAACCATCTTCCGGTCATATGTACCTATTTGTGGGACGGTCCAGAAAATAGATTTGATTCTAGACAGATGCATTTTTTCATGGAAAATTGTCTGGAACTTCTTCAGTTTTTCAGATATATATTTTGGTATCAAAATGTCCGCCATGTTGTTGTGTAGCCATTAAAAATCATCTGGTTTTTCAGAACAATCATTTATGGGTTTAAATATGGACTTTACATGGCCTTGCCCTACAAAAATCTTGAAATCACTAACTAGGTCACATTTCACTCCCTGTATGCAAATTTCACATTTCAAATCTATTTTCTGGACAGTCCCACAAGTAGGTACAAATAACTAGAAGATGGTTCAAATTGGGGTGTGGGCACATTTGCCTATACCCTGCAAAACCTCCAAGTGGAATTATAAGAAAAACATCCTTTTGGAACATTCAACTGGTAAGCAGGTAAATGAGTGTAAGGTAAATCAATTATGGAAATAAAATGAGTGGAGGGGAGGGCCATCCTGACTGTTATCAGTGACATCGTCAAAAGCCAGCATCTGCCGTAGTCTAGGGCTGTGTTAGTGCTCCCTTCTTGGGCAACTTGCACATATTTTAAGGCTCAACAGTTGCACAAAGGTACATGAGCATTTTAGAGCGACATATGCTTTATACCAGACATCATCTTTTTCAGAGAGATACTTGTTCCAACAGGATAACGCCAAGCCACACTTTGCACGTATTACAACGGCTTCAATTCATAGTCAGAGCGCAGGAACTAGACTGGCCTGCCTTCAGGCTGGATCTGTCTGTAAGGGTTTGTCCTTGCAGTCCCTCCCCCAGCTCAATTCTTCACCTCCACCTCAACGGGCAACAGGTGTGGCTTGTTGAGCTGGAGGTGAAGGTTTGTTTATTAAAGGGTTGGCTGCACCATAATTGAGTGCAGCAGCATTCTGATCTTAAGGCCTTGTCGTGTTTGTGCTGCTGCTCTCCTCACGTTTGGTTTTACTTGTTCAATTAAAAAGTTTTATATTTTTACTCAGCCTGTGCGTCTGGGTCTCTTTCCCAGCTTTTGGGTCCATGGTCCCAGTGCCCACAGGTTTGCTGTTTGCAGCCAGCGGGAGCAGAACCGTGACACTGTCTCCCTTTGAAAATGTGAGGAAGATTTTCAAGCGCAAAATAAGACAACAAAGACCCTAGACTGTTGACCAGCTGAAGTCCTGTACACAGTGATAAACATGCACCTGACCCAAGTTTATCGTAACATGCTGCAGAGATCACATTTAAAATGACTTTTGCACTTCAAAACAATGATGTTGATTAGTTAAAAGTATTTTGTGTCTGGACTTCTTTTTTAGCTGGATGCAGGTTAAACGGCATTTTCTAATCATTGTGGGCTATTTGTATTTACTGTACATTTTGTCCCAGTTCCACTGAAATTGAGATTTTAAGTTTGTTTGGAAATAAATTAACATATACTGAATTGTAATTTCAGATTTGTTCAGTCATTAACATTTAATTTTGCTTATTTTTAAATGGTTCACTGTAACAATGTGTGAAAGGCTGGAAAACTTATGAATCAAACAGGTGTAGCTTTATACAATTGTACAATTTTATAAAACTGTTGGGATTCTGATTCTGCATCTCATGTTTAAGTTCTGTACCTGGCTTTGCCATGCTTTATGATTTTTGTGTTTAGTGACCACTGCTCTGTCTGACCATTCTTAGGATCATGTATTGTGTTTTTGGTAATTTAGATTTCACGTTTTATTATTTTTTCATGCTTCAGATTCCATGCCATGTTTTCATTTCCATGCTTTACACTTTGTCTCCCCTGTCTTGTCATGTGTGCATCTTTGCTCACAGTCCCTTGTCTTGTGTGCCACTCATTCGGGTGATTTATTGGTTTCTGGGTTTCAATCTTCTTTCATTATCTTGTGTTCTTCCTTCCTCTCTCTTTTACTGTCTTACTAACACATACTAACAGTTTATTGTTTTTGCTAAATACTAATCCACACTAACCTTGTATATTTGGACTAACTTACTAACAAGCACTTGGGATTGTATAGCTGCATTTACTAATTGACTAATGATCTCTCAGCTGTCGCCCAATTCTAGTCTCCGCCTCCTTGCCTATCCCTAATTATCTCTGCTGCAGTTTTCCACTTATATCTCATGCTTTCCTTTTCTTTAGACTATGCACTTTTAGTACTCCTTAACCGGAGCTGTTTGTTCATAGGATTGTCTTGTGATCCCTGTCTGCGTTTTGGCATTTGCCAAATTCATGTGATTAGTTTATTCCTCATGTGTCTCTCCCTGATCATTGTTACCATTGATTGCACCTGTTCTCCCTGGTCATGTGTTCTCCTGGATGTGTATATAAGATGTCTGTTTGCTTCACACTCTTGTCAGATCGTTCTCCCTAGTTTTCTCGTGCCACGGTTCTCGCCTTGATTGCTCAGTGTTTATCTTTCTGACTGGATTGCTCGACTATTGATTTTGGTTTGCCCTTTTTGGATATTGTTGCATCTGTGAGTTTTGACCTTTTTCTGCCCGACCTTGATTTTGTGATTACTGCCCTGGTTTTGGATTCGGACTGTCTTTGGCTTATGAGTTTGTTTCTCCTCCAAACCTACGCCTGTGTACCGAACCCTTTTTGTCTGACCACGAACTTTGTTATTGGTGCCCTGGTTACGATTCTGGATTACGCCCATTGGATACTGTTTTTGGATTGTGGACTTTGTACCGTTGCCAGCTCTGTTGGGGGGTTTCCCCCTTCAGAAATAAAGCCTCCTTTTTGCATTCTACTGGTTGTCGCACTTGGTTCATTTCGTAAATCACAACAAAAACTAAATAAATCTCTTCATGTTTTTTCAATCACACGTTCACACCATTCAGTAATGGTGAATATATTCCAGAAAAATATTGAAATTATAAGATTGAGCCGGTTTTTCATTCTCATTTCCAGTTTAACTAATTATTTGAAAAAATTCTCATGTATTTAGTCAGTTGTACCAACATATAAACATTTTGCATCAGTATGGTACGTGTCACAATCGGATGCATTATCAGCGTAATATTGCGTAATGAAATTTAATACTGTGAGCATATACAGGACTTAATTGATTTTCATTTAAATTTATATGAATAGTTTATCCATGAAGTAATGCAGCATTATTTGCACAATGGTTTTATGAACAATTTAAAGCAAACATTTTAAAGCAAAATAATGGGTCCTGAAATTAGCAGGGAGTTGGCTAATGATGATTCGCAGGTGAATAAAAGAAAAGGGTGCGTCAGCACATTCTGTGTAAAATGCTTAGTTTATTCATTTTTATTTCCTCTAAAGACCATAAGCGATTGTACTGTACACAGCACACACTGGGCTTATTTACTGGAAATAATTCATTAATTTACTCAATTTAAAGCTGTTTGCAACTTTTTGTTTCAAAGGAGAAGTTTACCCTCCAGGATAACTTGAGACAGTGAAAATATAAGATTTGGAAATTATTTTGTGTTATATGAGGTAAGTGGTATCTTGTGTCATGTGAGGAATGTTGCATTTTGTGTCGTGTGACTATATAGCATTTTGTGTACTGTAAATAGCATTTTATGTTTTGAGAGTATGAAGCCTGTTGACTTAATGGCTGGAATTCTTATTCCTCAGCCACATATTCAATATTTTTTTATTACTAATGAGATCATGAGACAAATGGTCTCCTTTGCACTTCGGTGCAAGTTCATTTGCAGAAAACATTTCATATGGATGATATTCAAAGTGCTTTACACCCCAATTTGGAATAAAACAACGGGATCGATGTTCTTGCATGGGTTTTCTCCAAATAATCCAGTTCCTTCCGTCCAAAGACATGCATCTTATGCTGATTGGAGGCTCAAATTGCCCATATGTGTATAGTGTGTTTGATCCCTGCAATGGATCGGCTTACTGTCCAGGATGTGTAAGCCACGGCATGCTGGGATAGTCTCCAGCCCCCTGTGACCCTGACCAGGAATAAGTGAGTGGGTTATACTCTACAGTACGCAGATGGATGGATGGATTTTTCACTCCTGCAGGAGTACCTGGCACATTTCCAATCCAAAAAGCAGAAAAAGAAAAAGAGCTTAAAAAGTTGCAATGCTTAGTCACTGGATCGGCCAGTGGGAACCCCATATCCGTTGCTCTGATAATTCATTTCAGACATTTTTTTTTTTTGGCTTGCAACTGGAACCCAGAGAATGTTATTTAGCCTTTCATGGGCACATTTGAGTAATTGTGTTCCTTATAAAACAGAAATAAACCTCAGCTGCTCCTGTATTTTGGTATTGTACTGATTGATTGGCGTGCGTCCAAGTTTATGATCCTTACCGGCAGTGTTTAAGGTGTGGGGCCCTGGGTTTAGTATGGTGCCTGACTCAGTCCTGTAAGATGAGTGCTCTGGACGGACACAGATAGCTGAAAGTTACACGCATTCCTTCGGACTCTCGCTAAATAATGCATTGAGCACAGGTGCACTGGAGCCTGTCGTTATCAGCGAGTTGCTATCGGCTTCGCCCAGTCAGCCACTTCATTAGGACGATGGGATCTCTCTCCACTCCGCTGGAACCTTGATTCTTTGCTCAATTTCCCCTCCTCTCCAGCCCGGATGGACGGAATAGACGAGGCTCTGAGGTATGGCCGCCGAAGCTGAAATACTGGCCCAAACCAGGCGAATATCGATTGGTTTCTCAGAGCCTGCTGCACTAAACGAATCATAAAAACACCTGGCCTGAGCCTCAGAGGACATTTCAGCTCTGTATGCAACACTATTTTCTTCTCAGATTTCATGGTGTTAAGTGAGCTGGTGTCATGATTGCTGCAAGATCCTCTGAACATGGGTAGGTACCCTTTCATTAGTATTCTGATAGCTTCCCTTCTAGTGTTTTGCGCAATACAGGGCAGTGTTGCATTAAAATCGAACATGAAATTAAAACCAGTTTTTTAATTTTATTTTATTTATTTATTTATTTTTTGAGGTCATGTAAACTGACTCATGTTATGGGAAATTCATGCATGGTGGGTTGGTTCAGAGGGTTGAATTTATAGGGTTTGAAGGTTTGTATTCTTGGCAAGTAATTTAAATTTAACACCTGCTGTTAAACATCTGAGTTCAAAAACTTATATGTGCGTGTTAATAAGCAGCATTGCAATTTTCTTAAGTGTTGCAGTTTGGTCAAGATTAGGCTGTAATGACCACATGATCGATAAAAGCCACACGACACCATCTACTGCCGCATTAACCTCTGGATTCAGCCCTTGAGCAGCCTTGGGTGTGTTATCAAAGTGAAAAATGGAAAGGACCGCTCAAACTGGCAAGTTGGGTGGGTGGTACAAGGAGGGGGGTTAATTGTTCTGGGGCTTCCATGATGTGTTCTGGAATAATGGAATTTCCACATTATCCTGTCACCTGGGCTGTAGAACTACTCAGATGGATGAGGTCAGAGTGAATCCCAAGGCTTTCACCCCCTCCTTTTGCTGAGTTGGGCAAAGAATCCCAGGGGAGACTTTGGCAGTGATTTGGGGCCTGTGCCATGTTAGAGGGCAATCGCAGAGAGAGAGAGAGAGAGAGAGAAGCACTGCAGCTGTTTGATGTTGTCTCCTTCAAATTGCTCCTGTAGCGGTCTGTAAGTCAGGTGTGCCATGAGTATTCACATTGACTTTACACACAGCGGACATTCCATCCGAATCCCTTGACATGAGGTAACATCTTAATATAAATGACTTAAGAGCAGTCACAACGAATGCATGACCGATGAAGTCAGGATGTGCCAAAATTTATGAAACCTTTGTGGCACTTTTCATGAAATAAAATGACCCTGTAATAACATTTACTTGAGTATAAGCACGCCTGGAGTGCTTCTTGTGAAACTTCATGTTATCTCCTTTTGGCCCCTGGCTCGAATAATCTGTTTATTGCCATGCTATAATGTCGAGGAATTCATGTAAGCTGTATTTTTCTTGTTTTTCATTTGCTGAGTCTTACTGAAGCAGAAGTGTCAGGGATGGTGTCTGAGGGGATATCTATGGTAGATAAGCCCTCAACCAGCACTTATCGTAGGGTTCCTGCCTCAGTACTTACCCTAATACTGGAATATTGGCCCCAGTCATCCCATCTGTTTCAGATGGTTCTGTAGTCTCCTGGATTTTGTGACCTGCCCCTTAACAACCTCAAGCGGCTCCAGATCTCTCTCAAATCTGCAATCCGCACCACGGGCAGAATTGAATTTTGGAAATTTGCTCTATCTTGTTGACAATTCACGATTTGAGGAACAGATGAAAATGCATTGATGAGTGGAGAATTCTCCCCCTTGTTTGTATGTTTTCATCACTGCCGTTTTCTGCCTTAAGTTGTTGCCTGTACTGTGTGCGCACACCTGCTGGGTACAGCTGCCCTATCTGCCCTGTATCACAGGACCTGTCTCTCCCTCTTCCTCTCGCTCTGAACAGTCTCTCTGCGTTTCCTTACACGCGCCTCCATTGCTGAGGAGACGGAGGATCAGGTTTCCCTAACAATGGAAACTCAATCAGGTAATGAGACGTTGGTGGTGAGAAAAGTCGCCAGCGCAAAGTCTTCATCCTCCTCATCTCCCTCCAGCCTTCAAGGAGACGACGCCACCGAACTCGTGTACAAGGAGGACCTGCAGTCCAGCCGAAGAATAGAGAAGTTTGACATCCCCTTGGACAAGCTTAAGAAGATGTTTGACAAACCCAAAGTACGCAAGGCTGTGAGTACTATTGCACTTGTCGTTGAGGCATGTAAGGTTTTTAGTGACTCTCTAATTTGCAGGCTGTTAATTACAATATTTGCAATGTACATACTAGCTTTACTATGATACAAGGCTGGCGTATGTCATAAAACACACTTATGTACTATTATATGCTTAACAACCTGCTCGATACAGTTTACCTCTGAAATCAGAATAGTTTCCTTGTAACTGCACATGACATCCAGCTGACTACATAATGTACTGCAGTACGGAATACTGTAACAGCCTGTTAAGTAAAGAATTAACTATTTTTTTCTTGCTTGACTACATCCGGGCCACCACTTTTTATTCTTTTTATTCTTGGCAGCTGATCAGTCTGGCCACTTGTATGGAACCGTTCCAAGTTTGTGCAACTTACAAGTGTCAAATTGTAACTTGTTTGCATATTTTATGCACCGATATCTGAGAGTGTTAAAGTAAGGTTTGTGTGACATAAAATACTGGTGAAATGGTTGTCAAAAACTTTGAAGTGTTGTTTGGTTGTTTTAGGCCTTTTCCATCCAAGTATCTGACTGTGTTCAAGATTTCCCCATTCTCTCTGACCTAATCTTCTCAATAAATTTGTGGGGTGAGAAGAGTTTGTTTGCTTTAATTCCCATACTTTAATAAAATCCCAATCTATACTTGCTGTAGGTAGAATGTATGAACCAAATAAACTTCTCAAATATAAATCCACCTAACTCAGTGGTTAATTTCTTGTTCAATGAAGAATACGTAACTCATAGTTTTCAATTAAGTGGCCTGAGTAGTTTGGGGCTGCTTTGAATAGATTTTGTGAATTTCCTGACTGCTTTAGTATTTTGCTGTATCACTCTTCAGTAGTAAGCTTGTGAGTGAATAAGTGCAAAAATATTAAAGAATATAGTATTTTAGCGTAGCATCTCCTTTATCTGCATTGTTGTGGCATGGTCTGCTGCTGAGAGAATGATGTCTCCACGGCATGCAGTATTTTGTAGACAAAACTGGATATTACTCATCTTATTCATTATTCATTCTGTTATGATTGTTACACTAGATTATTGATTTTAGAGAGAAATGCTTACCTGAGTTTCTTCATAAAGCTAGGGAATAGACGTATTAAACTTGCAGTATTGGTTGTTTTTGACAGATAATTTAATCTTCTGAGGTACAATATAAGCCAGCTGTGGAAAAGTTGTGATATGACAAAGTCCAGCTGGGAGTTGTAAAAAGTCCAACTGGATTCAGTGGCAGAGTTTTCTGTCTCCTTTTCAGGGTTGGCTCTTCATAAGATGGCTAAAACTATTTAATACTTACACAAAATACAAAAATTTCTCCATAACTTATTATTATGAATCTCAAATGTGCTTTTCTTGACAAACACACCTCTGCAGAAAATTTAAAAAAGACAATTGAAGATAAATTGATAGTTAAACAACTTTCAGGGGCCTAAGGCTTTTTGGCCAGTGCTGCATGTCATCAGTGGCCTGCGTTGGGCTCTTTTTCAGTGCAACCTTTTCGAAAACCCTTCAGGAATGTGTTATGCTGTGGTTCCATCGCAGTGCAACCTGTAGAGTGCGATCTATGCATGCTTTATGAGCTGCGGCGTCGCTGCTTTCTCTGTTGTTTGAAAATTCGATTCAGATAATGAGCCCAGGCTTGCTTTTTACTCTGTTAATGCTTTAAATGAAATTGCTCAGTCTGTATTGACTTGTATACAGCTGTGAACTGCGTGGTGCAAACAAGCGCCTGAGAAAATAGCATTGCTTACACTGTATCCAGCTATTATTAATGCAGTGGTGTCTTTCAGCTCACAAGGTTGCAGCAGTAAAAGGTAATTATATTTTCTAAGGGAGCTTGCCAGCTTGAATCGCGACTGTGGCCCATCTGCTATAGTCAGCTAAGCTTGAACTCAGAATGAGTTGCTTGACAGCTAATGCAGCACTGATTTTCAATATCCTCATGCCTCCCGAAGTGATTTCCATATTGATATGAAACAAAACTAGTTTAGACACTCGTCTTCACGTTTGGCATGCTGACAAGTTTGTTCCATTGTCCCTTCATCATTTTGGAGGGATAATCAACATGGGCTAATGGTGCACACAGAGGCAGTATGCAGGAAACTACATGCACTGCACCAAGATTGATTTTTATATTCTGACAGTGATGTCAGGTAAAGGGAAGAACATAATTAAGTTTCCATTGAGACAAAAACTCCAACATGAGCACAGGAAAAAAGCTGATACTTTTTCCCTGATGATGAATTTTTCTAGCCGTCACAGTCATATGGAGGCCATGTTCAATTTTCTGCAGTGAGATTTCCTCACACGGCCAACTAAATCATGTTGTTATGAGTGGGTGTCCTTCTGGTACACCATATGCATCAGCAGGTTCACTGATAATCCTGAGATGCATATCACAGAAGGAACTCACAGAAAACAGCCTAGCTGCTTTTGAATTAAGACCAAAGGCTGGTTTTCACGTCACCACAATGGGCCCTCATTTACAGAGAATTTGTTAGCAAATAGTCTAGTGCTGTGAGGGTACAGAAATGAATCTGGTGACCCTGATCTTTTTCCCAGGCGCATTGTGTTCTTCGCAAAATCACGCCCTCATTTTGTATTGCAGTCTCTTACCATTTCATTTCCAGAACAAATCTATGTCCCTGGATGAGAGAGAGAACAATGATGCCATGTAAAAAAAAAAAAAATCTTTGCGTTATTTAAACCTCTTAAACAACTGGGGGACCCTGAGACTCACCGCAGCAAAATAACTACAACGCCGCGCTAATTAAGTAGCAATATAAACATATTACACATCAAATGAAACAGGAGAGCCTCTGCTACAAGCACATATAGGTCATTTTTACATGCACCGAGCACAACTCAAACGCCAAGCATATTAATGTTCAAATATCAAAATCCGAGTGGCGTCAGAAAATCAACCCTCTCTCCACATTTCCATGTCTCCCTCTCTGATACTTCATGCTACACAAAAAGAGATATATTCTATTCATTTTGGGTATGTCATTTTAAAACAGAAACCTAAAAAAGAGGCTGGGGCTTAAGAGGTTAATATAACCCACTGATTGACATTTTGAGAGAAACTCTATGTCTGCCTGATTCATCAGTATTACCTAGCCAAAAGAACAGTATGCGGACACCTGTTTGACATTTCTTTTCCAAAATAATACTATAATATAGAGTTGGCCCCTGCTTTGCAGCTATTATAACCTCTACTTTTTTGAGAAGGTTTTTCACTAGATAGCTGAGCACTGATGCAGGGATTTGCTATTATTCCAGCAAGAAAAGCATTTTTAACCTTAATTCAACCAGGGAAAGTTCTATTGAGGAGGTGTTTCTCTTTCTCAGAGAGACCCCAAGGAGAAATGCCCGATTGAACCGTTGCAAGTGAGCACAGATGGAAAGAAACAGGGGTATAGTCTTTGGGGCAATTTTGGGGTTATGAGCCTTGCTTAGGTCTTCCAAATTACACTCAACAAAAATATAAGCGCAACACTTTTGTTTTTGCTCCCATTTATCATGAGATGGACTCAAAGATCTCAAATTCATTCCAGATACACAATATTACCATTTCTCTCAAACATTGTTCACAAATCTGTCTAAATGTGTGATAGTGAGCACTTTTGCTTTGCTGAGACAATCCATCCCACCTCACAGGTGTGCCACATCAAGATGCTCATCAGACACCATGATTAGTGCACAGGTGTACCTTAGACTGTCCACAATAAAAGGCCACCCTGAAATGTGCAGTTTTTGCTTTATTGGGGGTCTGGGGACTCAGAACCAGTCAGTATCTGGTGTGACCACCATTTGCCTCATGCAGTGCAACACATCTTCTTCGCATAGAGTTTATCAGATTGTCAATTGTGGCCTGTGGAATGTTGGTCCACTCCTCTTCAATGGCTGTGCGAAGTTGCTGGATATTAGTGGGAACTGGTACGCGCTGTCGTATACGCCGGTCAAGCACATCCCAAACATGCTCAATGGGTGACATGTCCGGTGAGTATGCTGGCCATGCAAGAACTGGAACATTTTCAGCTTCCAAGAATTGTGTACAGATCCTTGCAACATGGGGCCGTGCATTATCTTGCTGAAACATGAGGTGGTGTTCATGGATGTATGGCACAACAATGGGCCTCAGGATCTCATCACGGTATCTCTGTGCATTCAAAATGCCATCAATAAAATGCACCTGTGTTCTTCGTCCATAACAGATGCCTGCCCATACCATAACCCCACCACCACAATGGGCCACTCGATCTACAACATTGGCATCATTAAAGCGCTCACCCACACGACGCCACACACGCTGTCTGCCATCTGCCCTGAACAGTGTAAACCGAGATTCATCCGTGAGGAGAACACCTCTCCAACGTGCCAGACGCCATCGAATGTGAGCATTTGCCCACTCAAGTCTGTTACGGCGACGATCTGGAGTCAGGTTAAGACCCTGATGAGGATGACGAGCATGCAGTTGAGCTTCCCTGAGACGGTTTCTGACAGTTTGTGCAGAAATTCTTTGGTTATCAAACCAACTGTTTCAGCAGCTGTCTGAGTAGCTGGTCCCAGACGATCTTGGAGGTGAACCTGCTGGATCTGGAGGTCCTGGGCTGGTGTGGTTACACGTGGTCTGCGGTTGTGAGGCCGGTTGGATGTACTGCCATATTCTCTGAAACGCCTTTGGAGACGGCTTATGGTGGAGAAATGAACATTCAATGCCCGAGCAACAGATCTGGTTGACATTCCTGCTGTCAGCATGCCAATTGCACGCTCCCTCAATGCTTGCGCCATCTGTGGCATTTTTCTGTGAGACAAAACTGCACATTTCAGGGTGGCCTTTTATTGTGGGCAGTATAAGGTACACCTGTTCACTAATCATGGTGTCTGATGAGCATCTTGATGTGGCACACCTGTGAGGTGGGATGGATTGTCTCAGCAAAGCAAAAGTGCACACTATCACACATTTAGACAGATTTGTGAACAATGTTTGAGAGAAATGGTAATATTGTGTATCTGGGATGAATTTTAGATCTTTGAGTCCATCTCATGACAAATGGGAGCAAAAACAAAAGTGTTGCGTTTATATTTTTGTTGAGTGTACATCTCCTTCGGACAAGTCAGAACCCCAAGCCTCACCGGGGGTATGAACTAGCAAATCTTTGGCTATTGCTCAAGAAACTCGCCATTAGACTACCCTGGCACAACAGTGAGGCCTTGCAGAGTTAATGGGAGTTAGCCCTGGCTTGAGGTTAGAGTTTGATGGAATTAGGGAGAGGGCTTGTTTTTGTCTTGTAACTAACTTTATGGCCCGAAATTTTGCCCAGGGCACAATGTGTGCTGAGCCACTAAGCTGGTTTCTTTGCCATACATCTTGACACACCTCAGCCCGTCTGGTAATTTGCCAACGCGTGGTGTAAGGAAGAGGGAGTAGAAGAGTTGCTGGGGGTGTGTCAGATCAGGCAACCAATGACCATTCTAATGCTTGAAACTTTTCCCCGCCTACACTATCCCCCTGCTAAATCTTTCTTAAGCAGTGTGCGCAGGATTGCAAACAATTTAAAAGCCAATTAATTGTTTTTTTGTGTGTGAATGGCATACTGTCCGGTTTAACAATCATTAAACGTGTGCAGTTTGGAGAGATGGATCAAAAAACATTTCCTGGTGGGAATATGCAAGGTCAATTTTTTGTCAGTGGTACTTTGCCTTCCACAAGGGCAATGAGACCATCTTACCTTCAGTAGCGTTGCATTATTGCTCTGCCTAAAGTGCAATTGCTTGTGCTAACCAAAAGATTATTCTGCAGTTAAGCTATAAAAGCTAAAATTGCTCACCGTCTGTCACATTCAAATGGCCAATAATGAGAATTAATTAATGTGGCATTAATTATTCCACTGCCTCCAAAGTGACTCGATAATTGTCTCGCCTTTGCTGTGAAGCTCTTCAAAAATGTCTTTAATTCATTATCTGCCTTGCGTTTAATTGCCTCTCTGTTCTAAATCAGTTTGAAATCCTTGGATACCACCCACCATCTCATACCATCCTGCAGACCTAATAACAATCCGAAAGTTACATGAATTATGGTTATAAGTATTTCATAAGAACAGGACGTCTTTGAACAAATATGCATTTTATCAAATATCTTGTTCATATCTCTTATTATCTGCAGGAGAGATTATAAATAAGAAACTGATGGCCTGATTATTGTTTAAATCCTATTCAAACTGTTTTTGAAATAAAAAACTAAATTACAATACATTACCAATATCAAAGATAAAAAGTACCCAGATTAAAGTCTTTAATTAGCTTTTTAACTGGACAGAAAGCATTCAGACCCATCATGTATGATGCACATGCATCCTTCTAAGTGTCCCCACTAAACGTCCATGACTGTGTAAGCACGTGACCACAATTTGCCGCAGATACACTGTAAAATCAAATCTTTAAGTTATAAACACTTTTTTGTAACACTTTTCAAGCATGTCACAGTGTTTAGATTCAGTTTTAAAGTGTATTCAAGAAATCTAAAAAACCTTAATCGCAACATCCAATAAACATCAGTGTTTTGAATGAGAACGACTATTTACAAAAATAATCACCTGGCATTTAGCTTTTACACACTGATGTTTAGATAATAAATGTCACATGTTCCACAGTTTTACAGGGTTGACCATGATGGCAGATGCATGCCGTGAAAAAACAAACAAACAAAAAAAAAGAGAAAAAACTGTGATTTCTGGGAATTTTCATTGCTCAAAAAAATTAACAGTGTAGCTCACCATTATAAAGCACTATGGACAGTTAGGCAAAGGTTTTTTAGATGGGAGCTCAGTCGAGCCTTTGACTAAATATTTGTGGATTCTTTCTAAATGTACCTGCTGACAATCAAAATCATGCTTCTACATAATGTGTATGAGTCAATGTGCCTTCCTGTCAGTCATTCATGTAGTTTAAATTTAGCTGTTATTTCTCTGATTCTACTTTGGCTTAAAGGCGTCAGATAAGGTGTCTGTCAGCATAACGGCACAGAATCAGGAACAGTGAGATATGAACTCGGTTGCTATGGACGTCGATGTCTTGCTCGTCCTTGTTTAATTCAGTGCTCATGATGTATTTCTGCGGCTCCGCGTATGCGTGTGCATGTAGAGTTCATGCTTCTTCCCACGCCTCGCCTTATACAGAATTCATTGAACTTACTCCTTTTCTCTTTTTCATTATGAGTGGTGGCTGTGGCCCCTGTTGAGTAGCGTACTATTAATGCTATCAAATAGGCATGCTTGCTGTAATATCTATGTCCATTTGCTACTTTGTGCGTTCTGGAGGATTGAGGTTACAACCTTTGAATAATAGCTGTGGCAGCTTGTCTATCTTCATTCCACTCCTCAAACAAACCACCAGACTCCTGTCCCCTGCTTCATCTCTAAGTGAAATAATTAGTTTGACCTTTAATTCTAATACTGCTCCACAATTATAGCGGAAGATATTGTAAATCACATTTTTTTTTCATTTTAAGATACGTAGAGGTTTGTATTGCGCTAAAAACTGACCATGTTCATGGTAATAAAAATTCGGAGCGTGGACAATGGAAGGGCTACATTCATTTCTTGGCAACACTTTCCTCATAAACATTTTTATAGAATAAAAGAAAGCGTACCAAACTACCAAACAATCTGTCTGGCCTTCTCTGAGTGCTCGCGGGTACACACACTGGATGACTCTAATTTATAGGGCTCTTCTTGGCTTAGCCCCATCTTATTTATGTGCTCTTCTTTCAAAGATCTGAAAGCCACTATGCCTTGTGCTCCAGCAACATTGTTCATCTGCTTGTTCCTCGAGTTAGGACTGAATTGGGGAAGAAAGCGTTCAGTTGTGCTGCCCCCTCTGCATGGATCGCTCTCCAGACTGATTTAATACTGTCTGAGTTTATCTCACGTGCAGCATTTCCTTCAGTCTTAAATGACAGACATTGTGAGACCACGGAACAGTGCCTGTGTCTATAGATTTGTTTCTGAGTCATTTTCCAGAAATTTATCTGCAAATACCTATGCACTTTCAAAAGTAATGTTAGTTCTTCACTTATTGTTATAATCTGGCACTGAAGTGTATTATTTATTGTGACTTGTGCTGCTGACCTCTAGGCCAGGTCAACCTTGTAAAAGAGATCTCGATCTCAATGGGATTTATCTAGTTAAATAAAGGTTGAATTAAAAAAAAATAAAAAATAAAACAAACATCAATGGCCACCTTAGACATTTAATGAAGAGATCTGAGTTTACTAACTCTTGTTGGGCAAGCAGTAACCAGGCAAGAACGCAGTGGCATATCTGCATTAAGCAATTGCTTTAAGAGTGAATGGACATACTTATGCATGCTGTGACAATCACACCTGTTAGGTTTGGTTACATTGTGGGGTAGAGAAATCCAAGTAGTTTGATATTCTATCTCTTCCAAGGTCCCTGGCCCTTTGGTGTTGTTGCTGCACGTCATGTGGAGGAATAGTGTCTGGTTCCTACGTATAGTAAGATTAGTGAATTTGCTTGTAACTCTAATCAAGAGTGCATGTTATTTGGGCTACCAACTGTATGTAACGTGTCAGATATCTCCGATAACCACAGACATCACTCTGGATTTTTAAAGGGAGTGTGATGCTCAGTGTTCTGCTGAGACATCCTTGGTCAAAGCATTCATATAGTTGTCGATTTGACACGTGCCACCTGTTACACACCAGGTACTTCCCTTCATGGCAGTGCCATTCCCTGATGGATGTGGCTTCTGTTCAGCTGGACAATGCACCCTATCACAAAGCACAAATTGCTTTAGAATGGTTTCACAGGAAGTATAACGCTGCCCTGGCTTCCAAATTCCCTAGATCTCACGCCAATCGAGCATCTGCAGGATGCTGGATCAACAAATTGAAAAACCATCTCGTTGTGCATTTGATTTGTCAAAATTATATGCAACACTTATACATTCAACGAACCGTCCTATAAATGGGTAGCTTACAATGGCAGGCATCCCAAACATTGATATGAATTTAAAAAACAAATGCGAAAGCAACTATTTGAAATGAAGTTTTTTTTTCTTTAATGACAGAAATAAAAGGGCAACTGTGGGATAGTCAAGAGTTGGAATATTGATGGATTTAATTCCTTTATGAATCGCTTTTATTCGCCCTCTGAGTATTCAACAATAATGGGAAAAACTTGCCTCTGCTGCCACTAATGCGCTGCACCTGACAGGCCGATGCACAGAGGCCATTTTGTTTCAGAAGACGCACCTGTCCATGGCTATCGCAAAAGACGGAAGTAGCACAGATGTGGTTACCTTGTACATATGGTGGCTAGTACATAAAGTACAGATATAATCCTGAAATAGTGAGGGCGACAATTATGTGAATGTCGAAGCAGAGCAAGTGAAAATTCAATGTGTTACTATGTTTGGGAGTGGATTTTCAGTGCTGAGAAACGTTAAGGCAATG
The DNA here is from genome assembly GCA_029721435.1 of Gymnothorax reevesii. Classification (NCBI taxonomy): domain Eukaryota; kingdom Metazoa; phylum Chordata; class Actinopteri; order Anguilliformes; family Muraenidae; genus Gymnothorax; species Gymnothorax reevesii. The sequence goes on along the minus strand of CM056587.1, from coordinate 25,362,219 downwards.
GTGGTATTGCTGCTCTGTAAGGTGGTGTTTTAGAGCAGGAAAGACGATGAGAGTGAGTTGGAGCGTGGCCTGTGTGGGGAATGATTTACCACTGAGAATGTCTGTGACAGTATTAAGCTTGAGACGACAGGGATATGCAATGAGACGTCATCCTGAAATACCTCTTCTCAATCTCTCAGAAATCAATTTTCGACAGCTGGGCTATATATGATGTCCAATCTGTAAGAATGCCAGATTTTGCTCTATATCTTCATTTTTTGAGTGCGGCCATCCTCACCCCCTCCCTCAGACAGTGTGAGATACATGTTCCTGTTTACTTAGCCCTGCAGGGAAGTGTTGTTAAGTTCTTTTTTTTTATTTTATTTTCCTCCATGGAAAACCAGATTTTTTAGTTTATTAAAGTCACCTGGGTAAATATATTGAAGTTCTGTCTTATTGAAATGTAATAATTCATGTTGAAACTCTCAATTAATTTCCTGAATTAACAGAAATTGAATCGAGCTAATGCAGCTAAAGCACACCTGTTTTAAAGATTTTTTTTAAATGAGATGTTACATAATGGGGAGTTCCTCTTTAATTGCTTGCCACTCCAGGCCCTGTGTTATAATGGCTAAGCTGGCAGTGGCTAAGAGCCTGGTGGTGGCTACGAGGCAGTTATGTTTATTAATAAATTTCTGAAGATGTTGGGCGATTGAATAGTATGAATAAAGTTTTTTGTTCGTTAAAGCCCTTCAACAAAACATTTCATTTATAAGCCACTTAAATGTCTCTATTCTATGATGCAAAACCGTATACAACAAGAGATTTTTTTCAAAATACAGGATAGTTTTAAAATTTCACAAATGCTTTGTGCCGTGCAGTGCACGGCACATGTATTATGCCAAAAAAATTGAAGGTACTTGTTTATGCTGTTTTTCAGAAGGACATCTAAGTCCATGCACATTTCCAACTCGAAGAAAAAATTAAATTTTGTTAAAATACGCCATACTTTAAAAATCTGCATGGAAATGTTGTATTTGCTCAAGTAGAATATCACAGAATCTGTATCAGGCAGGAATTTTTTGCCAGCTACTCATAGTAGTTTTGCTCTGCGCCACAGAAAAGAAACAAAAACTACTCATGCTCAGTGCATGCATAACCTCAAAATGATTTATGATTGTGTGGCACGCCGGTGTCTGCATTAGAAGTATGGAATTATTGTTGATAAAACTAGATAAAACCAGATCAGAGAATAGAATCCATCTATTCATTATCTAGCCCCTTTATTTCTGCTCAGGGTTACGGGGAAGGGTGGGTATTTGAGATTCCAACTTCGTTTTTATATTTGACATCTCCAATCCCACCTGAGTCTGGAGTGTCTAATCACTGTACTATATACAAGCATGCTCGTACGTGACTCATGCTGCCATTTCGGGAGAGCGCAGACAGATTGCGGTTCTCCTCCAAAACGCGCTTGTCAGTCTGTGTTCTTTTTTTACTCGCAGCTTCAAATCTCAAGAGCTCAGAACGAGGGCAAAGGAAATCTAAACATGTATCTGCTCAGAATGTAACGAACAAGGGCCTGGATGACCAGTGAAAGGTTTTTTAGCTACTGGCAGGACGAACCCAAACTGACGGTGTCCCTCCCATTTTCCCTAAGCAGTGCAAAGCCAATTATGTGCTGTTCTCTCTAGAGGGAGCTGGCCACAGTCGGCACTGGCACAGCTGGATTCGATCCGGTGTGGCGGTGGTCACCCTTGACCTGCAAATGGCATTTTCATCGTGTGAGCCAACCCAGCAGCCACGAAAAAACATATTTAAAAAAAAAAACTGGCCCATGAAAACCAGGTTTTGTGAAGGATTTCTTTGTGGTACTGTCTGTGGTGCGGTTCTCAGTGGATCGACTGGGCCATTTGTGGCGGCTAATGTGAGACTGAGTCTGCTGAATAAAAATACGTCTCTCCTGCAGACTCAAATAAAAAAAAAGATTAGTACTTACTGTTTTAAACCCCTTTCAGAATGCCAGCCAGTTTCATTGGACTTACTAGGCCATTCAATAGACTTGGACCTGAATGCATCACATCAGTGTTTGTAAAGAACATTCATCCAAGAGCCCTCTGTCGTTCCAGCCCTGGGGTTTCTGTTGTTTCTTCAGCCAGAAAGAAAACTTGCTATGTGGTTATGCATATTTACTATGTATGGTACTCACCTTTAGATCCGACTTCCTCTGAAACTAAGGGTACAACAATCTGTCGGTCTTTAAAAAGTTTTTAAAATCACATTTTTGACTTGGCCAGTGAATAAAGATCTGATTCTTGCTTGAATCCTCAAAATTCTTATGTATATTCAAGAATCAATTTAATATATTTATACCTTTATACGATTTTGTTTTGATTTATTCAATTTCATTCTTTTTTTTGTATGTATTGCTGTACAGCACTACATATTGCATCTACATTGGGATTTTGAATGCAAGGTCCTGTATAAATAAAAATTAATTTGATGTGATTTGATTAGGTAAGCAGTGAAATCACAGAGCAGGGTGCTAAGCTTGGGAGATTGAGCCTCTCTCCCTGAAGAAATGGTCACATGATTGCCCCCAAAACCGTGGCTTTTGAGAGGTAGATAAACAGCTGCAACACAGAAGCAGCCGTCATTCAGAGTGTGCAATTTGTCGTCGCTCTAAGGAGTAGTCTTGGAAGCTGCTGACTGGGCATGCTTTTTATGTGTTATTAAGCCCATGCTGTGACTGGCAATAACTCTAATCACTAATATAACAGGCCTTAACCCCTTTGCGCAGAATACAAATAATGCCATTTTTTTCCTGTAATGCATGAGCTTATTTATTCTTTATAATTTGTGTCACTGAGACTGTGGAAAATTATTCCAATGCAGCAAGACGTTTGGAAATTCAATTGTATAATTATTTAGGAATTAAATTTTGGAATTTATGGATGCCGGCGTCTATATCTTAAAAATGGGTTATTAATGCAATTCTCACCCATTTTGAATCTCTGTATCCTGCCTGCCTATCTTAGCTGAGGGGGGACCACTCGGCAAAAAAAACTAAGGTCCCTTTCTCAAAAGAAAAAGCAGCTTCAAATTGGACCAGTATTTTACTCTGGAATTCCCAGCTATCCCATTGAATTTAAATTGGCCAAAGCTTGCAGCTGTCTCTTTTCCTTATAGAATCTCACTGGGCATCCAATTTACTTCAGTGTAATTTCTTTCCTTTTCAACTGGTTAAGGATTTGCTGTGCATTTTTTTCATCCTCTTCCGCATCACAAAAAAAAGAGTATTAGAGAATCTTAATAGAGAATATTAGCCCCAGTGTTATTGGAGAGCGTGATGGCTGTTGAGATTCGGATGCCAAAAGCAGCAGCCAGAATTAAAAGGCAAAAACCGCTGAGAGCTGAGAGACTCAAACAGGCTAAAAATGCGAGACTCGCGCCACCAACGGACCTGGACGCCGCCCGAGGTAGAAAACGGGCGAGCTTGAAGATGCAAAAAGAATAAAACAAATAAAACAAACATTACCTTTCTAACTATTACTAAGCCTCAAATATGCAACTAAGTTCTAAACAGAACTCTGTCTCGAGACCTTACCGGCTAAAGCGCAAATATAACACTGACACTCTAGCAAAGGATGCGAGGCGAAACTGGAGCTTAAATAGAGTCAGGGCAACGCCCCCAATTAATGCCAGCTGGCCCAGGAATCCAGTTGGGAGCAAAACGATATCATCCCGGACGAGAGCAACAAAAAGAGCTCTCAATGCTTCCAAACCATGACAGAGAGTCCTCTCAGCAGGATCAAATATTCCAGTTTTGCTTTGCTGGCCATGAATTACGATGACGCTCATTCTTTGAAAACTCCCCGCAATTTTGTCTCCAGTACAATGCAGTGGGAAAGTATTTCCCTCGTTCCTAGTTTCTACTTTTTCTGTATCTCTGTCTTACTTCATTGTTTCAGATCATCGAACAATTTTGGATATTGCACAAAGATAGCCAGGGTAAACACAAAATGAAGACTTGCCGTAAGTTCTGATAGGCCATGGAGTCAAGCCTGCTTACAGAGGAGCAGCTTCTACCTGAGTGCAATTGACTGTCTTCTGACATAGCTGCCTGATTGCTTAGCTGGTAATATGCTACTCTACTTAACCTCGCCTCGGGAAGCTGCTCCTCAGTGCGCTCGCTCAACAGCCCTCCTCCACCCCAGCTCCACCAACCTCTTGTATTCATTAACCTGGCACTCTTTGTCTAAATTTTCGTTCTATAGCAATGTCTCTTTCGTGAGGTCATTGCTGCTGTTGGCTCTGTTCCTTGGAGGGGGATTACTAGTAGCTCCCTGCCTTCGGTTCCTCGTTCGGATGGGCACGGATCTCTCATAACAGAGCCATGTTGCCAAACTCAATGTATGATTGTATGCCTGTACGTTGCAATAAATATTTTCTTTTTTGAAAAAGTGGTCCTATCAGAATTACAGTTTATTGTTCACCATTATACTGGTGGTGGACTCATCAAATCGCTTTTTTCTCGCCCTGAAAATCCTGAAAGAGAATGTCTGCCCATCCGTTAGCAACCTTAAGATCATGCGCTGTTGCCTTGTGCAGCAGGACAATGACTTGAAACACCCAACCGAGTCCACTTCTGAATGGCTCAAAGAAACAAAATGAAGGCTTTGGAGTGTTGGAGTTGCCTAGTCCAAGTCCTGACTTGAACCCATTTGAGATGCTGTGGCAGTTTTGTGCTGGAAAACCTTCCAGTGTGGCTAAATTTTTAAAAATGTGCGAAAAAAGGGTGTGATAAATAAAGATATATATATATATATATATATATATATATATATATATATACATATATGTGTGTGTGTGTGTGTGTGTGTGTGTGTGTTTCTGCGTGTGTTGTGTGTGTGTGTTTTTTTTTTTTGATTTTTACATGGGTAATACCGGTTTAGAATATATCTTTATTTATTAATGATAATTTGAAAGCTGTATTTTGTGATTTTGATGTTTTATATTAAAATTATTCGGATCATCGGAAACATTTAAAAATGACAAATAAGCAGAAATTTAAGATGTCGAAGAAGGGGGCAAATACTTTTTCTCGGCACTATGTAATGCTTTCAATCATACTATCTATGCATCTATCTAATGCTTACTATTCATACTATCCTTAACCTATCACTAAGAGTGGGCAGAGACGGAGTATTTTTGGTGAAAAATTCATGATTATAAAGCCAAACTTGGTAAGTTAATACTTCTTGACAATGATTCAGTTTCAACTCAATAATTTGCGAAATTAGCTGTACAAGTTTGCGTATTTTGTCATTCGTTTACCACAGTGAGTAATTTATGTACTGGGAAATCATATTTTGAAAAAGTGAGTATTTTGGCAGTACTGATAAAATATTGAGGTGCTGTGGTTGAAGGTACTTCTGAGCCCATTATTTTAAAGGTTATTTCTGAAGTGTGTACCCAGGTAGGTTACTTCAGTATTTAAATCTCCATTTCTGATTGTGCATTCATTAAAACCAATATTTCTTGAGACAGAGGAAGAAAGATTCCTCACTGTCTGGAAGAGAGGAAGCTTTGGAGGCAGAGGTCATGGAAGTTAAAAAATATGATTTCAGAGTTCAAATCCAGTAGCTGGGATGTCATGGAATTTCTCAGCTTGACTGCAGGCGCTGAGCTTTTTGTTTTATTCAAGGCCTGTGTTGTGAGTGACTGGGATATGATATTTCTGAATTGCAGGTGACCTCAGCACTGAGGTTGAGGAGTAGACTTGGGCCTGTTTAACCAATGACTGACATTGCTGGGCTATAAATAAATATAATTGAATAAATACAGCTTACTTTTGCCTGTTTAACTACTAGCATAGCCTTAAGGAGAGAAACAGTGTGCAAATTCAGTATGCAACTTTCAATATGTACCAGCAAGAGTTTTTGGCATAGCCGCTCATATGACAGTTGTGCGATCATCTGTCAGATCTGGAAAATATGTTCACATTCATCCAATTTAACCCTCAAGCGACCAAGTTATTTCAGCTACACTAGTGACCGAGTGGGGTCTTTTATGACCTCATTAAATTTTGGATAGCAGCAGGACTTTTGAATGGCTCCATTTCTGTCTATAACTTATTTACTGCTTTCTAAACAACTGGCATTCACACCAAAACACTCCAATGTAATCATTTGTAGTTTTAAATCAAATTTAAATGAAAAAGCACCTCCAGACCTCTTATAGGCAGGAAAATGACAGTTTGACACTCTTTGCCTGTTTTAAATCATTTTTTTTTTCTAAATGACATTAGATACGATTAAAGTTTACAAACCAAAGATGATGTTTGAGTGCAGTATATATTACAAAAAAAAAAGAGTATCACTATGAGACCAGAATATCAGAGTAGAAACTGTGAAAATGTTGTCAACAATAAATTACAATTGGCACACAAATAATCAGTGCAATCAGGGTGTTTTCTCATCCTTTGAAGAAAAATGGTTCAAACTAGATGTGGTGTTTTGAAACACCGGCACAGAAGCAGAGTAATTTGGGAAAGAAGCCCATGTATGGCACACTCCCTGACTGCAAGGAAAAAGAGTCATTAATTAAAAATGCAAGCAGCATTGGACGGGTTCTCGCTCACCCGCGTTGATGTGGGAGCGAGATGTGGTCAGGCGATGATGAGCATTTTCAACCATTGGACTGTGCGAAACTGAGTAAAATGTTATATCTTGAGTTGAGTGCAAACACCTTTACCGAAATATATTTTTCTTTTGTAAATTGGAGGTATGACCTATGTGACCTGGTCAAAGTTTGTTTTGCAGATTGTATCACTGCTGTGTATTGTGGAATCTTCCCCCATTCATGAATGTAGTGGAAGGCAGATGATGTGATTTTGGATTCCAATGTTGATGGCATGCACGCCTTCCACATGTAGCTCCATAAGAAGTCGAGCATACAACCTACAGAGCATAAATTTTGGAAGAATGTCCACTGAAAACAGAAAAAAAAAAAAGAAAATTCATAACATGTCACTATGTCGGCAAATATTCTTTCAAATGGTATAAATCTTGGTGCAGACATTTTCCACATGGAGTTTATGAAGTTTTCCAAAGTCGTTTTGATGAATCAAGCAGCGTGTCTACAGGTATGACCCATGTGACCCTACTGCCACCCGGTGGTCGAAATGTGTAGCACCACAAACAAAAACACATATGGAAAACAAAGGAAAACAAACGAATAACTGGCTATTCCACGTACATCCTACACAGCTATAATTTTGGGAGGATGTCCAGTAAACACAGACTAAACTTTTTTACGTGCAACCTATGGTCAATTCAGAAGTCCGTCACTCTATATTTTTCAAAATACTGAATGAAAATTTATAATATGCCAGTATCTCAGCAAATATTCTTTCAAATGGTACCATCCTTGGCAAATACTTTCTGCAAATGGAGCTTATAAAGTATACCAAAGGACATTTTGATACGTTAAACAGTGTGTCCACAAGAAAGTAAAGATTACTGTACAGTGTACATAAAATTTTTTATTTCAAAAACTCTTTAATCAGTTTTCACCAAAACAAGTGACGAGACAAGATGGTACAGGAATGACGTCTGAATTTTTTCAGAATTTTATGACATTGCGACAGGCCGTGGTGATTGCAACCGACCCATTTAAGTGTATTTAGGTGGTGCTAGAGAGCACATTGTAGCAGTTTTGTGAAGATTTTTTACGTTTTTTAAATTTTTGATCCCACTCAGAAATAATTGCCAAATTTGGTTAGTTTTTGAATATGTTTAAGGGGTCACATTCAGGTTGGAAATTGCGTACACATAGAAAAAGGCAGTCAATGTGACTGGGGACTCCAACTTTGACGCCTCATAAAATCCAAACCGTGAGTAATACAGAAGTTATACAGAACTTTTCATCGGCAGTGTGTCCTTTGTCATGCATTAGCATTTGGAGTCGATATGATAAATGGCCTAAAAGGCATTCGCTTTGTTCGAGGGCCAGTTAAGGCCAAATTTAGGGGCAAATTGCAATTTTTGAGAACTTCCTGAGAACTTCCTGTCAAATTTAGGATAGGGTTCTCGTAATTTTCATGTCTTGATGAGCTGAACAATGTAGTTTTGGCTCCATCTCTCTATGACTTTCTTACCGGATGTGGTGGCCGTCTATGTGCCGTTTTAATGTTTCTTGGTGGCGCTAGAGAGCCATTTTGGCACTTTAGGGGATAATTTTTATGTTTTATAAAATTATTCACCAGACATGAGATGCGTGCAAATTTGGTGAGTTTTTGAGCATGTTTAGGAAGTGAAATTTAGGTGGAAAGAGGCATAACAAGAAAGAATAATTAAAAACAGTACAAGAACCACAGAGATATAAAAACACTAGAATGGAGAAAGTTTTGTTTCTGTGGCAGCAGTTGGCCACCATCTTGTGTATGTATATCGGGGCAGACGTTCATAGGAAAATACAGTAGAACTGGCCTGAATCGTCGTGGTATAAAACAGAAACTCGCTCATGCCGGACAACAGCTGATGTCCCAATTTTTTTCTTTAATGTTTTTCCATGAAATACACATTGAATAAACCTGACTTTATAAAGCGGATTTTCACTTACATCGGACAAAAAGTCCAGTCCCGTCACAATGCATCTCTATTCAAAAGCACTTGGGCATACTGGGCAAGCTGGTTTGGACCATGCAGATACGCAGTAGCAACAGAGTGAGCAACGAAATGAAGTTTGACTTTCCTAAACTGTTATAAACTGCTGAATTTAACTGTTAAATTAATGAATTGTCTCCTTGTCATTTTAACTGTGTTATGGCCCCTATTTGTAATGACATATAAGGCAGCAGACAAAATTTTAAAACTTAAACAGATTTAATTAAACAAAGACTGACTACTAACCTACAATTTATACTACTGACCAAGATTGACATATACAAGAAAAAAAATATTTACAGTCTCTTGAGATGGGGTTGCTTGGTGATGTCCTGGGACAGGGAAATGCTCCAACACAGGCAAAAACACACAAAAAATATACTCTTTTGCAGCCCCCTCCCACCTTCCAGACTATTTTGAGAGTTCTGTCCCCTCTCAGACATGCCCAGGACATGCCCACACCTAGCTCCAGACTGGGCTTAACAATAAAAGGTTTTCACATTACAACTGTAAGAGGAGTCCTGCGCGCATTTAACCATGGTTTACTCCGTGGTAAACTTATTGTAAAATTGCAGTTAAATAACTTAGCAAAAAAGGCTTCAGTTTAGTAGTTTATTATTAACAGTGTATTCGCGGAATACACTGGTTTCATTTATACTTTAGTTTTGAGACTACATTGATCCCAGTTGGGGCAACATGCAATATCATCCTGTTATCCATCCTGTCAATGCATACATGTACATGTACTAGCTTGACTCAAAAGCAAGAAAAGAAGTTGAAAAGTCCTTTCAGAGCTTCTTATCTAACAGACTAACATAACTTAGGAACAGGTTATTTTGCTTGTAAGATGATATTATACAATTCAATTTAACATGTTTAATCCCACTGCACTGATACTGTAAAATTCAAAATTATTGTTGCTATTTTAAAATTAATCAATCATATAAATTCAAGTTAGTACATGAAATTTGTATATGTATGTGTATATTATAATTACATGTATGTACATGTACATGTATGCATTGCAAATCGGTGTCAACATATCTACAGGGATGCCTCTAAGCTAGACCTTGTGACACAAAAAGGGCATTATGCTTTTTGAAAGTTGTCATCTTTAACAATTAACATTTCAAAAAGAACAAAATATACAAAATACTGCCATTGGAATGACTACTAATACTTGTATCCCAATTTAAAGTACTAAAAAGCAAAAAACAATTTTGGCATCAGCTATGCCATTTTGAATAAGATTATCTCAGTAACTAGAAATATAACCCTGCTGCTTTTTTATACAGTGATAGAAGACAGATGGAACTGTCTTTTAGAAAAAGTTGGGGTCTCTGGCACCTGTCCCACATGGAGATTTTTGCCACCAAAAACAGCCAATTAAGAATCTCGTCCAACTTTGGGAGCTCATATTTTCCAAACTGAGGTATCTAGAAAGCTCAAGTTTGCCAAGATATCACACAAGTTTGTGTAGAATGGAACCCCGGGGTATCAGAACACTTCTGTGCATTATTTCTAGAACCTTTAAGGCCCCAAACCCCACTCGCGAGTAGATTTTTCTTCATTTTTGGCATTTTTAGCAAGCCCCCGTGGCCTGCAGAGTGTAGGGAAACACCTGGGGATGTTTGTGGAGCACTAGCTACATGCAGAGACCTTCTATACCAACTTACAGCTCTCTGATATGTCTAGAGGCTGAGAATTAACCACTTAAAGATGTAAAAACCCTGGCGAGGCTTTTCTTGGCTATTTATAGCCTAATTACTGAAAATTTCAGACCCCCACAACTCAGTAACTATTTGAGCTACAGGCCTACAATTTTGCATAGAAATTACTTTTGTGACTATCTAGTGACATACAAATTTAAGACTAATTTGAAAATGGTGTGGCAACCACCATCTGGTGAACAAGGAGCCAGTCTTTTGAATGGCTCTTTGAAAGGAACGGCTCCTCAAGATCCAGCTCCCTTCAAAGAACCATAAATCCCATCTCTAACTGGCAGACAGACAAGAAGACAGATATATAGATGGTTATCTACCTGGTCATTGGATGATGAGGTATCAGCTGACAACCAATAGGGTACAGACACCAAGGCACAATGAGTGCCTGCCCTTTAAAAGGGAATCAGGGATCAAATGCAAACTAACAAAGAAGGCAAGAACATAACATCAATACATCAATACAGCTATGAAATTCATTAAAAGAGAAATCCTACCCATTGGTACATGGCCTGGATCAATGCTGGTAATAATTACCAAAATTTAGGCCAAACAGTGACGTGTCAAAGACAAGAGCAAACACAGTAAGCAACAAATGAATTCTGAGAGCTAAGCAATTTTGCAATAAATATTACTACTATGAGAATAAAGCCATTTGGCGATATTAATTTGAACAATTAATGGAAAAATAGAGAAACAGAAAAACATAAAAGTGGAAAAATAGAAAAATAGCCTACAAAAAAGGCTTAATATCAAAGTTTTAATTTAAATTATTGGGGGACATGGTATTGAGGTAATATATTCAAAAACTTTTGTGTTGGAGAGGCCTCTAAGTCACTTCACTTTTTTCACACCAACATAACATAGTGTGTTCAAATTGTGTCCGGCAGTCTTAAAATGAACTGTAACAGGGTTGCGCTCATCCTCATCGCCGGTTCTTATGCTACACCTATGCTCACTGACTGACTTTCAGACTGACCTGGGACTCAGAGCTCTCAAACGAGGGTTCAGTTTTACTCAATTTATCGAAGTTACGATCAGGGTCAGAAATTCTGGTTCTGCAACAATCAGTGGGATTGAGGTATCCAAACAGTGGGCAAAATCATGTTGAGAGACTTGCATTTAAAATCATTTAAAATGCAAGCCATGCGTCAATTTTTTGTGGTCGCAATATCATTGATGATGTCTTTATTTTCCAGCTTCTGGGCAAGTTGTAGGAGGTCTACAATATAAGGTCGTAAGAATAGTAATTATTTAATTTATTCATCAGGGATGAAATCTAAACCTTATCTATAACTACCAGCAATTACTGGATAACATTATACTTTCAGATGGAATTCCAAGAAATTTCAGTTATTGTCGTCCATGCAATCTCATAGCAGCCTTCCTCTATGATGTAAAGCTAGACGTCTTAATAATGACTAGCATTGCAGCTTATTGGTAGCCTATTTGCTCAGTGAATTAATTCAGTTAATCGTCAGATTCTTAATCAGAAACACGTTGAGAGTCAAGCTGCGTTATGGGAATGTTGCTGGTTGTAGACATTGTTTTATTACCTGGCCCCTTCCCTAGGGGGCCAGGTTAAGCCATGATCATGTCTGTGTGTGTGTGTGTGTGTGTGTGTTTCTGTCAGTCTGTCTGTCAGCCCGTGGCTGGGGCCAGGTCTGCTATCGCTGATTGCCTTGTTTTTACATGAGCAAACTTAACATGGGGGCTTAAGTCGGTAAAATCAAATAGTTTTGAAATTTTTTCTTAGGTGTAACAAGCTGATTGAACCCTGACACAAAAAATATAAATACAATTTTGTGAGCTAGCGGAATTCTGTACCTTCTGAAGACATCGATGTTTTATGTCACCATTAATAGGAAAATGCTTGATTACTATTGCAATGAACAATAATGTAAGCAGAGGGTAAATTGAAATAATTCTACTGACTGATCCTCGCAACTGAACAAATTTACGCTTAACTGGTAATTAGGAAACATAAATGGGAATGGGTTTGGAGAAGTAATGCGCCTTAAAGCAATATGAGAGCCAGGCAATAATCCCCCCGATGGCATGTCCTGAGTGGAACAGGTTCAATCAGGGCTGCCTAACCCTGTTCCTGGAGAGCTACCATCCAGAAGGTTATCACTCCAACCAAAGCAAACCACACCTGCTTTCCCAGTTACAGATCTTGACGAGCTGCTAATGCACTGAATCAGGTGTGTTGAATTACGGTTGGAGCAGAAACATATAGGATAGCTCTCCAGGAACAGGGCTGGGCAGCCCTGGGTTAAATAGACCGACAGCTCATTACTGGGATATGGGGTAAGTGAGCAAGCCTGCTGAGGAGTGAGTCAGGGGCACAGTTACAAACAAGCTTTAGGGGAAACAATTACTGCACGGATATGGCAGGACGAGCTGAGAGCATAATGAAAACAAAGACACGTGGAATGAAACACGGGGAAATACAAAGAACTGGGGGAGAAAGACAACATACAAGAAAATAAATACCAAAAATTAATTACACATTTTGGAGCACTGACTCTCTCTTGGGCAGAAAACTTTAAAAACCAGAGAACTCAGTGCAGATGGGATTGGCACCCCACTGGTTTCAAAATTCATGGAATGTTTCTACCCTGTTGTAACAAAGCAGATATGAGGGCTGGTGCATGGAGATTTGCTCTATACTGTATCATAGCGAGACTGTTCTAAACCCCACCGGTGAGTGTCTGCTCTGCAACATACATAGCAAAGGGAGTCTGCAGTCTGCTCGTGACTGTACCACAGTCAGTCTGTTCAACACTGTTCCAGAATGAATCTGTTCGACAATGTACCAGGGTGAGTTTGCTCGATACTGTACCAGAGTTAACCTGTCCATCACTGCACCAGAGTGAATCTGCTCTACACTGTACCAGAGTGAGTCTGCTGTCTGCTGCCCTTCTACGCCATACCAGAGTTAGCCTGATCTTCACTGCAAAACTGTGTAACGTACCTCTGTTCTTTTGGCCTCCATTGCAAATAATAACATTACTGAGAGACAAGAAAAGGCTATTCAGCCTCACAGTGCTTGCAAGCAAATGCTTCCCCGTATGACTATTTGGACACTCCTCCGTCCCTGTGCGAGTGTGTATCGCAGAAGTGAGAGTGATGCGTGCATCGTGTAGCCCTCCAGGTCTGGTCGTGATGGAAAAAGAGTTTTTGCAGATGATCAGTAGTACTGCACAATGGGGACATATCAACCAATCTCAAGGACATGCTCATTCCAATGTAGCATCACTGAGAAGGTTAGTAATGGGAGAATGCGACAGCTAAAACTCCCTTTATACCATAACAAATGGCGTACGGCGGAAAGATCCAGAACTATAACAACTCCCCGCGGAAGCTTCAAACACTTTTGTAACAGAACACTTTGGTACAAATTAAATTGTGAAGGCTTTTGGGAGGGGCGGTGGCACAGATTTAATCTGTCTGAAATGTGAGCTCTGCTCCTGGCAAATTAACAGAGTAGAAACAAGTGTTCGAATATCATCAGAATGTGAAAACAAAAAGAACATCAGAAGGCCAACTGCAGAGGTTTAGCATACAACCTGTAGAAATTCGTTTAAGTTTATTACTTGGCCAGACTGCCTTGGATCTTAATATTTGAATAATGAGAATTATCCAACAAAATGTCATTTGCCCAGCTCTTTGGGCTTCAAAGAAAGTTCTCTACACCTATCATTATTGCTAATTCGAAGTTACATGGCACCAATTGTTAGTTACCTCTGCTTGATGACACTCTAGTAGCCATTAATAATGCTCTCAAACGGGGTTATTTGAAATACGGACATTTCTCACAGTCAGTCATTCCCATACACAGCATCATTTAACACAGGTGGTGGTCTAATCAAATTGTCAGACTCCGTCCTGCTTGACACGCCAGCTAAGTGCTTCGCTTTTAATGAGGAAGTCGGCAGTTATCAGAGGCCAGGGAATTACACCCGTCCAAGAACACATTGCATGAGGCCTTCGCACGGAAAGCCTGGGCTCATTCCAGTGGCAAAATGTTCTGCTCCTTACCCCTTTTCTAGCAGGTCTTGGACATTAGTTGAGATTCATCATCATTTAGGTCAATCAAAAGCATTTGATTTGCTTCCAATGGGGTAGAAAACTGTTTAAGAAAGAAAAAAATCTGGAATTACAAACAGCAGAGAGGAGCTTAATGCTAAAGCACTAAAAATGGCGCATTTAGCATATTTATGAACAAAATGGCACAGACCACAAAGGGAGGCAAAGTGAGAGACAGCTCTCAGTTGAAGTGAATTGCAAATGAAAGAACTGTCCATGAGGTGTTGCAAAATAGTTTTTGGTAATTTTATGACAAACTGAACTGAATCATAAATATCTAGATCAAAACATTCATGGAATTTGTCATTTTCACGCTTACAGCGAGCTTTATTGATGTGAAACAGCTCTTAAAAAGCCGGACGTAAATAAAAGTTCAGAAGTGTTTGCTTTCCCATGAGTGTTCTGACACCCAACAGCTGGACAAAGGGTACAGAAGGCTTTCCAGAACCAACTGGAGAACTGTGGACTAGGATCTGAGGCAGCCTCCCGGGGGATGCCATGCTGCACATGCTGAAAGAGGTGTTCTTGGCCATGGTCAGCGTTGCCAGAGGGACTAAGAACAAAATGGGTGGCTTTTGAGAACAGGTCCACAGGGGTTAAACCCTCTGAGGACCCATGCAACTCAAACAGCCCAGTGACAGAATCATTGGCGATGCATACCAACGGCCTGTAGGGAATTTCATGGGGCTGCAGACGGCCACTAGGGGATTGGTCGCCGGACTTCGCTCAGGCACAGGTGTTCGGGCGGCAACATACTGCCAAGTGACTGGCCTGACTCTGAGCCTCCAAAATCATTGATGGATGAGGGAAAAGGTGTAAGAAATCCTGTTGTGGCATGTCAAATGAGAGGCATGGGCCCAGGCGAACAGGAACACTCTTGCTTTTAACCCTTCTGGGGCAAAGAGACTGTTCACAGGACACCCCCATGGGATGGGACAGGAGAGAAGGGACTCCTGCAAGATGTGCTCCACCTCCAACTTGGTGGCGTCCATTAGGCAGCTGTCAGGAACCATGGACTTGGGGACGTTTTCAGGTGGGAGAGAATACAGTGATACAGGGCATAATCAGGTTTAACATTCTTCAATTTGATGCAAGCCTGAACAGGGAGCCTTTGGTGGTCAGTGTGAAATTCGCAATCTCAGTGATCTACAGTGAAATATTGCCAGAATGCTCATATGCGCCTCATGTTGGCATCTCATAGAGTGCAGACTGTTGTGATTCTGCCTTGACCATGTTCATGCTCTGTTTATTCTGACTGTCTTTTGTGTTTTTTGACATTTGCTATGCCTGACCATTCTTTGTATGTGTATTTGGGATTTGGTAACTTTGATTAGTTTAATGTATTGTCTTAGTTTTTACTTTTCCATGTTTTACATTTCGCCATAGTCACATTTCGGTTCATGTTTTCCATCATGCATTGCACTTTGTCTCCCCCGTCTGGTCTCTCGTCTTGTCATTGCACACAGCCCCAGTCCTGCTTGTCACTCTTCGGGTGATTTATTGGATTCTGGATTTCAGCCTTCCTTCCAATGTCGTTTACTTACTTCGCCTTACTTTTCTATCTTACTAACCATAGCAACAGTTTGTTATTTTCGCTAGAAGTTACTATCACCAATTAACATTGTATATAATACTAACTTACTAACAAGCACCAAGGGATTGTATAGTTTCACTTACTAATTGATTAACAAGGCCTCAGCACTCGCCCTGTTATAGTCTCCGCCTCTTATCTCTCCCTGATTACCTTTGCTGCATTTTCTGTGGAAGCTCCACTTCTTATCACGCTGTCCTTCTTTAACTATCTATGCACGTTAGAAACTCCGTAACTGGAGCTGTATGTCTTTGTATAGGTTTGTCCCGTGATCCCTGTACGCGTTTTGGCTTCTGCCAAATTCGATGTGATCAGGTTCTCCCTCATGTGCTGCACCTTTGTAATCAGTCTGACTGTTTGCACCTGTGTCCCTTACCATGTGATCTCCCCAGAAGTGTATATTAGGTGTCTTCTCACGGCCAGTCTCTGTCAGATCATTTTCTTAGTCTTCTTGTGCCACGCTTTTTTTCGCCTTGATTACTCAGTGTTTATCTTTCTGACTGGACTGCCTGACCTTTCGATTTTTTGCCTTTGTGATTTTGGTTTATTGTTGCGTCTGTGTGTTTTGACCTTTTTCTGCCCGACCACGAGATCTACGAGATCTGTTTGCTGCCCAGGTTACGATTCGGATTACGCCCATTGGATTCTGGTTTTGCTTCTTTAACATTCCTGTACCTGTGAGCCAGACCCATTTATGTCCGACTACGATTATTGTGATTGCTGCCCTGGTTTTCGATTTTATTTTTGCCCAACTGGATTTTGATTTTTGGAGTGTGGACTCTGTACTTATGCCTTCTGCCCTGCAGGGATCCTCCCCCTTTATTAATAAAGCAAGTTCTACTGCATTGCCTGGTTCTCGCGACTGGTTCCTGATCGCACCATTATAGAGACAATTAGCGGTTCTCCTTTGAAACATGTCTGAATCCTTCCCATAAACCTGGCCTGCACAAATCCAATTATGTGCTGATCTCAGAAGGCAGCTGGCCACAGTCGGCACTGGCATGGCTGGATGTGATCCAATCCAATGTCACTCTTGTACCGCAATGCAGTATGCAATTTCATAGCTTCCAACACCCGAGTAAAGAAAAGCATGAGAAGCCCGGAGTCATAATCGGTTTCCATTTCACAAGCAGTGAAATCTACTGTAAGGCGCGTGACACTGAAACTTCCATGCACGAGGACTTCAGTTTTGAGCGAGAATCTCTTAAATATGCATTGATTGAATAATGACTGATCCGCATTCCAAAGAAATATCGCCTTTCGCTCTCGGTATAGCATGGATTGATCGAAAAGTGGGACTCACAATTAAATATAATTTTGTTTACCAAATTTAAATTTTCAATCTTCACTTTTGTTATTAAGTGTAAGTCTGACTACAACATGAGAACATGATATGCCACTAAAAATCGTGAGACACGCCATAGGCGTGAAGGTTGACAGATATGCCATTTTGAATAACGCATCAAATTACGCGTCCAAATGAATGATTGTCATCTTACCTAAATGGGGAGAGCTAGCAAGGCCTGATTGCATGGAGTGTTCTTGGAGATAATGTATTGTTAATTTAGAATGTGACTGAGAACAAGTCTAGACAAATAATTGTTTTAAAGGGATGTTCTGTGCCTCCCCCCAGTTCTTGGAGATAATGTATTGTTAATTTAGAAAGTGACAGAGAACAAATCAGGACAAATAATTGTTTTAAAGGCCCACCAATTTCTAGTTCTGGCACAGCCACAGAGGTGGATACATACTGTATATTCCCAAGAATATGCGAGGGAGACAACCACATTTTGCCAGTTTTCCTTGGCTCCCCAGAGCAGGGAGTTACTTGCGAAGAGAGGATTTAAGGAAAGGAAGGAAAGAGATGAAAAATAAGTGCTTATATTTATTTCCTTGAAGTTCAAACAGAAAAATCCCCCGCTGCCATTCCTGCCATGCTGGAATGCTGCCATTCCTCATCAGTGCTTTGAAATCAGACCACTATCCCAGGCCTGCTCTTCACAAGCTGCTGGGTGAAGATTGTACTCACCTCTGCATTTCATCGCTGGCAATGGATGGGAGAGTGGCCTGTGGATGACTTTTCATTTCCCAAGTGGATATATCAGCTCTGTTAATCTAAAGGTGTATCCTTATCGCAAATGAGAAGAGTGTTGAGTAATTCTGAGCCAATTATACACCTCCAAAGCAGGAAACAAGTGCCAGATCTCAGAATGTGAAGTATTTTTCTGTCACAGTATGCTAACTCCACTTGGGAAAACTTAGCTGGTATGCATGTGGATTGATTGAACACACCTTTCTGTTCCAATCTTTAAAATGTATAACAGCAAGAAAGTGTTATTGTTTGAAATATGTTCTCTTCCTTTCTTTTATGGGAGCATCGACTAATGACCTGCATGATTTATCCTTTTTGTTATTTTCACTGGAGTAAAAATAAATATTTGTGCATCTGCATTTGTGGAGTTTTAATTCAGTATACCAACCATCGATTTTTGCCTTCACAAAATAAGCCGTGTTTTTGGAAATTAGTTTGGCTTTTGGCCTTTGTGACTGTTCTCTTCTGTTGTGTCACAAGACTGTGATGGAAGCCATTTTCTTTACTGTGGCCGTTGACCTCTGACTCCTAGGCTTGATATATCCAAGGCAGACTGGGAAGGGTGAAGTTTCAGGGGCCTAGGCTCCGAGATCCTGAATGTTGTAACATGATTCTGTCTCTTGAATGTGGCTTGCATCCATAAATGTGTCTGACATAGTCATACAGATGACGAAAATGTGAAATAGTATCGTTTCACAAATAGAGTAGCTAATAATGACACACTTCTAAATTCAACAGCTCAGATGTCTTGCACTACAAAAATAAGTGGTTCATTCGTGAGTCCTTGAAAGTTACGTGCGAGAGTAAACAGCAAAATATCCTAGAAAAACCACACCAGTTAAGACAACAATTTGATGAAGATGCAGTACCTTCTTTTTTTAAAAGTTGCAGTTTAAACAGTATTTTTATTCAGCTGAGTGAAAGCATGAACTTCAATGGGCTGATGAGGGAGTTACTTCTTTCAAATACTAGACCACTTGGCTGGGGTACCGTCTGAGCACAAATGCATACCCCGACCAACACACTTATACCCTTCAGCAACCCCCTCCGCCCCTTCCCCCTAATCAAAGGGGCCCAACCAGGGGCCTGTTTGTCACGCTGAGATGAGCTGTTGTGCATTGCCTCTTTTTACCGCAGAAGTTTGGAGGGATCGTAAAAAAGCACCAGCCACAATGAGAAATTTAACATTTTTGAACATTTTTGGGCGAATTTAGGCCTCCATAAGCCCAACAAAAGACTCAAATCACCCAGCTTATTATACTTGTTCTGGTTTCGGTTCCCATTTAGCCATTTGCTAAAGAATTAAGAAATCAGTGAATTATTTTTTGCGCTCCTGCAATGATGCCAGAATCTCTCTGGAGGATGTGGTAGCGGCAGCAGCGGCAGCAGCTTTCTTCCAAAACCATAGTATCACCTGAAGGTTGTTAAGGGAATAGAGGTAGAAAAGTCGGGCTCACTGACGATGATGACAGAGGCAGGACCCCGGAATTTTCTTGAGTGTCACGTGAAATACTGTCCCAGATAGCCATAGACTGTGGGTCTGATGTACACCAGCTCTGGCCCAGAACAGCTGGAACTGGCTTGGTGCTGGTGGGGATCCAGAAAAGAGACGCTTGTCTGGGATGGGTATTACTTGAATATTCTTAAAGTAAGGTATTTAATGACATGCAGATAATGATTGTTGTTTGTGCAAAGTAATTTCTTGCATTTCAATAAACGTAATTACCGCGAGTAGTATTTGACTTCATCAGCAATACCCAGTATATATTGCTGATAAAGTCAATTTTCTCAATCACTGTATCACTGACCTGTCAGATGGTGATAATACCTGCGGTCAGTGTTGTAAAGTCCTTCTTTCGTCAGGTAAATATGCCCATCCATTAATTCAGAATGGTGTGAAGGTTGCTTTGTTTAAATCCTACTGCTCTTTTCATTTATAGTCTTTTAATTAAAAGACAAGCTTGCAAAAGGTGAAGGTGGCTTATAATGATGCCTTGACGTTGCAACTGAGAATCCCAAGATTATAGCTGTGAAATGTTTATAATCTGTGGACAGTCAGCACACTGCAAAAAATAAAAAAGAGATTCATCTCACTAAGCATTTCATTTTGTATTAAGACTTATAAAACACATATTTCTATTACCTTTTTTCTCAGTAAGAGAAAAATTTGCCAATGAGGTGAGGTAAATTTTGACTCACATCTACATTTGCTAATGGTAAAAGAAAATTTCATAAAATAGTATTTTCCACTTTAGAGAGAAAAGTTGAATCTACTGATAAGCCGTTGAATCTCATGATAAGATTAAAAGACATGTTAAATCAGCCACTTTAAGCAGTGCATACCATGCTATTTTAAGAAAATTTATGTTCAAATTTATGCTCTGGTTCAACAAGAATTGCTAACCGGGGTAATTTGGGTCCAGGCTTTCAGGATCTTTTGTCAAAATCTATCTTTCTCTGTTCATTTCCAAGATATTGCCCTCTAAAATATAAGACTTTATATGGGCGGAAATTAAAAATTCAGTTTTCAAGGGTCCTCTATGAGGCCAGGATTCCTTAGAGGCTAAATGTGCTGGATTTCTTCTGTCTGTACTAGGAAGACTGACTGCACCCAAGGCATAATAGGGGAGTTAAGAGACCCTGAAATGGGTTCCAGCTGAAAAAGGCACTTCTCTAATTTTGGATTGGAAAGTTCACCATGTGGGCAGTTACCCATGGTAATGAAACTTGTTCTACATAAATGTATACATCTTGGCTTTATTTGTTTAAAATTACTACTTGTTTTCTCATCTCCTTCACTATTAAATCATGTTATCAAATATAAGCCTTTTGGGGTAAAAAAGCTTATTATTATCTCCTTTGTTCTGCAACTAGAAGTTTTAAATAGACAGTGCCTACTCATTAACTCAAGTTACATCATTTCCTAAGATAATCTTACATCTGACATGATGTTGTATTCCCTCCCTAGGATCCCCCAGGTATTGCATCTTCCATGCTTATTGCATCTGTGTATTGCTTCATCTTCCATGGGTATTGCGTCATCCTTGGTTAAAACAATAGGGTATCTAATTAATTAATTCATTGAAGTTTTGGGATTTCCTTGGATGAGGAATGTAACAAGCATACAAACTGCAGAAAGACTGGACGAATTTCATTCATGACCTTAAACCAGCCAACAGACAGCTTTTGACTTGGTGGTGCAATGTCATATTCAGAGAGGATGACCGAATCTGTTTTCATCACGAAAAATTGATGCAATACGCATTGAAGATGACGCAATACCTGGGGGATCCTAGGGAGGGTATGCAACATATCAGATGTCAGATTTTCTGAAATGATGTAACTTTAGTTTTTGAGTTGGCACTGTCTAAAACTCCTAGCTGCAGAAAAAAGGAGATATTTATTTACTTATTTATTTTTAACCCCAAAACGCCTATATTTGATAACATGATTAAATAGTGAAGGAGGTGAGAAAACAAGTTGTAATTTTGAATAAATACCAAAATTACCCTGGTTAGCAATTCAACCCATATGATTTGTTCCAAAGATATTGGCTTCCAAAATCTTAAAAAATTAACGTGCACAATTCGTTAGGGGCATGGGCCCCTATTTTTGGGGGGGCATGTTTCGGAAACTCACAGGAGTAGGAGCCTAACATTTTCTGTATGTTCATTATGAACGTAGATGTACTCTCAAAATAAATTTGAGCCAAATCTGAGTTGATGACCTGGCTGGGAACCTCTGACTTCATATGGAATGACCCATTAGAAAAAACAAAGCACACAAACAAGCAAGCATTCATAAGAATACTGCTCCATGGCTGTTTGCTGAAGAAACAAGAATCACAAACGGAGCTATCAAGTCCTTTCTTATGAATTGCACCTCAACGGATTTAACTCGCTTCTCTCAATATTGGATAGCTTAATAGGGAATCACTTTTTTGTGCTGGATTCATTTTCTGCTGTATGGATTATTTTACTATGGATTTCGTTCCGTTTTGAAGTCTTAAATGTTTTTGTTTTTGTTCTGAGTACAACATTTTATTTCATAATCAATTCAAGCAAAATTGTATTTCCATTCTGAGACAATGGAATGCCCTCAATGCACTGCAAAGCCCCAATAATCCGCAAAAACCTTCTAATCGTATCCATCTTTCCATTTCTACTTCTCTCTTTTCCCCCTTGTTCAGGATCATCATCAAGTCCAAGTAATGTGTTACAGAGGGCAGTGTCATAAGCATCTGAACAATACAGTGACCACACTGAAAAGCTCTCTGTATGTGTCCTGATTAGGGTCCTCATTCCCCTGTATGTACCAAGGCACAGAGCTAAGAGAGGTGCTGGCTGTCCCTAAGCAGAGACTATACCAGAGGTAGGGAAGTCCAGATTATATAGCAGAAGTATGGGTCTCCAGGAGCAGGGTTTCTTATCCCCGGAGTATATTATTGTGGCTAGATTGTTAAAATGGCTCTCTCGAAGGTTGAAGGTTCAAACCCCAGTGTAGCCATTAGATTATCTCTGCACTTGTTTGGTCTTTAATATTATGTTGCACTGGGAAGTTTTGGCTCCAGTTTAGTCATATGAGCTACAAGTCCTATCAGATAATAGGGAGCGCTACATGATTGTAGTTCATGTTTTATCTGATCAGGGTCATCTTTTGTCCGTCTGTAATAGGGACCCAGAGCTGACAGAGGTGCTCTCAGTCCTGCAGCCGATAGAAGAGAGCCTTGCATGGGCCTGAGCGAGCGGAGGCAGAACCACAAACTCGGCCAGGGTAAGGCCTGACCTCCCTCACTGAAATCAATGCTTGTCTTACACCAATCATGCAAGTAACATTTGGGATTAAAAAAACATCCCATTTTCTATCAGTACTACACTGACTGGCCAAAAAAGTTACTCACCCTAATATTTTGTTGGTCCGCATTTAGCTTTGCTCATGGTGCGCATTTGTCATGGCATTGTTTCGACAATCTTGGCAATGTTACGGCATTTATTTCTGACCTAAGATGCATTCGTTTTTGGCCAAGATTTTTTAGTGACAATGGGCGAGTCAAAGCACACCATAGTGCCATCTCCAGCACATCCCAAAGGCTTTCAGTTGGTTAAGGTGAGGCTGCTGTGGTAAAGTATTCATGCGTGAAATTCATTCCTCATGCTCACTCAACCACTCTTTCACAATATGAACCTGATGAATCTTGGCATTGTCATCCTGGAATATGCTTATGCTGTCAGGTTTTAAAAAATACAGTTATGGGATAACCTTGAGTCCACAGACAGAATCGCACCGTGAGGTTAACAGAAAAACACGATCACGCGACACATGGACACATCTTGTTTTCATTATGTTATCAGTCTGCTGTGTCTGAGTGAATGAATTCATGGTGAATGAGCTCATAATGTTGATGATAAGTATTCAATATTTGAGGAGTCGACTTGCGAAACCTGCTAAGTCAACTTCTGAAAATGAACGAGTTATCTCCCTTAAGCCTCTCTTTCAGGCACCTGCGCGTGTCCCACTGATAGCTCCACTTTCAAAACCTACAAAATTATCTTTTAAATTGTAATAGGAAAAGTGAAACTCTGTCAAAATCTGCCAAGTCAAGGAGGAAAACGCTGTCAAATTCTGCTAAGCCATCAGCCATCAGACAGCCTTATCCTTTCAAATGAAGTTTAATTTCAAATTAAGTGCTCCCATTCCTTTTGTGATGCATGCTTATAAAAGTTATTAGTCTAATGGGTCACACTTTATTTGAAGCGTTGCTCATAAAGGCTTTATACAGCATGTATACTGCCTTCATAAATGAGACATAATGTCTTCGTAAATCATACATAAGAAAATGTTATACTTTGTAAAGGGTGAAATAACACATGCTTCTTCAGCATGTGATGCCAGATGTGACAATGACACTCAGCTGACAGCTGATACTCGCCCTTTATCGCATTTAGCCACTAACTAATTTACACTGTCAGTTATATCACAGCTGGTGTCACATGCTGAAGAAGGATGTGTTATGTCTCATTTATGAAGGCATTATACATCCTGTCTAAAGCCTTTATGAGCAACACTTCAAAAAATGTGTGACCATCTTATGATTGAGTAATAGACATACATTTCTTTAAGTGAACTAAATATAGTTGTAAACAAAGGCTGAGAAAACTGCCTATGAATAGATCATAGTTTCTCACTGCAAAAAATACAACAGAATGCTTTTTAAGAATAGAGTGAAATGTATTTCACCATTCATGTTAATGTCTCATTTTTTCAGTTTTCTCTTTTCTCATGTCTGAACATTTTCTCTATTATGCTTGTCGATACCATTGCTTGCTGGATTATTGTTTCTCCCCGAAAATTAATAAACTTCCCCTCACACAAAAGGACAAAAGAAATAAGACATTGATTTCCATTGTGCACAATGCCTCAATTTTGCAGGATGGATGTAAAATGGCTCCTATTTCTGAGTTCTCTCACTCTCTCTATCTCGGGATTCAAGGATTTTCTGGTCATTCAGTGCAATCACGTAATCTGCTGACTTCATTTTACTGCTGCATACTGATGCTGAGTTTACATCCGACCTAATGAGGCAACCCCAGATCAAAACACTGCATCCAGAGGCTTGTACAGTGGGCTTTATGCATGATGGGAGAATCATTTCATGGGTTTTCTCATTTACCCTGACATGCCTATCGTAGTAATGTAGGGTAAATCTGGACTCATAAGACCACATGAACTTTTCCCATTAGTCCACAGTCCAATCTTTGTGCTCCAAAGCAAGCTAAAGGTTTTTTCCCCAATTAGCCTCTCTAGCAAGTGGCCTTTTTGTGGCAATGCAGCTGTTTTGTCCCAATCCTGCAAGTTCTTGTTGCATTGTGCAAGTGAAAGTGCTGCTACTTTCACATTTAAACATAGCCATGAGTTCCACTGTCATTTTTGGCTCTCCTGGGCCAAAAATCGGGTAGGTTTATGTTATGGCCCATCTGTCCATTATTGTTTTCGTTGGCCTTGGCCTCATCCGTAAACATCTTCTTCTCCATCGTTCTGTGGGGCAATCAAAGGAATTGAGCTATCGTACACTGAGAGATTTGGGGGGGAATGAATGTTTGGTTGAGGCCAATCAGGATGTTAATTTTTTGTTTTTTGTTTGTGCAAGTTTTTCATCAACTATACACAAAGGAAAATTACTTGCCACAAAAGTGTGTCAGAAATGCAAGCTACCAAACCCAGGGCAGGCCTTTGATTAAAAATGAATGGTAACTGATTTCCATATTAATGCCTTCTAATAAATATGCATGCCGTGCATATCCTCTGCTCTCGGCGTTTATACTAATTTCTATTTTTTTGTATCCAATTCTTTGAGCCAAATTACAGATTGCAGTAAAACTTCCACTGGTATCATACTGTTTGCGTTCTGTGCATATAATGGAAATTAATGGAACTAATTGTCAATTAGGTGCAGTATGATTTCACTGGAAGCTAATCTAATTTAGAAAAAAAAAAATTGATATAGCAGATGCTCGAAGCATACATTAATGTTGATGCAGCAGATGTGTGTGACATTTATTTCAGTGGCTCTCAGCATCAGGCTTAGGTAACCCCTGTGTATGCTGGTTTTTGGTAAAAACATAGTTGCAATCACAAGTATTAACAGCTGTTAGTTTTTCTTTATTATGTCCTTGTTCACTCTCTTTGGGCTTGTTATCTGCCATGTATGATAAAAATTGTACTTTATAGCAGAAATTTGTAAAAAGGGTACGCAGTTTTATCTGACTGAATTTAGGGTGGAAGTGAATCAATGGGGAGTTACATCGCTGTAATTTTCCCCCATTCATACGACACCGATCTGGCTTATCATAATTTTCCTTGTCTTTTCATTTGTCATTAACTACCAAACAGCTATTTTTTTAATGGCCCTCATCATACTATGTAGCAAGGAATCTGTGTGTGTGTGTGTGCGCGCGCGTGCGTGTGCGTGTATGTGTATGTCTGTGTCTCCGTGTGTCCTTCGCATATGTCGACAGGCATCTGATCGGCCACAAACTTGGTGATTGTATTGCTGAGGACCCAAGGAAGTGCAGTGTCGAATATTGAAGTTGTTTGCTTTAGAGCCGTGCCTCTCAAACCTCTCCACCTGTCCTGCATATTTTAGATCTCTATCTGCTCCAGCTCAGGTGACTCAAATGATCAGCTCATTATCAATCAGACTTTGGGGTTGATAAAGGCCTGATCATTTGAATCTCCTGTGCTGGAGCAGGGAGAGATCTAATACATGCAGGACAATTAGTGCTCCTGGACAGGTTTGAGAAGCACTGGCTTAGAGGTTCTTGATAAATCAAGAAAGCTGCAGGCACCAGTACCACTCAAGCAGCGATTGAATGGGCACTGTACTATACTGCACAGGCGGTAATTGAGTGGGCTCTGCAGCATATGTCTAATTGGCGACACTTTCACCAGTTAGAAACCAATTAATTAATTTTTTTACATCATCAGTTACGATAAAACACATTTGCATTCGAGTGCAATGTGAATATGGAACTCTGTAGTGCATGCAGTGGAATTTCTGACATAATGTGGCTTAAAAGAATAAATAATCCCTATAAACATGTGGAGCGCAATTAGGAAAATGAACACTTTGTTAAAATTCTTGGAGTGAAGTAGCATGAACAAAATCCAGCATTCACAGTGGGTCCCCAGGACCAACGCTGAGAACCACTGATTTATTTACAGAGCACTGCGCAGAAGGTCAATCTCAGGAGAGCATGTGAGGGTAATGTGGGATTGCGCTTTGGCCCATTTTACAGAGCAGAGCCAAGTAAACGAGAAATGCTAACGGATTACTGTGCCGTAATAAAAGAGTGTGTCCACAGCGCTTATTCCCTTGTAGCTAAGAGATGTTTCCTGCTCGAATGCACTTCTCAGATCTGTCTTTGAATGTTCAATTCGGCTGTTTTTCCTCTTTCACGGACGAGAAACAGGGATCGTTAAATTATCCCAGTGAGACGGGGAAATGCTCCCAGGAAAAGTGTTTTTGTTCTTTTTTGTTTTTGTTTCGTCCTTTTTTTAAGCGATTGTACACATGTGAATGTTTTTGGCTGAGCTCAGACTCCCCTGGACTGGAGCACTGTCATTGTGTTGCTGTAGCTGGTTTTCATTTCTTCCCTGGTCTCCTGGGTACAACTGGCTTGTTGTTTCCTGCTCAGACCTTTGGAGATCTCTGCCGCACCCAGCAGCTGCAATTTGAGGCTCTTCTGAATTAAAATATGAGTATGAGCCTTTCATGGCAAAATTAAGAATCAGCGGATACGGTTAAGAATCCCCACCGAGAAAACGTCACCCCTCTGAGAACGACTGATGTTTGACAGCTTATGGGAGGCTATTGCAGAATGAGTACCAGCACTACAGAGAACAGTTCTACAAAACCAGCAGTTTCTTCTCTATATAAATGAGAGGCAGAAGCACACGTGATAAAGTTCGCGAATCTCGGCGTCATTAGGGAGAGAGTTGTGCATCACCAGATGCTGTTGCTCTTTGAAGAGAGGGTTTGAAGTTTGGAGTCTGGGAATTCAAGAAGAATTATCAGCAGCACACAGGTTTTAAAGATGCAACTGAAGTAGTGTTTATTAAACTCTGAGATATGCCTGAATAAATTTGCGATATGAATGCTGAAAGTAATTAACTGGTGCAGCAATCTGTGTGAGTCAAAGATTTGGTTTTTTGTTTTTGTTTAATGATTCAATTCACAGCTGTGGCAAAATGATTATTTTAATTATTTCAGGGAGTCATTAGCATCCAAAGTAACACCAACAAATTCAGTATCACTCAAAGATTTGGATTGACTGAGAAATTAAATTTTGCTTGAATTATTCTATTCAGAAAGGCAAGTAGCATTAGATTATATAAAAATTATATATATTGGCAATGTTAATATTCATGGATGAAAAACTGCTTTTTATTCAAAGATTATACGTGATTGCAAAGCCTAATTTTTTTACTCTAATGCCCTGAATTCTAACCAATGTGCTGAATGCGCTCGAGCTAATGTTCTACCTAAGACATGTTACTGAACATTTCCACGCTATGATTATAGATAGTATCATTTTAGTTTAAACCATCGACAATAGTTAGCATCAGTATTCAGTCCTCTTTTTGGGTCTTTAGGCAGTGCATATTCTTAAAAGAGAAGGTATGACAGTCAAGGAATTTTAAACCTTAATAAAACTCAGATTTCAGTGGGTGGGTTGACCTATGGAGACCTCATATTTTTCCAGGCTAGTTCCTTTCAGGCATAGACTTCCACCCCCATACACTCACACACACACACATATGCACACACACACGCACGCACGCACGCGCGCACACACACACACACACACACACACACACACATATGCACACACACACATATGCACACACACACACACACACACACACACACACACACGCACACACACACGCACGCACACACACACACACACACACACACACATATAATGAGAAGGACAGCATCTGGAATGGCCCACAGGCGCAATCCTACGGAGGACTGAAGTGAGAGCAGCTGGCTATTATAAAACTAGCTTGTTTATTGATTTTGTCTATTTATTATGCCTATAGATACCGTCTGTGATGTATGTAACCAATAATGAATGGTTGAGAGCCAGTTTCATACATGAAGATGAAGGCTAGTCCTAGATTAAAGTGATCATTTTTGCCTAAGAATAAGAATTATTTGTGCCTGTGAAACCAGTCCTGCATGCTTTAAGTAGCATTAAGCGGTACTGTAGTTTTTTTTTTAATAACCTGACATGGGAATATCTTATGGACTGGAACTCTATGATTAGCTGCTCTCTGCACACTCTAGAATGGACTGCTTAGATCACAGAAATGGAAGACTCTATTTCTTATTGCAGATAATAAATAAACTTGAGTTAAAACTGAACACACACAAATATATATATGTTTTTAACATATTTTACCAGCTCAGTTGATGTCAACTGAACATTCTCCCTTTTGATGAGAATTATAATATCAGGGTCGAAGGACAACATTGAACATATTGAAACAACAGAGGGTGGAAGCATTTTATACTCTGTATTTGGAGTTAAACTGAAAGCAGATGGAAATATTTCAGGATCTGCATGTTTTTGCTTTTGTTTTGCCAGGTTACTATTTCCATGTACTATCTGGGGCCTTGTGTTTGGTTTTTGGAAAAGTAAGATTGAATATTTGAGGGATGAAGCAAAACGTGTTTATGGTTTAGAGGATACATTTTTTTTAATTAACATTGAAGAATTTCTGGCTGGAGTCAGCAGTTACAGACTCAAATATCATTGAGAAAAATTGCCTTTGGGCAATTTTGAACTCACTCAAAAATAGATGAAGCAAAAACACATTTACAGTAGTTTTTCATGTTATTAACTCAAGGACTTAACTTAAAGAATGGGTCAGGTGGACACCAGGTGGGGGATCAGGAGATTTATTTGGGAACCCAGACACAGGAAAACGCGGCACACAGGCCGAAAGGAAACACCGTGCACATGCACTGAACCAGGACTACTTAGGTACTCTGCCAAGGTCAGGGAAAAACCGAAATACACACTCAACGAGTGGCTCGAAATAAATAAAACAAGTTGACGAAAATGACGGACTAAGACAAGGAGTACACAGAGCTTGAAAAACAACAGAAATGCTTGGGGTGCTCGGGAACAGAGATACTCAATGTTGCTCGGGTTCAGGTAACGCGTCTGTGTCTGAAGCGAAGTCCGGTCTGACATCTCTTCCCTCTTCCCAGAATAAATACACTAGGGAGGAGGCGGGGACAAGGCAGGCATCCTCAAGGGGAAACAGAAACACATGGGACTAATAAACAAATTCAGGAAGACCGGGTAACAATAATGACTCGAGACAAGACGCCAAGACGATCAATCAAACTAGACAGTTTAGATTGAGGTAATCTGAATGTGAGAAGTCCAAAGAACCACGAGAACTGCAAGAGAAGCATAGCTTTAAACATAGTTAATCAGGGAAAGCTTCAGGCAGAATTTGCTTAAAGCCAGAAATGCACGCATTCGCTAATGAGTTAATTAGGTTAGTAACTACGAGATGAAATATTTACACACCCTTAAGTGCTGGTTAGCACGGTTTGTAATGGCCCTATCAGAGAAAGCATTCACTCAAAGTTTTCAGAGAACACATTCACTCAGAGTTTGGCGAGACCCAGAATTAAGCACAGGTGGAAGCAATGAATGAAATACCAAAGCCGAAACCGAAGGAGTAAACGTGATTGGACAACGAGACTCAGGCATGCAGGCTGTCACACGACATCACAGGAACCAGGTTAGGGGGAATAGGTGGTCAGGCCGCAGGATTGGAGCTGAAACACAAACCAAGAGAGACACGGGGAAAAACACACAAGTACAAACAAGCACACAGAGCAGAATCATAACACCAGAAGAGGTTGTCCGTCGTTGTGTGTCAGCGTCTGTAAACATATTCTTCTTCGAAAATACTGGGCAAATGAGGCTGAAACTTGGCATGTGTGTTCCTACCCACGAGGACACCTGAGTTTGTTCGAGGCATTCCGATCCAACTTCAAATATGGTGGCTTTGAAAATGCTATTTTGGCTCATTAGTCACTCATGTCTGGAGTGATTCAGCTGAAATTTGCTGTGTATGTGCCAAATAGCAAGACTGAACATATATATTACGGGTGTAGCTGTGCATCATATTTTATGGTGGCTTTGGAAGCCTTATTGAAAATGCTAGTTTGGCTCATTCGTCTCTCATTTCTGGAGTGATTCAGTTGAAATTTGCTGTGTATGTGCCAAATAACAACATTCAACATATATAAATCTGGTTTCGCTGTACATGATATTTTGACCTTCATTTGACCTCTGTCATGCGGCCACGCCCCTTAATTCCATAAATATCTTTAAAAATCTTATTCTCTAAAACTGTGTGACTGATCGAGCTGAACCTTTGTATACACCACCCTGTAGCTAGGGAGATTAAAGTTTGTTAGAGGTGTTCTGATTCCATTTCTAATATGGCAACAGCGGCAGCCATATTGAAATTTCCTTTGTAGATGCTAAGCAGCGAGGCTGAACACACGTTACAGGTTTAGTTGTGCCATGCATTTTGACCTTCATTTCAGCTCTTCATTTCACCATTGGGCCACACCTTTTTATAGGAAATACCAGTAAAAGCACTTTTTCACTGATCAGGCTGATAGTGTTCAACTGTATGAAAAGTATATTATTGCTACAGGAAAATATAGAGCTATCAAGAGTAAAATTCACTATGAAGCCAGCTGTTGTGGGAAGCCTCAGGAAAGAATATGGTGTGGAATAGTGAAGCATTAATTGGTAAGTAGACTGTTGGGTGCCTGTTGGAAATGATTACCACAGAACATTCCATCTGTCCTCTATCTTTCGATCCTGGAGAGTGTATGAATCTGATAAATACACTTTTCCAAACATGCCACATGTTTTATTTTTTCCCAATTTTTTCCCAATTTTTATTTGCAAAATAATTCTGATTGAATTTTTATCCCCCCGGCATATAATGCGGGGGGATATAGCGATCAGTGTGTCCGTCCGTATGTCTGTCCGTCCATCTGTAATAAAATCGTTTCCAGACCAGAACTCGAAAACCAAACCACTTACAAACACCAAATTTGGTATGGAGCTTCTCCTTATGGTCTAGTTGTGCCTTTTGGGGGTTTCGGTCTGTCCGTCTGTCCGCACAACCTGTAAGTTACACAACCTACAGCCGGGGGGATCCGCCATTGCCAGATGGCTCTTGTTTTGGTTTCGAAAACATTTTTATCAATTAAAAAAATGTTTCCAGTTTATAATGTACACTGTGAGTTTTTATTTCAAAAATATTTGAATTACCATGTTAAAACATGTTTATGTATTAATTTAATTTAATAAGTAATACCATTCAGTCGTTGACTTAAACAAAATGACTGTAAAACTTTGGTGGAGGGATTGTCCAGGTGAGCAACAGTGCCGTGGCACTATTTTTTTTTTGGTTAATTTCAACATCGTCTGTGAGAATTTATCTGTTCTGGTCATTGCTCTTTGAAGAGCAAGACTTGTCAGATAGTTGCATCAGGTCTCTCAGTGCTGGGCCAAAGAAATGCTGTGCATCCTCCAACCCCCCACCCCCCCATGTATGCCTCTAAGGTAGAAGAACATTTTTAAACTGTCTTAAGTATCTTGTTATGTGTTTTTCTCTTGCTCTCATTAGATTAACATGTTGCACTGCAGCATCAAAGTCCTCATCATTTTTGGCATATTTCCATTGACTTGAAGCACTTTGAGCTTGGTAAAAATGTTTTATAAATAAAGATTAGTCTAATTACCTGTCATACTACTAGTAATGTACATTTGCACGAATGAAACTACTTTTGGTTAATTAGAAAGCATAAATTGCATTTGGTGAAGATACAGTTGGATGAATATAGCATTCCGCATTCTTTTTTTTTTTCACAAAATAAGGCGTCACCAGTGTTGTATACCTGCAAATGAATACAATCTGGCATCTTGGCCTGACAAGTGGTGGTAACATCGTGGCTGTAGGTTGAATCTTCACGAGCGCAACAGCCAGAATGACCAGTGAACTTCGGAATGTGCATTGATGCGCATTCCTAGTTTTAGTTTCTTTGCATTGTTGAAATTCCTGATTTCCACTGGTATCTGTGAAACTGGTGAATTGAATCATCTGAATGAAGGAATCATCATTGGTGATTGAATCACCTGTTTCTGAATTACACAATATGATTTCCTTTGCTTTGATGGAAAAACAGTGGAGTGGATGGGGGGTTGGGGGGAGGGGGGACATCAGTGCACTGTGAAGGGAGACTTCACAAATACAATTTCGTGACTCGAGGTTAAGGGCATGCTGGCCTCTTCCTTCTAAAAAAAGCCTCGGCCGGCCAACCTTTTACAGGGAAGAGTCTAAAATAAAACCAGCTGTCACTGTCTGCTCCGATAGCAGAGGTGAAGGCTCTCTGCTGGAGCTGGTCTCCAAACCTAAGGGCTGTTCCTCCTCTGGCTCTCCTTTTCCCAGACGGCTGGGTTAATTCAGGGCCCTTTCTGTGGATTCTATCATTCCGGCCAACCCTGAGATCAAGCGGAACAAACCTGGTGAGCCCCTGCAGCCGACCTGAACTCTCAGCCTTGCTGCTCCCTTAAAGCTGGTCTTTCCCTTGCTTGCATCTCATGGCTGCCTCTGTCGCTTGACTGAGGGAGACAGCAGTGATATCAAAGCATGGTCTTACAATATTGTAACCTAGCTGATGACTGGATATGAGTCTTTGAGTCTAAGTGCTTTTTTTGTGAGTCTTGTATTTTCACATCTCAGGGTGTGTATGAATACAAACACTTGCCTGATCACAGCTTATTTTCACTGTCAGTCGCTGCCTGTAGAAACTTTTTATGCTGAGGTTGGAAAAGGATGCCGACCCTGTAAAATGCAATTTTTTTAGTAATAGTTTCATAACATATCTCCCGAACAGTTAAATATGTGGCCTTACACATGCTCAAAAATATATGTTTTAAGTATATTTACTGCAATGAATATCTTAAATCAGCCATTTCTTAAATTGCATTTATTTTTAGGAAGGCTCTTTAACAGTGGAAAAATAAATGCAGAGTCCTATAGAAGAAAATGAAAATTTCTCAACAGATTACGTAGACTCTTCTGATCTCAGTATGGGCGGTTAACTTTGGCTCCTCGGTCGTCTCATTGGTTTTGATGTTTGAAGGTGCTGCGACCATTTCATAGAATGTATGAGCTCAAAGACTTTAATGACCGAAGATGAGCAAGGATATATTTCGCTGACACTGAATGAAACTTAAAAAACTGGCTGGCGCGATTGGAATCAAAAACAGTGTGTTATTTACTTTTTGGATGTGCTTTGCATGTCGTGTGCTGGACATGCTAGCGAGAAATCTTGCCAACTCGCTTATACGCATACCAAACCCCCAGGGCATAGTATCATGTCATCGAAGACACACTGCCTTTTTCATCCTATTTGCATATTCTTTGTTCTACGGAGCATTATATGGTGGTTTTAATATCATCCTGTAATAAGCCAACACAGCGCAGTATTTTGGAGCTAATTATTTTACTGGCTTGAAGATTAAAGTAAAACATGGGAATTTAAAAATTTAAAGTACTTCTTAAAATGTACATAACAGTTATTCTCCTTCATGTTCTTCCCATCACTCACGGCCAAAGTGTTTTGAAGTGAATTCTCATTTTGCATCTCAATCTTTCAATATGTCTCCTCTGACTAATGTGTGAAAAAAGGACAACACTGCAAGGTTTGGCCCTCTATCATCACTGAGAATGGAAGTTACTTGTCGTAAATGCCTTGTACATATAACAAGCCTTACAAAGCCGTCAATCTTAATTCTATGTCTGCAAGCAGCAGTAACTTGGGGGTCACTGCCCAGGACTAAGCTGAATATAACTGCTAAGCACATTTCTCAGGCAAAGACCAACTATAATCTCTAATTAAATTTCTAGACTTCCCTCAGAATGCTGAGTGCCCTCTTGCATCAGGCATATGAAATTAGCAGAACATACTTCAGTGTTGTCTGTCATCACGACAGGCGGCTGTGAATTTCTATTGAAGTGATTGCAGGCACAATTTTGAGAAAGCAGCTCTATTTTAAAGTGCATTTAAATAAAGGATCTGTCTGTGTCGGCTGCTGTCTTGCTGCCTTCGATAACAAAAGACCGACAATGCTAAAAGTATGCTTTGCACCCTCAAAAAGTCCTTGGCGCCAGAATGAGAAGTGTTGATGACGCTTGTATTGAGAAAATGTTGTAAAATTGACGGGGTCGAGATTTTTGGATGGCTCTTTGGTAATTAGCTTTCAGCTGAGGAAGTTTTCCTTCCTGAGTGCTCCAGTCTCACTGGGAAACCTGATTCTTTTAGGCTCGGGGTTTAAAATAAAGTTGATTTATTTTCCAAATGGAATCAGCTCTTCAGTTACTTCACTTTCCTCTTATGCAAGCTCTTGGGTGTTTTGAACTTATCAGGTGATACCCCAGTTTATTTTTTGTATTTTTGGCATCAAAACAAGTGCTAGCAGAAGTTTTTGCTCCGTATGCCAGCTACGCGACTAATCCGGCAGAATACTCAAGCAGACCCTGTCTCATGTTTTTTTTTCTTGTCGAATTATTGCAGGCATTTACATCACCTGAGAAGATGTATGTCAGGTGGCACTTCAATTTAAGGGCTGGAGACGTTTATTTCGGGACTGAACGGGTCACTCGTAATTTTCTTTTTTTCCCCTGCTGACCAAATTCAGTAGAGCCGTGAATCTTGTAACCCTAATTCAAAGTTGAACGTAATTTTATCACATGGCTCCATGGTGTTGCTTGAAATCCGAAAATCCTTTGGAATGCTTGACCAACAAACAAAGCAACTATTTTTTAGTATCTCGTCCCGGAAGTTCCTTCCCAATTTGTTTTCCCTGCAGCATGAAGTCAATTGTGCGCTGTTCTGAAAAAGCTGCCACCCACCACTGGCTGGTACATAAAGGTATCAAATCCATGCCGTGGCAGTCACTACTGCTCCGCAATGTGGCGCCTTAACCGAGTGAGCTAACCCAGCAGCCAAGCTTGCTTTATCTTGGCTGAACTGTGCCGTTCTGCTGCAGGCTCCATTCCTCACAGTCAATACCGTATTACTATCAATAAGCCCTACTGTTGTATGTACTCCATCTCTGTATCTGGCTCCTTGTCTGGATCATAACTGTAATATATACTGAGCATATTTCATTTCATTCCATTCTGTGGTTGTTTCCTGTTGCCGAAGAGGCTATTATTGGTTCATGGTCAGTTCATAACTGTGTTTTAATTCTGATGAGCTCTTTATTGCTTGTTTTCTGAACAGATGTCTGCAGTTTTACCTTAAGCTGTCATTGATATGTCTTTGTCACGATTAGTCTGTTTTGTTGTGATGGATGCCAGAATTCTTTGAGCATATGTGTTATGATTCTGTGTTTTGATGTCATGCCATGTGTTCATTGTCATATCTTTTCTTTATTCTTTTTGCCTATTGTACATTCCGCTTTTTTCTTTTTACGCCATTTCAGGTTTCATTGCGCTTGTCACCCCTGTCTAGTGATCAGTTTGGTTCAGTCCGTCTTCCCAGTCTGTGTGACTACATGCTTTGGGTGATTTCAATGGTTTCTGGTGTTTCATATTGTTACTTCAATTCTCGTTTACTTCCTTCACCTTGCTTTCCTAGATAAACTAATAATACAAACATTTATATTTTGTATCATAGTTTACTAACCTAACTAATCCCTGTATATATTACTAACTTACTAACGGGCACTTGGGTTGATTTGTAAAGCTGCACCGTTACTAATTACCAGTTATTCGATCTCAGCAATTGCCCTGCTCTAGTCTCCGCCTCTTGCTTTCCTTTCCCTGCATCTTTCTGCGTTTCTGTGAGATCTCTCGCACGTGCTTAATTGCTATCCTACACTCTTTGTCTGTGCGCTTAGAACTCCTTGACTGGAGCTGTTCTGTCATAGGGTGTCTGCATGGATCCTGTCCATGTCTTGGCTATTGCCAATTGTTTTGTTTTAGGACTTCCCCATGTGTGCTTACCTTTGTAATTAATTCTCATCCAATTCACCTGTTCCCTGCATAGCATGTGACTTCCCTCTTGTCTATTTAAAGTCATCACTGCAGTTCATTCTGTGTCAGAATGTTGATCAATACTCATTTGTGCAGAGCTCCTCGTATGCCTTTTGTTTATTGCTTCTTCACGACAGTTTTGTGCGACTCCGAGATTGCCTTGCCCTACTATTCCTGGTTTGTCTTGTTGGATTTTGACCTGTTTTTGTACGACCACGATTTCTGTTTTGGATGCCTTGTGTATGACCTATCTTTCTGGATTTCGACTACGATTTTTGGCTTACTCTTTATGTACTGTTGCACACCTTGCCTTACTTGTTTTGACCCCTGCCTGTCTTTTCAACTTCACTTTTTGGCTTGGCAGTTGTCTTCTGGTCCCGACCCTTTTTATATTAAAGGCTTACGATTTTTGGTATTCCTGTTTTCGCGAGTGGTTCCTGAACGCACCGTCACAATATGTTCTGAACTTGATGGTTTAGTTTCAATTGAAGCACCTATTACTAAAACCCCTTAAGTCACACTTGACTTGACTTGAGGGGTTTTAGTAATCAGTGCTTCAATTATGACTTGCATTGAAATATTCTTTTGCATTTGCTTTACTGTGTAAATTAGATCACCATCTTACTACATTCAATCAGAACATATATAACATGTTATTCCATACAGCCATTATGATGTGTTTGGCACTGTAATCTAATTCATTTTCATACAACATTGTGAAATGTTTTCTCCCAAAGCCTCCAACAATTGAAGACATAAAGATATTTTCCACATGATGACAACTAAGAAATTCAAAGAAACATTGTATTTTCCTTGAAGGCATTTTTCTCACAAATACATTCACACATACATGAATTGTTTTGCATTGTTATAGTTTGAATGAAACTATGGAACTCAAAACTATCTTGCTGTCATTCTGCCACTGAATGAATTTAGTGAATTTAGACTGGTTTTGTTCTTTTAGGGCTTTTTCAATTTAGGAATGTAGCTTCTAATATTTCAGTGTTCAAAGTGGCAAATTCACCTCAGCCTAATTTTCAGGACTGGCACAGTTCAGCCCTAAATCATCAGATGTCCGTGTGTCCGTCCGTCCGCCCATCCACAAGTCGGCAGGCTAAAAGTATTTTCCCTATTGGCCGCGGCTCATTACCCACAATTTTGCAACATACGGTCCGACAATATATTACGTTTTGACATATTCTTTTTTAATGTCCATTGCTGATTTTATATTTGTTTGATGATTAATGAAAAAAATGTTAAAAATGGGATGAGCATTAATCCAGTATTGCTTTTCGTGTGTTGCATTTCCTGGATAGGTAACCTAACTTTGCGTATGCATCACTACAAAACTGAATTTATATTCTTTTGGAGATAGGATTTGGGGTTTTCTTTTTGCAGCAGTAGATATTTTTTTCCATGAAGAGCACAAGAGAAGGCAGGGTTTGTGTAGATGTTCATATGGGTGAAATGCAGCTTGCTGTTACCATGTAAGTAGTATTAATAGATCCCCTTTTAGGCAAACAGGGGAGACATTGGGAGATAGGGCCATTTTCAACATTTATGCATATAACTCCACCAAAAATGGTCACGGCACTTGGAAAAAAAATACAGGACAAGTTTCGAACATGTTCTACAATATATCAAAGACTGATCCTCAAAATGGAATAATTCCGGATACTATGATACTATGATCCAGAATACGAAAGTAGGGGACCTTCGGAACTTTCATTATAGGAAGAGAACAAATGAAGCTACAAACATGTGACAAACACCATTATATAGCCAAGATATTGCAGAATTAGGAAGGTGTCACCGGATTTACTGTATCTTCAAAAGCCAGGGAACTAGATCCAGAAGAAAACCACCATTACGGAAAATTTGATTTTCGTGAATGACTACTGAACTAATATTGATATCATTATGAATTCAGTTGATTATGGTATGTTTTCTTGGTCAGGGAATTTGAAAAAATAGATGAAATAAATGTAGGACTAATATTTATGTGTAAATCACAACATAAGGGGAAATGTTGCATCATAAGAAAAAAAAAACAAAAGAAGCTAGAAACATGCAACAACCATCTTTAAACAGCCAAGACGCAGTGGAACTAATATTGATATAGGATTATGAATCAAATTGCCATGTTTTCATGGTCAAGGAATCTAAAAATGAAGATAAAATAAATGTAAGACTAATATCTATGGTGGAAGTCGCAATATGGAGGGAAATGTTGTGCTTGGCGGAGCTCTGCACTCTCTGAGTGCTTTTCTAGTTGGGAAATTAGATAAGATAATAATTGATTGTGTCTGTGCATTCTGTGCTCAAGTTGAGAGAGGGACAGTGCTGATTTGCTTTGCATCTTTTGGGAAAATTAGCGAGACATTATGGAGCTCAGTGTGCATATATAGTCCTGTAAGCCACTGGGGGAAAATGTTCAGTCATATTTTAAAGCTGGCCCTGGAGCTAGCAGTGTCCTTTAAGAGCAAATTTGCTGTATAAATTCCCATGCCTGACATTTTAAATTAAAAATAAAAATTAAATTCAGTTGCTGTTTTTTAAGCATGTAATCCATCACTCAGTGCCTGAGGTCGGCCGCTGTTTCTGTAGCGATGACTGGGATCTCAGGATCTCCTTACTCCATATTCTTCCCTCTTCCAAAGGAGATGTTGATTCTTGTTAAGTATTTATGTTTAAAATAAACTCATTTAACCCTTTCAGCACCGCGGGCAACTATAGTTGCCCAATGACGGAAGATATCAGAGTCGCATGTTGCTGAAAACCTATCATGCGGCAACTTGTTTAAAAGAGCTCCCCTAAACAAGTTGCCACATGATAGGTTTTTAACAGCTCAGGATAATGAAAATTTTAATTCCTTGAAAATGTATTCGGCGCTCAAAGGGTTAAAGCTAAACTGCAGTGAGATGAAGATTGAAACGTTCTGCTCCACATGTGGGTTGTTTTCTTCGCTTGCTTTGTGGCTGTGCGTTTGGGAAACAACGGAGGAGTTTTTGTTGTCTGGCTGGCTCTGTCACTCTTCAAATCCCAACAGCTGGAGTGCTGATCATGAAGGGAATTTTTAGAGTGCTAATGCTTATCAGGACAGATGCATTTTTTTGGTCTTAATTTGCTGTAAAGCACTGACTTTGGCTCGTCGGTGTGTCCTTATACATACTCAGTGAAATTAATTGACTATCACAGTAAAAAGGGAGCAGACATGTCTCTGGAATTTTCATGAAACAAAAATGCCCTTACATTTGTGTGTGTGCATGAATGTGTGGGCATGTTTGCGTGTGTGTGCGCGTATGTGTGTGCCTATGAATGTGTGGAGATCTTTGTGTTCATGTGTGTTTGCTTGCATGGGTGTTTGCGTTTGCGTGTGTGTGTGTGTGCGTGCGTGCGCGTGCGTGAGAGTGTGTCTGTGTGCATGTATTTGTATGTTTGAACATATGGGTATACACTTGTGTCTGTGAGGGTGAATTTGTTTGTGTGTAAGGCTGTGTGTTTGTTTGCGTGTGTTTTAGCATACACATTTCCATTCTTGGGGATGTAGTCAGGCAGTATCTTTACCACATTGCAACAAAAATGACCGCACCACAAATTTATCCTTGAAAATGGTGTACTGTAAAGTTCAAGCTTTTCAAAGTTTTTATGATCCTGCTTGAGCCGTACTGTATATATTCAGCTTTATTTCCTCTTCCTGTGCTTAACTGATGCCTGTTGTCACTGCTCTCTCGGTAGCTGCAGGCAGCACGCAAAGAGCCAGGACTGGATTTCCTGTGGAAGCTGACAACGCGAGCAAAGTAGCTGAACCGGAGGGTGCGGAGAAAGTCCCAGTGAAGGAACGCGTGGCCATGTATCAGGCTGCTGTCTCCAGAACGGAGGTCCCAGGATCCTCCAGTGAGGTGAGATGCTCACCTTTACTCCATAGTCTTAACATTTGTCAACTCATGAGTATCACAGAGAGGCACTTTATCAACAGTGACTGTACCTTCACTACTGGGCGTGATCAATACATTGATGAATAGTGCAGTGAGAGACAGCAACTACACTACACTGGGGGATAATCAATTCCACTTCAGTAGCAGTCTGATTACACCAGAGAAGAGAGGTGGTGCTGTGGTGCTACGGTGTGCACTTTTTCAATAGAAGGAAGGAGTTCAGGGGTTCAAATCCCTGCCAAGAAGGTTGTGGGTTCAAATCCAGCCCAGTTTTTATGGGATTCGGCTGGGTACTCTGGTTGCCTTCCGTTCTCCAACAATGCAGTACTAGTCAAAAGCTTGGACTCACCCACATTTTTTCTACAATAAATGAGGAAAAAAAAACACCTTTTATTTTGAAAAAAACTATCTAACGATTTGGGAAACTAACCTCAATTAGTAGTAGTAGTAATTGCTTACTCATATTGCTGAATCACTTGGTAATAATGATGAGTTCATGCCTGCTCTGCTGTCAAAGTTCCCAAAGATGTTCTACGCTTATGACTTGCTTCTCATTGACCTGCATGTCCAATAAGTTCTGAACTAGTTTAACCCCTTTAAATGCATTTTTTACTGAAGATTTCCCTTTAGTTAAAAGTCAGAAAAGGCATTTTTTCATATTGAAAGACAATGGCACATACATACTCTATATCCGCTCCTGCTGGTTAGATGGCTTCACTGAGCCTACATCGCACTTACTGTGTATTGAGAGCAATATTCAATATTGGAAAATATCTAGATGTTGCACATAATTTTGTACACATTTTCCAGTTATTCAGCAGGATATATTTGTGATTGTTGGAAACCTTGGGATCTCCTCCAAAATTTAGAATAAGCCCGAAGCTCTGCAGATTTGAATACACCAGCTGCATTTTATGGATCCATGTTGTTATGATCCAGCAATCAAGTGCGGAGATGCAGCACAATCCAATAGTAGGGTTTACTGATAGTACTAGATGGACAGTGAGACATAAATCAAAAGAGAATAGGACAATTTAGTTCAGATATTACAGGTGAGGCTGTGTGAGCAAAGCTAATGTCCTGCCAGTGGCTTTCCATGATGACTGCCAGGTGAAGGGCACATTTTGCCAGAGCCAAACTGTCAGATGGCAGGATGGTGAAGCTCAGCAAGAATGCAGTCTCAATCCTGATGACCACAGAAAGATAGGGAGCCTGTTCCCAATAAACTGGGCAGAGGAACAAACTGGGAGAGGATTAATAGGAACACAGTCCCAATCCTGGAGGCCATGTTCTCATGGATTTTGGAACCTGTTCCTCTTAACTAAACAAGGAAGAGTACTTCTGTAAATGCATCACTCAGATGAGGGGGGCTAATTATAAGATGTGACACAGCAGGGATAAGGGAAGCACTCAGGACGCAAACCAATCAAAGCAGCAATACTTCTAACAGACACACATTGTGTGTCACACATCAAGCTGCTGGATGGGAGGAGACATGTAAAACATTCGCCTGAGGGCTGTGACACAAATATCAAAGTCAAGTCGAAGTCAAAGTGTACTTCACTGTCAAAAGTCTATGTAACAGGGGCTAACACAGAAATTTGAAATTGCGTTTGACCAGTCTCCAATGTGCACTTAAAAACGAAACATAAAGATAAGACATTGACAAAAATCACACACACATACACATACACACACACACGCACACACACACACACACACACACACACATAGTGTGTCGTAAAAAAACTAACATACTGATACAGACATGAACAATAAATACACACACACACTCACACACACACACACACAGCGTGCAATAAGAAGACTAACATACTAATACAGACATGAACAATAAATACACACACACACACACACACACAGTGTGCAATAAGAAGACTAGCGTACTGATACAGACATGAACAATAGATACACAAAAACACACACACACACACACACATAAACACTCACAGCAGCAGAAGTACAATCAATGGACATACAGGTATTGTACCGTAGTGTAGATGCAGTATGTAAGGTGCGAAGAATAAAGTGCAAGTGACATGTCTTGTAAATGTTCATGGAACCAATGTCCCTGAAATGTTCATGTAGTTTTCCTCAGTGTGTTGATGAGTCTGATGGCTTGAGGGAAGAAGCTGTTTCCCAGTCTGCTTGTGTGGCACCGCATGCTACGGTAGCGCTTCCCTGATGGTAGTAGTGAGAACAGTTTGTGTTGGGTGAGTGGGATCTTTGATGATGTTCATTGCTCTCTTGGAACAATGTGAAGTGCACAGGTCCTGAATGGCTGGTAGGGGTG
Organism: Gymnothorax reevesii; assembly: GCA_029721435.1. Taxonomy (NCBI): domain Eukaryota; kingdom Metazoa; phylum Chordata; class Actinopteri; order Anguilliformes; family Muraenidae; genus Gymnothorax; species Gymnothorax reevesii. The sequence continues at coordinate 25,319,160 of CM056587.1, read as the reverse complement.
ATCTGATGATCTTTTCTGCAGTCCTCACCACCCTTTGTAGTGCCTTCTTGTCTGCAGCTTGACAGCTGCCGTACCAGACAGAGAGGCTGCTGGTCAGGATGCTCTCAATGGCACCCCTGTAGAAGGTGATGAGTGCAGATGTGGGGAGGTCAGCTCTTCTCATCCTCCGCAGGAAGTGGAGTCGTGTTTGTGCCTTTTTGACCAGGGAGGTGGTGTTTGTAGTCCATGAGAGGTCATCTGTGAATGCACTCCAAGGAACTTTGTGCTTTTCACAGACTCCACAACACTGCCGTTGATGATGAGTGGGTTGTGTGTTGATTGTTCTTTCCTGAAGTCTACAGTTATTTATTTTGTTTTGTTGACGTTGAGCAGCAGGTTGCTCCTCTCACACCACCTGATGAGTTGGTGTACCTCCTCTCTGTATGCCGAGTTGTCCTCGTCTCTGATGAGGCCCACCACTCTGGTGTCTTCGGCGAATTTGATGATGTGATTTGTTGCGAATCTGGCACAGCAATCGTGGGTCATCAGTGTATACAACAGTGGAGATAAAATGCATCCTTGTGGGACCCCGGTGTTTATGATGGTGGTTGCAGAGGAGTTGTTGCCGACTCTGACTATCTGCTGTCTGTTTGTGAGGAAGTCCAGCAGCCAATTGTGAAGTGAAGTGTTGATGCCTATTGCACTCAGCTTGTTCACCAGATGTTGGGGAATTACAGTGTTGAACGCGGAGCTGAAGTCGATGAACAGCATCCGTGCGTGACTGTTTTTGTTTTCCAGATGAGCGAGACAGAGGTGGAGTGCTGTTGTTGTTGTGGGGAGGGTGGATGTGATGTGGGCCTTTACCAGTCTTTCAAAGCACTTCATCATGATGGGAGTGAGTGCTATGGGTCTGTAGTCGTTTAGTGATGATGCTGGTGACTTATTTGGTAGTGGTACAATGGTGGTAGCTTTAAAGCTTGCTGGTATGGTGGCTTGGTTCAGAGAGATGTTGTAGATGTCAGTGAGGACGTCGGTGAGTGAGTCTGCACAGTCTCTGAGCACACGCCCGGGTATGTTGTCTGGACCTGCAGCTTTTGTGGGGTTCACCTTGAGTAGGGTGTGATTTTATGGAGTATATGGAGTATCCAATTCTTGCTGAAAAAATGGAAGGACTTTGTCCATTTACTGGGAAAAATACTGCTTCTTTAAAAAAAAAATTGAAATTTCAGACGCACTCAAGGGTCTGAATTATTTTATTTTCACTTCTGACAGTTTATCTCCAAGCACATGCCATGTTAAATTGTGCAGAGAAGTTAAACCACTTCAATTTAACTAAAAACGGGGTGCCATGACATAAGCAAAGTGTGTCCAAACTTTTGAACAGTACTGTATGGTATTCATACTCAGGTAATTGATGACTGAATTGCCCATAGACATGAGACCCTGAGCCTACTGTCTGGGGTGTATTCCGCCCATTCGCACGTTGTGTGCCGATGTAGGCTCCATAATACAAAGTAAATACAGGTATACCCTGTCCCCTCATCCCCCAATGCAACCCTGTCCAGGAATATTTGGGTATAGTAATCATGATGATTGTGTGTGGGGACATTAGAGAAACCTGGTTCCCATACAGTTTCTGCTTCAGTGAAAACATTTTCTTCTTTATTCAGTATCTTGCTGTTCATATTTATTTAACAGCAGCATTTCTTAGACTTGACTTATATTTTCTTCTTATTCATTTGAATGAATTCCAGAGGCTTTTAATCACTGCTGTTGTTGGTACTTCAGTGCTTTCACAATGAAGCAATGCTCTGGCCTCGCAGAAAGCCCATGTGGTGCATATTCATTTATTTCTTATTTTTCTTTCTCCAGGATGGCATCTATTGAGATTGAAATATCTTTCTTAGGCTGGATATTACATAAAACGCACAGCTACAAGTCAGGGGTACTTTGTAATAAAATCAACAATACAGAACATTACACAATAATTACACAGTGTATTGAATTGCAGAGTGAACATTTATCGTGGTTTATAGCAGTGGTTATTTATGTTGCATTAAACTGAAGTCAGTGACAGCTATTTGGGGTCAAACGTCAAAAGTAACAGAGCCTGTGGCCTTATTCAAGACAACAATTCCTCAAAGCACCATGGCAATCAGTAGCTCCTACTGGATAGCCTTACAAACTGTTGTTCATGTTTCCATATCCGTGGGAAGGACATCTTTTTGGAATACTGAATGCCTGATTTATTTGGCCCATTAGCAGAGACAAATGCTTTTAGCTTGTGCATTAACTAAGTACACAAATAGTGAGTGGAGGGAAACAATCACCACCTACCACTGGTCATGGTTTTGGTTTTGAAAGTGACAAAAGAATTTTGCTCTTGCGATGAGTAATTCAAGCCTGCGGTGTAATATGTTTATTTGTTTATTTATTCATGCATTCTTTGTTATGTCGGTTGTAAGACTCTAAACGTTCACTCCAGCAGGACTGTTGGAATTTCCACAGATGTGAAGCTCTTCTACATTCCTTCCCCAGACTTTTCTGTCCATTATGTCCCAAAAAAAACAAGCTTGATTTTTGATTTTCTTATTGAGAAATTAAAAGATTAAGCGGTTGATTTTTCCAAATATGCCTTTTAATGAATTTGGATATTATCCATTGACATAAGTAACTGTTTGTTTCTTGCACATAATTTGTTATTTACAGAGGTCATAATACTGAATTTTCACTAAAATAGGACATTATAGCACAGCTAAAGCATATACAAACTTTTGACTCTCACTGTGAGTGAAACTGTGTGTTTTCACCCTTGTCAGGTGATAGAGGAGGGTGAGGCCTGCTCTTTGCCTGGTGGGCTCAGCAGTGTGAAGAGTCACTTCGAGAGCCAAGAATTTTCTTCTTCACAAAGCACGGTCACCCAGTTCCATTTCAAGCAGAAATCTGTGCAGGTAATTATAGTGCATCATGGAAATTAATAGGCATTATTGGCATTGTAGGGACAAAGGAAATTTGTATTGCTTTATCACTGAGATGTCAACCGAGCTTACCCTTAGCCTCGTTTCCATCAAGAAGTCTGATTTTGTACATTTGAGCAATTATTTTTGCATTTCCATAGTCAAAAGTAATGAATGGTACCAAGTGAACTGTCCCAATCCATCTTGTTTTTCACTATCCCACTGTTTAGGAACCTAGCACACTGATCCAGCACTAAAAGGCGGAGCTAGAAATACTGCAGTCTATTGATTGGTCAAGAGAGAATAGTCGCTCTTGCTCGACGAGAGCTAAAAACATATGCTCCACTTACATGGTTGTCACAGCTATTACCATCCAGCAACACTCTGCCTACATTTAATAGTACTGCCTGTGTTGGTAATGCAAACCAGATCTAGGATTAAGGTTCTGGTAACTGCAGCCAAACATTGTGCATTCCTGTTGTTCTCAACATGAACTAAATAAATATTGCTCTACACGTCTTAAATTGTTTTGATTTACATTCATCTTTGGGGAATAAGGAGACTACACTAACCAGTTCAATTCGCTTCATTTTTTGGTCTTCTATTTTTAATCTTTTATTTACCAAACATGGCATTAGCCTATTTACATGTAAAGGTACCTACCCTTGTAGATAATACCCCCAGGCTTTGCCTTCTCATGCGGGATAAAGCAATCTGCGTGCAATTCTGCTTTTTTCTTTGTAATTTTAAGTTATAATGATGGAAATAGATATGGAACCTGGGGGCATTCAGAATTGAAAGTGCTGTACACATAGCAGTCTGATGCACACAGCACTATTAGATGATGACTGACATGAACCAACGTTTGAGGCAACGCATTGCAAAACTGAGACAAGGTTTCAGAAAACAATGAAATGCTGTTATTTTAACCACAGATAGATGCATGCAGAAATACAATGAAATTTGGTCCTAATCATAAATAAGTGTGTCTCTGTGAGATCAGCCATTTCAGTGATCTAGTTCTGGCATCCTCTAGCAGATTTTGTTGATTGGTGTCCAGCCACTGCATGAATAATTAGTGCCACAGGTATTATTAATGATACAATGGGATATTACTCATTGTTCTGTGTGTGTATGCAAGAGAGTCTTTGCATGTGTGTGTGTGTGTATGCGTGTGCGTGTGTGTGTAAGTCTTTGCGTGCGTGAGAGCATGTGCGCGCACGCATGAATGTGTGTCTGCAAGTGCGCGCGTGTGCGTGTGTGTGGGCAGGGGGGATGACATTTCCTCTTGTCTAAACATTTGCATTTGATCCCACATTCTGCTCACAGAATGTCACCTGAAGAATCTCCTGTAGTTCATTGCTCTGTTAGTCCATTTTGTGAATGTAAAAGCCTTGATCAGTTATTTACAGTAATGGGTGAGAGGATGTGGATGTGTTTTCCCCTCAGGATGTGTCGAGCTCATCAGTGCTGATCGGGCGAGGGAGCAGTAAGGAACTCTCCCCTCCCTCTCAGCGAGGTGCTCTCTCCAGGGATGAAAAGGTGAAAGCCAAACAGAAACACACTCTTATAGTTCTCAGACTTTTCCCATGAAGTTCTACCTGTGACTGCATGGCATTTGAAGACTCAAGCAGGGCTGTCCAATTCTGTTGCTGGAGATCTTCTTTAAGACCTGTATGTTTTTAACATAACCCTATCAAAGAACCTCTCCTTTTACTGTGGAATATCATTTTGAGATAATAGTCAGCAGTTAATCAAACTGGTGCCAGACTAGGGCTGTCGTGAAATTCTACTGGATGGTAGATCTCCAGGAACGTAGTTAATTAGTCCTACTCTCGGGCAATAGTCGCACATCTTCACTATTGATCAATGACATAAATGTACATTTTGTCTCTTGTCTTTTCAAATTGCGTGATTCGACATGAAGAATTGAGCAGTCGAAATTTTATAATGCCAGTTATGCTTTATGTTTTAGTTCAGATGCTGTGAAAAGGGGATATGGTTCACTGAAAGGAAATTTAACTGTATAAGTGATTCATTAATTCCTTTCCGCAACTTGTTGTAGGTCTCACACCATCGGACTGTTCACCACGACAACACTACCTCCAGCTACGAGAACCATTTTCATGAAATGGGTAATGCACTATTACACTTTTCTGACAATGTCGACTGAATTTTTTTGGAGCCAAAATGGGCACATACTGTGTTTTATTTATCAGGTAAATCATTTGGCTGCTTGCGGATTCATTCATATCCCTAATTCATGAAGGTTACGAAAGAAAACTCCTTGATACTATCAAACATACTGTAATCCTTTTCTTAAGATTTAATGAGGAAGCAAACATACTGAATTCTTATTTTTCATTTCCGTCTCTTTTAAGTTGGTGAAGACTCTGCAAAGGTATCCACACAGGCCTTGAAGGAGCAGTTTGAAAAAACCATTGAAGAGTCAACTCCAAAGCAAATGAAGGTACCCTGCCATAATGAACTCATGTGATGTGCAGTTCTACAATCCATTGCTGTGTTGTGCAAATACCTGTATGATTACCTTTCCCATAACAGCAAAACAGACCTTCAAATGTACAGTATACGTGCAATGTACAAAATCCTGAGTTACAAATTAAAAGAAAAATAAATGGGAAAATTTTATGTATATTGGGTACAGACTCAGTGCTGGACACTGAGATCATGATTTGGCCATTTGTTAAAGTGTTACAGAACACCTTTCAAATATAGCCTGAATGAGAGTCGTAGCCAATGACAATTACTCAACCCTCTCTATTCTTGTTCCTGAAAGATTAATCTCAGTCACAGTCAGGCTCACTGGGATCCAGGAGTAAATGTTGTTTCTCAAGCCTCGACGGAAAGGAGAAGTGAAAGCACGTCCAAGACTTTACGAGCAGAGGGGATGGCCAGTGTCTGTGAATCTGCCTATGGGTGCTCAGAGCATTTCCCTCCCCCTCCTGCCGATTTAATGGCAGGGCCTAAGGAAGTACTTGAGAGTTGCCCATCCCCAGAGCTTCCAGAAAGAACCAGCTCTCCCAAATACATGCCGAACAGGGAACAGTACTCCAAACAGAGAAACCTGTATGAGCTCAAGCGTCTGTACAAGCATATCCACCCGGAGGTGCGTAGAAACCTGGAGAGAGACATCTTCAGCGAGGATCAGTTAGAGAGTGGAGAGGAGGAATTGAGTGATGTCCTACAGGCTAGGTACATGTTTGAGAACACTGGAAACAGTCCCAACAAGAGTATGAGCCCGGAGAGGGAGTACCTAGAGTGGGATGAGATCCTGAAGGGCGAAGTTCAGTCCATGCGTTGGATGTTTGAAAATAAACCACTTGATTCAATTAAAGATGAGTCTCCAGATGAATACGACACTAAAAACATTGCCCAGCAGGAAATAATTGCGGGAAATGATGTCAGGTACACCACATGGATGTTTGAGACACAGCCTATAGACACTTTGGGGACAGAAACACCTGACTCCATTACACAAGTGAAAGGATTTCCTGAGCTGGCAAGAGGAGATGTACAAACTGCCACCTGGCTATTTGAAACCCAGCCACTGGACAGTCTGAATAAGATTCATCAAGAAGAAGAGGAAACTCAGGAAGTGACCCGCACACAAGATATTACTGGTGGGGATGTTAAAACTGCTAGATACTTGTTTGAAACACAGCACTTAGACTCTTTGGGACACACTGAGACTATTGACGAAAGTCATTTTCTGAGCCTAAAATCAGAATTGGAGGAAATCAAGGGTGATGTTAAGACGACGACTAAGATGTTTGAGACACAGCCTATGTGTGTTATTAGGGGGGACTCGGGTGAGATGCTGGAGATTATGACAATCCGCAGAGAGGAAACAGAGAAAGGGGATGTGAAGACCTCACGTTGGCTCTTTGAAACTCAGCCCCTCGATCTAATCAACAAAGATCCCAGTGAAGTAAGGGTCGTTTGTGGTGTGTCTATGGAGGACAATTACAAGGGTGGTGTGAACATGGGAAGATGGTTGTTTGAGACAAAGACACTAGACACTATCAACTATGAAGAATGGCAGAGCTCTAAGCTAGAAAAAGAAGAGATCCTTGGTGCCGATGTGAAAAAGTATTGCTGGGCTTTTGAGACCCAACCTATGGACACTTTGAAAGATAATTCCAATGACAGACCAGTGCCCACAGAAGACATTTTGGGGGGTGATGTACAAACGGCAAGGTATTTATTTGAAACTGTTCCTATGGATGCTTTGAAGGACAGTCCAGAAGTTGGTAAACTGAAAAAAGTGGTTACCTCTGAAGAGGAAAAAGGGGATGTGAGACACCAGAGATGGGTCTTTGAGAGTCAACCACTTGATGACATTAGGGAAGAAAAGAAAGAGTTCACACGGACAGTGGACCTGCAAAAATGTGATAAAGGGGATGTCACAAACTACAAGGAAATATTTGAAACAATGGACTTAAGCAGATGTGACGCAAGTCAAAAAATACAGGTTGAAGGTTTCACTAGTGGAGCTGTAAAGTCAAACAAGGATCTTTTTGAGACTACACCTATGTATGCTATGCAGGACAGGTCTGGACATTACCATGAGGTAAAAACAGTGCGACGGGAAGAGATAGTTGAAGGAGATGTCAGACGTTGCAAATGGATGTTTGAAACGAAACCAATTGACCAGTTTGATGAAAGCTTAAATAAGTTCCAGATTATCAAGGGGATATCCAAACAAGAGATTCAATCTGGTGATGTGAAAACAGCCAAGTGGCTTTTTGAGACACAACCTCTCGATTCCATTAAATATTTCAGCAATGTTGATGATGAAGATGAGAAGTCTCTGATTGAGGATGGCCTTACCATTGTGAAAGGAGATGTGAAAACATGCAGGTGGCTATTTGAGACACAACAAATGGATGAACTGTATGAGAAGGAGGAGGTGAACAAAACTGAAAGTGAGGAAATTCACAAAGGTGATGTGAAAACCTGCACTTGGCTCTTTGAGACCCAGGCATTGGATACCCTCAAGGATGAATCGGAAATGGTTCTTAGACCCTGCACAGTCCGACAGGAGGATGTTCAAGGGAAAGATGTACGCTCTGCCTGTTTTCTTTTTGAGACTGAGAATCTCGAAAATATTACAGGGGAAGAGGGTGGCAGCTTCAAGAGAGTTACTGAGATAGATATTCAATCTGGAGATGTATCCAGAATGAAGTATATATTTGAAAACCAATCTTCCGATATTGTCACATCCACTTCTGAAGAGATCATGCGAATGCTTAAGGCCTCTCAGACTGAAGACATTCAGAAAGGAAATGTGGTCAACTGTAAGTGGCTATTTGAAAACCAGCCTATTGACACCATTTGTGAGAGTTCAGAGGAGCCAAAGCAAATTCGCACTGTGACGGATGTGCAAGGAGGCAACGTTGCCAAAGGTTGTTTCATTTTTGAGACAACATCATTGGACAAGATTCAAGAAGATTCCTCTGAAACACAAATTGAAAGGGTTCTTACAGTTACACGTGATGACATGGAGAGAGGCGATGTAAAAAATTATACCATGCTGTTTGAAACGCAGCCATTGTATGCAATCCAAGACAAGGAGGGTCATTATCACGAAGTCACTACCGTTACCAAAGAGGAAACCATGCGAGGTGATGTAGTGGGCGCAAGATGGCTTTTTGAAACCAAGCCTCTCGATTCAATTAAGGACAGCGAAGTCTATGTTATTAAATCTGTCACTGAAGAGGACATTCAGAAAGGAGATGTGACCTCAGCTAGGTGGAGATTTGAGACTCAACCTCTTGATGAGATTGCTGAGGATGAAAAAGTCCTCATCAAAACAGTTGAGGATATTCAAGGGGGAGATGTCCAATCAAACAAGCGACGTTTTGAGACGAACGAGCAGCCCAGAAAGTGTGTCAGAACAGTTAGTGTCAGTGAAATCCAGAAGGGGGATGTTAGGACTTCCACATGGATGTTTGAGACTCGTGCCATTGACAGCATACACGGTGAAGACTCAGAGTATGATCAGATGGAGACTGTGACAAAGGAAGAGGTGTTGAAAGGAGATGTTAAGCAATCAGTTTGGCTGTTTGAAAAACAACCTCTGGATCACATAAATGAATCTGAAGCTACTGTGACAGCTCGGGAGGAAATACCACAGGCGGATGTCAAGACAACAACATGGCTTTTTGAGACAACCCCCTTCCATGAATTCAATGAACACAGTGTGGAGAAAACTGAGATTTTCGGTAAAAGTGTAAAAGAAACCCTTGAGGAATTATACAGTCAAAAAATGGTAGAATCCCAAGGCATATTAATAGAGGCCGATGAGATTGGTGATGTCAGAATGGCTAAATACAAGCTTATGAATCAAGAAGCTCCTGAGATTCAAAGAGAGGAAGTTATTCGGGGTGACTTGAAGAACATAATGATGAATCTTCTCAACAGACAGGATACAACAGAAAAAGGAATAATCATCGATCAGGAAGAAAGAGGAGACATCAACTCAACAGTAAAACAACTGTTTAATCAAGAAGTAGAAGAAAACTTGCAAAAAGAGGAAATAATAAGGGGTGACATTCAAGAGGCATTAAGTAACCTGTTAAAAGAGGAGGGGTCTACCAAACGTGGTATTCTCATTCAAGAAGACGAGAAAGGAGATGTCAGGATGACTATATACTCTCTTCTGAACAAAAGAGAACAAAATGGAATCCAAAAGGAAGATGTTATCAGCGGGAATGTGAAACGTACCCTCAGCAGACTTCTTTCCAGCTCAGATAGTGCTGACACATCTGTGAAGATAAAAGTGAGTGATACTGAGAGGGGAAATGTTAGCTTTTATTCAACCTGCATAGAATCTGGGGCATTGGACTATCTCAAAAAACTTCAGCTTGAGCCAGAAGAAGTTCTCCCAGATAAAACAGCGAAAGAAGAGATCATCGGTGGTGACATTGCAGGGACAAAACTTATCCTGAGGAGGAATCAAACTCAAATTGAACGCACAGTTGCTGAAGATGACATCGTCCCCGGGAATGTGCATAATACCATCAAAGTTTTTATGACTGAGCCAGCAGTTTCCCTCTGCAGCCTGCAGAGAGAAGAGATAGTGAGGGGGGATTTGAGAGCAACCCTCAGTTCACTTACACAGGCTATAAACCAGACAGTAAACATTGAAAAAGAAGAGGTAGTCAAAGGTGACATACCAACAGCTCTGAAGTCGCTAATGGATGCGCAGAATCAGTTTAAGGAAATTGAGAAGCCAGATATTGTCCCAGGTGATATTAGAGGGGCACTGGAGTCTCTGGAAAAATCATCAACCACCAAGACTGAAATGTTTGTGGAAGATTTAGTGCCAGGTGACATCAAAAGCACCCTAAAATCCCTAGAAATGGCAAAGCAGGCAGTAAAAGACATGGAAAAAGAGGAGATTGTTAAAGGCGATGTTAAATCAGCAATACAGTGTTTGAGAGAGGCAGCTAATGAGAAGAAGGTCTATCAGCTTGAAGAGGCTGTGCAGGGGGATGTGCAAGGTGCTATACAGCAGCTGCTGGAACAGCCTGCGTCAACAAAAATGCAACGCAGGCCAAGCATGGAAGGAGATGTGAAAAATTCAATAAAAGCACTGTACTGCATGCAAGATCAAACTTCATTTGAGAAAGAAGAGATTGTAAAAGGAGATGTTAAAGGGACAATAAAATCTCTGCTGCATGACACTCAGCAAAATAGAGTCAAAAGCAGAATTGATCGAACTAAAAAAGTCAAAGTGCCAGTGAAAATTCCATTGTATTCTCAGCAAGAGTTCCATGAATGCTCAGTTTTGACAACAGCAGAGGGTGAGATGGAAAATCCAATCCCTGCAGTACAAAATGTGTCTCAAACTGCTGAATCACTAAGCAGTGAACAAAAGTACACAAGCATTAAATCAGCCAAAAGCAAGTCTTTAACCCAGGAGGATCATTCGCTAACAACACAATCTGCGGTGATCAATATTTCCCATAGTCCACAGCAAGGTAATGCCAAGGAACAACCAGTGAAACAGAAATCACCATCCCATCGATCAGTGATCATAAAGAAGAAAAATGTGACCAATCAGATGGCAGAAAGTGCAGTGACTGCAGGGGTGAATGTGATCAAAAATCAATCAGCCACTACCAGCACTAGAACAGAACACGTAGAGAAAATTAAAGTCGTAAAACAGGTGCAGACCATCACCGAACACAAAACTGCCAGGGAAAAGCATGATCTTAAGTTCCGTAACCTCAACATGGGTCAAAGGGGCCTCATCACACTGGATAAAAAGAAATTAAAACCAGACTTGGCATCACCTTTATCTTCCCCTCCGTTATCAGACTCTGAATTCCCCCTTCCACCCCCTCCTCCGCCTCTCATCGAATCTGAAAATCCAACTCACACCCAACTCGTCATGAGGCAGGATAGCGATCTTCCTCCTCCCCCTCCCCCTCCTCCTCCTCCGCTGGCAGTTGAATCCACATCAGAGCCTGATCCTTTCCCTCCTCCCCCACCTCCTCCTGCACCTCCAGTGGAAGCACATGAATGCCTACCACCCCCACCTCCTGAGAAGGAACTGTGCTCCCTACCATCTCCCCCACCTCCTCTGTCACCCCCTAAGAATAAAAAAATTCCGGTATTTTCTGCACGGAAAGTGCAATCTGGGATCTCACTGCCGAAGCTGCAGCAAGAAGAGGAACGTCCCCGTCCACCGAGGAAGGTTTTTGTCCCACCAGTCAAACTGCCCAGCCCACCCGTCGAGCCTCAACCAATCAAACCAAAGCCATATGCTCGGAAATTCATAACTCCGCTGATGCTGGCTGAAGAGAGGTATAGAAAACAGAGAGAAGAAAGTGATATGAATACAGGTGTTGTTACAGTCCCTTCTCCTCTCAGAGCAGAGAGCTTCAAAACCGAGGTTGTTAGTGAAATGAACACCACAGAAGCCATAATGAAGGAGGAAACAGAAAATAGAATCACATCTAACGTGATTCAAGAGGAAACTGCAAAGACAGCAACTGAGCCTACTCCAGAAATAACAATATCTAGTTCTTTCTCAAATATAGTGACTCCACATACTCCTGTAAGCAAGCCTATTATAACTACCAGAAATGAGAAATCAGTGGAATCTTCCTCACAGAAACAGCACTTAACTTCTAATTTGAATTCTGCACAGCGTACCCTGTCCATTTCTTCCAAGAAGATTCAAATGGTCTCTGGTGAGCAGTCAGTGAGTGCAGTTTCCTCTTTTACTGAAGAGGATGAACAAACTAACTCTGCTGAGCTCTCTGATGCAGGAATTTCCAAAAAGCAATCAGAGAAGAATGTTTCATCTGGTCTCATTAAGGACAAATTGCAGAAGGTTGAGACTAAGCCAAAACCAAATGCGCGTGGTTCTTCCACGCACTCAGTGCCTTCACATATTCCCCGAAGAAAACCTTTGATCTCTACAGTGAATCTGAATCTCTCCGAGAATTCCTCAAATAAACCACTTATCATTTCTGATCATAATTCTTTGAACGCCTCTGCAACACATCACACCTCATCTGTTTCCTTAATGAGGCAAGAAACCATTTCCTCATGTGAGCAAATGATGAGCTCGGTCTCATCTTCTCAGTCTCACGCTTGTGGGCACAGTCAAGAACGCTCCTCCTCCAGTGTTGCTGTGGTCACTTCGGAGCATCATGAAAAAGTTGAAAAAATGAGTTCAGACGATGTAACAAAAATGAATATCGCAAAAGATGATACAAATCTTCAAGCTCTTCCCTCTCTTAAAAACGATAATCTGAGGAAAACTGAAAGTCCTATAATGCCAGGGAAAGGGAAGGCTCCTTTTCAGGCCACCAGAAGACTGAAAGTAACCCCTACTTTCAAGATGAAAGCATCTATGATGCAAAAAGTCGAAAATACTGATGAAAAAGATATGAGTAAGGAACGCAGCCCAGAAACCAAAGTTTCCCTCCCAAACACACAACTGATGAGTGAAAATATGAGAGGAAGCGCGTCACAGGCAGATTCCATTGAAGTGCCTCAGGAATATACCAGGAAGACACCAAACAGTGAGGAGACGCACGGAGAAACTGAACTCGAAGCAGAAATGGTGCAAGAACAAAAGCAGAAGGAGGAGTCTCCAGCGTCCAAGGAAGACAAGGCGGAAACTCCAGCAAAAAAACCTAAACGGAAATCAAAGAAGGAAAAGGAGATCAGGCATCAGACACAAGATGGATTGTCCAAGGAGGCAGTTCTTCCTGGTTTAGAGAAAGCAACTCAACAGGAGCAGATAAGCACAGTTCAGACTAAAGCCCTCAAGAAAGAGCACATCCTAGTCAAAGAAGAAATCACCATTACTGAAAGTAGCAGTATGCAAAGTTTCCAGCAACAAGCCTCCACTCAAATTCAAAAGCATTCAAAGTCTTCTAAGAAACAGAAAAACCAAACAACCGAACAAAATTTCCAAGAGAAAATAGAAGGCGACAATGAAGCGTCACCACCAAAATTGACAGGTGATCGAGCGGAAGACACAGTGGCCGCTCAGCCTACCGCAGCCATGGCCGAGGCTTCGCAAAGGCGTAAGGAAGTCAAAAAGCTACTCAGTCTCATTAAAGAGATTCAGAGTACCCCAGGGAAAGCAACTCCACCATCTGTGAAGAGAATGCTTAACAATGCTCCCGACTGGTTGATTGGTCGCGATGAAAAGCAGGATCTTGAGGTACTGGCAGTTGAGCATGATGTTCCGAGGTTAAAAGAGATCATTACATATCTGAGAAATTTGGCACAGGCTAAACTACTTTATTTAGATGAGAACATTGCTGTCATTGAAAAGAGTGAAAATGAACTCGCCCCATCTGAGAATGTTGGCGCAGCAAAACCAGCAGTATCCAAAACGAGCTCTGGCTCTGGTAAACGTAAGAAAAAGAAGCAAACTTTGCAGGGAGAAAAAACACCTGAACCTAGAACCCCCTCTCCTTCACTGGAGTTAAGCTCTACCTCACCAACCCTCACCAGCTGTGAGCCCATAACAACCGATTCCCCTTCCTGCAAATCAGATGAGCCTACATCTCAGGACAAGGATGTGTCTTTGCCCATTTTTAGCAAATCTGATGAGACTGTTAAGCCAACAGATATATCAGTCAGAAGTCCTCTAGAGGAGTCCTTCCCCTGTTTACCTCCACAACATACTATGGTAGCTGAGAACATATCTGAGATTGCCAACTTCCCACAAATGATCCATGCAGAAACTGATGAATCAGAAGTTCCTGTAGCAACTGGGTCTGTAAAGCACAAGAAAGAGTTCTTCGAAGAAGCACAAAAGGCAGAAGTTAACAGGGCTTATGTACGGAAGGATCCCATTGATATCCCAGAGCGCTTAGGAGCAGAAATTGAGGAACTTAAGCCTGATGGACAACAGAAAGAGTTTGATGAACCTCCATGGGTTGACCTGCTCGGACTTGTCAACAAATTTGAATCATCAATACAATCTCCAGCGAAAGAAAGTACACGCAAGGATCCCATTGATATCCCCGAGCGCTTGGGTCCAGACTCAGAGGAGTCTGAAACTGAAAACAAAACAGACAAAGGAGATGAGGAGCTTCCCAAGGTTGACCTCTTGGGACTTGTTAACAAATTTCAATCGCCCACTGAAATGTCAGAATCGAGCAGAACTGAGGACCAGAAGGATTCAATTGATATCCCAGGCCAGTTAGTCTTTTCTGACTTCAATATTATGAGCTCACATGAAGAACAGAAGGAGATTCCCAGGGTTGACCTGTTGGAGCTTTTAAACAAGTTTGAATCACCTGCTCAAATGTCGGATGTAACTATGAGCTATTCATGGAATGACCCAATTGATAGCCTTGTGCAATTAGGTTTAGATATGGAGAGTTCTGCAAAAGAAAGAAAAATAGAGAAAGAGCCAGATGAGCTTCCCAGAGTTGACCTTCTGGGACTCGTTAACAAATTTGAATCACCAGAACAGAAGGTATACGCCAGAAAAGAGCCAATTACAATACCCGAGAGACTTGGAAGTGATACAGAGGATGCAGAAATGGAAAAAATATCGACTGAAATAGAGGAGATTCCAGCTTATGACATTAAGGCTATTAAAACATTCTTTGAAGAGGCTGATCAAAGTGTTCAAGTCAAAGAACAGAAAATTAAACAGAAGCAGGATTTTGAAGAGGGTGAAATCATGAAGGATGGTTCAGAGCAGATAAACATCTTGAGCCAGCAGAGAGGCTCCCAACTGTGCTCTCCACCACCCGCTCAAAAAGAAATTACGTCTAGTGATCCAATGGAGCCGTTGGGGTTTTCAGAAACTAAGTCAGTCACAGAGCACTTCTCTGGTGTTGATGAATTAGGCAACAAGATAAGTGGATCGAGAAGTGCAACATCGGTCTCTCAGCACTCTGAGAGCGTCAAAAAATGGCAGGCAGCTCCGTCGTATGCTGACATTGTGAGAAGGAAAATTTCTGAGTGTGAAGATTCTGCCATAACTTCTCATGAGGAAGTCTCAAAGGAATCACAGAAGTTTTGCATGGAGAGTAAGAGTGTGCTCACGAGTGTGAAGTACAGCAGCTCAGAGGAAAGGACGTCACAAACAGTGTCTCACGAGGAGGGGACTGTCATATCTGGTAAACAGATTTGTGCAGCATGCCGAAACACAACAATGCAATGTTGTGGTTTTTAATGCCTTGAGTTTTAAATGTGATCCTGACTAACCTTTGTGGGGTTTTTTTTGTGTGTGTGTGTCTTCCCATGTAACAGTCTTGTTACCTCATTTATCCAATTGGACTCAGTAGCTTCTAGCTTCTGTCCTAGCTGACCTCATGGATATTCATTTAAAACATACTTTGTAGAAGAATAAAAATAGTGTATTAAAGAAGAAAAAGAAGGTGTCTGTGAGGTCAGGCAGTTTAGTGACCTATTGTATAAGTATTTTAGCGCACCTGGGTACATATATCAAATGTAATTTTTGAAGGCATTTTCATTTACCTTGCAGTAAATTGTAATAAAATTTCACTTCATGCAAAAATTTAGTTAGGATGCCAAAGCCTCAAAATACCCCTGATTTCTTGGGTTTTTTTGTGACAATACGTTAAAATAATACAATGACTTGATAAGTTAATCTATTTGATCATTCAACAAAAAAAACAGGAAAGAATTTTGCATTTGACTGCATGAAAACTCTAATCCATTTTGTCTGTATATTGTTTCAATACTGAAAGCATGTGTTTTATATTACATCTGTCTGCTTGGTCCTTAAAGTAACATATTTATAAACTAGACTCTCAAAGAGAACTTTGCCATTTTACAATTATTAGTATACACTGAACAAAAATATAAACGCCCCATGTCAAATTTTTGAGTCTTTATTAACAATAGGGTTATGCAAGATATGAAGCGAATCAAAAT
The DNA here is from genome assembly GCA_029721435.1 of Gymnothorax reevesii. Lineage (NCBI taxonomy): Eukaryota > Metazoa > Chordata > Actinopteri > Anguilliformes > Muraenidae > Gymnothorax > Gymnothorax reevesii. Next base: position 25,302,808 of record CM056587.1, on the reverse strand, counting down.
TCATTTTTGTTAATGACAAATCTTCAGATCACCGCCCACTAAATCTTTATATTGGCATCTGCAAAGGAGTGACAATCCTTCAAACACGTTGGGGGTCAGGTTGAAGAAATTGAATGTTCAATATCTTGTGTGTTCACCATTTGTGTCTCTCAGAGCAACACATCTCCTTCGCATGGAGTTGATTAGGTTTTCTATCGTGGCCTGTGGAATGTTATTCGATTCTTCCCGGAGGGCCGCACGGAGCTGGCGCACATTATCCGGAGCAGGAACACAGTCGCGGACACGTCGATCCAGAACATCGTAAAGATGCTCTATGGGCGACATGTCCGGCGAATACGCGGGCCAGTCGAGAACTGGAATATGCTCTGCTTCAAGGATCTGCATCCAGACCACTCTGATGGACATCCCTGCATCCAGCATGCCAATGGCACGTTCCCGCATGACCTGAGACATCTGAGGCATGATGACTTTTAACAAAATTTTACATTTTGGGGTGACCTTTTATTGTCCTCAGTATAAGGGGTGTCTGGATACTGCTCATTCTGTCTGATCACCGTCTGGAAATGCCACACCCATGTACTGAGTGAAATCACTGCATCACTGAGCAAATGCTCACTGACAGAGAGATGGATTAAAACATGGTACACAAATTAAGAGAAATATCCATATTGTACGAGTAAAAGTCAGCATATGTTGACTTAGAGTTTTCAACTCCATGTGGCATCAATATTTGACATGGGGTGTTTATATTTTTGTTCAGTGTATATGAAATGAGTCTCACTCAAGAAATAAGCAACACTCACGATAAAATGTAATTAATGGAAAAAAAAGACCTGTGAATCGAAACATTGCTCTGTGCATTTTGTGTTTATTAAATTGTCCTTTAATTGGACTTTATCAGGAATGCTGGTTATCTCTTGAGTATTGCTGTTTTTTTACCGTGCACCTACAATCATTACGTATTTTTGAGTTGCGTGTGCTATTCGGTTTGGTGGGACCATGTTTTTTGAATTGTGAAATGAGTCTTGACAATGCCATCTATGCACGCATAGAAATTTTTTTTAATCCTGTATCAAGAATATGAGTGAGATCCTCATCAAAAGTTAGCCACTTTCTTCTAAGCACAGTATCTGTCTACACGTAAATTTCATTGACATCCATCCTTTTTGAGAAACCTTGTTAAGTGACAAAAAAAATAAACAAACTAACAAACAAATGCCAGGGAAAACATTACCTCCTGGCAAGGTATAAAAAACAACATTTTCTTTGGTAGTTTTCCAATTAGTTGTTCTGTGAGGACTTTATGATCAAATATATGAATGCATTTTCAACTTAATCAGACCTTTAGCCGTTGGCTTGTGACTCGTCTTCTGTTATACTGTATATACAAAGTAACTACAGAACCCATCTGCGTTTCCCTCCATTTACTGTAGTAAAGTAAGTATAGTAAGAGGTAACTCTTGTTTTGAATATTATTCTGCAATGAATGAAGGAATGACTATGCTTTCCAAATGGTCAGTTGAATAATATTATTTAATGTTGCATTTAATAAATGTTGTAGAATTTTGCAAGCTCTGGCAGACCTGCATACTCAATACTATATAAATTTCATTTAGTCCATTGCTAGTTCCATGGTACCATTATGCACTGAAGAAGGTTAATGTTTTAACAAGCAATTTATGAGGCTTCTTATTATTTCTCTCAAAAGCAGAAAATATTGGTTTATCTTGTTGACAAAGTCTTGACAACGGAAATCTTTTTGCCCCAAGGACAAGTCTGGAAATAAGTCAGATTTATCTTACATCTGCAGTAGAATGTTTATCTGAGAAAAAGCTAATAGAAATGAGTGTTTAAAGTGTAGATACTCTATGAAGATATTTGGTAAGATTTATTTTTTTGCCTTGTATAAGATGTGTAAATTACTCAAAAGTTGTGCATTTATGTTCAGCTCAGAAGAAAATATTTACAGACATTCCGAGAAATTGTATGAGACTCAGAATTGCTGGTCGATCGAATAAGAGGTGGCAGTAATATAAAGGCTCATGGCCTTCCGGGCATATTATTATCATTATTGCACAGAGGAAGGCATTAAATGAAAATGAGTCACTCTTTCCATTGATAAAAAATTCAAGGCTGCACATTTGGCAAAAGGGGCTGAAAATTAGAATTGAAAAACCCAATATGAAAACAATGAGTATTCCGACAAGATTTGCTGCATATTCCCAAAGTCTGGGAGCATTTCAGTCACTGGAATCTGAATTCGAGTTTCTATAATACTTTGAATGAAAATGCGATGTTGTGCGATTTTTCACCTGCGTGGCTTTCGAATCTTACAACAAAAATAAAAATGCATGTTAAGCTCTCAGGTGATTGTCCTGAGTACTGTTTGGGTCCTTGAGTTTAGACACTTCACCTAAGCTCGAAAAGTAACTATCACCAAATACTTATGGCAAATGCATGCATGTTCATATAATTCTTGGTTTTGCTGCATTAGATTGACTAGTCCACATTACTGCCTGTCATATTGTAGGCCTTTCCGACAATCACTGCGAGCTCTTCTTCAGGACTGTGTGGCCCATTTCTTGGTGTATACTCAGTATTTTTGCACCTGAAAAGCTTTTTCTTTGTTGTCTTTCTAGAGAGTTCGAGTACCGGAGTCAGAACTGTGCAGGGTATGTCGGAAGAGAGTTTATCCGATGGAATCGGTGATCGCGGACAAACAGAATTTCCATAAAGTCTGTTTTCGCTGTGAGCACTGCAGTTGTAAATTAAGGTAATTGCAAGCGTGGTTGTAGTGTTCCATACGAACACAAATGCCCTGAGTGAGTTCATTTGCATATCTGTCTCCCTTAAATTTGAAATAAATTAATTTTGTTCTCCCTCCCATGCAGCCTTGGAAACTACGCCTCCCTCCATGGACATACATACTGTAAGCCACATTACAAACAACTCTTTAAGTCCAAAGGAAACTATGATGAGGGATTTGGACAGAAACATCACAAGGAGTTATGGCAGTCTAAAAGTCAAAATAGTTCACCAGAGAGGGGACGTCTACGAACCCCTTCACCGGAAAAAGCTGTTCTAGGATACTCTGTCTCAGAAAATGGTGCAAACTCTATAAAAAAAACTATAGCAAACCAACAGGTGACAGGAGTCAGCTCAAACACATCACTGGAGGAGAACAAAAAAGCCGGAACTAAACTTGCCGTAGTATGGCCACCTCTTACTGATTCCCCAAAAAAGATTTTTAGCATGGAAGAGGAAGTCAAGCTGGTAAAGCCAAGCTGGCCTCCCCAAGATGAGTGCAATGCAGTCTCTGAAAAACCACCACATGGAAGTCAGTCCAACGAGTCCTCTTTGAAAGACATGAAAAAATGCGCTGAAGCTAAAAACGGCCCAAAATCTATACAGGCTGTGGCACCATTGGTGGCTTCAGAGATGTCGCTGGAAGTTAAAAGTACTGAAAATGGAGTGCAAAGGCAGGAAAAAGCAGGACCTAATGGAGAAATGAATAGACTTGAAGATGAAAGTGAAGAGGCGGACGTTAACGGCAGGAAAAAGCAAGACGAAGCACATCAGGAATCAAGGGATGCGAAAGTGAATGAACAAGGAGGTGGGAAAGGAATTGTTGTGGGTGTCAATGAGGAAGTGGGTGAGCAAGAAACCAAAGAAGAAGATACAGGGGCAGACACAGTCCAGGTCACAGTGATAGATGCCCAGGCACCAGAGCAGGCAAACGCCAACAACAGCAACAACAAGCTGTTATTTGGTCATGCGAAGCTTGACACAGAAGGTGTTAACAGTCAGTCATTTCCAATGGTCCAGGCCTTGTGCTCTTCACATGATTTCATACAGGAGAACGTACTCAAAAAGGACACATGCAGTAATGGCTCAAATGAATGCTTTTTTATCAGGGGAGCTCCATTTCTAGAGACAAAATTCATTTTGTTCCGCTGGGTGCCAAATGTGTTGAGGTTGCAAAGGACGGTACTACCAATGGCCTACTCACAGACGTGAATCCAACAAATTGATTTTCATTGGGAAAAGGACCCCAGCTGAATGCTGTTGAGCTCATTCACAGATATTTTTTTGCAGCTCTTTATAACTTCACTTTCATCTTCTCACAGGGAGCCCTTTAAAAAAAAATTGTCCCGGCATGGCAGTTTAGTGAATTTTGAAATGAAGTCAGGTGGCACCCAAAAGACATCGATGAACAAGATGAAGAAAGATGAACACCTTGACCTCTTTGCCGCAGATTATAACGGCACAAGGAATAAAGCAGTAATGCTTGTAAAACTGAAGGTCAGATTTTGACTGTGGAAGAAGTGATATGAAGGAAAAGATATGAGGATCACGATGTGTGAAGAAGCATTATATTTAAACTGCCAATTGCAATTTTGTCACCTGTTTTCAGCTCATTCCTAGAATTAATCTAAATTTTACAGTTAAGTCCATGGAGCGTTTAACTTTATCTTATTAAATTGTGCTCACAGCATTTTTATACTTTACTAAATCATTTTCTATCCTTCCCGAATCTATATTTCACAATATCCAGATTTTTAAACTTGTTCTTGGAAGCACCTGGGGTGCAGTAAGGAGATATTGTTTGGTAAGACTAGTTCTTTGTAAACTGAATCTGTTTGTTTTGGATTGTTTTATGTTTTCTGAATGGATGGGGCTGCTCAATTATATTGAACAGCACTGCTGAGGGACATTGTGACCTATACTGGGGCTGGTTTCCTGACTGCGCTTCATGTCCCATCCATCTTGATCCATAAATGCAATGGCAATAAAATCTTTGTAATGTTCATTGCTTTGTGTTCAGCTTTCATTCTCACATCAACAATTAAACTTTCATTAATATAAGTAGTGATAGTTTACTGTAATAAAGATCAAATATTAGATACCATATATCTAATCAGCATGTCTTAGAATGGAAATTAATGGTCTGCTGAAAGATACTGTATAATATTTAACATAATTTTGTCTTTTTTCTTATATTGCCAAGAACCAGTGAATTTCACATTATTCAATTTGCAGATCTATTTGAACACGATAACTGTGAATTAATGTACCCCCTACAGCTACATTTGTCATCTGCTTGGCCTTCATTCAAGTAGGAATGAGTCATCTACGAAAGATCTGTGTGTTAATGCATTCAATCTTAGCGCTGTAACTTTGCTGTTCGAATATCCTACATATCTGTTGTTAATCACATATAGGGGTTCAAGCCCAAAGGGCTGAAACCGTGCTATTTCTATGCTGGTTTGTTGTTAATATTTTTCTTCAGAAATGTTTTTGCAAATTCCTGTGAGATGGTATATGCTTGAGACATGAAATTTTGCACCTTGATTGGACATTTTGTGCAAGTGCTGCCCAAGCAATATGATCTAATAGGCTGGATAGAGGCACTTTAGCGGACATGTTTACATTTTGGCCCATAACTCCTGAACTGTGTGGCAAAGAAACAATTTTTTTCCTTTTCGATTCCTTCTCTGAAAAAAAAAACGTAATTTCTTCCTCAGTTGGTCACATCTAAAACTTTTAAATTGACTCAACATGATTTTATTAAAATGAACAAACTTAATATAATATTATTTTGTTGAGTCAGTTCAAGTGACCAATTGAGGAAGAAATTTTAAGTTGATCCAATGCTGTACTTTTTTGAGTGTTGGCTCAAGACAAACCAAATGTTCATTATTGATATTAATTTGAAATGCCAAAATTTTCTGCCATTTGGATTTTTTTTTTCTAGAACACATTTTAGACATCACGTCCTAAAATATTGGTCCTATTGCTACCAAATTAAATGTGCATCATTAATGGACAAAACTTGTCAAAAGATGCTTAAAGCTTGTTGAAATCTTACTTGGTTTTCTACAAAGTAGATATTGACTAATGAAGTTCAGTAGGGTGAGGCCAGTTTTTAAACAACTATAATGTCTGAAAGAATTGTTCAAATGAATTATAATTTAGTCCACATGTGCTGAACATGTGACGGCAAAATTTCTCCCCTTTTTACTGCTTCGTGATCTATGAAAAGCAAAAATGTAAAAAATGTCCATATCTCTTCAACCTTACGACCAAAATAGTTTTATTCATTCATACTGTATCTCAGTGTAAACTTCAAACATTCTGTTTATTGTTCAGGAGATATCTTTTGAAACATGGTGGCCAATAAATTAGCAGCTGCTATTGGACACTTTCAACATCAATAACCAATCAAGATGAAACTATCAGAGCATTTTGAGACTTTAATTAGGTTTTAGCATGCAATTTGGAGTGAGTTTAGAGGGTGTTTTAGCAAACACATTTACATAGTGGCCCATAACTCCTGAACCATGTGGCTACGACGCAAAAATTTTTTTCCCTTGGGTTCCTTGGTTGAAAACAAGCAAAATGTACAAGTATATTCTCATTATAGGCCATTGACTGAAGGCGGATTATCCACCATTATGAAATTTTTTTTGAAAAACAGATTTTTGATATCTCCTCCTCAACTACTGGTCTGATTGCTACCAAATTTGCTGTGCATCATTATTGGACCAAGATTATCCAAATGTGTATAAAACATATTGATTCCTGTTTTTCATATTCAAGCTACTGACCAATGAGGTTAAAAATGGCATGTCTCAGCACATAAGTCAACAACTTAAACCCTTAAAGTTTCATGTAAATTGATGGTTAGGGGGCACTGAAAATGCACAAAATGGGCATGTGACACAAATCAGATTATAAATTAGAAATTTTTGTCTAATCATTACAAAACCTCATAACAATGCAGAACCGCATTTGCAAAACTGTTTCGAAATCGCTAAATAGGGGGTGCCACCAGTTCCAATAATGTATTAGGGGCTTGCAGAAATTTGACATAAATTTAAGACAGTTTGTCCAAACATTAGTAACCTTGGTAGATACTTTTAGTTTTGCTGTTGAAACACCTCAAAAAGTTTGAGAAATTGAATGAAAGGGGGTGGCAGTGTTGCTAAACAAGGACATAAGGCTGGAGTATATTGGGCCATAGATCATAGAGTTTGTCCAATCCTCATAAAACCTGGTATATATTTATGCCGTAAATTTGTAAATTAATGTTGTAAATTTGTGGGTTTCAAAAATTATTTTGAAATGATCCAATTTATCTTCTTTTGACACTGCAAACAGTTTGCAGGAACATAAAGCGCTACTTATTCTGTGTATGGTCTCAGTATAGAAATTGGTAGAGTAATGAATGGTATACGGCATGCCATAACAGAAAAAAAGATCATTGGATGGCTATAGCAGCAGTGTAAAATTTGGTGTCAGCGTCACAGTCTAATCTTTGAAAATCAATGTATTGTCATTTGCCTTTATTATTTATGATTGCTGATGAATTGCGCTCACAGTTTAGTGGTTAATTTTATCACAGTGAACAACATGGAGACCAGCGTTGGCCGGTAATGCGTGAGAGTAATGATATTATGAATGGAATTACAAATTACTATTTCAATTCTAGGAATAATATAACGGTGATCAATCACAAATCACTTAGTTGCAATCATACTCTCATTGTAACCACCTGCATACAACACTGAATTCAAATTGAAATTAAATGTTTTTGACCAATCAAATGTTGGCTTTGTTATGAGCCAGACAAGGAACCAGACGCAGATTCAGTGTACAATTCAAATGGGAGTATTCATTTGTAGGAATACTGTACTTATAGAAGGAAGGGCCATAGCTCAGAAAAGAGGACGGGGCAGTTCAGGTAAGTTGGTGTTGACGGGAAAGGTTTGGGGCTTGCCTGCTCCAAGACCAGGGGCTGCCCCAGGGCTGAAGCCAGGTAGTGAATTCCCCACACCGAAGCAGGACTGCTTTACAGTAGAACTGAAGAGTTTAGAAGGAACACAGTCCCAATCCTGCTCAGCAATGAAAGCTTGGAAGGAGTCTCAAAAAACCTTACTCAGTGGGACAGACTTGAACAGACGATACACAAGAACGCGGTCCCAATCCTGGGGACTGAGATAAGGGCTTGGGAGCTTGTTCCTACTTATAAGGCTCTGAAGATTGACTGCGTCTTTCTTTTCTATTAATTTATTAAAACATATGGAAGGAGAGCTTAGCTCAAATCTAGAAGATACAAATCGACTGGAAGGCTTTGTAGGAAATAATGCATCACAATCTAGCAACCCTGCTGAATACAAAGTGAACTCAAGTAGATCAGACCTTCACTAAAGGCGTGAAGCAAACCAATAACAACATCTGGGGGCAAGAGAGGGAACGATACAATAAATTAATTTAAGCAGGCTAAACTGCAAAACATGCAGGCAGCTGGAATGGGGGAGGAACCGACTCCAGCGATTCAATCATCATCTAGGCTAAATGAGTTATGTACTCACTTAGCCCTGAGCATCCCTTTTATTGCGAGTACTGTGGGGAAACTAATTTTTGCTTTTGAATACAGTGGAAAGACAGACAGATTTGTGTATTAGGCCACCTCACATGTAGAAAGAGTTGGGACAAAGTGTAAATTGTGAATAAAATCTAAATGCAATGACTTTCAAATCACACCAGCCAGTATTTTATTCGCAATGGAACATAGGTAACACAGCAAATGTTGAAACTGAGACATTTTAAAATTTTATCCACAAAATGAACTCATTTCAAATTTGATGGCTGCTACAGGTCTAAAAAAAGTTGGGACAGGGGACTGTTTTCCATGGTGTAGCATCCCCTCTTCTTTTTAACACAGAGTGGAGGCATCTGGGCATTGAGGAGACAAGTTTCTTGAGTTTAGCCATTGGAATTTGATCCGACTCTTTTTTAATACAGGCTCCCAGCTGCTGGAGAGTTTTGCGTCTCTTTTGACGGACTTTTCATTTAATTATGCGCCAAATGTTTACAATCGGTGAAAGATCAGCACTGCAGGCAGGCCAGTTCAGCACTTTGACTCTGCTACTACAAAGCCATGCTGTTGTAACAGCTGCAGTATGTGGTTTTGCATTGTCCTGCTGAAATACACAAGGCCTTCCCTGGAATAGGTGTTGTCTAGAGGGGAGCATATGTTGCTCTAAAACATTTTTATACCGTTCAGCATTTATGGTGCTTTTTAAAACATGCAAGTGTCCCACACCATATGCACTAATGCATCCCCATACCATCAGAGATGCTGGCTTTTGAACTGAATGCTGATAACAGGAGGGGTAGTCTTTCTCCTCTTTAGCCTGGAGGACACGACGCCCATGATTTCCCACTGGAATGTCAAACTTGGACTCGTCTGACTTCAGGACACTTTGCCACTTTGCTACAGTCCATTTTAAATGAGCCTTGGCCCACAGAACACGGCAGCGCTTCTGGATCATGCTCAACTATGGCTTCCTTTTTGTATGATAGAGTTTTAGGTGGCATCTGTGCATGGCACGGCAGACTGTGTTTACAGACTGTGGTTTCTTGAAGTATTCCTGGGCCCATTTAGTAATGTCCATCACAGAATCATGCCGGTGAGTGCTGCAGTGGCGTCTTAGGGCCCGAAGATCACGGGCATCCAGTAAAGGTCTTCGGCCTTGTCCCTTATCCAGAGATTTTTCCAGTTTCTCTGAATCTTTTGATGATGTTATGCACTGTCAATGATGAGACCTTCAAAGCCTTTGCAGTATAACGTTGAGGAACTCTGTTTTTAAAGTATTCCACAATTTTTTTAACACAAGCCTTCGCTGGTTGGAGAGCCTCTGGCCTTCTTCACTTCTGAGAGACTCAGCCTCTCTAAGACATCCCTTTTATTGCCTATGATGTGACACACCTGATGCCAGTTAACTTAATTACTTGCTAAATGTTCTTTCAGCTGATTCTTTTATATATTATTTGCATTTTCAGCCCTTTTTTGCCTGTGTCCCAACTTTTTTGAGACATATTGCAGCCAGAAAATTTGAAATAAGCTAATTTTGTGGATAAAAATGCAAAATGTCTCAGTTTCAACATTTGAAATGTTATCTATGTTCTATTGCTAATAACATGTTGGCTCATGTGATCTGAAAGTCATTGCATTTTTATTTTATTCTCAATTTACACTTTGTCCCAACTACTCAGGAATGGGGGTTGTATATGTTAATTGCGCTCACAGTTCCACCCTTGGGGATTTTCCACTATAGACCCCACGATTGTTTGGGATTTGAATAATCCGCAGTGCCAAACATGGCACACAACTGCTTACAAAAAACAATCAGAGGTCAAAACTTATTTTAAAAACAAATTTGAATATATGCAAATATAATACTAAAACCGGTGTCTCAATTGACATTTTGGGTGATTTTGTTTCTTTGCTGGCTCATGCAATAAATGAGGAGTCCACTTGCAAAGCCTTCTATGTCAAGTTGGTCCATTTTTTTCTTTTTTTTTTTTTTAGAAAAATCAGGTTTTTTGGTCAGCATAGAAATTACCTTCCATAGATACCAATTTTCACTATACTGAAACTATGTTGTATTAGCCCTGCAGACATATTCAATGAGGTAATTAATTTTTTTTTTTTCAGAAATGTCTGATTTTGCAACACAAAGTTTTGACTTAGCACGTTTTGAAAGTGGAGTGGAAATTTAGCAGGTTTTGACAGTGTTTAAGCCAGCCCCGTTGCTCAATAAGTGAAGGTATTTGATTCACGACCCACTCTACATGCAACTCAATGCTACAGACAGCACAGTGGTTGAATAGCTGCTGTCATGTCTATGCATGACAACATAGACATGAGTTCATGGTTTTAAATCCCCCTTTTATGGTATCACTCCCATCACACTTTTCTGAACTGCCCAAACCAACAAACTCAAACTAGTTAAAAAAAGCAAAAGCTGAACATGCTATAAAAGCTCGACTGTGATTGGTTCCTTCTAGCAAACAAAAACATAATCACATTTCCACGATGGCTGATGACTTGACAAAATATGACGGTTTTTTTCCTTGACTTGGCGAGTTTCGACTGAGTTTTGCTTTTTCCATTACAATTTATAACATGATTCATTTGGTTTTGAAAGTTGAGCTATTAGTGGGACATGTGCAGGTGCCTGAAAGAGAGGCTAAGGGATATAACTCATTTTCAAAACTCGACTTAGCAGGTTTTGTAAGTCGACTCCTCAAATACTTTCCTGCTTTTTAACCACAAACATAGGATCTGCTTCTTTTGGACAACGGTCATAATATTTGTTCCTGGTAAAACTTGGATTAACTAACCGCTGTGACCAGCGTGTGTTGAACGGCGAATCATTCTCGGATCGAATTTAGCACTATTTACCTTCAGGGTTATTTCCCCTGCACAAAAAAGTATTTGCATAGACTTAGTATGTATGTACACTGCTTTCATGTAAAGGTACAGTACTAGCCAGCTACTGTTTTAGAACATAACATTTTTGTCTGATACTTTAGCAGGCTAACTAAGCACTTACCTGTCCTACAGGCCAATTTCATGTCACTCTTAATCCCCATCATCTCCTTTACTGTTCACTGAAGGCCAGGTCAAAGAAAACCCCAGATTTATGCACATTTTGAAATTAAATATTTCTGCTTTGCATTTTGCCTCGCTACAATTCCTTTTTTATGCATTGTCCATTATTTTTGCGGCTACCTCTTTCTGCGCTGTCCGCCATTTTAGAAGCTTCCACTTAGGAACTTGAGTCGCATTTGCACTGTTATTGGCAGGGGGCTACAGACTCACTGCCCCAAGGTTGACTCCCAGGCAGACGGCAGGGTCTTTGGAGATACGAACAGCCCTACATACCTCAAGAGGGTCAAAAGTGATGATTGAGAGGAATAATTTTTGTATGAGTTGATATATTTTTTATGAAAGTCCTACTCAGTATAACTGTAAGATGATGGATGAATTCATATTTCAAATGAGCAAAAAAATTACATAATCTCTCATGCAACCCTACACTAAAATGCAACTGGACATTTAAACACACTATACAAGAAATAAAATTCTTGCTTCATGAAAAAAATAACAAAATCTTCTATACACTTACCAAAAATAAAAACCAACAGTTTAATCTTTTCACAATTAAGCAAAATCATATCTGTGGTTGACTTGTTGGGGTTTAATTATGTGACTAAGGTTGTGTGGCACTGGTCTGTGAGCATTTCTGTCACCTTTGCACAACCATTATCAGTTGCATGCCCTCGGCCAAAACTGGCCAGACAGACAGGTGGCTCCTGATCCAAAGCTAATGAAATCAGTTATGGTTAGCCCGGGTACACCCTGTCCTCTGGTCAATTAAAGACCACCCTAAAAGTCCCACTTCAGCCATTTTTTCAAAATGCCTCAGATGGCTGGAAACCTCAGGCAGCACGCCATTGGCATACTCAATGCATCAATGTCTCTCAGCGCTGTTGTTAGGGCTCTTTATGTCCCTGTTTCAACAGTAAGTTGCCTAAGACACCATTCTGGAGAATTAGACATGACAGCAAATTGCCCACAACCACGTGTGATGACACCGACCCAAGACTGTAATATCTGGACTCTCCATCTTTGTGACCATCTGAAACCAGCAACTGCCACTGCAGATGAGACAGTTGGTTGCAACATTCACTGCATTTCTGCCCAAACCATAAGAAATTGTTTCCAGGAAGTCCATCTCCATACGTATCGTCCTCTGCGTGGATGAGACCTCACCTCTGCTTAATGAAGAAATTGGCAGAACAGAGAAGTCTGATGGCACAATGGAGGACTGTTCTCTTTACCGATAAGTCACAGTGTGTCCAGGGCCGCCCAGGGGAACGTTATGCTGAACCTTCCCAAGAATGGCTAGTCTACCTTACTCTCTCCAAGAGTGCAATGATGACAGAACTTAGACCTACATGCAAAGACCTGCTGGCCTCAGTAAAGGTCTGCATTTGCAATTCCACATTAAGAGAGAGACTGGGAAAAAATGGAATCCATAAGAGCGCTGCGGAGCAAAAATCACTGCTGGCCGACCAAAAAGAATCCAAAGGCTCCTTTTACATTTGCCAAGAAACATCTTGATGACACCCAGCATTTGTGGGATAATATTCTGTGGACTGATGAATGAAAAGTTGAACCTTTTGGGAGATATGAGTTCTCTTACATGAGTGGGAAAGGTAACACCAGAATCCACAATACAAACAATATAGTAACAGTATGGGGCATGCTTCATGCTCCTTCAGGACTTCAGGCAACTTTCAATAACTGATGGACCACAATGGAAAAATGATCAAAGTCACATTTCCACATTGAGGAAAAATGATCAATTAAGAGCCATTCCACGAGAGATTGACATTTGGTGCGCAAGTGAATTGATGAATCGTTTTTATTCACTGGAGGGTTCAATAGCATAAACAACCTGTTTAAGGTCGTGTCGCAGCATCTCATTCACATTCAAGTCAGGACTTTGACTAGGTCACTCCAAAATTTTAATTTTCTTTCTTTTTCACTAATGGACTGGTTTGTTTGCCTTGGATCATTGTCCTGCTGCATAACATGACTGCTTCTGCTTTAGGTCACAAACTGATGGCCAGGCATTCAAGTATTTTTTCCACAAAGGATTTTTTTCAATTTTTAAGAGCCATTCTGTGAGAAAATGGCACTTTTTGAAGAAGTTGAGGAGTTGAACCCCCTGGGATTGAATGAAACCTAGCACATGGGTAGGTACGGGTGTCTCATGGAAAAAGCCAAATTTTCAGGGCCATATCTGACTTTGCCTGCCATTAGCGCCACTTGGAAGCCATTATAGTGGCTTAGTTTTGCTGTCAACACCACATTTTACATCAACAATCATGACTAAAGGATACACAGTACCAAATATGTTATACTTTTATCATGACCTTACACATTTCAAGCCTAGATAGACATCAGCACGACATCAGCGCCAACCTGGGTGACTATGTCATTGAGCCAGAATTATTTGAGAAATAACAGTAAAAATTGAAAATGGGAATGAAATAATATCCGAGATATATACCAATCTAGACAGAGCCCAACTTGGCGAAAAACAAAAAAGCGCCACTTAAACATAGGCATAATCTGCTATGAAATGGTCCATTTTGAGTTTTCCTCCAACTTTGGCTAAGTCTAGCTTGAAATTGTGATTAATACCAAAGAAATGCTTGGTATGCCTCAAAATAGCAAATAGCAAAATAGCAATGGCATTTACTACAAAAGTACATATCTGGAAGACTAAAAAAATATACTCCAAACATGCACCAAAATCAATTTCAACCATCTTTCCCACCATCAATTGCACTAACCCAGCAAGATACCAAGGTACTATTCACTGAAAATGATAGAGTTGTTGTGATTAAGCACATAATAAAGCATTCTAGATTCGTATATGTCTGGGACATTATTTCCATTTTCAATTTTATTGTTATTTCTAAAATAATTATGGCTCTGACATAATTACCCAGCTTGGGGCTGATGTGGTACTGATGTCTAACCGGACTAGAAGTGCCATAGGTCATGATAAAAGTATAACATATTTGGTTCTGTGTACACTTAAGTCATGATAGTTCACATAAAATGTGGTGTTAACAGCAAAACTGAGCCAATTCAGTGGCTTCCAGGTGGCACCACTGGCAGGTAAAGTGAGAGACGGACCTAAAAATTTGTCTTTTTCTGTGGAACACCCGTATGTACCTATGTGCCAAGTTTCATTCAATTCCAAGGGGTTCAACTCCTCAACTTCTTCAAAAAGTGCCATTTTCTCACAGAATGGCTCTTAAAAATTGAAAAAAATCCTTTGTGGAAAAAATACTTGAATGCCTGGCCATCAGTTTGTGACCTAAGCAGAAGCACAGTCGTGTTATGCAGCAGGACAATGATCCAAGGCAAACGAACAAGTCCATTAGTGAAAAAGAAATAAAATGAAAATTTTGGAGTGACCTAGTCAAAGTCCTGACTTGAATGTGAATGAGATGCTGCGACACAACCTTAAACAGGCTGTTCATGCTACTAAACCCTCCAGTGAATTAAAACGATTCATCAAAGAAGAGTGGGCCGTAGTCCTCATGCGAAAGACTCATTGCTAGTTATCGGAAATGTTTTATTGCAGTTGCTGTGGTGAAGCAAAATGAAATTGAGTGGAAGTACGTAGGCTGGCAGAGACACGTTAGCCTTTACGGGAAGCACAACCAGTTATTTGGTTTAGGGGGGCAATTGTTCTGGGTGATATAGCTTTTGAATTACTGGTTACCTTCAATAAATTAAACGATCAACCTAAAGCTGCATTCTGTTTTTACTTACATTGCCTTTGTTTTACTGTATATTAAAACTAGTTGGATCTCGAACACTTAAGTATAAAAAATAAGCAAAACTAGAAGAAATTGGGGAGGGGAAAAATACTTTTTCACAGCTTTGTATGTGTGGATAAGATTCCCCTAGGGAACTGATCAGTAGTAATAATAATCATTATTCTTGTTATTATTATGATTATGATAATAATAATAATCCAAGAATATCAGAAATGCCATATAAATACAATTATATACTCCTGAAGTTGATCACAGAAAAATATTTAAGATTAAGAAATGCACCTGCAATCTCAAGCTATACTTAGTGATTGTACAAATTACATATTCTTCAAACTCATTGCTCATAGTAAAAGAAGTTGATTCAAAATCCTGAAATGTAGTGGACCGTCTGCACCTGTGGCCTACGGTGGGATCAGTATGACTAACTGAAAAACACCATAATAAGGGCTTTTGAAATCGGGCGCTCTGCACTTAATTGATTAATTAAACTTGTTGATTGCGCACTTGAATCGTGCTGTGAATAAAACCACATGAGTTGGTCAGACTAACGGTGCTTTAAATTATTTTCAGCAGCACATTGTGAAAATCTCAGCAATTTAACCACACAGATTTGGTATGACTTGAGAATTTTTTTGGCCTGGTTTTGAAATAAAACTCATCTTAATGTGAAAGTGACTTTGCTTTGCAGCATATTGAGTTCTTTAGTCATCTTTGGCGGGATTGATTGCTTGATAAATTCTGCTTTGTCTCATCGCAAGCCGGCTATTCAATAAAAGAGTAGGCGAGTTAATTGTCGATAGTGCTGCAGACACCGACGATTTTTTATTTCTTATTGTTATTTATAGATTTTTTTTTTTTTTTTTTTTGTATTTTGACCGCACGTGTTTGTTGGTTTTACTAATGTTATATTATATAATTTATTACATCTGTTTTTTTTTGCTAGTCTTATGACGGACATGAAACAAAGTAGGACTGGTAAGGCTGCCTCGTTCATTCATTTCTTTATTTAGGGGGGTCATTCTGGCTGCCTACGGTGCTTGCTCATTGGCTCTTCTGAAACACATTCCTGGAACTCACACCTCTGTTATCAGCCATAATCTGTACCGCATATGGCTGGCATGATCGCTGCTTAAAAGAAAGCATCTTATCGCGCTGCATGTAAAAATAATTGGCTCAATCTACTTAAGCCGATGCAATAACGTTTAAACGTAAATTTCAGGGAATTTGATTGGTTTAAGTGTCCTCGTGCCGATATTGAAGTTACAAAGTGGGTTCATTCATAGTGTCGCTTTTACGGTGTACACCCGGTCGTCATTTTGAAACGACAAGAAAACAAAATATCTAAAGTAAACTTCCAGAAAAGAAAACGCTCGATTTCGACCACAGTCTATCCTGCTGCGCAAACTCGCTTTCCTTCTAATAACTGGATTGGTCATGATTTGATTTGAATTCACGCTGATTGGACGGTCCTTTTGTCAGCCTGAGCGCCTACCCTATGCTATCACGTTGTGTCTTTGGGACCAACGGTTTAGTGCTCAAAGATGCTGTTGAGGACATGGTCGTAGCATCAGTACCTCTAATCTCGCTGTATGAAGACAATGAAAATCGGTGGCATGAATTGACTTAATGCATTTGTTACGCTCTTTCTGGATAATTTCGAATTCGCAGTGCCCAGTGGCTGCCGTGGACAGAAACGAGAAAAGACGCTGAATAGGCTTTCGGCATTTGGCATTGTCTTCTGTCCTACAGTTATCTTATATTTTGCCGCTACATATCAAGGTGAGTCCAGTCATGACACTTGTTTCTACCCTGTTGGAAGGGTTTCTTTGTGTTCGGGAAAAAAAAATCCTTTGACTTGCCTTTGTGAAAGGACGCATCGACAGTGATGCTGTGTTGCAGGACTTCGCACCTGAGCTGCCAGTGCGGAGTAGCGTTGGTTACACTGCTACGGGTTTGTGCCCATATAGTAGTATATCGAGGGATTCTGTGATTGGCATTGTACTATACTGGTAATGATTTACCATGCTCGTGTCTTGTGTCTTACAGTGATTTAATTCGTAACTTTAAATTACTTTATCACTGTGCAATTTCAAGCCTTTTGGCTTGTGGTTATTCTGTAAATTCATTTAGTGTGTTTGTTTGCGCCCTATTTCGGCAACATTAAGTCAAGTAGACTACGAAGATTATTTTTTGATTGACGGTAGTGTGTTCATTTGAGTATGAGTGACTACCCAATGAATATGTGAATCTTAATACCTTTTAAAGCCTGCTCATACTTTAGGTTTTTGATGCATCCAAATCAAATTAGCTATTTTATGTGCATGTCAGAAACGAAAATCCGTGGGTGCAAGTAAGGGCACAGTTATTTTGAGGAAACCTTCAATCTTTCTCGTGTGATAACACTCAACGTCGGCATTCCCCCAAATTTAAGCTTGCAGCGTACGCGTGGGAGCCCTGGGGTCGCGTTATGCTCAGCTGGTTGCATATCCATATCGTTGACCGAAGAAAGTTGTCAAAACCTCAATCTCGTTTCGAGTAGAGAGAACGGTGTGCCTCATCCGACATAATGTTATAAAGCGAGGATTGTGTGCACACTGTCCTTGGTGATGTTCATATATTCATCTTGTAAAATTAGTTGAGAACGAGAAGGCTTGCATATGTATTATTTGCATGTTTTACCAGGAGGAAATGGACTAATATTGGCTGAAAGTAAGTGTTCCGCTATGTCTTTGTAGAGGAATTCATCAAGAATATAATTTGGTATTCCGGACTACTGAAAGGATTTCAGCACCAGTCTTTTTTTCACTGTCCTCGTTTTATCTTTTTCCCTCTGTTATTAACTTATTCATGGAATTAAAATCTATTAACCAGCATTTGTGCGTCTTCTATTGGCTTATCATTGGGGTAGACGCCATTGCTTTTCACCTTACATCTAACATTTAACAGTGGTTGATTGCTAAAACTTCTGAATGCATTAATGCATCGGTGTTGAATGTCTTTTCCTAAACGTTATGATTGTTAAGATTTCAGTGACATTATTTGTGGTTATGCTCGACATTTGTATTCATTTGTTCTGGAAATTCATCTTAAGTAGCTGAGTTAAACTTCATTTTATTGCAGAACTCGTTTCTCAATGATTTAATCGATATATCTCAAAACCGCTTTAGACACCACTGTAGGCTATTGACATCTGAGACGTTTTTGATTATTATTACATGATATGGTCTCAGGAGTATAATTTAGGATCATGTCTCTAGTGAGTTTGCATTTTCACAATTTTACATATATTGAGTTGGCTCGTGATGTAGGCTATTTTCCCCCTCACTTGTGACCGATGTACACGGTGCCCATTTTATTTCAGACCATACGTAACTGCTTTTCACTGTGTAAATGCAAACCTCGAACCATGTTTTTGAATTTAACTGCTGGGATCACTCGTACTTCATCAGAGAAGGTTATGGATTTTTGATAACATAGCTTTTATGGAGTTGCACATAGCGGTTTCCCGTATGTTACAAGTTGATACCAGAGGAATTCTGGAGTTCTGCCGAGTGCACGCCTTTTCGGAATGAAGTATCAATTAACTGCTTGTTTTACTTGAAAAATGACACGCTCTGTTTTCATGGAGTGGTAACTGAAATTGGGTAGTAAGATGCCGGGAGTGGAGGCATGCGTGTAATGTACAATGACGCTGCCTTCCGATGTCCCTTTCTTTTTCATTTGTACGAACGATCATTTTCCATATATCACTTCGCTCACTGTGGATTTTGAAAATGAGTATGTTGATCTGGTTGTGTAGCCTGAAGTTTGACAACTTAATGCTCAAGCCAGACGGTTGTTATCATCATAAGGTGTGGCACTGCAGCCTGTGTAACCATCTGTACCACAGATCTATGATCTGAATAATGAAGAATTACAAAGAAAATGCAAAATAACACTTCACTTGCTGGAAATGCGGATTATGTTGCACATTTGTTGTGAGTTTGGCGCTGTCAAAGATGATGCCGTCACGCGTACGATCATTTAGAAATACTGCCATAAACGGGCCTTCAAGATTTTGATACTCATAAAGCACTGAGGTTGAGATTGGTTCTGATATGGATTGAGTCAGTTCTCTGGATTTATAAGAGTTGTAGTTCTGTGGTTATTTGAAAATAATCCGACCAAGTGTTTGTCTGTCCCTGCTGCAGAGCCTTGATTTTGGGCTGCTGTTCTTTTTGTAGCTGGAGTTTATTTATTATTTATTTATGTATTGGTATGGGGGATCTCATCCCCATTTTTGATCCTGAGCCCCTCAGTTTTGCTGTTTTTGTGATTGAAGCCCCTGTGTTTTGGTCCTCATGGAACTGGCAGAAGGTTAGATTGTGCTCACAGTAATTGCGTGATTGATGACAAAGTCAATGTAACATTATGACATTTTAGAAATATAAAGTTTTTTTTTTTTTTTTACAATTCTTTTAAAAAATGTTGAACGATTTTTTAGAACAAGTGTGCAATGTTTCAAGGTCCTGTTGGAAGTCAGGTAGTCTTTTGATGGCATGACTGGATCTGATCTTTGGCACTTTCATAATTACAAATGAACTGTGATTTTTGAGCAAAGCAACATTAATTGCCAGCAAAAAGCAGCACTTGTATACTTTGCATCTCAATGGCTGGTGGATAGCTTTATTTTGGTGGGGGTGGGGGGTGGGGGGTGTAATGGATTTTCTGTGCATGTAAGTACACTGTACACTCAACAAAAATATAAACGCAACACTTTTGTTTTTGCTCCCATTTGTCATGAGATGGACTCAAAGATCTAAAATTCATTCCAGATACACAATATTACCATTTCTCTCAAACACTGTTCACAAATCTGTCTAAATGTGTGATAGTGTGCACTTTTGCTTTGCTGAGACAATCCATCCCACCTCACCGGTGTGCCACATCAAGATGCTCATCAGACACCATGATTAGTGCAGTGTACCTTATACTGCCCACAATAAAAGGCCACTCTGAAATGTGCAGTTTTGTCTCACAGCAAAATGCCACAGATGGCGCAAGCATTGAGGGAGCGTGCAATTGGCATGCTGACAGCAGGTATGTCAACCAGATCTGTTGCTCGGGCATTGAATGTTCATTTCTCCACCATAAGCCGTCTCCAAAGGCGTTTCAGAGAATATGGCAGTACATCCAACCGGCCTCACAACCGCAGACCACGTGTAACCACACCAGCCCAGGACCTCCAGATCCAGCAGGTTCACCTCCAAGATCGTCTGAGACCAGCTACTCAGACAGCTGCTAAAACAATTGGTTTGCATAACCAAAGAATTTCTGCACAAACTGTCAGAAACCGTCTCAGGGAAACTCAACTGCATGCTCGTCGTCCTCAGCGGGGTCTTAACCTGACTCCAGATCGTCGCCGTAACAGACTTGAGTGGGCAAATGCTCACATTCGATGGCGTCTGGCACGTTGGAGAGGTGTTCTCTTCACGGATGAATCTCGGTTTACATTGTTCAGGGCAGATGGCAGACAGCGTATGTGGCGTCGTGTGGGTGAGCGCTTTGCTGATGTCAATGTTGTGGATCGAGTGGCCCATAGTGGTGGTGGGGTTATGGTATGGGCAGGCATCTGTTATGGACGAAGAACACAGGTGCATTTTATTGATGGAATTTTGAATGCACAGAGATACCGTGATGAGATCCTGAGGCCCATTGTTGTGCCATACATCCATGAACATCACCTCATGTTTCAGCAAGATAATGCACGGCCCCATGTTGCAAGGATCTGTACACAATTCTTGGAAGCTAATAATGTCCCAGTTCTTGCATGGCCAGCATACTCACGGACATGTCACCCATTGAGCATGTTTGGGATGTGCTTGACCGGCGTATATGACAGCGCGTACCAGTTCCCACTAATATCCAGCAACTTCGCACAGCCATTGAAGAGGAGTGGACCAACATTCCACAGGCCACAATTGACAATCTGATAAACTCTACGTGAAGAAGATGTGTTGCACTGCATGAGGCAAATGGTGGTCACACCAGATACTGACTGGTTCTGAGTCCCCAGACCCCCAATAAAGCAAAAACTGCACATTTCAGGCTGGCCTTTTATTGTGGACAGTCTAAGGTACACCTGTGCACTAATCATGGTGTCTGATGAGCATCTTGATGTGGCACACCTGTGAGGTGGGATGGATTGTCTCAGCAAAGCAAAAGTGCTCACTATCACACATTTAGACAGATTTGTGAACAATGTTTGAGAGAAATGGTAATATTGTGTATCTGGAATGAATTTGAGATCTTTGAGTCCATCTCATGACAAATGGGAGCAAAAACAAAAGTGTTGCGTTTATATTTTTGTTGAGTATATGTGCTCTGAAAATAGCAAAAAGCCAAGCAGGATCCAAATGCAATGAAGTGCTTGGCTTTATTTATTATTGTAGTGAAGCCACAAAGGTTAAAAAAGGCGAGTACAAAGAAAATTGGAAACCGGGTTCACAAAATAGTGCAAACAATGAGCTGATTTAACAAAGTCAGCAATTTAGAGTAGTTTACTTTATAATGCACGAAAACCTCTATGGCATTACACTAGCTTTACGAGACAAAGTCGGGCTGCGGCTTGTTTGCGGTTTACAATGATAATAGATTGATTGAAGACAGGTGGAGCTGATGAGTGGTAATTGCGGGAGCAGGTCGGGGGTGGGGGTGGGGGTGGAGGGGATGGTGGGGGGGTGTTATGTGGTCTCTAATATGAAGTGGAACTATACAGGTTTGACTACATTTACAATCAATTAACTGCTGGGGCCATAATTATTGACGCACAAACATACTGTAATCTAACAATTATAACTATCCATAGTAACTTTACAGCACATGTAAAATGGTTTGATGAGGCAAAGATGAATATCCTTGCATTTAGAAAAATCAGGTATGGCAGGGTATGTCCATGAGAATCAGGGTGTATTTCTGCTGAAGGGCTCCTGCACTTAAAGACCACGACGGAGGAGCTAGAACCAAAGAAGATCTGATGGGAGTGTGAATTTGGAGGGATTTTTTTTTTTACCATTCCTCCATGCAGAACTTTTTAAGTATCGTTGGGTTTCCTTGCAGACCTGCCTGCCTCATAAAATATTTCGTAAAATTTATACAGTACGAGTCAAAAGTTTGGACACATTTTGCTAATGTCACAGCACTCTGATTTTAGGGAAATTTAAATGGTTTAACTTCTCTGTATAACGTTAATCTCAAATGGAGTGTGGTAAGAGGTAAACGGTCAAAATGTTTAAACAGTAATAAAAAAATGTTATTTGTTTGAATAGTGCCCAAAACTTTGGAATTCTCTGAGAAACTGTATTTTGCATATTAAACAGATACTTTCTCCCTCGACTTTACTCCATTATTAAAAGATATTGAAGAAGACATCAATCACTGGATTAACTTACCCATTTCACTATTGGGAAGAATAGCAGCCATAAAAATGTCAATATTACCAAAACTAAATGATCTTTTTTCAATGACCCCATCCAACAAACACCATATTGGTTGAACACTCGACTCTGTCATAACCAAATTCTACTGGAAAAATATAGAATCCGTTTATCTACTTTACAAAAACCCAAAGACACCGGGGGCCTAGTTGCACCAAACGTCAGACTGTACCACCTTGCAAATCACCTACAGTATATATTGACATGGCAACAAATTAACAGTCACTCACAGTGCCCATGGATGGACATTTAAGAATATGATTGCCAAGAATTATCAATATCAGACTTGCCATTTCTTTCACAGTTATAAAAAAACACAATTGCTTTAAAAACCCATATATTGCAGTGACTCTGAAAGCTTGGTTGAAACTCATCCAAATGACCGGACAATCTATGACACCAAACAAACTCACTCCAGTATGGCATAATCCAGACTTCCAGAATCAAAAATAAACCAATTATATTTAGCAAATGGAAAAAACTTGGCATCACCCAGTTAGATCATATACTTGAAAGTAACTCATTCACACCATATGAAATCCTCACAGAAAGGTATAATATCGATGATAACAGCTTTCTACAATATTTACAAATCAAACACTGTATCAAGAATAAAATAAATATGCACAACACTCTAAATCCGCTTTTGATAACTGACCAACTCAAAAAACTAGTATATCAGGAAAAAAAACGGTCCAAAATGTACAAGATTTAATTGAGAATGAACAACACTCTTGCCATCCCGACTCAACACTGGGAATAAGACTTGGCTGTTACCACCGAAATTGATGGGAAACAAATTTATATCAACACCTTCTCAGTGACCTCAAATCCAAGATTGCTACTCATTCACTATCAAATCCTTTACAGAGTCCACTACACCCAAAATAAAATGTTAAAAATAGTTTTCACAGAAAATCATATCTGTATATACTGCACACTCAACATTATTTACAACTACTTTCATGCCACGTGGCTTTGCCCTCCTATCTATACATTCAGGAAAATATTCATCATCTCCGTCCTAGGCTGCAGCCTTCCAGTCTGCACATCAGCGTGTCTGTTGGGAGAACGCTCTTCTATTGAACTGTCACCTGACAACATTACGGTTAACTTGGAGTGCCTGAACAATGGCCAAAAACACCATTTTACTAAACTGGCAAAATAGACAAAACATCAGGATATCTCAGTGGCTCAATTTATTATCTGATTACATTAACATGGAAAAACTTAAGGCATCAATTACAAGCCAAACTGACCAGCTTGATTGTCATTGGGAGCCTTTTACGCAACTCTTCAGCATTTCAGACTAATTCTTATGAATAAATGACACTTAATGCTTTTCTTCATCCACACAGTCACCACATACCATGCTCACTGTGAGGAGAAAAGCATGTGTGTGCATGTATGTTTATGTGTGTGTGTGCGCATGTATGTGTATGTGTCCATGTATATGTGTGTGTGTGCATGTATGTGTATGTGTGCATGTGTGCATGTATGTGTCCATGTATATGTGTGTGTGTGCGTGTATGTGTATGTGTGCATGTGTGCGTGTATGTGTATGTGTCCATGTATATGCGTGTGTGTGCATGTATGTGTATGCGTGCATGTATGTGTATGTGTGCATGTACGTGTATGTGTGCATGTACGTGTATGTTTTTCTTTTTTTCTTCCTGATTTCTTTTTTTTGCATATGTATCACACTTCACTGTTTTAGATCATCAAACAAATTTTAATATTAAACAGAAAGAACCTGAGTAAATGGAAAATGAAGTTTTTAAATGAAAATTTCAGTTATTTATTTATTTTTGTCATTCTTTTCTTCTTTTTTCTCTGAGCATTTAAAAAAAATATATTGTTTGATTTCTCAGTTACTTGGTTTTGCTTCATCAAATCTTGTGTGATTTGCATTCATTTGTATTTCCCCCCCTGTTTTCTCCTGTCATAGACCCCTTTGTGAAATTATTGTTAATTAAACTGAAGCTGACCTCTCAAGACGGGGGGACAAACACGAACCACTTATGAACTGCTCCAGTTCTAATTGGACGAGCTAATCTATATCTTATCGGCAGGACAGTCAGGCATACTGGTCTTTAACACCGTAATGTGGGCAGCTCTGCTAACTCACACGACAGTTGTGGGGGATGTCCTCGTCCAACATTAACTGTGCACATGCATAAGTTGCTTGGTGCCAGTACAGGTGAAAATAATCCAGAGTAATTTTGAAATTGACAGTAAAATTTACTTCGCTCAGGACGTAGCATCATGTGCTGTTCGCAGCAATGCAATCGCTTTAGAGCCAGTTTGCTAGCTAGCTAACAGGCTAGTTTAGCAAGGTTCTACAACAGGTTACCATAAGTTCAGCTGCAACAGAAATCGGTGGTATAAATCTTTTTTTTTAGACCAGGTATTGGGTCCAACTCAGTGGCGGCTGGTGAACTGGGAATAGGGGAAGCTCAAACCATCCATTAAAAACATTGATTGGTCATGACCTGTTTTCAATTTTAATAAAATTGACTTTATTTGACTCCAAAAATCCTAAGGACCATCAGGTGACACCAGTTCTTCTTGCTAAGTTAAAATGAGCAGGAATAGCCTAATTCTTGACCTGTTGTCAATAATTAGAAGCAATGGAAATGCATAATGATCTTATTTCAATTAAACAATTTAAACGATTATGAAAATCATGCATTGCCTCCAAACCCTGAGTAAACAGAAGTCCGGAGTCATAAACAGTTTCCAATTACTAGCGGGTAAAATGACCATTACACACGTGTAACTGGTAAGCCTCTGTGCACAAGGACTTCCACGCAAGAATCTCTTCCATAACTGTTGATTGAATAATTGCTGACTACAGCTGGGGAATGTAAATATGCCTCGAAAACTCACGCCGAATGCTTGAGAGTTGACAGGTACGCGTTTTTAATGAAAACTGACAACACCTGATATAGTTGAGAGTTTTGGAAGTTCCTATCACAGTAATTTAAGTGAATGATTGAAAACAGGTCATGACCAATCACTATTTTTAAGAGATGGGTTTGAGCTTCCCCTATTGCCAGTTCACCAGCTGCCACTGATTCCACAGACTATGTACTTCCCTTATTGAAGTTAAAGTACCCTGTTCAAGTTCACCTTACTCTGATCTGTGCTGCACAGCAACTCAGGCCTGATATTTTGCTCATCTTGACTGAGTGGCTCTGCTTCACCACTCGCTGCTCACAAATAAATAATTCCTTTAAAGATGAAGGAGGAAAACTGACCCCTTAAACAGGTACCTTTTTGCCATTTAGCCTCGCATCATGACTGCTCTTGCTTCACTTGCTCTTTGGTATGAGATGTTTGGCTGAAATAATATAATTAACTATATATACTGTGTGCATAATACGCAAGGAGCCATTTGACTGTACATTGCCAACCCTTTTTTAAATGTCATTTAAAATAAGGAAAATTTAGTTTTAATGATAAAGAACCTTGAGTTGTTTGATTTAGGGTGTCCAAAGGCCACAGTGGAAAAATTTGTCTTGGTAATGTGCTGCTTTTGAGCTCCATTGTGCGGATTTATTCCATTAAAGGCTATTAATGTACTTGGGTCCATTTACTTTGCCTGATGTCAGGGTTAAATAAGCGATGACAGACTACAGTGTTTTGATCTGGTGATTTGATTCCATCTTCAGTCTTGGCAAAAGCATGTTAGTGAAGATGGATATGTAGGTTTTAAAATTTTAGCCTTCTGTTCACTACACACCTGTAAGCATATACAGATGTGCTGTGCATGATCAATAATTATAATTATTATAAACTCCATTCACATATTTGTCTCATGGTCATCGACCTTTTGGATTACATTAGTGAATTGCATTTCTTTAAACATGCTGGAAAAGCTGTCATATCAATGTAAAAGTTTTATTATTTTATATCTCTGTGATGTATCTGGTATGAGGGTAGTAGGTATGCTCACAGATTAGGGCTCAGTGTAATTAAATACCTGCACATGGTACCTTAAGTTGATTCTCTGTTCTCCTAAACAACTTTGTGTATTTCTGCAGTGTTGTGAGCCTCCGGAAACTACAACCCCAAATCAGAAAAGGTTGGGATGTCGTGTTAACATTAAAACTGAAACCAGTAATTTGTTAATGATCTTTAACCTGTATTATGTTGAAAATAATGCAACAGCACATTGAAGTTTCACCACAATAGCCTAATTTTACTTATTTTTTTCAAAGGAAATGCAATTAAATTGATTATTGCAACGTGTTGGAACGGTAAAATATATCCCACTTTAATACTGCCATTTATTTTCACAACACTTAAATAAATATTCAGGGGCTCAAGACACAAAGTTACAAAGTTTCTCCAGTGTAATTTTATCCCATTCCTTGTGCATACAAGTCTTAAGGCGTGCATCAGTATGGCATCTTTGCTGGTGCATTTTGCATATTAAAATTCCCTGCATTCTCTATTGGGGCCAAGTCAGGACTGCTGGCTGACCAGTTCAGCTCCAGCATGCTTCTCTTATGCAGCCATGCTTGTACAGAATTCATTTTTGTTGTCTTGTTGAAATATGCATGAGCGTCCCTGGAAAAGATGTCTTGAAGGCTACATATGTTGCCCCAAAATCTCAGTGTACTTTAGTATTAACAGTGTTTCACAGAAGTGCATGCTACCATTGCTAAGGGCACTGCCACTTCCCCATGCCATGACAGAGCACGGCTTTTGGACTTGTTTCTGGGGAAAAAAAAAATCCACATTTTTTGCAATGCATTGCAGGCTTGAATGGCAGGAAATGTTTTCAAATAAAATGAAATGAACCTGGAAGAAAATTAATATCTTGTCTTCATACTGCCTGCAGTCAAATACTAGTCAAAGTAAATTTAGTAATCTTGCCTTCTCTTTTTTTATGTGAATCTTCTATACTGTCCTAAATTTTTCTGAATTGGGGTTGTATTTTGATTCCTTTGACACTGATGTTCATATTGAGAGGGTTTCAGACAAAATGACCATCTCAACCCCTTGTATTACAATAAAGCCTAAAGTACAGAGTGAACTGTCTGAGAAGAAATGTTAATCCTTCAACTTCCTCTGTGCTTCCTGATTTGCTGTTTTGTGCAGATCCTTTACATGCTCAGATTTTCCCTTCAGACATATGTTATGTTCTTACATGAGGATGAGTCTCTGGGAATTCGGTTGTGGAAATCACTTTTTAAGGAACTGTGTCCCGTAGGCAGCAGCTGGCAGTTTGTCTCAGGATTTTTTCTATTTCATTAAGTCATTTTGGTTATCATCTTTTTCACAATTCTCTTGTTCAGTTTTCTAAATAGGCTATAGAACAATTATTTCCAGAAGTTTTGTTGCATGTATGTCTTTGTACTCAAAGTCTCAAAGCAAGCATATGGCAAGTGGCAATTTTGTTTCCCCAGAGACAGTAGGCTGTAGGCTTTCTTTACTTAATCATACATGCACTGGGGCTTGTATCATCCTCCTCTTCAGGAAATGAATTGGTTTGTGCCACATCAAATTGGACCATGCAGTTCAGGCTTTGATTGTAATCAGCTCTGTCTTTGCCGTCTGAAGCTCTGTGGGTCTGTTCCATAACCATGTTAACTGTGAATGTAATGTGCAGTGACACTGCTCCTCTGCCTTTCCCAAGACATAAAGAATGTTTTAAGTTTGAACTGTTAACAAAATTAAATGGGTGGCTATGCCTTTGTTTTGTGTGTGTTATGGTTTACTTACAGAAGTACACCAGCCCTTGTCCGTTACCCTCTGGGGGCCACTTTAATGACACTGATAGATGCATTTCTCCCAGGAGACAGCTGGGGGCCCATTGATTTCTTTGCGCAAGCTGACAGAAGGCAGCTTTCTGTTATGGCACAAACTCAAAAATGGCCGAAATTCCACTGTAAGGACCTAAAATGCAAATGACGGACCACAAAGGAAAAACGATCAGAGAACAAATTTAGCATTTTTGTATATTTTATATGTTATATATTAGTGTTATAACTTATATAAACATTATTATTTAAAATTAGATATTATTACATCATTGTATATATTTTATATTTTTGGCATATTGTTTTAGTGCTTTGTTTCTACGATCGTTTTGAATTTTTAATTCATTATTTCTCAACGTGAAAATGCGAATCAGATCATTTTTCCATTGTGGTCTTCAAACTTTAAATTTTAAATTAAAAACTAAATTAATAAAAATACTTAACCAAGAAAAACCTCATTGAGATTTTAGAAAACCTCATTGTAAAAAAAATCTCTTTTACAAGAGTGTCCTGGCCAAGATTGACAGCAGCACCTTTTGAACAACAAATTAATTTCACTGTGAAGAATTTACAACATTTGTTGACGCTGGATTGTTCTTCCTGAGGAGATCCCACTAGAATCGAAAGCTGGAAAGAAATTTGGCAAGGATGCGATGTTTCCTGGCTCGGAGGTCCTCAGATTTCATAACAAATGTCATAATTTCCTGGACTTGGTTCCCTGTATTCATTCCTTTTGAAGTTCAACCACTGGCAATGTAGCTTCATCCTGCTACAGAAAATGTTGTCTTTGCTTTAAAATGGTCTGACTTTCTTTGACTCAGTATGTTTGCAGTATCATTATCCATACCAGTGTTCTGAAATGGGTGACTCGATTCACTCTGAAGGTGATAAAACCAAAAGCAAATACATTGGAATTTACAGTAGAGTTCTGTGACTGACATCTCTACTTTTCTTTGTAAAGGAAAACTAGCCAAGGCCATCTTGGACACCGCTATAGCATTGCTCTGACACTAGCACACCGCTGTCATAATAATGACCTTAGAGAATGATTCATACTGCTAAGGCGTATGTTACACTTTCTGCATCGGTAATGAGGGAAGAAGGCCAAGTCAGGACCGTTAAACTTGTATTAATGGGACTTCATTTGGCCCCATTGGCTGACATACGTACTTTGCCAAAACTTCCAATGTAAGTGGTTCAAGCATTGGCATAGCCACAACAAGGTTGAGCCCTCTGTATCCCCTGGGGGGGGGGGATTGTGTTGTCTCATGAATTACGAGTGGCATAGGATGGATTTCAGCTAAATAACAGTGCTCAGGTAAATGCAAACTGTCAATTGCTGCCCATGGTAAGATGTTGAAACGTGGCAGTAGAGACAGCGCATTGAAATATTTGATGTTTGCATTCTGATGGGCTGTTGGGTCCGGCACATTCATACTTCTTTGCAGAGGGAGCCGCTGCACATTTAAACCCTTTCTCCCGAGCGGTGGCAGTAATTGGGTTTCGCGTCGAGGCTCTACGGCGGCCCAGCTGCCACAGCACTGGCTGTTTTCACTGTGCTCCCATCAGGCGCTGATCATTGGATCAGAGGCTTTGTTTTAAAACAGAGAGGACTTATTCTCCGCCAGTCAATCTGGCTGTGCCTGCTGCAAGCGCTTTTTTTTTTTTTTGCAATTCACTTCAGCCAGTATCTTTAGACCTCTGAGACTACTGCAGTGTTCACAAGCTGTTTTTTTTATCGCTCACCGGATGCCTCTGGTTCCGCGGGCCTGTCGGGCTATAAGCTCAAATTGCAATGTGATAATGGGAGAAACATCCCACCTGCAGTTCTGTATCCCTAACATCCTCCTGACTGCTCGTTTCAACACCTGTTATCACCTGTGCCCACTCTACTCGAGAACGAAAATAAGATATTTCTTGCGTGGCTGTGACAAAACATACCCGCTTGGATTTGCTTCCAAGATGGGGGTGGTGGTTTTGGAGTTTGTGAGGGGTTCTGACCTTTAGTACGGATGAATTATCATAATCCCTACTCAGGGGTATTGCACACCTGGGGCATACACCACTGAAGGTGAAGCTAATCTATTAGGCATCAAACCAAAATAATGACGTGGTGTATTAGTCTAAAAACACAAGATGTAACTAAAATGTTACCCTTGCTGAAGCTGGAATAAAATTTACACCTATTTTGTGACATTCGACGCAACTACGGTTACAGAATTTGTATGTTTAACCTGTTTAATCCCACTGGTCACATTTGTGAGCAGTTGTTTATTTATTTTTTTTCTAGAAGCTCTAAAAGTGTTGTTGTTGGCTTTGGGCAAAAAATGCAACTTTGAACAGAACCATCATGAAATAAAGAAATACATAGGGTGTATGTGTTCGGGACGTCTAAGGTGTAAATTCCTTGCACTTGCATTGCAAGGAAAATTTTGGGATTAAACGGATTAATACTGACCGAAAGGACAGGAAAATTGTTTGCTGGATAAAGCTCTAATGAACTTTTGTGGTTGTTCATACATGGTGCAGAAAAGAACAATGCCTGGATAAGACCGTGGGATGATATGCTAATGAATGCAACTAAGGCATGAGTGATGTGATCTGAGCTTGTGTTTTGGTCCACTGGTCTCTGAAATGGTTCGCCTGCCGGTGTCGCTGAACTTGCACCAAGCTCAATGATGAAAACCTTTTCATTAATGCGACAGCATTGTCTTGGAATAATTTTGCATGCAGCTGCACTGAAGAACATTACAAGCGTGCTGAATATGAACAAAATTTGTTGATTGCAAGGTGGAGAAGCCACATCTACAGTGCGGTCTCCTCCCTCGACTGCGGTGCAACAAAGCACGAGGGCGCATCTGTTCATCGAGTGTTCTGAAAACAGGCATTACCTCCTGTACTCCTGCCCCCGCTGCTTGTGTGATCTCAAAAATCACAAGTGGAGCACTTGATCCACCGCAATATCCGAAAGCGCGTCTTCAATCTGGGAGAGAGAGAAAAAAATGGCTGGCGCAGACCACATGGCAATCTAAAGTAAATTCAGCTTGCGGGAGAGAGAGGCTCAGGTTGGTGGTTTGAACGTTGAGAAAAATCCATCTGCGATGGAAAGCTTGATTATGGCGCTCAACGTTTGTGCTTGGAATGGAAGAGTGGGAGAAAAAAATCGCGCCATGCATTTTAATGGAGGGAGTGATTTTTAAAAAGCTCTTCATCTGAGATTGCTGAAAACCGCATCTCGTCCAGATATTAGATGTTTTTTTTTTTCTTTTTTTTCTTTTCTTTGGAGTGTAGTCTTGGAAACGGCGCGAAAAATTGCCGAAAAAAAGAACTGCTCTGGACATCACAGTGTGGAGAAAGGTGCAGGGAAATAAGAGCAGACATTTTTCGCGGGAAAGCCGCTGGTGTCCTGTATCCCTGTGGCCCTGTTAGCCGTGTGGCTGAGGTCTCCTTTCTCTCCCCTGCCATGCATTAACCTGACGGCCAGTCGGGCCCCATGATATATTTTAGGGCGCGTCATTTGCTTCACGCAGTGTGCCCGCGGGTAATGTCTGCGGCCTTTTAAGAAATATTTTTATCTGCGCTGACTGTACATTTTTGTCATCACAGCCATGTCTGACTGGTGCTGGAGAGCCGCTTGGACTGCAGTGTACAGGGAGCACAGCTCTTTACCTTCAGGGACTGCGAAGTGACGACATCAGTATGTGGTTTCGTATTGGTACTGCTACTGAGACAGGCTTAATTTCCAGCAAATATGCATGAGAAACAGGTGACCACTGACCTTAAAATGGAATGCACAACATGACTGGCTCGGCTTTGGTCATAAACAGTCTGTAATGGTGTGTTCTGTGCCATTTTGGCATGTAGGGTAATGTCTGTAGAACAAGGCAGCGTTTGAGTGCAGAAATGGCAAAGTCGTAATGTTTCTCTGTAGGGTGCAGTACTGTGCAATGTCCTTGTGTGAGTTGACGGTGATTCATCACCTCATTTTACAATGTCCTAATTGGCCTTTTAACCCTTAGAGCACTGAAATAAATTAAAAAAAATGTTTATTTATCTTGCGCTGTTGAAAATCTGTCATGTGTCGACTTGTTTAAAAGACCCTCCCTGCGGGAGCCGTTTTAAACAAGTTGCCGCATGATAGGTTATCAACAGCTTTGATTTTGATATCTTGCATCATTGAGCAATAAGAACTGCATTCAGCGCTCGTGGGGTTAAGCAGTGCCTCTCTGCCCTGTCTGGAATGTACTGCATATTTTGCCGGCTCTTTCTCTCTAAATTGATGGGGTTCTTTGATCAATGAAGTCACTGTTCTTGGCTTGTGCAGTTCTCGAGTAACACAAAGTACAGAACGCTGCATTGGATTTGAATTGTTTTACATGTTGCTTTTTGGGTTTTGTGTTAATTTATTTATTTTTGGTGAGGGGGTGGTGTGAGTGAAGCACACAATCCTAGTACCCCTCCACTGTCAAAGACTCCTCTGACTACATCTTATTCCCCTTAAGCCAGTATTTTGATTAAATCATAACAGCAGACTCTTTATCATAATATAATTGCAATTTAAAATAATAGAACTGCGCTGAAGGGCCTTCTGCCTCTGACCCTGAAAATTGCGATGAGAGGGTTAGATCACGGTGAGTAATCACGGCATTTAATCTGTCTTCAGTGGAGAAGATTCTTTTAACATATTTGATGTGAGGACAATATTGATGTGAGGACAATTCAAGGTAAACCTGCTGTCATCCTATCGCCTGTCTCATATTTTATTTGTCCTGATTCAGTTCAGTTGGAGTGGGAGGCGTGCTGTTTGTCGGTTGTCTCTCCGTCCGTCCGTCACACTGTCCATCTAGTCCATGTTTTGTCTACTGAGTTACTGGAGGGACCTCCTTGCAGACGGTAGCTGAACTGATTGGGTTCTGTAGGTCACTGGGTCGGATGGTCAAGGTCCCATTTTTTTATGCGGGGGGGCAGAAGATCAGTTTTTCGGGCAGCATGAAACCATAGCAGGCAAAGGCACAGCAAGCAACGCCTTGTTGTACCTTGTTTCAGTTTTATTTCCCCAGTGTTTTTTATTGGCCGTAGCTGCATCAAGATTAACGGCTCTTCAAGCGTTACCTTGTCCAAGTGGGTTAATCATGCAGATTACAGTTCATTCCTTTGGCTGCCTGCATCGTTCAGAGCTGTTTACTACATTTGTCATGTTTTGGGATCAGATGTGTAAATTTTCAGCTGCGAATGACAATTTCAAAGCCACAGCACTGATTTGTATTATTTCAACAATTTATGTGTTATTATGTCATTTTGGGGACTCGTAGGGCTGTTGGTAATGGGTTTGAATCAAGCCCAGGCGTCTCTGTGTGGGGTTTTAACGTCCTGCCCATGTACATGTTGGTGTCACTCTTACAGACCAAAAGCATGCATGTGGACTGGCCAACTGGAGGATCTAAATTGCCTATAGATGCAACCGAGTGAATGATGTGTTTGTGGGGGGAGCCTGTGATGGACTAGTCATGGTGTGTTTCTGCCTCTCTCCCACTGCATACTGGGATAGGCTACTGCCCCTTTCACCATAACCAAGAGTGAGTGCGTTAGATGTTGGCTGAATGATTTATTTTTTTCTTCATTAATGGAATTAACTTACTTGCATGCTAGTTGACTCTGTGCCACTATCTGCATAGGTTTTGTTCATCACCAGCATAGCTGAGTTATGGTTTTTGAGGAAAAGCAAGAAACATGTTAAAACCGAACTTCAACTTATTTTACTAAACTCAGCTCTTAACATGCTGCTCCCTTTGGCAATGATATCCCAGCATCCTGTTAAGTTTTTAATCTACTTTTAATGTTTTATGTGAGTTTGCCCAAAGCCTGTTTTTCAGTTTGTGAGCTTTAGTTTGGCAGTATTGAAATGGCCGTACTGACCAGAAGGTAATGAGTAAATGGGGTTCATTTATCTACCATTGCAGTGCTCAAATAAAATACAAATGCTTGGGGAACATGAAAACTGTTGAGGTCATTTAACTATTTGGGTTGAAATGTTCGGGCAGTTCCACTCACAAATAATCATGACATCAGCAGTAGAATGAGATGTAATTCGGATTTAATGAAGTTTTATTGCTTTCCTGTGAAAATTGCTATACTTATATTTTCATTTCTCTGATTGATCCTTAACACGTTTGCCACAGTGTTTTAAGCTGCCAGCCTCTGCCAGCATTTTTACAAACCTAGATTATTCAGTTTTATCAATATATACATGAAAAAAAAAACAAAGCTTCTAATTTTGGACACAATTTCATTTTTGCTTTGCTTGACTCTGCTCGACAGGATCCCCTTTATTTTGTCCCAATTAAAGATGTTGAGTTCACTGTGCCCTCAAAAAATATTGGCACCCTTTTTAAATGTGAACGGTAGTGGTCGTAAATCGATGGCTTTTATCGGCGTCTGATGGCGTCAGACTTGTAAGTTTGGAGACTTTCTGACCTCAAGACATAATTTATCTGCAATTCTCCAACTGTGATGCATGTAATTTCCTTGCACACTTGCACCATCTTCCTCACTTTTTGCGAATTGAAAATATGCACACTGTCATGGTTTTCACCCCACCGGATGCCAAAGGCAACCCGGCAGGCTACTGGACCATAAACCTGAGGGAAAACAGACTTGTATGCCAGGCTGGGGGTGAAGAAATGGATCTAATAATAAGTAAACTACAAAACAAGCAGGGAATGATGTTCCAGACAATGAAGACACAAAGGGGAGAGGTGACTGCTGAAAGTCCCACAGACCAGCCTTGGGAAGGGAGTGCAGAGCATCTTTAGCAGGGGTGTCAAACTGACCCGTAAACGGGCCAAGAGGCTGCAGGTCTTCAATCCTACCAAGCAGAAGCTCACCTGAAAGCACTCATTTAATCAACTTATCTAGGCCTGCACAACTGATTAGTTGTATCAGGTGCACTTCTGCATTGTTGGAGTGAAAACCTGCAGCCTCTTGGCCCGTTTACGGGTCAGTTTGACACCCCTGATCTATAGGGTTGATCCTGCCAACCCTAAATACTCTGCAAAGCTCCCCCTCGTAGGTGGAGCCAGTTAAAGGAGAGGTGCAGGAATGTGAAAGGAAGTGGGGCTATAAGGTCCAGCCATTACACACACATTCTCATCAATGCAGATATCTAATATTGCTTCATGTCTTTAAACGTCTTAATTATTTCTCTGATAGTCCAAATGGCTACTTTCTGCTTTGTAGCTATTTTCTTACAGCTATTTCCACTTTTGTGAAACACAAACCTGTGGCACTGCACTGTGACCTGGAAAACTGGCCTGTGTATTTCATTGCTGTACCCCAAGGAAACAGGAAGTCACGAGTGTCCATTTTTCTCATCATTATGGTAAATTTGACTCTTCAACCCAAGCTCCTTTTAACTGGCATCCCAAACGATCATAAATTGTTTATGCAGGGTAGATTTTTGCTGCATAGAGAAAAATTTGGGTGGGAAGCTTGAAAAAATTGCCACCCAACACAGGCTCCCTAATATCCTTCTTTCTTTGTGAGTGAATATAACATTTCTATACAGATTTTTTTTCTATGGAGTTTCTAGTGTATTCATGTGCGTCCTGACACCCAGTTAAAAATGTTTTCGTTTATTGTCAATGGTCTCTTCCGTATGAAGTATCTCTCTACAACATTGTATATGAGATATCCTTTGTATATGAAATATCTCCTGTAATATATGAAATGGATCTTCCATATGAAATGTCTCTCCTGGTATATGAAATATCTCCCTGTAATAAAAACTTTGCACATCACTGAACATCTTGAAGACAGATGGAAGGCTCCTTTGCCTTGCCGGGGCATGAATTACTTGCAGTGGTTTAAGGGGGTTTAACAAGAAATATGGATAGGACATTACTTCAATTAGATTTTTATAAGATTATTTAGGGGCCCCAATGATTGTGGCCCATTTTGGGGAAAACTTTGTATTATAGGATGAGGTTCTTCTTCCCTTTAATTTTCATTAAGGGTTGTTTTTGTTAATATGTTTAATAAAAGGTTGGGGTGATTAACAGCAACTTCCTGTTTTTCATGGGCTTTATAGCTGATCTTTACCGTGTGGGCTGATATTAGCGGAGGGCACTGGGCATTGGAGGCTTCTTTTCTGCCGACTAAAACAAGCCAGGGAACCGCGAACAACCCCCAACACACAAAACACCCCTGCTCTTTACTGCAGCCCCACTGGCTTCCTACTGCATGTATCCTTAGTGTTGTAGAGAACTTTATCAGTCTGTCTTTAAAACTTTAAAATAATTTTTTTCTCAACAAGAGCTCATGTAACTTTCCAGTGTTCTGTATTGGGTAAGGGTAGAGATGCCATAATTAAAATGCAATTTTTGACCAGTGCTGATTTTTTTTTCTTACATTAATTTTGTACCATTTCAGTAGGTACTTTTAAATTTTAATTGCCTGATCACAATTTGATC
This sequence comes from Gymnothorax reevesii, assembly GCA_029721435.1. Classification (NCBI taxonomy): domain Eukaryota; kingdom Metazoa; phylum Chordata; class Actinopteri; order Anguilliformes; family Muraenidae; genus Gymnothorax; species Gymnothorax reevesii. The sequence goes on along the minus strand of CM056587.1, from coordinate 25,265,872 downwards.
ATGTTGGCATGTCTGGTCTCTGAAATGTACTGGGAATTTCCTTTTTATGTTATTTTCATGTTTGAAGTGACTGATTTTGAGTTCACTGGGCATCAAAAGCTGGTCTTTTGAGATTTCCACACACAGCATGTATTTGAATTCTGCGTACCCAAAGGTAAATTTATGATGACATTTGTAAAGTGCCCAGCTACCTGTCTCTCTGGTGCTCGTCTGACCTGCCCCTAAACAAGAGTCAGCCATAAATAGGTTCAAGGTGATTTATTGAAAGGGATTGTTTGTATTTTCAGTTTCTGGAATGTGCACGTATAGTACTTCATAAAACCAGGGCACCAATCGAAAAAATCAAAGTTGGACAAAAAGGGTTCTATGAACAAGAAGGTGCAAGCAGTCAGACTGATTACAAGGGCAAGCTCGTTAGTAAGTTAGTCTTATATACAATGTTAGTCTTGGTTAGTAAATTAACAAAAACAACAAACTGTTAGTATGTGTTAGTAATATAGAAAAAGCAAGGAGAAGGAAGTAAACGAGATGGGGAAGGAAGATTGAAACCCAGAAACCATTAAATCACCCGAAGGAGTGGCACGCACTACTGGGGCTGTGAGCAAAGACAAGACCAAAGACCAGACAGGGGGAGACAGTGCAATGCATGGATAATTCAAAACATGAACCAGTTAAAACAATGGTGATAAGTAAAACATGGAAAATCAAAACTCAGACAATGCATGAACGAAAAAGCAATCAAATCACTATACACATTCCTAAAGAATAGTCAAACATGGCAAGGATCAAAATACACATATGGCAGTCAGGACAAAGACATGGCAAGGAAAAACGATTATCACAACAATATTGCGCAAATTGTAAGAGGTCGTTTCAAAAAGTTTTGAGATGTCTTCTGTTACAGGAGCCAGTCATGAGCTGGTGAACTTCCCAGAGGTGCGAACAAATAACAAATTGGGATCTCTTTCATGAACTGGGCATGTCCCCCTCCATACACTCATGTTGTGTAGAGCATATTGTAATGTTGCAAAGATGGGGCACAGCGTCTCTTGGCCCAGTAACAACGAAACTGGACTGATTAAAAGCAACTGATCAAGTTTTGTGTAAAAAATTTTATATCTCAGCCCCTGCATTCTCTCGATGTTCTCCCGTGTGATTTTTCTTATTTTTTTGCCATAAAATGAAAGCAGGACTCGGTCACATTGCAGTGATAAACTTCAACATTGCTTCTGCAAAATTGGCTGGGGCACCAGCTGGGGGGAATCACTTTAAGGGGGACAGCATGCAATTCTGATGTACTGCATGTGCAGTTCTCTCCAGAGCAGGGGTGAAGTCTAAAATCTTTTAAACTCATTTTTGCAGATGGGCCAGGTCATGTGGTAATGGAGTAACAAAATTTGTGTATTTTGTATCATAACTCCAAAACGAAGTAAGGTAGACTCTGTCACCGACCAATTTTTTTGCCATTTTCACCCTAAATAAATCAAATGAACAAAATTAGCAATTTTGTTGTTTGAAGTACTAGGGAAGACCTACACTAGGCCATTTAAATTGTAACTCTATCTTACTTAGTTTGAGCTATGACACAAAATACACCTGGCCCAGATGTTTTTTTTTTAATCAATGAAAGGTACACTTGGTGTGAAAGGGGCATGAGTTCAGGTTCCTGGTTATTTATATTTGGAAGTGTTGATGAGCTGGCAAATCCTTTCTATGGTGCATTATGCAAATTTTCTTTACTCCGTTATGCAAAAATCACATTTCTTAAGCACATGCAAATACAAACGCTCTCGCGGTATTGATAGTGTCTTATGGAGTGCGAAGTGAAGTGTTTGTGAAATGGAAAATACACCATCTGCCAGGTTCCTCTTCTTCGCTGACACCTTTGCACCACCCGCAGTATTGGTGTTGTGGGTGGGGGTGGGGGGGCTATAAAAATGGAAGTAATAACACTGTGGTCTCAGTGCTGCAGCCCAGACATCATCTTTCTCTAGATCTTTCTGGCCCCCCTTTGGGCTGTTCTCACCCACACTTTGCCCAGATAAACCTCCACCCCTTTTTAAAGTATATGGGTGTGTAAGACTTGAATGCGTCTGAGGAGAAAGTGTCAATTCTAATACGTTTTCCCCATTTTCCAATTAACAAATTTGCGCAGCAATGTTCAACCATAATTTTGCTAATTGTTTCACTGAAGTACATCTCTGCCCAGTGCTGTGGAGTCAATCATTTGGAGCGTTTTTGAGGTTGACAGTTAAAAGGAACACTTTCCAGAATTTGTATGCAAACACAATCTTATCATTTGCAAAAATCTAGCATCCCGAATTCTGTATATTGATTAAGCATAAACCAGACGAATTTCTGCGATGGCTAATTATTTTAAATGGAGACACGCAGCATTTAGACCCTATATTGTCTTATAACAGTGGTCACTCACCTTGCTTCTGGCGTTCTACTGTCCCTGTTAGTCATTACTCTAACCATAACTAAACCGAGGTCATTATTAGACAGAGATCTTTTTGATCTACTTATTAGTGGAGACCTTAGAATTACAGGGTTCTATCTAAGATTTATACAGTTTTGAGGAATTTGCTGGCAAAGTTTGGTCGCACAGTCTAATCATTAGAAAGAATTATTTACTACTGATTCTGTGCAATAGTTAACTCAATTTTGACCAAAATGTCAGTTAGAACCCTGTAACTCTAAGGTCGTGAAGTAGAGTAAGATGAAGCACATTTGAAGTTATAATGAATAACTTTAGTGGAAAATAAATCTTCATCTCCTGCAACAGTGTTGGTTACCCGTACCAATGTTCTATTAGGTTAGATTAGTGGTTCTCAAATTCGGTCCTGGCGCCCCCCTGTGTATGCTGGTTTTTGTTCCAGCCGCAACTGCAATTCTAGGATTTTAACAAGCTGTTGATTTGTTTTAATTAGGTGAATTTATGCAAATATCCACAGGTTCCTCATTGGTGAAACTCTTAACACATGGAGGTAAAACCAGACAATTTACTTGGCAAACAATGGAGTCACACCTGTTGTGTTTTCTGTTGATTTTATTTGGTTCAGGCAGGTTATTTGGGAAAAACTCAGAACACCTGCATTCAGAAACCTTATTTGGAGCTTACTGATTTTCTCAGTCTAATTTGATCTGTTTAAAAATGTTTTCACCTGAAAATCCCAGCAATATTGAATATTTAAGCACAAGATGTTCTAGGGTTTTTATTCTTCATAGCAAAATGGATGTGTCAATCCAAATTTGACTTAAGATGGTAAATAACATGGAATGCTGCTAATTAAGACAAAGTTACAGCTTGTTAAAATCCTAGAATTGCAGTTGTGGCTGGAACAAAAACCAGCATACACAGGGGGGCGCCAGGACCGAATTTGAGAACCACTGGGTTAGATTAAGTTGTTGTTCTAGGCATGAAAATCAGGGCAGCTCTCTAGTGGTTCACACCTATGGCTGGTTCTTCCTCTGCTCTCTTGCCGGCCGTTTCATTCCCCATACACGTTCCCGCTTTCACTCCCTCTCCTCCCCACTCTTTAGCAGCAGGTCTCTCTGCGAGCATTAGCATCAAACAAAACTCTGCCGTGCACACCGTAACAACAGATGTTCCTCTTGTTGCATACTGATGAGCCCCTCGCAATGTTGTGGGTTTATGACGGCGTGGAGGGAAAAAAAAAGAAAAATAGTAGAGCTGAAGGAGAATTAATGCATGGCTGATGTTGCCTGGGGGGCATTGTGTTTTTGTTTCTCATTTTTCCTCTGCTGTATATCCTGCATGCAATTAGCAAAATGATTTGCCTTGTGGATGACTTGACGCCATGCGCACCAGCAATTACGCTAGCTGTAAATTCTGGCAGTTATGTCCCTAGAGTCACCGGGTAAATATAACCCAGCTCTGAATTTATCACAGCTTTATAGTTATCCACTTTATTCGTGTTTAAACTAGCTGTTGATAAAACTTTTTATTGAATATTTCAAGGCTGTTCTCCCACTTGTATAAGAGATCATTGATGTGTTTAGAAAAAGATTACAATAATATCTTGAGGACTTTTAAAGCCCTGTTTGCCTGGTGTGAATAGTAAAGCTAAAACTATTCACAAAGGTCTGTCCATTGCCTCAAATTGTTATTAAGGCGATTGATTTTAACTCGCCACAAGCTGCCTGGGCTCAGCTAAGTTCACTGTTCCGCCACCTTGGGTATGGAATGCTGGCAGCGGGTCAGCATTACTTAATTAAGTTCAATCCTGTCTGATGCGCTAATTGTAGCACTAAAAGTGCAGGGATGCTGGGATAGTCTCCAGCCCCCTTGTGTGCCAGACCAGTAATAAGTGAGTTGCATAATTGATGGATAATTTGTTTTACTTTATTAATGGGATAAATATATGCCTGTTGACTGTGTTTTTTTTTTTTTCCTGATCCCAAAAGTATCTGTGTTGCCCAGCGTGATGTTAGAGGAAAAGCAATTGTATTAAGTATTGAATCTGAATTCTCACTTATTTTACTGAACAACTGCTATTTAACTTCAAGCTCCCTTTGGCAATGATCTCAAAACCCCGTTTAGTGTTTGATTCAATATGTAATGCTTTGGGTGAGTTTACCCAAGGCCTGTTTTACAGTCTGTGAGCTTTAGTCCAGCAGTGTTGAAATGGCCGCACTGACCAGAAGGAAATATGGGTTAAAGGGATCCATTAATCGACCAGTGCAGCATTCAAATGGGTAAACGCTGATGGGCTAATTAGCGCACTCTGACTACATGTGTTGGCTGCGACTGCACAATCAAATGTCACCTAATCAACTAAAGTGTAGCCATGCTAGTGCTTCCTTTCCCTCGTTGTTCAAGACCAAGGTCCTGTCCACACCTACGTGGCTATTTTCGAAAACACATGATTTTCTATGCCTTTCGGCCTTTTATACACGCACAAACTGCGTTTTCGGTCACTTAAAAAAGGGACCTCTAGGGAAACGCCTTCCACGGTGAAGATGTCTGCTTTCACCGTTTAGTTGTTTGACAAAGAAAAGAGTTTTTTTTGGCTTTATGACATTGGAATATATGGGCCTTGTAGCAAGTTCTACTCTACTCCAGCTCTGGTCTTTCACACCTGATCCATTTAACCCTTTCATGCATGGAGGTCACTACAGTGTACAGCTGTTTAAAAGTGTTTTTTCTCTATATATGCCTGCAATTTTGGGCATTGCTGTATATAGTCCACTCTAGTGGAAGCTACTGCATCATCTCATACAAAAAATCCCATTGGCAGGTCATTGCAATCGGAAAAAGTAGTCATTTATAGAATAAAGATAGAATTTTTTTTTTCTTCAAATGTTGTTTTACATCCCTCAGGATGTATAAAACCACTTAGTAAAAAAAAAAAATCCTGACTGAGTTTATCATAATTCATGCATGAAAGGGTTAAGGGCTGAATGCTGATTGGTTGAGAAAGATCTACCTGAACAGGATGTGCATGGAGGTGCATTGGGCCTTAAATGGATAAGGTGTGCAAAAGTAAAGCTGCAACAAAAACCTGCAGGACAGGGGTTGGGAACCACTGCTGTGGACTACTTTTTCCCTAAAGGTTCTCCTGGAGTAACCCTACTGTTCATAATGTCTCTCCGATGCAACATACCCTGTTCAGCACATCAAGTGCTCCACCAACGAGCTGATCGGCTGATGTAAGTATGTCAAATCAGGGATACATCTAAAATATGCAGCGCAGAGGAACACCAGGAGCAGGGTTGGGAACGCTGCTCAAGACAACACTTTAACAGTGTTTTTGCATGCTAGTGTGGATGGAGATTTTTTTTGGAAAACGGCAGAAAAGCACTGTTTTTAAAAATACTTGTTTCAGTCAGGAAAACTCACGTTTCAATAAAATAGAACAATTTATTCATGGGTATAAGCATTACATTGTATTTTGGCGGTGGTTCTGCCCTGGAGGAATGTCCTACCTAGGCACAGCAAACATACAAACATGGTTTGTCATGAACAGAAATTAAAATCCCCCGATGTGAGCCGAACCAAACAGGTGGAGGCTGGGGTAGAGGCGGCAAGCAAAAGCCAAACAGCATGTTGCATAGCATGAAAAGTCATTGCAAACAGTAGTGGAAGTAAGTGAGCTTGACGTCTTTCAAATAGACCGCTGTATGACCTCGTGTTGTGTATCCTCCAATTGTGTGCCTGCTGATGCTGACGTGCAGGTAGCTTACCAGGCTGCTGTCAGTTGATGTAGCTCTTCTCGAGGTTCTTGCCTGAACTATAGTTACACTCATTTGTGTGAACTAGGGCTGCGTCCGAATAGTTAAAAAATTACGTCCTATCTGCTAAACCCTAACCACTTTTATTTAACCTTCGGGAAAACATCATAAGCTAAAGGTAAAGTGTAAAAGGGAATTCCTAACGGCTTAAGATGACTACTGCACTAATTAGAGAATCCAAATGCACCTCAGCAATGTGATCAAGAGAACTCTTCTGATCATATACGTTTCTTTAGGTGATTGGCTGGATGAATGCTCGCTGCTTTAAACATTGCTGCTGCGCAGAATTGTGGGATAGAATTACCTCCTTTCTTTTGTGAAAGGATGGTTCTGTGTACCCTATGCTAAAGGGCGTAAATTAGGAAGCAATGAGACACCTTTCCTTAACATTTAAAGAATTTGAATACAATTATCATTGCTGCCACGTAATTATTTCTGGACCATTCTTCAGGAGTTTGTAATTTTCCTCAGCAAAAAAAGACTTAAGAGGCAGCCCGGGTTCAAGATTCACTTCAAAATTCAAAATAGGTTTTGGTGTTTTTGGTGCATTTACGACACCAGCGGTCCTCAACTCTGTCCTGGGGGCCCATTGTGTCTGTTCATTTTTTGTTCCACACACAATTGCATTTGTAGGATTTTAACAAGCCGTTAATTTGTCTTAATGGCTGCATTTCATGTTTAGTGCAGTTGTTTACTCTCATTAGCCACATTTTGGCAGAAATCCACGCTTGCCTGGAAAAATAAGACCGATGAACATATTGTGCTTTTTTCCCTTTACGTTTCAAAATGTTTTAGGTTCTAAGATTTGAAATAGATCAATTCAGACTGAGAAAATCCATAACCTCCAAATTAAGTTCCTTTGAATTGGTTTGCTTGAATTTAATTCTTGGTAATGGCACAAAACAGGTTTGATTTTTCACCATTTGCTTGCAAAGCAAATGGTTAGTTTTCACTACCACGTGTCAATTCATTTTCATCAAGAAGGAAACAACTAGTTATTTGATTTGGTTACATTTTATTCCTCTTTTTATACATGGGTTTCCAATGTATTACAAGGAGGAAATTGAATTTTTATTCTTATTGGCATGTGTGGATATTTCTATCAACATGCAGTTTAAGAGGGTGACTAACTGCTCTAAACGTGGCAAGCACCTAATAAAGATGAATTTCCTGCTTGTTTTGATTCTACCAGTGCAATTGTGGTTGGAGCAAAAAAAAAAAAACAAAAAAAAAAACAGCACGCACAGTGGGCCACTTGGGCTGACATTATGAACCACTGTACAACACTGATTATAGTGCATAACCGTGAAGGATGATTTTAGCAGTAAAGTTACTGCATTTTTAGCCCCGTGGTCAATGAGCCGCACACATAAGGTCTGTAATGGAGCCTCATAAGCTATTGGCACAGGGCACAGTGGCCATGCAGTCTATCTTGATATGCTAACAAGCCATTTTTCTTCGAGTTAAAAGCAGGTGAAGTATAATTCTATCTGTTGCCATTAAGCTAGCTCATTTTTCGCCATCATTATAGACAGAGTAGCAGAGTGGTACGCTGGAAAATGTGCAGTTGCTCGTTCGATCCCCATTCTGGGTCCCGGTTCTTGAGAGATGAAGTTAGGGAGAACTCTGGATCTGGGCTTTTGAACTTAGCCCATAACCTTAACACCTCCTCAAAGGTTTTTAGCTGCGACCAAGCAGCTCTATGAACGTTTCTGTCTGTCCGTCCGTCTGTCTGTCTGTCTGTCTGCCGCATTTTTGACCATGTTCCTGTCGTCGTATCATCATGAAATTTTCAGGAGTCATTGACCTTCACCAAAGTGATGTCCATGCACAAGGTCGAGGTCAAAGGTCAAGTTCACAGAGCTCACGACCTTGTTTGAGGGTTTTCGCGCTGTAACTCCAGTTAGAATTCATGGATCGCTATGAAATTTTGGAAATAGCTTCTAGGCACAGAGGAGGTGTCCCCTATTGTTTTTCAAGGTTATCCGTCAAATCCCAAGGTCACAAAGGTCAAAAAACTGTCAATTTTGCCCGATTTCACGGTTTTCGCACCGTTACTCCACTTTCACTTTATGGATGGCTATTACATCGTAGAACAAGCTTCTTGGTACAGAGGAAGGGTGCCCTATTGATTTTCAAGGTCATTTGCCAATTTCGAGATCACACTTGTACAAGAAACCACCAGTCATGGACAATAGGACACGTGACGGATGGTAGGCGAGGTCGCAGCTATTAGATCCTTCTGATCTACTTGTTTCCGTTTCTCTCTCTCGCTCTCTCCACTTGCGACTGTTCTCTGGCTTTTCTCCCAGTTGTACTTGGGAATAAAAGTAACATAATCTCGCTTGATAAATAAAGATTTTAAAAATCATTGTATATGCTGACTAATCTGCTATATTGGTGACATCTTTCCAAAGAAGAGTGCGCAAACTGAGGGAGCAGTGCTTGCATTTCACAAGGAACGGACCAGGAGTGTGTTTCCTGAAATCACAGATGCTAACCTGCATAGTTGGCCACATTGACTGTGAATGGACAAACTATGTAAGTTGCTAACTTAGTTCGCAACTATGCTTTTGGGAAACGCACCCCACAGCATAGCTGTTAAGAGCCTTCCCCCTATCTGGCTACACACAGCTAAACAATCCAACCACTTGAGCAGACCGCTCACTTAGCCATGCGGAGCCTACCGCCGCTTCATCTCTGCAGGAATTATTTTTTTAAAAATTGTAGAAGTGAAATGCTATTTTTCCAAGTTTATATTTTGGTCTTTGACTCCCCTAGAGTACTCCTGATTGCGCAAATTAAAAAAAAGGGTACTTATTTCGCTCATACTGCCATCCTCAAAAAAACCCATTTGTAGTTTATTGTAGTCTCTGCCTGAAACGCAGCATTGATGTGGCTCTTCCACTATGGTCCCTACTCCCCGTGTGCCCACTTTCCTCTGACTGGCCAGCTCTGTGGAGGGCGGGAAGAGGGAGTTGGGCCGGAAGAGGCTGCAGAGGCTGCAGAACGCAATCTGCTTCCCCAGAATGACACCAGAGACACGGCTGCCATCTGATAACGAAGCGGCAGGCAAATTCTGCAATCTAACGTTATACTTGAATATAGATCTAATGAAACGAACTTGTTCTAATAAAGGCAGTGGCGAAAGTAGAGGAAGCAGTGCGAAAATCTGGCAGCGCAAGCTCAACTTTGCTATCGGCTACAGTTTGCTACCGCTGAGTTTAGCGGTTCTTCTACTAGCTAGGATGCAGGGAAAGCTAGAATCCACATCATATAGACACATTTGTAGAACGGGTCGACATTCCCAAGTGTAGACTGGAGACCGTAGAAATCCGGTGGATCTGAGTTTAGAGGGAATCATGGACAGTGAAGAACAGCTAAAAGTGGACCAACAGCTTATGGACTGCTTCGGTGTGTATTAGGACCTGCTGGTTCGTGTGCATAACTGTGGTGTGTTGTTAGCGTGGAGAAAAGAACAGCTTCTGTGCTGGTATATGACGGAGGTGCAAAAGCTCCAAGCTAATCGGCCTTTTCGTAAATTTCCCGTGGAAATGATTTACTATTTGCTTCGAAATGACTAGCTTTTCCTTGCGGAAAATGGGCGAGTTATGGAGAGTGCGCACGAGCTGCATAGAGCTCCGGTTATGTCATGAACATAATACAGGTTTTACAGACCGTAAGTTCCATCTGCGTGAACCGTTGCTTATGTGGAGCTAGCGAATCAATCACCTCTCCAGGAAAGAATTTAATATTTATCCGATGGCAATAAATCGTTCGTTATTTTTTCCCCTGTTATCACTCTTGCATATTTAGGACACAAACATTAGCAACAGTAACTTGGCTATGTTAGCCACTGAGCTACAGCCACAATCAACTGGCTATCACGTCAGGTTGGCTTATGCAGTAAAAGCAACTTACAGCTTCTGTGTCTGTGAGTCACAGACAGTTGCAACCGATACAGGCTTCATCTTCAGATATTTTACAAAGCCTGTGTTTGAGGCCAGTTGTTAGTGCTAACTATCGCTAGCCGTCCTGCTAGTCACCCGTAACACGTTAGCTTTTCTTACATTATTTGCTGTTATATGGTTACTTACAGCTTGTGGCTCCGAGCGCTTGATCGATGCAACTGCTTCAGGTTTGAGAAGCAGCTGAAATGCATATCCTGTGTCAAATTATCCTTTATTGACAAAGCTGTCATTGGAATGCAGTTCAGAGGGGAAATCACGCTCACAAAATCAGGTTCTTGGATTTCGGCAAAATCACTGTATCTTATGTTTAGCAACTTTTCAGAGGTTGAGCATGGTCAACCAATATTATAACATTACTAATATGTATTAAAAGAAGGATCAGCTTGTTAGGTCCCCTTTAAGACTTTTAAAAAGTCCCCCCATGCTACTAATTAAAAAAATGCTACTAGCCTTTATATGCATGTTCCCTTAAATTCAGTAACATTTGTGCTTTCATGCCCTTAAAATGAGAGTCTGTCAAATTCTTGTTGAAGGCAACTGTGCCCTTTGCGCTTGTACAGCGTTGCATAAGGCGCTTTAATGCAGCTCTCAAACCCAAATGCTGCAGAATTGTTGCCGCTATTGAATGAGATTGCATATGTGTCTGAATTGAGACCGCAGTGTTTTAGCTATTAATTGTGCTGCTGAACTATGGTGTAAATGTAAAGGTCACTTATGTAGCGTCTTCCTCTGACTGAACTCACAGCTGTTCAAAGGATCTGCCGGCTGCACCATGTGTTTTAAAGAATGCTTTCCTGCTATGGGTGGGGTTCGCACATCCCCTGTGAGAACCTGTCGATGAAGAGGCAGATTAAGAGAGCATGGAGTCACCGCCACCAGCCAATGCTCCGAACCCAGTGAAAGCGTTTGTTTTTAGAGGGAGCAGGAGGTATCAGGATTATATGTTTTTGGAAGAGACCAGCTGAATATGATAAGCTAGAATCCACAACATATAGACACATATGTAGAACGGGTCGACATTCCCAAGTGAAGACTGGAGACCGTAGAAATCCGGTGGGTCTGAGTTAAGAGGGAAACATGGACAGTGAGGAACAGCTAAAAGTGGACCAACAACTTATATACTGCTTCGGTGTGTATTAGGACCTGCTGGTTCGTGTGCATAACTGTGGTGTATTGTTAGCGTGGAGAAAAGAACAGCTTCTGTGCTGGTATATGACGGAGGTGCGAAAGCTCCAAGCTAATCGTCCTTTTCGGAAATTGCTCGTGGTAATAATATGATAAGTGGTTCAGGGAAATCACACACCACAGATCAGCATTATTACCCACTCCAATGGCATTATCTGATCATTGTTGGTCAACTCTAGCTTCCTGTATAAAAGTCTTTTGCTGCTCTTGGAAGTTTTTCTGGGGACATTTGTTTTATTGTCAAGAAGCTTGGCTTTACCTGATACAGACGGTAACTATGAAAATAAAAAACGGTGAGGTTTTATTGGCTGCTGTGCTGCTGAAACCAAGTCTTACCAACTTTTGTATTTGCAGGCTATTCCTGATCCAACAAAGGGGATATAGCCTCTCCAAATCACATCCGGTAACCTGCAACTTGAATCATAAGGGAATACATTCTGCTTTGTTAATTTATATTGAATCAATTTGACCTCTTGATATTTGACTGATGCTGAAGCAGTCTCTCCCACAGTCAGACATGGTTAGTGGAACTTCATTTGATATCAACAGTTCTGAAGCCATCAAACATTTACATTTGGTAATATCGTATTATTAAAGGGGGAAACATTTTTTTATGAACCACGTACAGAGGAAAAGATGAAGGAAAACCATTACTTTTCCAATTGTGGGTTAATATCTGCTTATTTGTATTTTTGAGAACATTTACTATGAGCTTCTAAATGTTATCATCCCCCACCATGGCAGGAAGTTGAGCAGGGGATATTGCAAAGGAGCTTGTCCGTCCTTCCATCAGTCTGTACATCTGAATAATTGGGGACCAGTTTTCCCACAAACTACTCCACCTAGATGAATAAAATTTCATGTGTGTGTGCTCGTGCATGTGTGTGTATGTGTCTGTGTATGCTACTTGTCATGAACTTGATTGGGTTTGAGAATGGGATTCCATGGTGGCGGGAAATATTAATGACAATATCTTCTTGTTTGTTAAACGCTTGCTTGTCATAGCAATATTCATTTCAATTCCATTTTTATTGCATATATTGAGCTTCTACAGGATAACTGTCACAAAAACACTTTATGGAGTAACAGTTGGGCAGATGCCTGGCCTGAGTCCCGTAAATGATTTGAGGTTAAGCTCCCACAGGGGGAAAAAAAGGTTGAAACAGTCATCAGAAAAAACTCTACAATGGGAGGAAATCTCTGGAGGAACTTGGCTATAGTGAAGCAGCTCATCCTTCGCTGGCTGGCTAAGTGAATGTTAATTGCTTTAAGTTATTAAAAGTCTTAGTTTATTGGACGTCCATGATACACTGCCTGGCCAAAAAAAGTTACTGTTTGGATTTAATATGCAAATACTTAGGGGCCTATGATTGAATCATTATTGCAGTTATTAATGTTTAAGCTGGCAACTATTATTTCCCTGACTGATGCAGAGGGTAGCATCTCATTTGTTAAACAATCAAGGCGAAAAAAGGTATCCATCCCATGGTCATGGAAAAGATGTTTGAAGTGTGTCAAAGGGAAAAATAATCGCATACATGAAGCAAAGAAAACAACTTAGGAGATTGCTGTATTCATTGGAATTGGGTTAAGAACTGTCCAGTGCAATATTATAACTACACTCCATCTGCAGTTGGTAACTCCCACTACCCACTGCAAGCCTTCGTACTCTTTCAAAATAACGGCCACTAGGTCACATGATCACAACCATCCAATCAGCGCACGCATCTTGCTTGAAGCTGAGAATCTAACACATCGTTTGTCATTGGCTCCGGGCGACCCACGTGGTTCCTAATCTTATATCGCACTGACATACCACGCACAAGCATGAAAGCCCTTCAGCACAACGGTATATCCTTTTTTTGGGAGTATTTTCTGCCATGATCATTGCGGATTGTTTACTGTTTACACATGGTTTCCGCCATTTCGTCTGCCGCTGGCGACGCATTTGTAAGCTCGGCGCTGATTGGTCCTCAGTCGTCATCGACTTGCGGTTGCCACCTAGTGGCCATTATTATGAAAAAGTACGTAGGCTTGCAGTGGGTAGGGGGAGTTACCCACTGCAGATGGAGTGTATATTATAACCTGGAAGTATGGAGGTGAACCGTCAACTTATCGCCAGAAATAGGTCTCCTTTGATATGAAAAAACCTGGTGAATTTATCAGTGGCAAGTGTTCTTGCAACTGAACCTAATAACATAACATCTGAACCTAACATCTAAATATCTAATAGCTAGTGTTCTAAGATTCTCACCACTCTTAATTACTGCAAATGAGGATCAAATTCAGCTTCTGTGACATATAGTGACATATGTACTGGGTTTTTCCAGATCATAGGAGAGGTTGTAAAAAAAAAATCATGAATGATCATAATCAGGGATCACTAAATCACATGAAGTGTTATAGTAAAAAATCATGACGAACTCGTAGCTATCTTTATTTTTCAAAGTAACTCCATTTCCACACACACACACACACACACACACACACACACACACACAGACACACACACGTTGTGAGAAGAATTTGCAGATATGGGACTAAAAGGTTGCACGGCTACAAGAAAGCCTCTTGTTAGTGTGATTAAATGGGGGGGAATCAACTTCAGTTTAATTGGGAGCACAAAGATTGGACTGTGGAGCCTTGGATGAAGGTCTTGTGGTCTGATGAGTCCAGATTTACTCCGTTCCAGAGCGATGGAGCGATGTTCAGGGCAAGAAAGGAATGCCATGAAGCGTTATGATCTGGAGTTGCTCAGCAATATTTTGTGTCAGTGAAGTGCCTGAATATACTGAATGATCAGGTTATTTTATCCATGGATTTTTTTATTCCTGATGGCACAGGCATATGCAGGAATGACAAAACCAAGATTCCTCGAGCCCAAATTGTGAAATGTTGGTTCAGAGAGCACAAGGAATCATTTTCACGGATGAATTAGCCATCGCAGCATCCTGACCTAAACCAGTTGAAAGTCTTTAGGCAGGAGAAGAATTAGAACAGAGTAGTTTGACTGTCCTGTCATCAAGATCTCAGCCAAGAATTAATGCAGTTGTTGTCGGAAATAAATTTTGTGAGATTGCATAACATTGTTGAAACAATATCACAAGGAATGTGTGCCATTATCAAAGCTAAAGGTGGTTTGTGCCTTTGTTTTGGCCCTGGAGTGTATTTAGGCAAAAGGGTTGAAATCGGGTAATAGAAAAAGGGGGGAAAAAAACCGAGAAATGATATGGATAGTGATATCAGCAGAATTAATAGTTGGAGGTGAAATAGTGGTACATCTGCAGCTGCAGGGAGTGGCTGGGCCCAGTCATGATTGAGGAACAAGGCTGCAGCAGTCTGTGACCCCATCAATAAGACCCGAGCAGAAGTCTGAGCTCAGGGTAAGGGAGGGGCCAGAGCTCCTGGGAGAATAAATTCACGGGCTGTGGAATTCATCAGCACACAGCGTTAGCCCTGTATCCCAAATTCCACTGAGAGTGAATTGGTCGCCCAAAGATGGCAAGTTCTGATCATGCAGTGGAGGAGCAGAAATGCCCTCCTGCTTCTGTAACACTGCTCAGCTCATACTGCAGACCACCAGAGCCACACAGCCCTCCCCCCTGACTGGGTCAGAAACTGTCCCCACTGGCACTGTTCATGCATGCTCAGAGAGTCCGGTTCCAGCTGGATTTACTTAACGCTAGCCGTCAATAAAAAGTGGTCCACTTGAGTGACAAAGCCCATAGCTAACCCCACTGGCAGTATTACTGCATGCTGAGTGACACTGGTTGCACATGTATTGACTTAACTAACTCTAGCCACAGTAAAATGTGGACATCCCCCAGTGTCTAAGGCTATAGACAGCCTCACTGGAAATGTTAATGAATGTTTATTGACGCTGGTTATGCAGGGACTTACTTAGCAGTAGTGACCAGTAGACAGTGCTTATTGACACTGGTTATGCAGGGGGACTTACTTAGCAGTAGCGACCAGTAGAACGTTAAAAAAAAAATTGTCAGGAACTGTCAGAAAACAACTCTAAACCAGCGTAATCGGGTCAAGCTGATTTTAAACACCTTTAGCCGGTTAACCAGCTCTTTACCACCTAACTGAGCACGTTATAGTTTGATTGTTTCAAGAGTCAGCTGATCAAAAACAAAGTTGACCTACTTTAAGACTTGTTCACTGTGAAATGTTAAATTCTGAGTGGAGAAATGATGTTTCCTGAGGGTTGACATAACAGATATTCTGCAAAACGAGATTCAAAGAGGACACCCACGCGTTTTCCCATGGCGTATTTCACAAGAGTTTATTCAAGTGCTGAGCTTAGCCTATGAAATTTGAGATGAAAAAACTGTGCTTACGTCCGTCCTTTTGAACTCCTCTTTCTGCCTCCAGAGCCTATTCTGAACCGGAGAGCGCTGCAGTTCTTTTTCCTGGTAAAAGAGATAAAGCATTTGGAGGGACTTGTAACGCAGTTCACGCGGCATCAGGCTTTTGAGCCGTACGTGACGCCAGGCCCGACAGGTTTTATCCTGAAGGGCAGTATTTTGGCATGTATGATCGCTAAATTTTAAAAGCAAAGGATCCCCGCCTTGACTCACTGAGGTGGACCTCAGTAAATTCTTAGACATCCATCCAGGAATAGAGGTTGCAAATAATATATGGTCGTCCGTGGCTGTAAATTGTTAAGTAGAGTGAATGGGAACCCCCTCCTTTTTCCAACCATCAAGCTTTTCTTTCTGTAGCTTTGCCAGCTGTGAGCCCTTCTCTGGAGCCCTCTCTTCTTTTCTCTGTCTGAATAAAGAATGAAGTATGAAAGGAGGCCAGCTAGGCAGTGGTTGGCTATTTCATAAAAACAGGATCAGGGAGATGGACAGATCAGATCACTGCGCTGGGCTGAACCCAGAAACCCTCTGTAACTTCAATCAGTATTCCACAGTTGAAAGGATTTCAGATCTATCCAGTTGAGTGCAGTCAGTTAGATAACTTGGTTATCCTACTTTATGAATGGGCTACGCTTTACTCTACGTGACAATGAATGAACCAATGTGTTAGAGAAACTGTACCTGATCTGATGTGTGATCTGTAGGTGTTACCATCTGCATTTACTTGTGTGTTGCTTTAAATGAAAGCATCTGTGGAATAAATGTCCTTTGCATGCGGTGAGGAGAATGTTAATAGACGCCTCACAGCGACTGGCCTTCATGCTCAGGCTCCTTTGTGATGACAGCTAAGCGAGTAGAAAGTCATAAAAACACAAGTGGGTGTTAAAAGTAACGAAAAATAACAAATGACCAAACATTTCTTGGGATTTTTTCCTCTTTGCAGAAAAATGAGTTTCTCTTTGTATCTTTTTTTTTATTTTTAAGGGAGGGCAGGATAAATGGAAAAGGTATTACGGCTCTTTTGTGTAGGCGTCGAAGAAAATGTCAGACGTTTTAATTTGAGCTGTTCTTTTCTGCTGCCATTGGGAGTGTGGTAATCCCTCTGTGTGGAATAATGTGCAGTGAAAGGGAGGATTAGCTGGAACTGTGGAGCACACAGATATTCATGTAAATGTCTGTTGAGCCCTGTCTGGCAGCTCCGGATTTATACAGTTTCCTCATCTGAGGAGTCTGCGGCTCTTTAAAAACTACTTTGTCAGCAAACTGTTGTACTTTTGGCACTGCTCAGTGCCGAAGATGTTCGTGTTTTCGTGGCTGGTGCGCGCTTGCAGATGTGAAACTGTTACGTTCAGGTTGTGAAGCCTTTCACCCTGTACACTATGCAGGCACTGAGATTCAGACTAGGCTCTGCTGAGGAACTTTTTACCTGATTTGGTTGGGACATGGACTTCTGAATGCAATAACCTTCATATTCAAAGAACACTTTAATAAAAGACTCAACAGAGTGTATGGTGGCCACATTTGAATTACCCGTGGTGAAATTTATCCTGTTATATTCATTTTTATACCTTTGCCAGCAGAAATAAGAAATGAGAGAATACTTAATGGTGCAGAAAAATTTGCATATATTGCACAGTCAAGCAGATTTGCAGTCATGTAAAATTTAAAGTAGAACAATGTCAAATGGATTGCATGAAAGATAGAAGTGTCAGGATTGGGGATCCGATTGCCTGCTGCGAGAAAGCATTTGAATTGTAATTCATTCATTGCTGCCTGCAAGACAACGCAGGGGATGCCAGTGAGTTTCTAGAAAGACTGGACTTTGTCAATAGTATCGGGATTCTCAACCTAATGCTCCTTTCACACCGGACTGCGTTTCGCTTGTATTCGTATCTTTGCGTTGACTTTGAATGCAATCTGTTGTGCAAAACATTTGTTTCGTGTCCGGTGTGAAAGCGGCTTTAGACAGAAAGGGCCAGTGTGGTGCAGCCTCTGCTCCCGCTTTGATCACGCACCTGATTCTACTAACCAACCCCAATAGTCTTTTCTAAAGACAGATTTGTAACCAATTGGCTGGAATATGAGCCTGCACCCACACCAGCCCTTTCTGGATAATTGTTTAGCACCCCCAGGGGTCGAAATTAACATTTTTATTACACATCCTTTCAGACGTGTTCAGCCCATGGCAAAAATTTTTTAATCACTGCACTTAGAGGATGCTCATCCAAGTTTTTTACATCATACCAAATCAACAAATTGCAGATATGATACAAAACCATTTTTTGTGCAATAGCTTAACATTCAGGCTTCATGAAACACACCTCATGGCATACTTTTTCATGATCTAGTAAAGGAAAATATATGTATATAGAATCACTCAATATTGAGAAAAAAAAATGGAATCACCCTGTAATTGGCAAGAGAAATACCGACACAACTCTGAATTTACATATTTTTCTGCAATTGAAAGAGTGCTTCCTGACCTTATCAAGATGGACTTGGCTACAAGGAAGCGTGGAGCCAACAAGAGAGCTGGCATTTGAAACAATGGAAAGGATTATAAAACTGCTCCAAGAAGGAAATTCAGCGCTGAAAGTGGCAAACAATGTTGGTTGCTCTTCGTCAGCTGTGTCTAAATTTGGGGGCAAGTATAAACAAAATGGGCACAAAATAAAATAAAAAACATCTGTGGACTATGGAAGATGTCAAAGCATCAGGACGTAAAACTCAAAAGAATATGCCTTGAAGATCGGAAACGCACAACAAAACAAATGAAAAACAAATGAGCAGAAACAGGAGTTAATGTTTGTGACAGAACTGGAAGAAATCAGCTGAATGAAATGGGATTTACATAGAGAAAAGCCCAGCAAAAATCAGCACAATCACCTCAACAGGAGAAAGCAAGCTTACAGTGGGCTAAAGAGAAGCAATCATGGAGTGTGGATGATTGGATGTAAGTGATATTCAGTGATGTATGACAAGTCGTCACTGGTCCAGGCAGTGTCGCTAGAACTTTTGTTTGGTGCTTTTCCAAAAGCAAAGCGTGTAAAAGCTTATCTTCTGGAAAGGCATATCAACCCAAAGACATGGTCAGAAAACAGTGCTGATCTCAGTCGAACTGAAAATTTACGGTGTAAACTTAAAAGATCCATGACAAGGCTCCATCCTGCAAAGTTGATCTGTCAACTGCTATTTGATAAAGTTGGAACCAGCTTGATGGACAATATTGTGGTATTCCATAATTTTTGCCAGGGGTTGTCTATCTCTTGTTTGAGTAGGTTCCTGACTTGTCCAACTGATGAATTTTTTGTATGTATAAACCTGTGTTCAAAATTGCTGCAAGAGTTAATGTTAAAAATGTAAACTATTTGAAATTGATTTTTTGAAAGGGATCTCCAATTACTGACCAGAGGTAAGACTAACGAGTATGCTCCTCTGCCTATTCATAAGACTGAGAACTACCTGCGGTAGCTGGTTGATCAAGCTTCTCAGCTTTTTGTTCACTTCTTGAGTCCGTTTCCATTTTCTGTGACAGAGTGCTCTCAGCTTCTCTTGGGCCAGTTCCTGTGGCTTCTTTATAAATTAGCCCCTCAAATTCAAAACTTTCGACCAATAATCCACCGTGAAATCGTATTATAACTCTCCAATGCCACTATGTAGCTCAGTTGCCAAAATAAAAACTCTGCCTCTACTGACCAAAATCACAGCATTTATATAGACTAGCAACATTCTGGAAAGATCTACAGGATTCCTGAGTGATCCGGCCCCCTCTAGGCAAGAAGATTCCAGAAGCTTCTAGAAAGCACTAGTCTATATCATCATAAACAAGTGGTATTGCATCAGATCATGTTTTTCTACAGATATACCACCAGAGGGTGCCAAATGACGAACAAAATGAACAAATAGCTGACCAGCAAGACAGCACAAATAGCATGTAATAAATCTCCATTTACAATAATATACAGTGCTTTACATGAAACACTCATACATAACAATTTCTAGATCACAGGGTTTTTGATGGCTTGTCTTATACTTGTGGGTCAATACACCTGAAAATATGAACAGTCATACAATTTCATATTTTTCAATGAAAAAATATAAAAAATAGATTGGAAAATGTCACAGAGACAGGCTGTCATGGAGCAGACAATTCATAATTCTCCATCTCTATATTTTTAGGATGTGAGTGTAAATGTGCATGGAGGGCTATTTTTATAAGGATGTCAGTGCAAATGTGTTTGCTAATATTCAACTCTCTCAGTCCATGACACTTTGTACCTCTGTGACAGACTTCTGTTTCACGGAGTGTCCCTGATGATGTGATGCTCTTGACACTTTACCTGATATACCACACAAACTACACCCAATATTGACTGGGCAAACATACTTGCCACAAATAGTTCTCCGACTTTGCAAATTGGCGGCAGTTTGTTGCAGCTAATTTACATTGAATTGTGATGCCGACTGACAGGGAGTTGACACCTAATTCTGTCACATCCCCAAAACTCAAAACTATATTACCTGTATAAATTTTTCCGACAGGTTGAGAAAGTTCTCCTGAGCTTTGAATGTAGCATTTGCCAGATGGTGCGTGAAGCGCCCAAGATTATTTGCAGCACCACATCAAAAGGGACTGATTCAGTGCCTTGTTTGTTATTGTCACGGAATAACAATACTACCTGGGACATAAATTTATATGTCACTGACATAAGCGCGATACATCCTTGGGATCAAAATGCAATACTGAAGGTAAGGGTACACATCTATCTGCATGGGTATCCAATAAATAAAGCAAAAGGTCTTATTTTAAGGAACATGTCAAAAGTGTTGCAAAGCTTGGACTGGGACATGGGAAATTCCATCGCGTATTGACAAAAACTGTTAACTAGAACACGGGTCATATAACCTGAAAGGCAAAATATTTTTTTATTTTATAGCTTGGTGTTATAGCTTCATGTCTGTTGCTTCCAAATCTGCAGAAAATCAGTACAACTCTCTCTTTCAGACGTTAGTACAGCAGCGCGTTAATTTTCCCAATAATTTTAGAATTCCTCATTCTTGATCTAGGAGCCGAAAGAATTTCTATGCGCATTAAGATGGCACCACCGAGACTCACTCACATTCAATGATAATTCATCTGTCAATGAATTTTAACATGGCAGAGGTAATGCTTTCTCTGAGTGCCTTCTGGTCATTTCATTTTTTTATTTTTTAAAATGCATGTGTAATATAATTTGTGGAAAAATCAACTTGTCCAGTCGGAAAAGTAATTTGGATCAATAACTTGTCCTTTGCCATTTTGGTCTGGCACTGGACGAGCATACCAGCGTTAATGTTGACACCTGACCCATGGTATAGTTTTTACTGTATGTAAAATGGCAGAAAGGCCTTGCGAACCATGAAATGTTTCAGTACCAATTTTCCCAGTCTCATTGCTTAAAGGCAGAATAATAGGGAGTAATGCCCGCGAGTACTCTTATGTAAGGGATGATGCATCGCATTAACTTTTATTGTTGACCTTTTTTCGGTAATTGGTGGGGCAAAGAGGTGAACGAAGTTGGTTCCTTATCTCTGCTTATGCCATCTTCACAAATTTAATATGATTAATATTCCACTTTCCTGCGATTATTGCCAATTTTAATAGTGGTCAGTAATGGCCATTAACACATTTTCAACTCTGTGAAAAAACAGAACGCTAGTTAATTCGATTTTTAAATGTAATATATTACAGTATTTTCCCATTCCACAAAGTGCAATGGCCAGGGAACTGCACTTTACATGTAAGTGTCAAACTCCTGTCCCTGGTGCTGTATGGGGGCTTTCTCTCTGTCTCTCGCTCTCTCACTCTCTTTCTGCCTGTCTGTCTCTCTCTTTCTCTCTGCCTCCTGACCTCCCTCTCTCTCTCTCTCTCTCTCTGTTCGTTCACTAGTCAGATAATTCAACCAGACTCTGTGTCAGCTGGAAGCTCTACAGAGAAGCTGAGCGCCTGATAGCCCAGTCAACCTCCATAAGTGGCCTCCACACCCTGGAGCCAGGCCTTAAATCTAATCTGCTTTAGCAGAGGGCCAAGTCCCACTGTTTTATTTTTTTATTGTTTCGGGGGCTTTGGATTATATTGCGAGGTTTGGTGTGCGAGGGAAGGAAATCAAGCCGACATTATGCTAATTTTTCTCGCACGGCACTTTAGTAAACATTAGCCAATGTGTTGACAAAGCGGGCGAAGGACTGTACTTCTGAGCTTTGAGTCCTTCCATCTGGCAGCGTTACAGAGCCTCGCGCTGCTGTCCATGGTGCAGTTCTCTACTGTGGGAGGAGGTCAGCTTCACTAGAGGAGCAGATCAGCACTTATAGTACATGTTCATGGGCTTGCTCATTACAGTAAGATGATGGTACTGCCTACCACACATGGAAATTTTGTGAATCTGTTAATATACTGTTGACGTGTCCTAACTGCAACCATTTATTCGACAGAATGAAGACCACATCTCCTCGTGAGAATCAGTGCTGACTGGAGGGAAAACAAGGTTGTTGAAATGTCAGTCCTTATTTGGCAGTTTGTTTTTGAAAAGCTGAAAATCCATGGGCTCCCCAGGCTGAATATTTCATCTCAGTTTTATCACTGAGAGAAGCTCTGGATCAGTGTGTTATTTGGAAATCTCCTGTCTGATGTATTATTCCTAGGGGTGTCAAAAGGTCTAATAGAAGCAAAAAGAGGAAAAAATGGATCTGATAAGAACAGTCATTTTCCTGGTATTGCAGAACTAGTGGAAGCTGTTGGAAACAATGGCACCTGAACTGGCATTTATAATAGAAGTTAAACCACACAGAGTCTTATTCAGTCGAGAAAAGACTTTATTGGTGATTTTATGCTGATTGATGTCACTGATCTGACAATGGAGCCGATGAATTCTGTTTCCTTTGAAATCAGCCTCCTCTGTCAGAAATGTTTTCCTTTTTATGTTTTGAAGAAGTTATGAACCAAACTAGTCGGAAATGTTCAAAGCTATTTGGTAGTAAATTGAGTCTGTTCCAAGCCCTGTGGCCCATCAGGCCGGAGCTGAACCCTGGTTTCTGTGGCATGAAGCGAACAGTAGTATTGCTAATCTATATTGCTACTTCCCCTGGATTGGATGCCAGTCCATCACAGGTACTCCCCCAGCTCAATTTTGCTGGTGTGTACACCTGGGTGGAGTGAGGTAGTGTGGGAGTGAAGAGTTTTGCCCAAGAACACACCACGAAGGCCATGGTGAGGACTCAAACTCAGGACCTCTTGATCCTGAGACAAGCCTACTTAACCACCGCATTACCGCATTTACAAAAAGGTACTTGGTAATATCACAAAGTGCAGCATATTAGAAATATAATGCAATTAATTTTTAAGCATGCAACACAAAGGGTGTGGGGTTGAGTCCTAGCCCGGGTTTTTCTGTGTGGGGTTTGTGTGTACACTCAGTATTTTGTTAAGAGTTTACTCCTGGCACTCCATTTTTCTCTTTCAAAAAAATTGATGAAAGGTGTTTGAGTGCTGGGATGGCCTGCAGTCAGTGACTGTTAGATCTTTGGCGGATGGGTAGACGGTGCTTATAATCATAATTGCTGACATGCCATGCCATCTGGCCTGTACAAAGTCAGCATGCGCAACAGTCAGCTTCATCAACAGTGTGAGGGCTTTTAAAAAGCCAGCCTTGATTGCAAAGGCAGTTAGCTAGCACAAAAGAATAGCAATCTAAATACAAGGATACAGGACAAATCTTGTCACAATACATCCATGATTTTGTGCAATTGCAGGATTTGCTGATTATGATGCAGACTGGCGATGTATTACAGAGGCCCAAAAACAACTGTCACCGTCTGTCGCCTTTGGATTCTGTTGGCTTGTTTTACCCCCAGAAGACTGACAAACTAATGCATTTGTATTGGAAAAACCATATTTGTTCAACTGCGCTCTTATTCTTACTTGATCCCCTTTGCAGTATCCGCTAATGGTTACAGCTCAAGATTCATAGTCTCGTATTTTTCTTTGAGACCGGCGAATCCAAAGTTTGGTCAGTAAAAAGACACTTGACTTCTGTTTGCACCTTAGTCCTGGAATAATCCCATGTCCAAACTCCAGCTGCATTATTTGATTTGAATCAATGCAAATTCTCCCAGCCTTAAGCAAGATATGTGCTTGTGTGCCCCTAGATTGCCACTTATGACATTTTGTTTTACTTCCTTTGCATTTCTGCTGCATTGGATATTTTACAGTATGTGTTAACATGCTTATCATGGCTGCCATTTTGGCCTTGGACTAGAGTTTTTCAATCTCAGTGGAACTTCCTGGTAAAATAAAGGCTAAATTATAATTTTTTGACCCTTTACGTACGGGAAACAAACTTACGCGGGCTGGCTTGTTGATCCGCAAACTGGGAACCGCTGACGCGTGGAGTGCCCTGTTGACCACGGTGGCCTGATTTGAGTATGCGCGCTGCCGTGGCTGTGATTTTTGCCTGGCTCTTCTGACGATCCCCAAGGAAGTATTTCATTCTTCGCCTGTTTGCCGTGATGATTGCCAGGGAAAGTATTTTATCCGCAACTTTTGGATGATGGCACAACACGACAATAGAAACTGAATTTTTAGGCTTCATTTTTTTACTGTGTATAAATTAATACAGAAAAATGTCACATTCCAGTACACCCGTTTCGTGTGGCAAAGTTTATGACACGGTTCGACACACAAACTAACTTCGCAAGTGTCACATCTGAACCGGGACTCACAGTGAACTTTGTTTTTGGAACAGACGATGCACTGTTTCCGCGGTTTTAGAGTCCTTGCTGTCGGTGGATAGCTCTCCAAGTGTCCTACTAGGAATCTGTTCAGACCTGGTGACTTCAATTCATGGTCAGACTCGGTGGACGTGCACAGATCGGCTAGATCAACTTGACGTGACATGGCTTGAAAATTACCGAAGTAGAAGATGTGAGAGTTTAGTTCAGTTGGTTGATGAATGTCTTATTGCAAAATGCGGAAGATAAATGTGCTTAAAACCTCGGTTCATATACCAATTGAAGCAGTTGCCTGTATGTTTTGACTTACGTGCCCCGACGTTCAAAATTTATATCTTGAGATCAGGATACACAAACAATGAGCGATCAGGTATTTCATTAGTCTGAACCAGTATTGGTACAAAATGATTCACGGCATTTGCCTCGCTGCATATTGCATATTGATAACACACACCATCCAGCATACCCATCCATACCCAGGGGTGGACAATCCAGCTCCAGAAAGTAAAATTCCCTGGCAGTATTTTGCTGCAAGCGTCTGGATCTAATAAGTGCAGCAACCCTTCAGCCCAGAGTTTAAACTAACTTGGAAAATCAGCTGCCCTAGCTCATGGCTGGAGGTAAAACACGGCCGGACTTTTACTTTCTGACCCCTGGAATGTCCACCTCTGTCCATACCCACATTGTTCCCAGCCACGGGATCAGATTGCCTACTCGCACATATGCGGGTCCTGCCTGACTTCCTCGTATGTATTGCATATAGGCTCGTCACTTGGATATACATACATATATAAAACCTGTACGCAAGGGGTTATGGCATTTACTATACTTCTGCCTTGAAAAATCTTTTCCTGGTTGATACAATTAGTTGTTTATTGTGTGTACCCATTTTGCTTTTGCATTTAACTGTTTGTTACTCACTGTTATGTTTGGTGGCAACATGGTACTTTTACATATTTGTAAGCCAGCATCCGCTGGTTATTGGCTGAACTGAGTGACAGAACTGGCCCTTTAGAAGTGATAGGTTCAGTCGAGCTGTTACCAGCTTCTCTGACTTCATGAGTTGTGGGTCTAACAGTGCTTGCCTGTCTCGAGAGAGGCTCTGACTAAAAGCGTCTGCCAAATGACTAAATTGCAAATTGTTGTCAGCACAAAGTGTTGATAATTGCGTTGAGTGCATTACAAGCATGCTGGTTCCCTCCAAATAGCCATTGCCGTAGTAAAAATTTGGAGTCATTTTCGGCCTTGATAGGTACACTGTGTTAAAAAGCAAATGGAGACTATAGGGGATGTATTTGGTGCTCATGTGTGAATGACTGTCAACAAATTGTATGAGAAGCAGAGAAAACACACTTTGTGCTTAATATTAAAAGAGAGAACTTAGCTTTTAAAAAAAATGTTTTTTTTTTCATCTTTTCTCATCCAATTCTGGTTTCGTTATGGTCTTTGACTGCTTGGTAGCAAAGGCATCAAGCTTGTGACACTTGTTTATACCATATACTAAAACAATAGATAGTTTTTGAATTTTTGATGAA
Source organism: Gymnothorax reevesii (assembly GCA_029721435.1). Lineage (NCBI taxonomy): Eukaryota > Metazoa > Chordata > Actinopteri > Anguilliformes > Muraenidae > Gymnothorax > Gymnothorax reevesii. Next base: position 25,239,787 of record CM056587.1, on the reverse strand, counting down.
CAAAGCTTCCTGCTTTTTGGCTATAGTGGGTCCATGCTTGAATTTGAAAGTATTCCAAAGTGGAGCATGTTAATCTGCCCAATAGACTAACCTTGGGTTTTCTGCGGTGCATTTCCAATGTAGCAAAATGTATGTACTGTTCTACAGTATTATGCAGTTCTGTGAGAATGTATTTCATCCCTTCATGAGATGTCCTATTTTTGCAAATTTGTTACACTTTGTTACAAATAATCAATTTTAAGAATGGACAAAGGTAGCCTGAGAATGCACAATGCAGTTTTTTTCAAAGATGATCTCATTTATTGATGTAAAAAAGCTGTCCAACCCTATGTAGCCCTATGTGAAAAAGTAATTGCCTCGTTTGTTAGGAATTCGACCAAATTGGGTTAGAAAGCCATTTCTAAGGCTCTGGGACTCCAGAGAACCACAGTGAGAGCCTTTATTTTTAAATGTAGAAAACCTCAAACAGTTGTTAACCTTCCTAGGAGTGACTGGCATTCCAAAATTTCCTCCATAAGCATATCGATGACTAATCCAGGAGGTCACAAAAGAACCCCGAATGACAACTCAAGATCTGCTGCCTCAGTGAAGCCGTGAAGGTCAGTGATCATAAGTCCACAGTAAGAAAGAAACTGGGCAAAACTGGCATCCACAGGAGGGCTAAAACCACTGCTGTGAAAAACAAACAAAGGCACATATCTAATTTGCCAAAAAAGTATTTTGATGACATCTAAGATTTTATGGATAATTATCGGTGGACTAAGGAGTCAAAAGTGGAACTTTTTAGAAGACATGCATACGCGTGATACACAGCATCAGCAGTGTGATTGTCTTGGGCTGCTTTCCCGCTTCAGGAACTGGGTGACTTGCCATAATTGATGGAACCATAAATTTAGCTCTTTACTAGAAAGTCCTGAAGGAGAATGTCCAGTCATCAGTTTGTGACCTAGAGCTCAAGCACTGCTGGGTTATACACCAGGACAATGGCCAAAGCACAGAAGCAAGTCCGCCATTGAATGGCTCAAATGCAGGGTTCTGCCACTGCTTGTCGGTGCTGTCCCGCACTCGGAATGCACCGACCGCCACTCAGTTCAGACAGCTTGTGCTTTTCCCGACGGCACTATTTTTTCAAAGATCAGTTAAAATGAATTCATCCAGTGTCCAATAAAATCGCTTGAAACAAAACATAAATAATCCTAAATATGCTTGTCCCCTTCTTGTTATTGTAAGAATAGCGAACTTTCGTCTTCGACCCACGACTCGGCAGCGGTGGTCTTCATTGATACTGAAAAACCTGCCCAACAGTGATGGAAACAAGGAGTGCCATCCGAGCCCACATGTGCTGGGTATTCATGGCGAGTTGAATCTGAGGCTGTGGGGAAATGATCGGTGCAGTTGTCTCGATCTAATGAAAGACAGGCAATTATAATCAAGCTGGGTGATCGATTTCTGATGCACTGTACTTTGCATGTCGAGAGAAAAGTTTTCTTGTTTTATAAACGACAGTTCTGACGCCGAACAGCGGTCAGATCCAGACCACGGTGAGGACGCCAAGCGTGCAAGTTGGCCTCTCGCAGATGGTTATGGACTGTCTGTGGTGTGATGCGTCTGTTGTGCAGACAAACGGTCTCATCCTCAGTGCGTGTCGCTGATCTGAGCCGATCCCGCAGGTGGACGAGCTGGATGTAGCGATCTTGTGCTGGTGCGGTCATACGTGGTCGATGAGGATGAGGTCAATTTGCAGTACTGCTCGTCTGTCGGAAACAAACTCACAAACGGCCTATCGTTCCATAGTTAACATTCAGCTGCACAGCGGTGGACATCCCTGCATCCAGCATGCCAATGGCATGTTCCCGCATGACCTGAGACATCTGAGGCATGATGACTTTTGACAAAATTTGACATTTTGGGGTGGCCTTTTATTGTCCCCAGGAAAAGGAGTGTCTGGGTAGTGCTCATTTGCCAAGACAAAGCAACAAGTAGCATACAAACTGACAGAAGCGATAAACAAGATAGTAAACTGGCTGGACTATTCTTGTCTAACCTTGAATATTTCAAAAACTGTTTGTATGTATTTTTTGGTGAGAAAAAACAACACAAAACATGAATATAGAAGTCAAAGGTCAAGTTGTTGTTGATTTTAAATATTTGGGGGTCATCATCGACTCAAATTTAACTTTAGGAAACACATTAAAAAGTCCATGGAAGAGTGAAACAAAATATTCTGAATTTCAAAGTGATTAGAACAAGATGACTACTGAAGCAGCCAAACTTTATTTTTATTCCATGATTTTGTCCCACCTTTCATACTGCCTGATCTCATGGTCCCAAGCAAATGTGACAAGTATGTCAATCATTTACAAAGTATATAAACAAGCCTTGAAAATCCTGGATGAAAAAACCTTCAGTTATCACCAAAGCAATATTATAAAGAAATATGGCCTATTTACCTTAACAGTTATATTTCATTTGCAGATGTTTGTTTTACAAAATTATTAACCACCTTGCACCACCACCTCTGGAGCAATTCGTAAGTCGGCGTATTGATAACATAAGGACCACAAGAGCAGCTACTAGGAGGGACTGCTTAAGTTTGTTTAGGCACTCTGCCTTTGGAAAATCAGCATTTTCCATTAAAACGTCTAGTCTGTGGAATAATATTCCCCCTAATATTAGACAAAGTAGTACTTTCACCTCATTTAAAGCAGGTCTTAAAAGATGGTTGAAAGCAAACCACCAGTGTGGACATGTTTAGCCATTGATAAGCTTTGCTGTGTCCTGTGTTAATGTCTTACGTCTATGCCCTTGTCGATGCTTAGTGCTATTTCATGAAGTGTATGTCTTGATTTTGTGGATTTAAACTATCTGCTTTTTTTCTCCCTCTCACTATTATTTTTGTGATATTTTTTTTTAAAGTAGTTATTTTACTAACACCAAACTCTTGCTCGGGGACTTCAGATGAAAATTAACCCTTGGGCTATAATCTGGCTCAATCTTCATGTTGTGCACTGTCCCTGCCAAGTAAATGTATGTAAATAAATAAATGCTTGAAAACCCACCAGTGTGGCTGAATTAAAACAATTCTTCAAAGTTTGGGCCAAACTTCTTCCACATTGATCTAAAAGACTGTCGGCCAGTTAAGAACAATTGTGGTTTGCAGTTAAGAGGGTTGCACAACCAATCAATTATTTTTTCATATGGGTGATATAAGTTTTGAAATATTCTTCACCCTCAAAAAGTGAAACCATCATTCAAATTAGTTGGATTATCTGGGATATTTAAATATGACTTTAGAATGAATTGAGGAAATTGGGTAGCGGTCAGGTCAAATACTTTTTGATGGCACTGTATTTGAGTATGATGTGGCAATGCAACGCTTTGCATTAGCGAGCCACGTTTACGGACACCTGAGCAGCTATAAATGTAGTTCATTTTGGTGTTTCGTTTCCCAGTGTCCTTGGGGAATGTATATCTGTCAGTCATCTGCAGTAAATGAATTCCTTATTTGTGTATGTATGATAAATTTAGAACAGAATGCCTGCAAAGTTTTTATCTGTCAAAACAATGTCATCTCATTTGAATACAAACCAACTGTTTTACAATCAGGTGAGCGGCAATTATTCCTGTACTTGGAGAAAATGTTTTCCTCCTGGTATTGTTGATGTGGAATGTGAAACAGTTTATAAATTTGGGGATAATTATGAATTCCATGGGCCCAGCTGCCACAGATGAGACATTGTACAGGTTCCCTTCAAATGTTTATGTTTTATAGTAGAAAAAATGTAAAACTATTGTTTTGGAGAAACCTTGTTTGAATTGCCCTTTTTTTTATTTGTTTTCACTTTATATGCAGTATGATTTTGTTGTACTTAATACGTAAAATTAAGAACAATTTGCTTATTTACTGTAGCCCAACACCTCAAGATATTGGCTGGAAAAGTGCACTCTTTTCCTAAAGATCTATCATCCTTTGTGCTTTTATTTTAGCAGGAAAGGTGTAAATATGGCTTTTTATCTTTTCCCTGATCCATTATGGCCTCCTGTTCTTGGGTGAGTTAAGCACTTCAAACCCATTTTCTGCTCCAAAATCGGGTTCGGTTCCCACAACCTGCGAGTTCTTGGTTTGACTATCCACTCCTTGGATACTAAGGATTAATGAGAATGTGGTCAAGCATTGCTGCATCCATGCACATTCTTCAGAACTTTTGTTGCTGCAACCTTCAGTCATTGGTGGTTTCTGATAGCAGTTCTTTTCAATTGACTCCCTTTTCTCAGTAATGCGACCCCCATGATGGCAGTATGGAGTTGATGTGCCCCGATGGCATTATTGACGGATCCAGGGCCGGGGAGACACAGACACAGGCACAGGGCTGGAATCTGATTGGACATTGATGCGCCATTGTTCTGTTACAAGCAAACTGATTCTCTTCACAGCACATCATTGGCTTAATTTTGAGTGAACTGAAACATCACAGTTTGTTTGGAATACGACAAAATGTGCAATATTTTGTAGGATGGAGATGGCATAGCCTGCCCAACTCTGCCTCCAGTTTCCTTGCACCGATATTTCGACCTGAAACCTAACCAACCCCACTCGTCAAGCCTAAACCTAAACAACTCAAACAATGAAGGCAACGAGTAATTGCCACTCAGTATTGAGTAGGGCTGGTCGTAACTTTGCCATTGTGGGGACAAAATTGGGCATATTGAAGATATGAAGATCTTGCCTTTACCTTTATACCAGAGCCGCAAAACCATATATGAACAAGATTCGGAAACGCTGTCGGCTTGCTTCCGTGGGCCGAGGTCATTTAAGATCAGCCGAGGTGCAAAACTATCCTGTGGTCGGATCAATCAAACTATGAAATTCTTTTTAGAAATCACGGACGCTGCATCCTCTGGGAGAGGGACCATCGAGCTTGTCTTTAGGGCACGGCTCACAATCCAGCATCCATGATAGCATGGGTGTTCAGTAGTGCCCATGCCATGGGAAACTGGCAAATCTGTGAAGACCCCAATGCTGAACAATTCGGTGTGTATCAATAAAAAGGTAATCCAACTTCAGCGAGTTAATATACCACATTTATATTGTTTCACCATTTCCATGCAATTTGTCAAGGAGAAGAACATACTTAGGTCTTCGTGGATAGCACTAACTGCAACATTACTGTCGCGCATGACTGATTAAATGAACTTTGAAAATGATAAATTAGAATTTCATTTTTCCAAGTTTGGTAATGCATTAAAGACATTCAGAAATCGACACATTACTTGAATTTCTTTTGGGGAAAAAAGTGTCTGTGACTCCTCCCAGATCTTGACGAACTGCAAGAGCGCATTCGAAACGAAGTTCAGGCTTTTTGGGAAATGATCCGGCTATAGTGAGACATTGAGGACATGCTCCGTCGCTGGCAGCTTTGCGTCAAAAGGGGAGGTGGACATATTGGAGGCGTCAGTGCATAGGCAGAGGGCAGTGTGTTGACTTTCGATGACTTTCATGTAATCTTTTTTCTGACTACCAACGATAAACAAAACTTGGGGAAAAATGAAATGCGAATCTGCCATTCTCAAGAGTCATTTAACCCTCCTATCATGTTCTTGGTCAATTTGACCCGACTTAATGTTCAACGTCTCAACGTCTAAAAACATGGTTAACATACTTTTTTCTGCTAGTTTTTTTTCCCCCCATAACTTTATGGGTCGACCATGAATTTCCCTGAAAAAATATTTCATATTCTGGACACATTTTGTAAGCATCTGTGTTGTTTGGGTCATTTTGACCCCAGGATCAATTATTACAAACCATAATTTTGATCTCATTTTTGTGGTGTTGCCTGAGGAGACTGAGGGCATATTCAAATTAATTTCTCATTCATTTCACATTTGGTCTCATTCATTTTGCATTATTAATGTAAAATCGATGATTGATGTCCAATCCCAATTCCGAAGTAGTGTTGTAAATTGTGAATAAAATCAAAACGCCATGACTTTCAAATCACACAAGCCAGTATTTTATTCACACTAGGACAGCGATAGCACAGCAAATGTTGAAACAGAGAAATTTTAAAATTTTATCCACAAAATAAGCTCATTTCAAATTTTATGGCTGCTACAGGTCTTAAAGTTGGGACAGGGGCCTGTTTACCATGGTGTAACATCCCTTCTTCATTTTAAGACAGTGGAGGCATCTGGGCATTGAGGAGACAAGTTTCTTGAGTGTAGCTATTGGACTTTGATCCCACTCTTGTTTAATACAGGCTTCCAGCTGCTTGAGAGTTTTGGGTCTCCTTTGACAGACTTTTCATTGAATTATGCGCCAAATGTTTTCAATCAGTGAAAGATCAGGACTGCAGGCAGGCCAGTTCAGCACACGGACACTTCTACTATGAAGCCATGCTGCTGTAATAGCTGTAGTATGTGGTTTAGCTGAAATACACAAAGGCTTCCCTGGAATAGATGTTGTCTGGAGGGGAGCATATGTTGCTCTAAAACCTTTATATACCTTTCAGCATTCATGGTGCTTTTAAAACATGCAAGTGTCTCGCACCATATGAACTAATGCATCGCCATACCATCAGAGATGCTGGCTTTTGAACTGAACGCTGATAACAGGAGGGGTAGTCTTTCTCCTCTTTAGCCTGGAGGACACGACGCCCATGATTTCCAACTGGAATGTCAAACTTGGACTCGTCTGACTTCAGGACACTTTGCCACTTTGCTACAGTCCATTTTAAATGAGCCATGATTTCCACCAAGAATATCAAATTTGGACTCTGTCCAAAAGTGTCCTGATCACAGGACAATTTGCTACAGTCCATTTTAAATGAGCCTTGGCCATAGAACACGGCAGCGCTTCTGGATCATGCTCAACAATGGCTTCCTTTTTGCATGATAAGAGTTTTAGGTGGCATCCGTGGATGGTACGGCGGACTGTGTTTACAGACAGTGGTTTCTTGAAGTATTCCTGGGCCCATTTAGTAATGTCAATGACAGAATCATGCCGGTGAGTGATGCAGTGGTGTCTGAGGGCCCGAAGATCACGGGCATCCAGTAAAGGTCTTTTGGCCTTGTCCCTTATGCACAGAGCTTTTTCAGTTTCTCTGGATATTTTGATGATGTTATGCACTTTCTATGATGAGACCTTCAAAGCCTTTGCAATTTGACGTTGAGGAACAATGTTTTTAAAGTATACCTCAATTTTTTTTATGCAAGCCTTCACAGGTTAGAGAGCCTCTGGCCATCTTTACTTCTGAGAGGCTCAGCCTCTCTAAGACATCCCTTTTATAGCCAATCATGTTACACACCTGATGCCAGTTAACTTAATTACTTGCTAAATGTTCTTTCAGCTGATTCTCTTAAATATTCAGAGAATATTTGAAATAAGCTCATTTTGTGGATAAAAATCTAAAATCTCAGTTTCAACATTTGAAATGTTATCTGTGTTCTATTGTAAATAACACATTGGCTCATGTGATCTGAAAGTAATTGCACTTTGATTTTATTCACAATTTACACTTCGTCCCAACTATTTCGGAATTGGGGTTGTATCAATGGAGGATGTGGGAGTCATATTTTATTTTCTTGGTTTTCAAATGGTCAGTAGAAGGGCATAAATGAGCTGAGAGGAAATTGGGTAAAACTTTCAGTTACAAATACCTTATGTAGTTTTTCATTGCGGGGATCAAACTGACCTCAACCAAAAATGGCTTATTCATTTGAACATAATAGGAGGGTTAATCAGTCATGTGCAACAGTGATGTTGCAGTCAGGGGTATCCATGAAGAGCTTAGGATATCCTCTTCCTTGGCAAATTGCAATAGAAAAGGAGAAACAATATAAACATGGTATATTAACCCGCTGAAGTTGGATTTCCTGTTTTTGGATAAGAGCTGTATATACTTTAAAGGTGTTGGAGGAACATATATTGGCAACAAGAGGTCTTTTTAGGGAAAGCCTTTCTTTATTCAGGAAGACAATGCCAAACACCTTTCTTTACATGTATTACAACTGCATGGCTCTGTAGTAAAAATTTGGGTGATGAACTGGCCTGCCTGCAGCCCAGACCGGTCACCCTCTGAAATTATTTGGTGCTTTATGAAATGAACAATATGAGAAAGGAAGAGCAGCCATGAAGTCTTGAAATCCTACTTCAAGCAAGAATAGGAAAACATTTTTCTTTCAAAACTACAACAATTGGTCTTCTCAGTTCCCAAACACTTTCTGAGTGTTGTTAAGAAGTAATGCAATACAGTTGTAAACATGCCCTCAACTTTTTTGAGACGTTGCTTGTGTTACCCAGAAAAAACTGTCTTTCAAAGTTGTTTTAATTGATTGCCCTCATTTCCTCTGGACATAGTAAAACGTCACTCTAACCACTAAAAATGCTAAATTCCATCCCTCCTGAAGATGAGAGACTACCAAGGACCCATTTCTCTCTCGAACAAACCGTAAATTTAAGTTGTCCTAAACAATGAAAGTTGCAAAAACGCCACAATCTTAGAATCTTTTTCTGTGAGGACAAGCAAGATCAGTTTCCAGTGACATCACTGACTTTGCCTGAATAAAGCACTTTGATGCAAACGGTCAATGGTTGTTATAACTACCCTAATGTTGAGGCTTGTAGAGCAAACTTGAATGCAACGTTTACAGATTCATTTGTTGAACTATGATTTATATGGCTGACTAGCAAACATTGATATTTTTTGCACGTGACTTACCGCGGCCATTCATACTCCATCTCAACCCTCGACTTCGACTGAAGCGCATCCTGGAACGGTGAAGTGGAGACTTCAACAGCCATTTAAACTACTAATCAGTGTTGATCAATTTTCTGTCATTTTCCTTGATTAATGATATGCCAACTCCGTGAACAAGCTCTCTCATATGTAGCCAGTTCTTGTTAAGATGAGCCAAGAAATGAAACACTTCATTTGGATGAAATTGTGCACATTTCAAATTTTTTAAATTTTATTTATACAGTCATTCAACTGCGGATGGGATAGTTGCATGATGTCCCGAGTGTAAACCCTTTAGTGTTAATCTGAAAAACTGCAGGCAGACTGGAGGAACTTTGGAAGAAGGGGGGAAGCAGATAGTGCTTCGGCCAGTTCCGCTGCAGATTAAGGTCGAACTGACCCGCATGGCCTGTCAGACAGGGTACATGTGAAAAAGCAAGGAGAACCTGTTCTCGCGGGAGCTGTTATAGCGAGACGCCTGCTTTTGCTGCTTCGCAGCTCCAGCAGACTCAAAATATTTTATCTTGTTCATTGTTATGGCAAGGAATGGACTAGTGCTTGTTTGCCAATTTTAATATGTGCAGATCAACAAGCCAAATGTTTTGTGCCAAACTGGTTGTTTGCGGGTTTGAATTGGCTCTGTGGTATCTTAAGTTTTAAATGTGTCTGAGAAATCTCACTGGGGAGACTTAGTCGACAAAATTGTGCATTCTTAGCAGTGCCTGAGAATCTGACATTGTTGTGATCCTGCATTTTCTGCCATGCCATGTACCGTGTTTATCCCATGCCCATGTTTCAAGTTCTGTGCCTGGCCTAGTGCCATGTTTTGACTGACCCATGTGTTTCTTGACCTTTGCTTATGTCTGACCATTCCTTGATTATGTATTGTGTTTCGGTAATTCAGATTCTCATGTTTCATTATTTTCCATGTTTTGGTTTATTCATAGTTATCCATATCATGTTTCAGCTCCATGCATTGCACTTCGTCTCCCCCGTCTTGTCTTGAGTGTTGCCTTTGCTCATGGTCCCTAGAATAGCGAGCCACTCCTTCGGGTGATTTATTGGTTTCTGGGTTTCAATCTTCTTTCATTATCTTGTGTTCTTCCTTCCTCTTACTTTTGCTATATTACTAACGCCTACTAACAGTTTGTTATTTTTGATAATTACTAACCAACACTAACCTTGTACATTTTGACTAACTTACTGACGAGCACTTGGGATTTTATAGCTGCACTTACTAATTGACTAATGATCTCTCAGCATTCGCCCTATTCTAGTCTCCGCCTCTTGCCTTTCCCTAATTATCTCTGCTGCGATTTCTTTGGGTCTTCTACAAACTGCTTCGTGCTTTCCTTTCTCTAAACTATGCACTTTAGTACTCCTTGACTGGAGCTGTTATCTGTCTACAGGTTCATCTTGTGATCCCCGTCGGCGTTTTGGCTTCGGCCAATTTCATGTAATTAGTTTATTCCCAATGTGTCTCTCCGTGATTATCGTTCCCATTGATTGCACCTCTGTTCCCTTGTCATGTGGTCACCCGGAAATGTATATTAGTTGTTTGTTACACTTCCTTGTTACCTGTGCCCCGCTTCTCTCGCCTTGTATTATTGTGATCATCTTTCTGACTGGACCATCCTAGACTTCGAGCTTTGCCTTATCCCTGTACTTTGCCGTTTTCTTGTTTATTGACCCATTTTTGTCTGACTACGATTTTTGTGATCGGTGCCCTGTTTACGGTCCTGGATTTCGCCCCTTGGATTCTGCTTTTGGATTGTGGACTTTGTACTGCCGCCTGCTCTGTTGGGGGGTTTCCCCCTCCAGAAATAAAGCCTCCTTTTGGCATTTTACTGGTGTTCGCACTTGGTTCATTTCGTAAAACCTCACAGACATGATCATTGTGACAGAAAAGAACATTTACAAAATATATAGCGCAGGGTACAGCACAACTATTTGAGAGATCGCAATTAAATGTCCAAACCTTGCAGAGGGTGGTGTCAGAATACAACCCCAATTCCAAAAGTTGGGACGAAGTGTAAATTTTGAATAAAATCAAAATGCAATGAGTTCCAGATCACATGAGCCAATACGTTATTTACAATCGAACATAGATAATATTTCAAATGTTGAAACTGAGACATTTTACATTTTTGGCTTATTTCAAATTTTCTGGCTGCAACATGTCACAAAGAAGTTGGGACACAGGCAAAAAAAAGGGCTGAAAAAGCTATTTATATATTAGAGAATCAGCTGAAAGAACATTGAGCAAGTAATCAAGTTAACTGGCATCAGGTGTGTAACATGATTGGCTATAAAAGGTATGTCTTAGAGAGGCTGAGTCTCTCAGTGTTGTGATTCTGCTTTTTGCTCATGTTCTGTTCTGATTCTGCTGTCATGTTTAAGTTCTGTGCCTGGCTTAGCCATGTATGCTTTTTGTGTATAGTGACCACTGCCTGCCTTATGACTATTCTTAGGATTGTGTATTGTGTTTTGGTAATTTAGATTTCTTGTTTATTTTTCATGTTTAGATCATTTGGTTTCCATGCCATGCTTTCATTTCCATGCTTTGCACTTTGTCTCCCCTGTCTTGTCATGTGTGTATCTTTGCTCACGGTCCCTTGTCTTGTGAGCCACTCATTCGGGTGATTTATTGGTTTCTGGGTTTCAATCTTCTTTCATTATCTCGTGTTCTTCCTTCCTCTCTCTTTAACTGTCTTCCTAACACATACTAACAGTTTATTGTTTTTGCTAGATACTAACCCACACTAACCTTGTATATTTGGACTAACTTACTAACAAGCACTTGGGATTGTATAGCTGTACTTACTAATTGACTAATGATCTCTCAGCTGCCGCCCAATTCTAGTCTCCGCCTCCTTGCCTATCCCTAATTATCTCTGCTGCAAGTTTCTGTGGTTTTCCACCTTTACTTTGTGCTTTCCTTTTCTTTTATCTTGGCACTTTAGTACTCCTTAACCGGAGCTGTGGTTTGTCTTGTGATCCCTGTCTGCGTTTTGGCTACAGCCAAATTCATGTAATTAGTTTATTCCTCATGTGTCTCTCCCTGATCATTGTCACCATTGATTGCACCTGTTCTCCCTGGTCATGTGTTCACCCCGGATGTGTATATAAGATGTCTGTTTGGTTCACACTCTTGTCAGATCGTTCTCCCTAGTTTTCTCGTGCCACGTTTCTCGCCTTGATTTCTCAGTGTTTATCTTTCTGACTGGACCGTCCTTGATATCGAGCTTTGCCTTCTCCCTGTACTTTTGCCGCATTCTTGTTTTTTGACCTCTTTTGTCTGACTACGATTTTTGTGATTGGTGCCCTGTGTATGACTCTGGATTTCGCCCTTTGGATTCTGATTTTGGATTGCGGACTTTGTACTGTTGCCAGCTCTGTTGGGGGGTTTCCCCCTTCAGAAATAAAGCCTCCTTTTTGTATTCTACTGGTTGTCGCACTTGGTTCATTTCGTAAAACCCTACACTCAGAAGTAAAGATGGCCAGAGGCTCTCCAACCTGGGAAGACTTGCGTAAAAAAATTGTGGAATACTTTAAAAACATTGTTCCTCAATGTCAAATTGCAAAGGCTTTGAAGGTCTCATCATCGACAGTGCATAGCATCATCAAAAGATCCAGAGAAACTGGAAAAATCTCTATGCATAAGTTCCTATGTTCTTTAACATTAGAACTTCACTGTATGTTCGTGATCTCTTGGCCCTCAGATGCCACTGCATCAATCAACTGCATGATTCTGTCATTGACATTACTATATGGGCCCAGGACTACTTCAAGAAACCCCTGTCCGTAAACAGTCTGCCAAGCCATCCACAGATCCCACTTAAAACTCTATCATGCAAAAAGGAAGCCATTTATGAGCATGATCCTAAAGTGCCGCCATGTTCTGTGGGCCAAGGCTCATTTAAAATGGACTGTAGTAAAGTAGCAAAGTGTCCTGTGGTCTGACGAGTCCAAATTTGACATTCTTGTCGGAAAACATGGGTGTCGTCTCCTCCGGGCTAAAGAGGAGAAAGACCACCCCTCCTGTTAAAGCCAGCATCTCTGATGGTGTGGGGATGCATTAGTTCATATGGTGTGGGACACTCGCAAGTTTTAAAAAGCACCATGAATCCTGAAAGGTACATAAAGGTTTTAGAGCAACATATGCTCCCCTCCAAATGACATCTATTCCAGGGAAGGCCTTGTGTATTCCAGCAGGACAAAGCAAAACCACATACTGCAGCTATTACAACAGCATTGCTTCATAGTAGAAGAGTCTGTGTGCTGAACTGACCTGCCTGCAGTCCTGATTTCACCGATTGAAAACATTTGGTGCATAATTAAACGAAAAGTCAATCAAAGGAGACTTTAACTCTCCAGCAGCTGGAAGCCTGTATTAAACAAGAGTGGGATCAAATTCCAATGACTAAACTCAAGAAACTTGATGCCCAGACACCTCCACTCTGTGTTAAAAAGAAGAGGGTATGCTACACCATAGTCAACAGGCCCCTGGCACAACTTTTTTGAGACCTGTAGCAGCCATCAAATTTGAGATGAGCTCATTTTGTGGATAAAATTGTAAAATTTCTCAGTTTTAACATTTGCTATGTTATCTCTGTTCTATTGTGAATAAAATACTGGCTGGTGTGATTTGAAAATCATTGCTTTTTGATTTTATTCACAATTTACACTTTGTCCCAACTATTTTGGAATTGGGGTTGTATTTGTGTCGTGATACACTCTTTTGGTTTCAGCGTGCGTGTAATATTTGTGCTGCGTGTATTGTTCAGATGCAAGGAGAACGGGAAGTTAAGGACTGGACTCAGGTGCAAGGATGAACTTGGTTGATATTTATTATGCCAAATGCACCGCAGAAGGCACACACGTTGCAATGCACACAATGAGGAACTGAGGTTCCAAAAATAAAGTACAATGAGTAAGTTCTGGGCTATAGCAACAGTTACAATGCATTATAAATAGGAAAACAAATGGAAGCAATGTTACTTAAAAATATAAAATGCTGGCCAATACATAAACAACACTGAGATCAAAGAGTTTAGATGTACATGCTAATACAGAGGATAAGTCTATACAACACTAACAGTGTCATTCAGGCGTGGATTTACGAGACTTCACAATGAGACTGAGTGGAGCTCGGTCTTAAAGGAGCAATATGTAAGAAATGTATGTTGATTAATTATGAAATGGCCCTGATATATCACCAGACCTTCAGGAATGATGTTGATTTCAAATACTAATTTCACTGACAACAGTAGTCCAGCCAGAATGTTCTCATTACAAAAATGAAGTTGCAGCCCACAACTAATGTTGATGTTGTCAATTTGTGTTTTGGCCTGTTGGCCTGTCTTCCCATTCACAAAGTCAGTAGCATTTTGGCATCCAGGTTGCCAGTTACCACTGAGCTGCTGCTGCCAGCGTTTCGGGGCACAAATGTTTGACGTTACTAAACCTAAAAGGCCTCATTACGATTCCAAAATTCGTCGTGACAAAGTCAGAAACAAAACAAGGATCTGTGTAGGACATGCCTTTGAAAGAAAGAACGGCTGAAAGCGGAGAATAATTTGAAGGCCGACGCTAAAGTTGCTCATTTTCTCCTGGACTAGTAAGATTCAGCTAAGTTTGACTAACTTAATTCTATGTAATATAGGCATGGACATTTCAAATATTCCCTACAGTCGAACAAAGTTATGCATGTTTGTTCATGGTACGTTAGTGCGTATGCAGGTGGGTCATCGAATTGACTAGGTAACAAACTGTTACCTAACATACCTAACATTAGCAATGCATTATTCGAGGCGCTGTGGAAACCGTTCCAACATTAGCACAGCCATTATGGCAATATGAAATGTATTGGAGACTGTACATCAGTCAAATCAGTCCTCATTCATTCTTTACGCATATTACAGCATGGACTTTAGTGGGCTATTCACACAGAAGAGTGACGAGCAAGTTGACCTATATGACCATTGCTAAAGTTAGTTAGTCTCAATCTTTTCTGAACTGAACTGAACTGAACTGAACTGAGCACAACCCTGTGAGAGAAAATCGTTGGCGATATTGAAATGTAGCTATGGTAGCTTCGTGTAGTAGACGTTCTTGCTGGATCTGGCAACCTAGCTGACACCCTCTCGTCTGGGGGAGAGGGGGAGGGGGGAGGGGATACTGCGCTCTGCACTGTTTTGAATGTGACTGCACCACCAGTTTTGGTCACAAACTTACATACGGCTCCTTTAATTACTCACTGCTGTCACCCAGTGGCAAAAAAGAACAGGTGCGAGTGATAATTGAATAATGAATGAAGTGCAGTCCGGGTCTTAGTAGACCGGTGAGCTAAATCGCTGGAGGTGTGGCCTTTCATTCTTTTGCATGTGGATGCTACAGGAAATGTGATTTACTATTTTGGAAGTGTTAATGTATTTTTTTTTCTGGAAATACTATTGTATATGTTCACGCAAAGCAAATACCGTAGCTATTTGTCGTACAGTATTAAATGCGCCTACAATGGGCATGTAAGCCTTGGAGCGATTGAAGACCGTTGTCTGGTCCAGTCAGTCCAGTCTTTTTTAATGAATGTTAATTTTCCTGGCTACTTGAGCACCATTTACCTGGGGAAGAGATGGCACTACCCAGATAGCAAGCACCTCCACTCCGGATCTGCCCCGGGTCTGTGCCGACTCCAGCTGATCCGGCTCAGAGCCGGGGCAGACCCGGAGCGCAGGTGCTTGCTATCTGGATAGGATGCACTTTGGGGAAAGGTCAAGCTGGTGGAGTGAGTATGATGCTCTTGAAAATGTTTGGCTGGGAGAGCTGGGTCTGGGAATTGAAGTGGATGTCAGTTTGATGGTGGTATTTTGGCAGCATGCGAGAGACCTACACAATATTGGGCAGCTAGTTTTAATGTTGTGGCTAATGATCGTGAATGGGAGAAGAATTTTCGAGTCCCTCTCTGATTAATTGCTTGTTCTGCTGCCAGCCAGAATGCAGCAGTGGGGGTGCCTGTGGACAGTGTCTCACTCTCAGAGTTGAACTCAGTTCGTAGGCTCTGCTGCCCTATTCAAGGTCACCTCAGTCCTTTCATCAGTGTTTTATTTGTGAGCAAGTACCAAATATGTGCCACAACCTCTCATTTAAATGAAATGCAGACAATGCCTGCAATTGGCTGCCCCTGGTCACATTGTCCTACTCAGCCTTGCTTTTTTTGTATCCATATTAGCTGACTGCATTTGTACACTATGCCTGTATGTAATGCCTGGAATCTGAAATATTCACAAAGGTTTTCTACTCACTGAGTGTCAAAAACCCTGCATGAACCCCCTCCCCTCCCCCTCACCTCCTTGAAAAAACAGATTACACCATGCCTCATAAACTTCTGGCACTCTAAGGATCCCATCGAGTTTATGTGGCTTGGAGTTTCAGCACGTTTCTTCAAGATTGTGTGGCCTTAGCTGTTTTAAATTCGTTGTGTGACTGCAAAAGACAGTGACACATTGGACTTGTTAAAGTCTGGAATGGCTTTTCATGTTTCTGGTCCCTTATCAGTTAGTTCTTTTTTTCTGATGGTTTTGTTTATTTTCCCCAGGGAATTTGCCTTTGTCAATTAATAGGGACATGACTGATGAGAGATTTCTAATATAGTGGGTTAATGTACGCCAGAGAATGGATTTGCTAAAACTGTAATATTCTTCAAAAATCAAGTGCCCTCTTATCCGAAATCTGAAGACTAATGAATTTTAAAATGACTTTGGAAGCAATATTGTTAGCAAGACTGATTGTGTAATCTGTGTTAAACGCTTGAGCATTTTTTTCCCTTTTGACTATTGTCCCAATTTTATTGCATTTTGTTGAAAATTTTAGCCCTAGTTCTGAGACCCGGAGGTCAGATGTCAGCTTGGAAGATAGCCAATAGTTCAGCTTATCCAGGCCCGGGTTATTTGGACTTCCTTTCGCCCGCTCAAGTTTCCGCCGAGAAAAACTATTGGTTAAGATTCCAAAGTCCCAGATAATCGCGACTGGTTTTCAGTGCATACATCGACATTCAACATGGGCTGCATTTTGCCGAAAATTTTGTTTCCTGAGAGAGGTCCTCTGATATTCTACCTGCTCCATGACCAAATAAAACATTTTTACACAGATCTTAAAATATGGCACATTAACACAACCCTTTAATTTTTGAGTTCTGATTGTGTATGGATGCATCTATCCTTACACGTGGCTCAAAAAAGTTGAAGTTTTGTACGTTGTTTGATGCAATAGGTCCGTCTTGCTTTTTGGATGACTAATACCGACGAAATCCTCATTTTCCCTAAGATCCTGTTGGTTTCTGTGTCACACTGAAAAAAATGGTAAGATGAAAGTACTAGGTAAGGTGAATTTACTTATTTTAAGACTTAAAACACTTATTTCCATCATCATTTTTCTTAGTAAGACAAAAAAAAAATTCTTGTTTTGAGGTGATTTTTACTAGCTTGCCAGTGGGGTAAGTCAATTTCACTTGTCAAGTCAAATAGTAACTTGTATTAAGAAAAAAAAAATTAAAACTTAAAACAAGTTACTATTTGACTTGACAAGTGAAATTTACTTACCCCACTGGCAAGCTAGTAAAAATTACCTCAAAACAAGAATTGTTTTTTGTCTTACTGAGAAAAATGGCGATGGAAATAAGTGTTTTAAGTCTTAAAATAAGTAAATTTAACTTACCTAGTATTTTTATCTTATCATTTTTTGCAGTGCATTGAGTGTTTTTGGACCTAAGATTTCCTTTTGCACATGGGGAATAACTGGATTTAAGACAAGCCACCTTAGTGCTGAACATCAGATCTTGGATTTTCCACTGTTATAGTCTTCATGTTCAGTACCGGTTTGGAGTCAGTGAATTGCGGCTCTGCCTGGAGCCAGGCTTACAGTGGCCTGGAGAATACTTTGTGCTTTATGACGACTTATCCATCAGTTTCTCATTAATGTCTGACCGTCAGGCAGACTTACTCCCCTGCTGTTCTTCAAATGCTGTGATGTTTAGTTCTCTTATCTCCTGAAATAGCTTCTTGACCTTGTTTTATATCATCTTATGTTTAAGATTTTTTTTTTCCTGGAGTTTCAAATCCATTCAGTCTTCTTTTTTTCCCCCGTGACATTGATGAATGGATATTTCCACATGAGTGAATAAATTATTTATTTGGATTTTACTAAGTACTACATAAAAAAGTAAGAACACAAATTATTATTTTTTTTTAACTATATGTATGTACAACACATATGAAAAATATTCTGTTGACATGAGTGGGTAAGAGGCCATTAACGGCAATCAATTCTGATGGTGGACTGGACAAATTTACGGTCAGGCGGTTTGTTGAATAGTGTTGCTATACTACAGATTTTTCATAATAATTGTTGCTTGCTGCTATGGCATGCCTCGCTGTTTCATAAGGGCCTTTTTAAAAGCTTTTCCACCAGTGTCCCTGAGAACACATCCCTTTTACCTCTCTAAGAAGTTATGTGACATGTCCAGTAAATAAGAGATCCTAAGCCCCTCCAGAAAGGTCCTCTGTGACCGAAATCCTTGTTGGGGTAGGCTTCAGGCAGGGCAATGCCATGAGAGATCCTTGTAGTGGTGGATGCAGAGCTGAGAGTAGTGCTGGGCAGTATAGGGGTTCGTCTGGTGAGCCAGTTTTAATATTTCACATGATATGGACTTTTCATTTATTGCCATCTGGGTGGAAACTTGCCTGATAAAACATGAAGAGTGGTCATGAATCTCCTCTGAAAAATTTAACTAATAATGCATATGCGAAACATTGGATGCATCTCAATTCTCTCAAATTACAACCACGTGTCGCTCACTTGTGTCATTTCTTTGTATCTTAGTCCTTTGGAGAGATACAAGGAAACAATGTTGGGAGAGAAGAAATGAGGGAATAGGGTCTTAGAGAATTGAAGTATTACTTGAAGTGACGTCTGTTTCTGATGACAGCGCACGGCTGGATCTGCGGCCAGCTTCCATCTTTACCTATTGACATCATGGCTATCAGCTGAAAGTCAATTGGGAAGGCTGCTCCTGTGTGTCTCCTGATAACTCCCTCCTCACTCCTCACAACAGAAACAAGAGCTTTGAGACGACCTGCAAGATGGCAGATCAGGAAAACTTCTGGTTCTTACAAGGATGGAGGAGTGAAGAATGTTGAATAAGGGAATTGAGATGTTCCTTGTGATGGAGAATTGTAGAAACTACTAAATAATGCATGAGGGTTAATGAGCATTTTGAAACATTTTGCCAGTAAAAACCTATAAAAAAAGCATTATACTATTCAGTTCGAAATATAGTTTGGTGTACAGCATCCTACAATTACTCATACTAAATTTTGAATGGCCGTGACATGCAATATCCAAAATTATAAGAAATGCACTTGTAAATGAAGACAATTATAGACTATTATAGAATACTGTGCCATGGCATTGGAGTAAAATGTTGCATGAACAAGGTTATGCAATGCATCCAAGCAGAATCTGAGCATTAAAGAGTCACTGTAACTTATGGTATGTTAATTAATAACTGGGTATTTGATATACACTTGCCAGATGGACGAAGATTCACATGGGTAAAATCGCATTGGCTTCCAACCGGCAATTAGTGATAGACACTCCATTGGAAGCCCTCAATTTAGCATCATTAGCATGTTGCCTGCAGAGATTTAGCCAGCCTGTTTACTTGTATATATTCGAGTGATGTTTGGTACTTTTACCAGCCTGAAGGGTAATGTGAATATACATCAGAGTATAATACATGTAAGTTAGCAGAGAAATTTTGAAAGCAATGGAAAGGCCCAGTAACGCAAAAACAAAACAAAAAAATTCCATGATATACCTTGAAACCACCCAAATCAAAAAAAAATATTGTGGTGTGAATTTTTGATCACAACGCCCTGCACTAGGTCGTTAAGGCTTGCAGCCTGTGCTCGGTGGGACTGAGGATTGTAATGTGCATTTCACTGTCCTCATGGTTGTCCTTTTCCAGTATGTGGTTGATTGCATCTGGTTGCCTGAGTTTCCAGTGAGTCGGCAGCTGGGCTGAGCCCTTTTCTCTTCTCCCTCAGGTTTATTATCTGGAAGCCAGGATCTCGATTTCCCGTGTACTGGTAATCTTGGACAAATGCCATCTCAGAGTGTACATTTCTTCAGCCTGCAGCTTGGCTTGTTGCCCCATCTCCGTACAGTACATTCCTCGACACGCAGTACTCAAGGCCTCTTTTTAAACATGCTGTGTTGTCAGCTTTTACTGTGATCTTTTTACCCCATTTCCCTTGTATTCTGTGTCTCTAGTCAGTATATCCGTTCATACTCCAAAGGCCTCCACAACTTATATGGTATTATAATGAAAGTGTACTGCAGTTTCCCATCCAATAGGATTGCATGAAGACCTGGATGCTCGAAGCTGATGAAGCTGTCAATTTTGCCAAAATCCTGATTTATGAAAATGTGTTCTTTTTTTGCTTGGATAGGAAGAAGATCAGGAGCATTTCACGAAGATCTTTGTGCCACTTGTGGTAACTTTGTGTCCCCAGAAGCAGTTTAGGCACACCAAACAACTCAGACATGTACGTGTACTTGTGTGGGATTTTTAATAAATAATCACCAGAGCGAATGCTCGTGCGGGTTGTCCTCCGTGATCCTTTTCACTCCCCTTTGTGTGTGTGTGTGTGTGTGTGTGTACGTGTGCGCGTATGCGTACGTGTGTGTGTGTGTCGGTGCATGCGTGTATATCCTGAAACTTGAATTTCTTCAAAGAATTCATGCATAGTGATACAGGTAGCCTCAATGCAGTCTCACAGAAATGGTAATGCAAACAATTGCTTTAAAGAACAATTGAGAGTGATGTACTTTGTTACAGAAAAGCAGTAGAAATCATGACTGTGCTATTTTACAAATAAGCAGAGAAGTGCATTTGTTTTACCCCAGTCTCAGTGCTGGAGAAAATGGGTGCAGTGGCTCCTTCCAGCTCTGTTGGAGATCAATGCTAAATGCCACCCGAGTCAGTTCTCCTACTATCCTCAGGGGCTTATCTCGATTTTATTTCCTCCCACACCTAGATGTCATCGTTTTTATCACCATGCAAGCTGCTCCCATCACATTTCATTCACAGCTGTGATTTGCATACCTTTTTACCAGATTAATTAAGCCACATCTCTTGAGTGTTTTTTGAGATGTATCCATTTTCATATCATTAAAACCTCGTATGATGAGCATGTACCTTTTACAGATGGTCTCATTTTATTCATTTAACTATTCTAATATTTGGCTTCACAGATGTTGTACATCTTTTGTTGTGTTGAATGGTTGAAGCTTTTTGCAAGGCATTCTGCCTTCAGACTTACTGTAATTTACCATTGTAGAAATATTTGTATTAGTTGAATTTAAGTAAATTTAATTTCACCCAAACGAAGGTAAAATAATACATGCACATTCTCCATCAAGTCACTCTTGAATGTAATATTTATTATGATGAGGCCAATTCACTTTTTTCAAGAGGCAACTACATTAAAGTGCTAATCCATAACTTCCTCTCATTAAAAAATGAGAAAAAACCTCTTAAATACCTCTCACAAATATATATTTTTTTCCAATATGAATTAATTTTGCATTGGTGCATTCCTTCAAGTTTTATTTTAAATTTGATTTTTCAGATGTAAGATTACACCTGATATTTAAATTTGATGTTCAACAAGAGATATGTCTTTGAGATATGTCTCAGCTGCAACTTAAAAACTGAATGTTGCGCAAGGAATACAAAACTATGCTTTAAATCCGAAAACGTCTCTGAGAATTGATTTTGTGGAGATATTGTCAAATGGTATGAAATTGTCTAGCGACGGGTGGTATTCCCTCTCCAAGTACATAACTGTTGAGTTATTTTTTGAGAAAAATACACCATATTATGTGGTCCTATAAATTAGGTGTCTTATTTTCAAAAATAAGCTGGTGTGCCATACAGTCTCTGCAAATGTAGCTGAATTCACCTGAACAAAAAAATCAGATTGAATCTTTAAACTAAAAGTAGCCCTGCAGCTCTTCTCCTCTTTAAAGGGATAGTTCCCTTTTTTTTGAAGTGGGGTTGTATGAGCTACAAATTGCCACTACTTACATTAGATGCAGAAGAAAGCTCTCTGATCTCCTCCAGGTAGCCGCACCAGGGCATAGTGCTGGGTGGAAATTTTGGCGTTACACTGTTGTGAACGGAAACACAAAAACAGCGTATTTTCGCACCCTAAAAGAGGTCCTACCTGAAAATAATACAACATTTCAATTGTACGCTATATTTTAAAAAATTACAGCACTTTAGCTGCTCGGAAAAAAACACAGTTGCTCTTGAAGTAACCAACTGACGTATTCCTGCATGAGGTGCATCGTAGTTCTCGCAAAGAGACAAGCTCTTTCCATCTTCCAACCGACGAATTAAAGTCAAGCTGTTTTGGGGCTTATTGGGTGAAAAAGGCTGATGAAAATCAACCAGCAAGTGCAGCACATCAAAGGGAACTTAGGCAGGGCTGCACAGCAGCAAACTCATCATAGTCATTAGACTGTCCTTATTAAAAACATGTGAGTCCGCTCAGCAGATATTACAAAAAGTGCTGGTTAGTTTGATGGATTTAAGAATTAGATATTTTTTCCAAAATAATGCGTGCTTATTTCTTTATTTAACATTTATTGTGAGAAAAATGTGGGTATGTCCAAACTTTTGAATAGTACTGTACGCATAAATGCAAGGAGCATTCTTCTCATTTTTTCATCAGTCAGTCCCACATATTAACTATATCAACAATCTTTGATCGTTTATAACTTATATGTCAAAGAGAGTTTGGCATTGGATTTTTAGAATTATCATCACAAGTTAAATGGTGAACCCCCCCCCACCCCCCACCCCCCCCTCCCTTTGCTGATTGGACAATATTTAGTACTTCATAGCTAGCGATCCGTTTGTTGTGTAGAGTGTTGGAGGAAGGGCTGTTGAATTCGGACAAGGGTCACGTGTTAATTGATAAAACACCGCCAGAGGTTTGCTTTTTGGACTCAGGAAAGGTTTACATTTTACTTGACAAAGCCTCACCTCCTTTCCTTATTGGCTGATAATTGATTCTTCATAACTATGGAACCGTTTGTCAGAGAGTTGGGGGCTGAGTTATTGGACTCAGGAATGAGTGGTTTTTGGATTAATGTGGCAGCAACAATTCCAAAGGTTTTCGCCTCCAAAGAACCACTGTGCCTCTAAAATATTGACTTCTTATCGGTCATTTTAGAGGTCATGTGGTTCTTTTGAAGATAAAAAAAACTGTTAGTGCTGCCAGCGCCACATGAATCTAACCTTGCCTAAAGAGTCATTCATCAATTACCAAAGCCCCACCCCTTTCTGGACTCCTCATTTTCGTTGCATGACACATTGACTGTATTTATATGACACATTGGCTTTAGCTAGCAAGCTTCATCAATCGCTGTTTATCTATCTTTTAGTTAAAAGCTCAACCTGGTCAGCATATCTAAATTTGCTGGAAGATAACTCTGACGGTTAGTGCACTAGATGGAATATTGTAAATAAGATGTGATATTTACCATCACAGCTCTCACTTAATCATTGCACAAATGTTTCAGGTTGTGGAATTGACCTTTTTTTAAAGTCAGCTAAATTCTCTGTTCTGAGTAGGTCTGGCTGTGGCTTGAGATGATTATATACATAAAATGTAAGAAGTCCCAGGTTCTAAACAACAGACGTTTTTGAAATGACCCTGGTGTATCTAAGTCGTGTATTATTGTACTTTACCTTGGTGCATCATTTCAGCTTACCAATGCTTCCTTCACTGTTCCAATCAACCACCATAGCTAAAATATTAAACGCATCACAATAAAGCCACCTATTTTATACATGTTTACAGTTGGACTCTGTGTTGTGTAGGGTGCTGCTGGTCATTCATTCACACGCACTCCATTTCCAAGCAAACGTTATCCAGAGAAATGAGCAAAGTTTCTAGTTCTGTAGCTTTTTGGCAGAAAATACATTTCTGGGCACGCACAACATCACTACCTTTGGATTTTTGTGGAAAATCTGACCTGATGCCTCGACATATAAATCAGTCCACGGGCTGTTGTATGCTAATGAGAACATTGGGAGAGGTTACAATGCAGTCCATTCACACACTGGGAATAAAAAGCGAGTGATATTAATATAAAAGGCTTGCAAGCTTTAACCAAGCATGGTCTGGGAAAACGTGGAAGCAAAATTTGTAATGAGTAATGACTTTGACAGCAGAATACCCGTTTAGGATTTTGGCTTTCCGCAAATGTTAGTGATGAAGTACTATGCTGTTTTATGAGATGTAAGAGACAACACTAGTCTTGCAAGGATGACGCAAATGCAGCCAAATAACCAGACTTTGTCTTTAGTAAACAACAATGCGCCAACTGTAACATCTGGAAATCTCTTGATATCCAGCTGTCATCTAGCAGGAGAGATCAGAGCACGTTATCTGGGGAGAAGCTTCCTTGTTGACAGGCGAAGGAGAAGTTGTCCTGTAGGCTTCGGTGAGTGGGGCATTAATCAGCTTGCGCTCGTGTTCAGACATGTGAATGTTGGTCTCCCATTGTTCCTGGCTGGCGTCACAATAGTCCCTGTCAGTCATGATCTTGACGACCCTCTCCCTGGTTACCAGGAGAACCTATACAAATCTACGACCGACATGACACTTTTCTGTCTAGATAGAATGCTGATCTTGATGTAGACTTCTCATGGAAGCTGTTCATGTCAATATCTATCCTTCTCCCCCAAATGCTTATGCAGGAATGGTTGTTATCACAGAAGTCTGCTCTTTTTGACGGCAATATGCCTGACAAATGTCGATTTTAAATAATCCATGTGGTAAACTACAATTGCCTGGACCCTCGCGGTGGTAGTGTGCACTGGGGTGTAAATGTGGAATTGTGATCAGGCACAGAGCGAGAAAATGAGAAATTTCATGGTGCGAACAACGGCAAATAAACCCCTTTTTGATTTTGCTTTCCGAGTTGACTTGCGCCAGGCGGACTCTTCACACTTGAGTGGACAGCATTAGAGGCTGTAGGATAGCGAGGCCACTTAAATCAGGCCAGGATTATCTGATACCCTGCTCCAGCCCGCAATCTGTCTGAGCTCAAACTGGCTGCTCCAGCCGCACAATCGACTGATGTGCAACGCATGCGAGCGTGTGTCTGTGCGTGCGCCGAGGCATCGTGCTCTGAGCCGTGAGAGGAAAGGGAGAGTAGGAGTGAGAGGGGGAAAAACTGAGGGAGTAAGACAAAGAGAGAGAGAGAGAAAGGGCCCAGAGAAATCCCCTGAAGTCTTTCCGTTTGCATATGGCCTCCATATGCCCAGAGCTGGTGGGCTATCCCTGGGACAATAGGTCACCAAAACTCCCCCTTTGGACCAGTTAGAAAGAAGCTTCCTTCCGAACAGACGCAGTACACTGCCTGTGGCTCAGAGGAATAGAACAGGCTCAGAGCATTCGCTTCAGGGGGTCGAGCTCTCTGTGCGCATGTCTGTTTCATGTCCCTGGTGTCGTTTGAGTTTGGGGATTCGCACAGGCATGAGCGATCCAAAGCAAAGCCATTGCTCACACAATGGACACAGATGGCCAGGGAAGAATGGTATTCACCTCACATTACTAAATTGTACGATGCTTAGATTAGAGAAAATGCCATTATCAGGTTCCGAAATTCATCGAAAGATGCATTAAGCAAGTATTAGTGGTATTGAATAAATCAAAGGATTTTTAGGTCACCTGCCGAAAGGCGTGACCTATTGCGATCCCCTTTTGTCCGTTGTCGTGCGTCATTCGTAAACTTTTCCTTGTGAACAAAATAACTAAAGTATTTATGAACTAATTTTGATGAGACTTTGTATGCAGGCTTATATCCGTAAGATCTTGGACGAGTTCGAAAACCAGAGTGATTTGATCATATTTGATGGAGTTATTGCCCTTTGTTATATTGTCATCATAAACCACATTGTGAACACAACAACTATTGTCTTGCATTTACTTTTTTATACCTAGATATGCTTGAAACCAGTTGTCTTTATAGATGGAAGTGTCTTGAGGTGCTTTATAAAAATTGTGAATTTCATGACCCCCAGGCTCCATGTTTGCCCCTGGGGAGGGGGTCAAGTTTACTATAGTTTATATAGGAAAATGATACTTTTGGGTATATTCTGTTTCATTTCTGCTGGAAATCATTCACACTTGATTGACATTACAACAATGAGATGATATTATGATATTTTTGACAGTTTCCCTTACCCAAGGGCTCAGGGGCAGGGCCCAAGGGTCAAAATGGCTTGAGAAATCTTCTTTGCTTAAAGAAAATAGCCACAAATTATATACATACAATTTAGAATACTCTATTGCTTATGATACTGGTTTCCATTAATCTGATCCCTGGGGTCAAAATTAGGGCCACGCCTAATGGCCAAGGTTTAACATTGGATATACTATACTCAGGTGACCGTTTAGGCCCATGGGCCTCTTGTTTTTTCTTAGAAGTATACTGACTGCAAACGCAGTTTACAATCCAAGCTTTTCGTTACATCTCTTCCTGATTTCAATTGGTGTGCACAGTTGTTTAAGGTCATGTGCATTTTGAGGGTGTCTCTGCACTAACGATGCCCTGTAGGACTAGTAAGAAAGACTGTTATAAGAAGGTCAGTTGCTCTCTTACCCAGAGCTCTGCACTGGCTCAGCCTGTGTCCTTTTAAGAGGTTCTGTGCTTTGAATTTTAAATATGGCTTCACGGCTGCCTATTTTTCTCCATAATTAGGATCTGGTGAACTAAGGCATCAATACGCAGTTTCAGAGAAGAACACTGACTGATGATTCTAATGGCCTTGGTGTCTGACACAATTTTGTCTTAGGTTCGACGGCAGTGAAAGATCTGTAAAGAACAGCCCATCAATCTATCTGGGAAATG
Organism: Gymnothorax reevesii; assembly: GCA_029721435.1. Taxonomy (NCBI): domain Eukaryota; kingdom Metazoa; phylum Chordata; class Actinopteri; order Anguilliformes; family Muraenidae; genus Gymnothorax; species Gymnothorax reevesii. Next base: position 25,213,058 of record CM056587.1, on the reverse strand, counting down.
TTGCTTTTACTCATGCTATTACATCAGTCAGCGAGCTGGAGAAATTCCTCTAACCTGCACAAAGCCAAGTTCCTCTGCTCATATTAACCAGTTCTGAAATACACAGTCCAGATGTAGTGCCACCTGCAATTATTCTCAGACACGTAAGCACAACAAATGATAAACAAAACAAAATGTCATGAAATAAGCACTATGCTTTATTTTAATGCTAAACTATGGGAATATTCTCATTTCAATGGGAGCTATTATGCCATTTACTTTCAGTTATAATATTCCTGGATGTCCAAAACGGAAGTACGTAAACTTTTTAGCAACAAAAAAAAAAAGAAAAAGAAAAGGACAAATAAATTCCACGACTTCTTTGTAAATTGATTCCTGTCTTTCTTTACCCTCTGAAAATGGGCTGTACTGAGTGGGCGCCTCTCGGACTGTCAAAAATGCAATCTTAGTGTAGATATATTTATCTGATGTCATTTCAGAGATATGCTTGGAGAGTCATTTCAGAGTCATCATTTGGAAACAGTCATACTGACCGTTTGTAGCATTTGCACAGAATGACAAGATGAGTGATAGATTTTGAGGTGCTAAAGGGTGTCAGCAACAGTAGACTCCTTTTTCCAATGACATAGCTTGTAATCTTGTGATAGGGAGGTGCAGAGCCTTGTCGATGAAATGGGTCCAAACACTCAGTTGAGTCGGATGCATAATAGAATAGAATCATTTAATTAATTTTCTGATGCTCCTCATGCGTGCTCACGCACACACTCTGGGGATGCAATGATACGAGATTTTTGCGATTCGATAACCACCGCGGAAAATATCACTTTATGATGATATCCAGTACTTCAGTCATCCATTATGTGAAGTGCTATTTATTCCCTGCCACAGAGCGGAAGGGGGATACAAGAATGAGTGCTATCCTTGTGCGTGTCCATCCACCCAGCTGTCTTGGTGTCCATCCTTCATGCTTCTTTTCCTGGTCAGAACTCCGACTTTGTTCGATATTTCTCAATAAAATTTAATATATGGATACTTCTTTTTGTGTAGATGCGCCTTTTCATATTTTTTTTCATCCTCCAGTCCGTCTGTCTGTCCCTCCAGCACGTTTTGTTTCCAAACCAGATATCAGCCATCCCATGGTGGGGGATCAGAGTTTTTCATGCTTGTTCTTCAGTAGGATCATGGGAGAGCTGGAGCCTTTTCCAGCTGACTATGGGTAAAAGGCTGTGACACACTCTGAACAGCTTGCCAATCAAATGCAGGGCACACACGCCATTCACGCACACACTCATGCCTGCAGGCAATTTGTGGTCTCAAACTACCCTAACATGCATGTCATTGGACTGCAGAAGGAGTCCCAGTGCTAATACGAGGGAGAACATGCAAACTCCACACTGAAAGGCCTCAGGCCGAATTCAAACTCACAAAACCTCTGGCTGTGAGTTAACAGTGCTATTCACTGTCCTAATTTGGTTTTGTACCATAAAATTATTATTTTATTTTACAGTGACCTTTAAGCGAATGAAAACAGGGGGTTTTCATTTTGGACAAAAGCTTCTTTCCAAGCAAAAATAGGTTGTTTAAAGACGTAGAAAAAACCGAACTTTCATTTTAGGAAAAATATGCGTCCTTGAATGAAAACTAAGTTAGCTGCACTTTTCCCATTTCAATAAAATAAAAACAGTGCCACACCTTTATGAAAAAATTATCTCTATTTAAAAATTATTCAATCAAAGTGTACTTTCATTGAACACAATAAGAGGGAGAGGGAGTGCAGGCACATTTCGTCACTGTTTTCTTGAGATGAGCTCTTTATATGATTAATAAACATCACTGATATCCCTGATCTTCTCCCTCACTTGTGAATGTGCCAACTTGAAATTGAAAGGAAGCTACAGGATGCACTGACAATGCAGGTGTATCGAGTGGAAAGAAAAATGTTTTTTATGATTCATTTTGTCATCGACCTTTAAGCGAGGGGTGTGCACGAGTACGCGGCTAACTTGTGAGGGTGTCTGTATATCAATACTGCGACAACTGAAATTATTCTCCCTTGTGAATCCTATTAGCACATTTGAGGGTCATGCCATGAAGCCCCACAATGAATTCATTATTATTTATTTTTGTTACTAAAAACCTATAGCATGTTAGCAGTTCGGTATTTTCCCTTTAGTTCTGGAGTAAATGCCTCTCATACAGTGTGCATCTGCTTGTATTAATCTTGCCCAACTGAGCTCCCCGTGAGATTAAAGCAAACATAAGAGCACGGAAGAGACCGCTGCGCGAAAACCAGGTTCAGACCCGGAGATGTTTGACTAACCACAGAGAGTAGAGTACTCCATAAAGCAGGTCACCTGTGGGATAACCCTAACCCTAACACAATAAAACATGAACATTGGCACGAGACATCAGCTGGGCTGTCCAGTGCCGGAAGACAACTTGACCTAGTCGAAGAGTGTAGAGCTTCGGATCAGGTATACATCTGTTCGAGTTTCATTCTGTAGTCAAAGGATTAGCTGTGTTTACCCATCACAAGTGGAGTATCCTAGTTTTACGGCATTCTTGAAGATGGGTGAAAACGTTGAATGCATTTCGTCCTTTCGCAACCGCTTCGCATTGAATTTTTTCACAAGTCGGATACTCATCCTCCAGAACAAATTTCATTTCCTTTTTGGGAAATCTAAAGTGTCCTAAAGCTGCCTCAGCTGATTTTAATCTCTGTTTATGGGGACAGAGAGCTGTAATATTGACCTTGCTTCTCCCTGGCATTTTCATCAGTGGATATATGCACAACTTCACTAAGCCATTTTACGAGTCAGACTGTTAATTTATGCTCAAAATTTCATTTGTTACAACAAATAAGACACAGACAAAATGGGGAAATTAAATTTTTTACATCATTCAAGAAAATTTAATTATTAGTAGTATCTAAGAAAAAGATGCGCATGTTCATTCCGCAATACATCATGAAATTGGTACAACAATGCAACCTTAAAACACAAGCGTGCACACGTATACACAAAGTATTATAAAACAAAATAGTTTGTTCTAATCAAATGTTTTGTCAAATGGATTACCTTAAAAACATAAGCAATCACCTATAAGTTTACCGTATCCTTTTCAAGAAAAAAAATACATTCAAGATACATGCCTCTTCCCGCCTTTTGGAGTTTTTTTTTTTTTTTTCTTACCAAGTTTCACCTTTCCTATCATGGTTTTTGGAGGCTGGCGAGCTTTCTTTGTTACTCTCGTCCAGAACAATATCGTTTTGCCTACAGTCGGATTCTTGGGCCAGCTGACATTAATTGTGGGCGGCAACCGGACTCTATTTAAGCCCAAGTTTTGCCTCGCCACCTTTGCTAGAGTGTCAGTGTTACCATTGTACTGTAGCCCACAAGATCTCCGTCTGGTGCTTTGTGTTTTTACCTCGGTTCCCGAGATTTTTTCCTTTGTTTCGTACTGTCTAGCTCGCTCTGCTTCCTTATTTCTCTCGGACTAGATTTATGTCCTTTGGAAGCGCGAGTCTCTCTCTCCTATTTTGTCTGTGTTTGTCTCTCTTACAATCCTGTACTTCCTTTCGTTCCGGCCGCTGCATTTGGCGTCTCGAAACACCAGCCATCACATTTCCAGGCTTCTCACACAGAGTACAATGGTCTTTGCGGTCATTGCTGGTCATTTTTCTGAACTGACTTAGTCTTTTGTCAAACATGGGTTAACTTATGTCAGCAGTACTTTGAAATGAAAGTTCAATAACTTATTTATTGTTTGTGTTTTTTTTTTTGGGACTCAATAACTAAATTAATACCATGCAATGCCTTAATAACATTGGCTAAAAAAAAGTTTGGACTCAATCTCAGGACTGACTTGTGAGGATCACTTGTGTGCAAGCGCACCAAAAACCAGCAGATACTGTAGCCCCACAGGACTGGAGATTGGCACCCCTGTTTTACAGGCAGGAGGAAGCAGTCTGTCAGTGTTGGTTGAACAATGAGGACACTGTTCAAAACTGTGTACAGCATGTGATTTCAGTAAAGGCCTGTGGATCAGATACTATTGCAAAAATGCATTTTAAGTGTATGAATAGCTGGCACCCAAGCAAGTCCCAATTGCCTCCTTTTTCACAAGACAAGCTCATGACGAGCCATCTGTCATTTTATTTTTTATGCATTGAGTTTGGGTAGTAACTTGCAGTCTCCTTAGTAACATGCAAGGACATTAATGCATCAGTATGGAACATGCGGCAAATGGCATTGCATCAGTGACTGAGCAATTTATCAGTGAAAGTGTGTAATGGTCATTTGAGAAAATGAAAAATTATTGTATGATACTGTTTGCGTATGCAAATGAAGAAATTCAAATGGTCCATTTGCAAAGGGATTCGTGATTATAGTATCATTATAGTCTGCTTTTTTTTTTGGTTCTATGAATAAATCTGTTGTATAATTTATATGGCATGGTCCTAGATGCATCTCTTCTGCTGCTGCTGTGTGTTGCTGTTGTTTTTTTTTAGCATTCAGGAAACAATTCTAGTACTCTTTTTTATGGGCTCTCTGTTGCACTCACTACTTTTATACTTGCCTTAAAAATGCCAGGTGGGAAATTTTATTCTTTATTAGTCAATGTGCTAAATATTTATGAATTTGATTTTATGTAGGGTGTTTACATAATTTCAGTGAGCATTTACTGGCTTAATTTTTGGAATTTTGAAAAAAGATAACTTGTATCCTAGCGTAAATTTATGTGCGCAGGCAAGTATGACTGATTATTAAGCAGAAAAACTGCAATAACTTACAAAAAAGGACTCCATTCTAATATTTATCTTGAAATTTCAGACGTTTCATATATTTGCTTATTTGTCATGGTGTACCAGCTGACCAGAAACTTGTTTCCATCGTTTTCTTATCATTTTGTTCTAAAGTAATGGTTTTTCTGTGCACTTTGGTATGTGCAGTGAAAAATAGCAAAAAGGAAGGCAGGATCCAAATGTAAAGAAGTGTCAGGCTTTATTTACCTTTGTGAGACAGCCAAAAAGGTTAAAATGGGATTATAAGGAAAACAGAAAACGCAATTCTCAAAGAGGTAGAAAACAAAAAGCTGATTAAACAAAGACAGCTGTAGTAAGGGGTCTACAATAAAATACACAATAGCTATGGCTAAAGCCAATACATGACATGAGACTGCACAGTAGTGGTGCGGAGTCAGGACTTCTAAGTGGTTACAAACACTAAGTGGATGATTGCACACAGCTGGCAGAAATGACGGATAATGAGTTGAGCAGACCAGTTCCTCAGAACTCTGATGATTGGGAGCACTGGAGGCGTGGTGTAACACCTGAAATAAAGTTACTTTCACTCAGGCACAAGGCTCCCACACAGAGGTCATTACCGCCTGATAGTTGAGCACTAGTTGCTATTGGTGCTATCTGTGGATTTTCTGTTTATGAACATTGTACATAAACTGAAAAAGTCCAGCTCATTTTCTTCAGCATAAAGTTATATTTGATGGCAGGTTCAATGCTACTGCTATTGCTAATAATTTGGCGGGAAATTGCCTTTGGATTTCAACTAAAACAAATCTTGGTCGACCATTATTTCTGATTGGTGAAATTTTTTAAACTTTGTTTAGAGCCTCCTCTTCATACTGCCCTTGTAGATTTGCAGATTCTGCCATTGCTCTTGTGAGGTTGAGGTATGGCCACAAACACACTGCCTGCAGTGTGAAGGGGATGCACTTATAAATATAGTTTCAAATTAAGTGGTCTATAAATTACTCAGCAGGCATCACTAATAGGTGACATATAAAACTCTACCATAATGTTCACCAATAAAGCACATAAAACACGTTTATTTGCAAAAATAATAGAAAGTGGGCTGATTTACCATTTTCGAGTGGTAGGCCATGTTTGTTGAACTGAGGATAGCGAAGAATTGCTTGCAAAGTCCAGTTTTGTTGATAACGACTAACACAAAATGGTGCCATGCTCCAGTTTTTTTCTTGAACATTATGTTCCAAGGTTATATTGAAATGAGCAATTAAAATATGCCTAGATCACTTAACTGTTACTTAAGGGCAAATAATTGGCTACAATTACAATTCATATTTGTCTGCCTAGAATAAGGCTTGTAAGGGGGTGTTGCACATGTTCGTTTTAGGGTGTTCTCACACATAGTCCCTTTAAAAAGAACCAAACTCAGTCCTCTGAAAGTGGACCAAAAAGAGGACCAACAGAAAATGAACGGAGTTCTTTTTGTGTTCACATTGTGAGTTTATTTCAAAGAGGACCGGGTTCTCTTTCTGGTCCACTTCAGCTCTGATGGGGCCAGTCTTCTTTTTGTTCACACTGTAGTTCCTCTCGAGCAGTGTTTCTCAAACCTCTCCTGGAGGACCACCTGCCCTGCCTGTTTTAGATCTTTCCCTGCCCCAGCACAGGTGATTCAAATAATCAGGATGTTATCAATCAGCTTTAGAGGGTCAATAACGAGCTGATCATTTTAATCACCTGTGCTAAAACAGGGAAAGATCTAAAACATGCAGGACAGGTGATCCTCCAGGAGAGGTTTGAGAAGCACTGCTCTAGAGCTCTCAGACCCCTACTGCACTGTATTCTGGGTAGTTTTTACTTGGAACAAAATGCCTGCTGCCATAGGCAGTGCCCTATCCGTACCTCCTGCCCAATCGGTTCTGCGCAGCACAAAGTTTCTGCACGTTTATTGTTTAGCTCATATTTGCACACTGCCCGATGTGTACCACGCATGCATAAAACCGTTCACCGGATGGATAGGCAAGTCAAGTGCTGGATAAGCGATAGAAACAGAGGCTGCATCTCAAGTCTTTTAAATTGCATCCTAGTTCCCCTCACTTGCGTCCTTTCCTTGCGTCTTAGTCCCTCCCACCAAGGATGCATGGAGGAGAGAGGACAGATGAAATGAGGACATGTGTTTTAAGCAACATGAGATGTCCTTTCCTCAGTTGCGTTATATGAAGCCACGCTAGTTCCTAATGACGGCCTCGGCTGGATCTGCTGGAATATAATCAGTGGGAATTGGCAGGCATGTAAACCGTGAATTAATCACAAGATTTAATAATCAAAGTAGGAAATACAGTTCAACTGCCGCGTGCAATATATCGCTAAAAACGGCTCAGGGTAGCTTAAATTTTAACTTTGGTAGTTTTTTGATTAAAGTTTTTTCATAAAATATTTAAGTTTTCCGGTTACTGACTCCTCCTAAAATTTTGTTGCGTTATATTGATAATATAGACAAAGGTGGACATACCAGGGGTCAGAAAGTACGAGTCCCAACATGTTTTACTTCCACTCATCAACTCAACCAGCTGATTTTCTAGACGAGTCCAACCTCTATTTAGCAAATCCAGGAGGTTGGAACTAAATACTGGGGAGGACTTTTACTTTCTGAATCTGGATTGTCCACTTCTGAATATAGACATGAATAAATGAGAAGCCTATTTTAAACTCAAGGCTTCAGGATATCTGTACCCTCATCAGAAAAAAATCGACCTCCCCTATACGAAAACCATTTATTTTCGTAGCATCCACGAATCTCCGTTTCTTATCCATTGTAAGCTGTAAGGGATAACTTGATGTTGTTTTTCAGATCACAGTAGGGAAAAATAAAATTTCCGCCGGGTGCCTAAAGAGCAAGAGATCGGTATGTGGAAAACAACATGAATGTCTGTTGAGGGACACGTATTATCACATATTCATAGTGATGAAGGAGGGGTTTCGTTAATATTTTGGCCCACAGGGTGTACATGAGGGATCAGAAAAATGAATTATGTATTAATACGCAAATTCTGTCAGGGTACAGTCAAACACTTCCATAAGATTCATGCAATATAATTTCCATATTTTGCCATGACTTGTGCTGGAAGTGATGTACGTAGACGATTTTGTGCCAAATGGCAAAACGCCTATTCAAATAAAAAATCTATACATGGAGGACCATGAAATGAAATATGATCTTCCTAAAATGTCCTTGTGTTGCACTGAATTTGTATACTATTATATTATTAAAGTAAAAATGAAGTGGCTGGCTACATGAAGGACCATGAAATAAAATATAACCTATCTAAAATATCCTGGTGTTGTAGTGAATTTGTATACTATTTTGTTATTTTAGTTTAAAAAAGTCGCTGGCTGGCGTAAAGTAAAATATTTACCCATGTACGATACAAATCGAACAGGTATTCTATGCACTCAGGTAGCATTAGTATTGCGCGTACAGAGAACTGATCGGGCAGGAGGTAGTCTACGGCAAGCAAAGAACAATACAGTTCAAACACGCAAAATGAACCCGGCGCGCTTTGTGCTCATAATACCAAGCACAAGCGAACCGTACTGAGTCTCAGTACGGTTCATTTTAAAGGAGTCTGAGCGTGGTTGTTGTGTTCACATATTCCAAAAAAATTGCTGAGTCATCGATCTTCGTTCTGATGGCTGAAAAGGACCAAGTGTGAAAACACCCTTATTTTTTTGCATATTTGTCACACCTAAATGTTTCAGATCAAACTAATTTTAAAATACAGTTTTTAAATGATGATTTCATTTACTGAGAGAAAAATCTATCCAAACCTACCTGGCCCTATGTGAAAAATAATTGCCCCCTAAACCTAATTACTTGTTGTGCCACCCTTGGAGACAACAACTGCAATCAAGCATTTGTGATAACAGGCAATCTTTCTCATCAGTGTGAAGGACTTTTGACCCACTCTTCTTTGTAGAATTGCTGTTATTCAGCCACATTAGGGGGTTTTCAAGCATGAACTGCCTGTTTAAGGTCATGCCACTGCATCTCAATGGGATTTAAGTCCGGACATAGATTAGGCCACTCCAAAACCTTCATTCTGTTTTTTAAAAGCCATTCAGAGGTGAACTTGCTGGTGTGTTTCGGATCATTGTCCTGCTGCATAACCCAAGTGCACTTGAGCTTGAGGGCACGAACTGATGGTTAGACATTCTCCTTCAGGATTTCCTGGAAGAAAGCAGAATTCATGGTTCCATCAATTAAGGCAAATTGTTCAGGTCCTGAAGCAGCAGAGCAGCCCCAGACCATTACACTACCACCAACATGTTTGACTGTTGGTATGATGTTCTTTTTATGAAATGCTGTGTTAGTTTTACGCCAGATGAAACGGGATGCACAACTTGCAAAAAGTTCAACTTTTGTCTTCTCAGTCCACAGAATACTTTCCCAAAAGTTTTGGGGATCATCAAGATGTTTTTTGGCAAATGTGAGATGAGCTTTTGTTTTTGTTTTTTTTTTTTTTTGCCCAGTCTCTTTCTTACTGTTGAATCACAAACGCTCACTTTAACTGAGGCCTACAGTACTTTAGATGTTGTTCTGGGTTCTTTTTTGGCCTCTTGGATGACTCGTTGATGCGCTCTTGGAGTAATTTTTGTAGGTCGGCACCTTCTGAGAAGGCTCAACTTCACCACTGTCTTTTCCATTTGTGGATATGGCTCTCACCATGGTTTGCTGGAGTCCCAATCCCTTAGAATGGCTTTGTAACCCTTTCCAGACTAATAGATGTCAATGACTTTGTTTCTCACCTGTTCTTGAATTTCTTTAGATTGCGCCATGATGTGTTGCTTTTTGAGATCTTTTAGCCTACTTCACTATGTCAGACAGGTTCTATTTAAGTGATTTCTTGATTCAACAAGTCTGGCAGTAATCAGGCCTGGGTGTGGCTAGTGAAACTGAACTAAAAAAGGGGGGGCAATTACTTTTTCACATTGGCCCAGGTAGGTTTGGACAGCTTTTTTCCCTTAAATGAAGTCATCATTTAAGAACTGCATTTTGTATTCACAAAATTAGTTTCATGATTTTGTGGGTGGCATGGTGGCGCAGTGGTTAGTACTTGCTGCCTCACAGCAAGAAGGTTGTGGGTTTGAGTCTGTCCTTTCTGTGTGGAGTTTGCATGTTCTCCCATGTTTGCGTGGGTTTTGTCCAGGTACTCTGGTTTTCTCCCGCAGTCCAAAGACATGCATGTCAGGTTCATTGGAGACACTAAATTGCCTGAAGGTATGAATGTGAGAGTGAATGGTGTGTGCGCCCTGCGATGGATTGGCAAGTTGTGCATGGTGGGTCCCTGCCTTTGCCTGTAGTCAGCTGGGATAGGCTCCAGCTCGCCCCGCGACCCTAGTGAGGAATAAGCGGGTATAGAGAATGAATGAATGAATGAATTTTGTCAAATTATTCACAACTTTAGTATTTTTCCCAAATATAATTTATTTAAAGAGAACATAGGCCGACTTAAGAGTGAAGGACTGCCACTGCCATATATCGAACCATCCAGAATGTATTATCTGTGGATTTTGATTTCCGATTGCTTGACCAAAAAAAAAAAATCCTAGCTGACCAGCAGCTCATCATGCAAACAATTGACCAGCCAACTAAATGGGGTCGGCCCTAGTCCTGAAATTAGTTGAGCGTCTTTGTTTTGATCATCAAATACAGAAAATAAAGCGGGTAAAGCATTTTGGGACTTTTTTTTGGTCCTGAGCTGATAGGCCGAACACCGGTTTGGCAGTTCCAGAGCATTATGTATGGCATTTCATCTTTATTCAGTGAGAGAGGTCAACTGAGGAGAGATATAATGACTACCATGGTGACATAATGGACATTAAGTGAGTATTAATGTAATGTATGCAAGGCAGTGTTATGTACGAGATGAATACAGGTCAAATCATCAAGCGATGCCATAAATAATAACATTTTGAAGCTCATAACACACTTTTTTATTGATGGTTCAGATGGACTGATTCAATTATGGGGTCAGTTTTAGAGCTGTGATTTTGTGATGGCTAGCAACAATCCTACCAATTATCTGTTTGCCCCTGTCAGAGTGCTTTGGGGCGTGCCTGCTGTTTCTTGTTTCTGTTTTTTTTTTATGTTTTCCACATTTTGTCATAATTTGTTACACTATCCCCCTTACCACCTTCGATAATATTGCTGGTTTGCGACTGGCGCACCTGCAATTCAGGCCAAGTATTTGGCCCCATTGGTATGCCGATAGCATCCTCATCTTGCTTTGGAGACTTGCTTTTGGAGGGCTGGTCACCTCTTTCACACAGACACATCCTTGTGAGTAGTATGAATCACCTGTGTCAATGCTTTTGAAATTGCAGTTTCGACTCTTCAGCGTTAAAGCCATTTTCTGACTCTATCCACCCACCCTGTAGGTGTCCAAATGTCGAGAACGAATTTCATGGGAACTTGACCAGGACACCAGGATTAATGGGTCCAGTCAATAACAACTTCGATTTAATGTCTCACAGACTTTACTTGTTGTCTACTGAGCACCCCGCTCAACTGCTGTGGATCATTAGTTCTTCGGTTGGGTTCAAAAGGAAAAGTCCACTTGTACTGGCCCACCAAGCTCTTCAAGGGGAATCTTTGCTCCAGCAAAACAATTGTGGAAGGACTTCAAAGAGCCAGTTATCAAGTGTGTTCTTTCTGATTCTTTCTTGAATCTCTCATGGTAAAAAACTATTTCTTATAGAAGAGGTATAGGAAGCCCTAGGTAATACAGATAATTTTCAATTCAGTGAACATGGAAATGAGCCAACATGTCTTATTCCCCTAGCAAGACTGGTGCTCATGATTCACTCATTCTCCCCAGGAAAATAAATGTGAAGTTGTTTGAAGCAAAAGATTTGTTTAACTTGGTGTGCGGCTCCGGTTCTAAATAGTCATAAAGCTCTAATGGAGTATGATCCTTCTCACTGACTCATATCTTGTGCTCTCTTGCAGCATATTATAGAGGAGAAGGGAGCCACTCATCAAAGTAACAGCCATCTGAACAAGGTAAAACCGATGAAGTAAGCTTCAGCTGCCAAATCTTTTACCACATTTTCATGTTCATTTGTACAACAAAGTCTTTAACCCTGTTTTTAGGACTACATACAGTATTCTGCAGAGATAGGGACTCGAGTCACTGTGACTTGGACTCTAGTCGCTGTTTTGATGACTTGTGAGTTGACAAAAAATAAAAGACTTGAGACTCGACTTGGAAGTTAAAGACTCGGGAGTTGACTTGAGACACGATGACTTGAGTGTTATTCAGTTCATGGTTTCAGTTTGAATATAAAATTAAAAATTAAAATGATAAATTAAATTAATAAAAAAAAAATATCGATTACCCGGTAGTAGTGCAGGCTGAGAATGGCGTTGTCATGATTGGATCACTCCCCTGTCAATCAGTCATGCCCTCTCTATGTACCTTTCGTGTATATTGGCGAAACATGCCCTCTTATATCAGATATAGGCGTCAACATGTCAGCGGGAGGGGTATCGAAAGTTATCGCCTTCGGCTTCTATTTTTTTCTTCTTTTTTTCTTGGAATTACCATTTTGACGGCAAAAGATGAACAGCACAGTGCAAGACATGCGGCATAAACATCCTGGACAGCCAGACGACAACTTCAAACTTTGTTCATCCCATTTTGCCCATTAAGTGCTTTTTTACAATGTAAAAAATTAGCTAATATTATCCTGTTAGCCTAGCTTGCAGGTGTAGAGCAAACTTCAACCGCCAGAGACTCCAAAAAAAGCGAGAACAATAGCTGATGCTCTTGCTACCGAAGCCAGCCTGACTAGCCTAATGCATATGAAAAATAAATAAATAAATAAACAATACAGCCAACAAAACTAATAAAATGTCATTTTTGCTCATCTCGTCTATTAGCAGAATGGGATTACATAACAAGCAATTAAACTTCACATTGCGGGTCATTCACTGGGCATGTTTGGCATTCTGAGCACAACTTTCATTGTTTCAGTGCTGGCGCATTAAAACCGTAAGCTAAGTGGCTGAGTTGAGTGAAGGCCGTTTATGTTCACGCAGCTTTGAAATTTGTAAATTGCCATTTGAGACATTATATGTGAATTCACTTCATCCAATTTATTTCTTCAGTATTTTATTAATTTTTTTATTTAGAATAGGCTATATACTTAATATTGTTTGAATCTGGTGTACTGGTTTATTCTGTATTGCGGTTTCATAGGAAAAACAAAGCATACCTTACGACAGTCTGTACGAATTACGAATTTTAAAAAGTACAAATTAAAAACCCCACAAATTAAATCAGTTGATAGCAACAATGAAAACGAAAATTACTCTGATTGCATCCAATTCTTTATTGAATGTTATTTCTACTTTGTGTCTATTTGAGAGACACGATCAGAGTCCATTCGAATTTTCGGCTTACTGATTGTAATAGTTCACCGTAAAATGTTATTTGGACTAACTTCTCTTGTTCACAAATGAGATGAACCAGGTATATTAAAAAAATCATAACCTACAAAGTGGAAAGTGTTATAATACGGTCAAATACAAGCATCAGCCTACTGCGCAGTCATACTTTAACCTCGCAAGTGAAACAGGAGAATCGGTAAGCGGAGCACGAGTAGAAGGCTCTGAATCGAGTTTAAAATGGTTGAATCCTCCCTGGGAATCTTTTCCTAAGAACAATAAGCTGTTACTTGTTTTTCTATGGACTGAATATTAAAAATTGAAGTGTTTAGAGCTCTTGTTGTCTCAAGATGATACAGATGAAACACATACAGATTTTTCTGATGCTCTATAATATGTTTATTCTTTCAGATTTCTATATGTTTGCCTTTTTTCTTGTTTTTTGTAAGGCAACTAAAATATTTCAAATACTGTTGGTAGAAGTGAGGCAGAAGTGATCTTGTATCGATTGAAAGCCATTAATAAATAATGTTATGAATTTATTTCTGCTTTCTTTGATTCCATGATGTATTTTACTGAATATCAGTAATTAGAATGCAAATCCAAATTACTGTCATATTTTTCAAACAGGTTGAACACATTGGCCAATGATGTTTAAATTACTGACAGTTACTTATACCTTGTCTTTTCACTTTTTAAGATTAGATTCTGCGGGTAAAATTGCAATAATAAGGTGACTTGACTTGGACTTGATAGACCTATTACAGGACTTGACTTGACATGCCATAACCTGTGACTTAACTTGACTTGCCCTAGAAAAAATGACTTGGGACTTACTTGAGACTTGAAGGTTAAGACTTGAGACTTACTTGAGACTTGCACATGTGTGTCTTGGTCCCAGCTCTGGAATTCTGTGAAAGGGCAGAGCACTGAAACCTTGTCTAGGTCATCCCTGGGCCACTCGGCTGACAAACTCTCACCGATAGAATTAATATGCTTCAGGGGTGTGATTTTTTAAAAGAAAAAAGAAGGGCACTGAATTATATCAGAGGGTACCACTGTAGCCTCACCACAACAGGGTAGTGCATTCGAATTTTGGCTTGGGGCCTTTTCCAGTTGAGTTGTTCTCCTCATGTTTTGAAGGCAGTCTGGATACCTCCGGAAGTCCTAAGACATGCACATCAGGGTAACTGGAGACTGTAAATTGTCCATAGGCGTGAGCCTATGAGTGAATGGCGTGTGGTCTCCATGATGGATTGACAAACTTTGAGGTGTACTCCAGCCTCTCCTTCATCACCCGTGACAATGTTCTAGCAGGACAGAAAACTGATAGATGGATTAATAGTACCTCCTTTTCACACGAGCTCCAAACCTCTAACACCTCAGCGTTTTAAAGTGTGTACAGTACGAAGGAACATCACTGCCAGTGAGTGCTGTAATGCTGCTTTTGAACTCCGATAACTGCGATGTGCGCACCTGTGCTGTTCTGTTTTGTCAGCTTATCTCAGAACGGAGCGTCTTGTCGCTGTGTTGGCATCCGCCGCTGCCGCACCTCGTGTACTGCGTAATGTAATCTCAGCCCTCCTGATAAACATGCTCCTCCCCAGGGACCCGGGAAGGTGTTTATGCAGCTCTGACCTCCAAGTGCTGCTCTCCCTGCTCGTGTGCTTATAGATAGATAGGTCACTTGTGATTCCAGTGTTTAATTAATTTCAAGAGGCATTACAGAGCGCCCCTGTTGCCGTGCCAAGCATGTCATCATCTCCGTTTTACGCAGCTCTCACCACAACGGCTTGAAGAAAGCCCAGTAGATTATTCCTATTTGCATCCCTTAGATGGAAATTACTGCTGCTTCTGCAATTTAGCCAAAAGAGAGTGCAGTTAAAATTTTGCAAAGATCAGTTGATACGTCATGGGCGTTGCTTGTGGAATAGCGATACGGGATTATACCTGCAGTAATACTGCCATTCAGAAGCCTGGGCGTGTCCAAAATATGGCATAATTATTGGTGTTGAGTGCAAAATTACAATTACAGCTGAACTCTTTTTGATGAGCATGTTCCACATAATGGTTAATGGGCCTGAAAATGCCTCACTTGAACTATCGATTAGCTGTTGGTCTTGGGCGATGAGTCCTGCTCTCCTATTCTACCCAAACTGCTTGCTTTTTTTTCTGTTGGTGCAGTAGCTGCATTTGCAAGAATGTGCAGGCACAGTGTGCTGTGAAGTGTGTGTGTGTGTGTATGTGTGTGTGTGTGTATGCGTGTGTGCGTGTGTGCATGTGAGTCCTTGTTTACCTACCCTTGTGGGGACAAAATGTCCCCATAGGTAATGGAAAACCAGATTTCTTCTTCCTTATGGGGACCTTTTCAGGTCCCCATGAGGAAATTGAGCTATTTTAGGGTTTGGGGCTAAGTTTAGGGTTGGGATATGGTCAGGGTAAGGTGAAGGTTAGGGTTAGGGTTAGGGTTAGATATGTACTGTTGAGGGTTAAGGTCAGGGAAAGGGGTTAGGGAACAAATACAAGTCTATGGAATGTCCCCACAATACATGAAAACCCAACATGCGCGTGTGTGTGTGTGAGGCAGTTGAAGTTCGGATTGATAAAATGAAAATGGTATAATAATAACAGAGGGTAGTAGGTTCTTTTCTTTAATAGACAAACTGGCCCAACGCAAAACATTTTATTTTATTTCATTTATAAAACATTGATTTGAAACATTGATCTGGGATTGATCTGCTTTTGGTTTATTTTGGACAAGTATTGGCTGTAGACTGAGGAAATCTGAACCAAAATCAATGCTTTTTTAATCAGAGGTTTCAGGGATACAGCCCTGGGTGCATATTAAAAACAAACAATCTGGCTAATATTCAGTATTCTCTTGAGAGAATCTGACACTGTTAATAGTCGCATTATTACTGTAATTCTGGTGTACATATGGCAAAGGGATGGCATTCATTAAGGTCGGGCTAATGGAAGCAGTGCCAGATTGCTGCCAGAATTTTGGATTCCTTTTTACATTCAGAGTATGTTTAAGGGTGCTCTCACCTCAGGGACCCGGGCCTAGATTGAAGTACACTTGACCCCAAAGCCCAATTCATTTGATTAGTGAGAACACAAGTGTACTTCACTCAGACGCAGTCAGAGAACCATGCCTGGGTCCGCTGGAGAAGATGGTCTCAAATCTGGTTCATATGTTCTTACATCAGGTGTGAAAGCAGTTGTACCAAAACAACGGAAGTGGACTGCTATATAACGTCTTAACTATTTGACCGTCCCATTCAAACAGACATGGCTGCGGCAGGATCACTCTTATCCAGTGAAGAAATTTAATTTCTCTCTCATGTTACGGATGGAGGCAAGTGGCACTCTCCAAAATAATTGAAGCGGGCATTGTATGAAGGTTACCTGTCCTCCAACCATACGCTCAAATAGGTCGATTATTCTCATTTACTTTGATTTACAACCCATAGGAGCGTTTCCTAAAATCAGGCCCCTACTGGCAGCAGGAAGGTACTGTTCGAGGTACAGTTTCAGTTCCAGATACAGTTTCAGTCATGCGACTTCAAGAAAAACACAGCGATTGGCCGAACCATATTACTGTGCCGACATCTGGCTATGGCCAGCGACAACATATTATTACAAGCGACTTTACGGTATAATAAGAGAAATCATAGATCTATGGATTTCGCAAGCCTTTCTTCTGCAGCAGCAGGATGCAAGCGAACAGGATGAATCTTTCCCTTTCTTAGCTCAGTCTACTTCTGCGTTTCATCCACAGACTTGCATAATAGAGAACTGGAGGTCGACGTGTTTCACGGCTACCATGGTATGTAGCCAGCTATTCAGGCAAAGAGACGTATAGGCACTGGGTATTAATATGAACTGCCCTTTCACTCCAAATTTGAGAAGAAAGCAATGGAAGTACTTGAAGCCCAAGAGAGCAGGAGCATATGAACTTGCTTTGTAACCGACTGAACGGCGAAACAGAATACGCAGATTACCCAACCGAAGATCGGCAGATCTGATTGTGAGCACACAGTTTCAATGGAAGCAGCGCTAATCCAAATGCACGCAGGGGTAATTAATTGCGTGAGCAGTGCCTTTCGGGGGAAAACTTAAGCTATATTCTCAATCAAACTCCACAATGTCCAGGGGGGTCATCCATGCACAGTCAGTGGTTCCAACTAAGTAAGTTAGCATTTGTGCTTTGACATAAAACTTTGTGCAGCAGGAGTTTCCCCCTGATTGATAACCAATGAGATCGCTTGTATTTGTTAATATCCAATCCACACCAAATTGTCGGGGAAGACCCGCCTTCTTACCGACAGGCCACACCCAACTAGGGAGGGTATTTTCTTTTTAATTTTGTTAGGGAAAGAGCGAGACCTCGAAATCAAAAATGCAAAGTCAGGCAGGGCAGTCTGTCAAAAAAATGAAAAAGAAAAGTGGCGAACTGCGTTAGCGATTTAATAATGAGACAGATACCGCATTTGCTTCTTGAAAAATAAAAAGCATTTCCGAGAATGTATTTGCTTTATGAGATTTGCGTTTTCGTTTTCCCTTTGTTAGTGATATTGCAGGGCATTTCTTGCGAATGAAAACAGTGCTTACATGGACTTGAAAATGCAAATGCAAAGTGAAGTATTACTTTAGCATTTTCGTGATGATACAAATAACGCATCTGCTTCTCTAAAACGAAAAAGCACTTCCAAGAATGTATTTTCTTTATACGATTAGCGTTTTCGTTTTTCGTTGTGTTAGTGATATTGCAGGGTACTTCTCGAAAATGCATATGCAAATGAGGAATGTATTTTAATTTTCCATTTGTTATGAAAATTGCATAAATGGATTGAAAATGAAAATGCAAAGTGGAGGATTACTTTTGCATTTTCATTATGATACAAATAATGCGCTTGTATCTTGAAAATGAAAATGCATTTCTGACATTGCATTTTCATTTTTATTTTTGTTAACTATATACTTCCATAACTGCCTGCTACTGTGTACATGCTCAGGTGCACCGGGTATGGAATGACGTGACTAACATGAGGAATGGTGGGGGGGACAACTGTACTCTTCACATACGGTATGATTGTTTTGGCCCGTGCCTAACATACTTAATTTGGGTTATGTTGCATGTACAGGAGCAAAGTCACAGAAACTGGTTATTGTGCGGTCTACTTATAGCAGATTTGAGCTGTCCTTCAGGCTTCGCTGCATATTGTGGGTCAGTTTCTTTTTCATGAGCTATTATTTTCTTTCTCTGTTTTTTCTCACGCTGCACTGTTGTTAAATGGCGTTATTTGACTGAATCATAGAAGAAAAGCAGACTGAAATTGTGAAATTACTTTGAGGGGCGTCACCACTGGAAGAAAACCTGCTGACACATGAGTCACTTTGCAGAATAGCACTGGCATATTTGTGATTGTGATTTACAGTTCAGTGAAAAAATAAGCTACTATTTTAAAATACTCACTTTCGCTAGCATGAGCCTGGTATTTACGATAAAAAGGCTGCTTGGAACAAGAATACTGAAGTGGCTACACTGCGACCTTCTGTGCAAAAGTGAATGGAGTGCTGTATGAAAATGCGTCATTAAAGTTTGTGTCTGTTCATTGCGCTTGTGCTCCAAATGGTATGCAAATTCTGCTTGGAAATAATTTCAAATACATAATAAATGATGAATTCAAATTGACCCTGCATGACTTGTTGGACACCCTGCCAATACAATCCTGAATAATGATGATATCTGGCCTTCAGGGATAAATATGAATGCAGTGAGTCCAGTATGAAAAGGATTAAAAAGGTCAAATTGCATTTGAGAATATTTTCTGAGATGGGGCCAATCTTTTAGTCAGAATTCTCATTATTGAAAACAATTTATTTTACTTGCCTTTAAGACTGTTAAATGCCCTCATATGTTAGTCCTCACAAAAGAGGGACTTAATTTAGGATTTGAGAATTATTGCTTGTACTCATTACTGCTTAGTTTCCTCTCAAATGAATATCAGACAATGAGGTATTTATGGGCTACTGCCGGGAGTCTACATTTTAATCATAATTCACAACCATGCCTAATTTTACCCTTCCAAATGAGTGAGATCGAGACAGGCACTTGTATTGCCATTTGAGATTCAAGATATGTTGAAGGCTATAATAATTTTATTTCTTTGTGGGTCACACTTTAGATGAAGTGTTGCTCATACAGGCTTTAGACAACATGTATAATTCCTTCATAAATGAGACAAAAATGTCTTCATAAATCTTACATCAGTAAATGTCATGCCCTGTAAAGGGTGAAATAACACATCCTTATTTAGTATATGATGCCAGATGTGACAATGACAACGTCACTTATCTGACAATGTCACCCTTTATAGTATTTAGCCAATAGATAAGTGACATTGTCAGTTATATGACATCTGGCATCACATGCTGAAAAAGGGTGTGTTATTTCACCCTTTACAAAGCATGACATTTTCTTATGTATGATTTATGAAGACATTTTGTCTCATGTATGAAGGCATTATACACTACTGGTCAAAAGTTTTAGGACACCCCAATTTCATTCATTCATCTTCTAGACCCGCTTATTCCTCACTAGGGTCACAGGGCGAGCTGGAGCCTATCCCAGCTGGCTACGGGCAAAGGCAGGGACCCACCCTGGAAAGGTTACCAATCCATTGCAGGGCGCACACACCATTCACTCTCACACTCATACCTATGGGCAATGTAGTCTCTCCAATTAACCTGATATGCATGTCTTTGGACTGTGGGAGTACCCGGAGAAAACCCACGCAAACACGGGGAGAACATGCAAACTCCACACAGAGCGGCCCCAGGCCAGATTTAAACCCACAACCTTCTTGCTGCGAGGCAGCAATGCTAACCACTGTGCCACCATCCACATATCTCTTGAAATGGTACAAAAGTAAGTCGTGAACTGTCAGAAGCTTTAAACAAAAGGTAAGGTTACCCAAGTTTTTTGTATGCAGTTGAGTAGGTGAAAGGATGGTCCCTCAGTGTGTGACATCAACTGTCAAACATGGAGGAGGAAGTGTGATGGTCTGGGGCTGTTTTGCTGGATCCAGGGTCAGTGACTTATAGAGTGAAAGGCACCCTGAACGAAAACGGCTACCATAGCATTCTGCAGCACCATGCAGTACCTCTGGTGTGCGCTTAGTTGGTCAAGGGTTCATCCTACAGCAAGATAATGACCCAAAACATAAGTCCAAGCTCTGCCAGAACTACCTTAGGAAAAAAGAACAAGATGGTAAGCTTGAAAACATGGAGCTGCAGCACAGTCTCCAGACTTAAACCCCATTGAGATGGTTTGGGATGAACTGGACAGAAGAGTAAAAGCAAAGCAAACCTACAAGTGCCACACATTTATGGGAACTTCTGCAACATAGTTGGGAAGAACTTTCTGAAGAATATTTGATTTCCATTGTAGAAAGAATGCCACCAGTGTGTTCAGCCGTTATATCTGCCAAAGGTGGCTACTTTGAATCAAAAATTCAAAATACATTTTAGTTCATAAATTGATTCCATGATTTATTTTTTAACTTCGATTGTTAATTTGTTCGATCATGTCTATGCTCTCATTCCAGAGTACAATGACACATGAAGCTGCATAATTTTCTATTAAAAAACTGGAAAAATTTGGGTGTCTTAAAACTTTTGACTGGTGTAGTGTACATGCAGTATAAAGCCTTTATGAGCAACACTTCATCTAAAGTGCGACCTCTTTGGGAACTAAACGCATGTAGAAGAAAGAGGGGGCATTAATTTACCTGATTATCTCTTTGGGGTGTGGATCAGTGAATAGATCCAGCGAAGGCAATGTAAAGCGGGGAAATAAATGACCGGAATCACCCCGGGGCCCTGAGTGTTTTAATTAACTTGTCGATATCGCCAATCAGTTCCACCAGCATTATGGAAGGTAATTAATGAGATTTAAGCAAAACAATGGGCTTTTCTGCGGCGCCTGGATCTTTTAAGGGGGAGCGCTCTTGATGAGAATAGAGAGGATTGAAGAGCGATCCTTTTCTCTCCACTGAGAGAGAATGTTGCAGTTTCTCCCAGATTTACTGTCCTTGAAGACAAATTTAATTTTAGGCCACACTTCCACGGTCTCTGAATGCCCTGTAACTAATGCATCGGCCAGAGTTCTGTGGACTCTCTGCCTCCGAGAGGAACTGCTGAACCATGTCAACTGGTTGCAACCCTTTGCATTTCTAAATACATTGTGTATGTAGTTAGTGAGGAGGGTCTTGCTGCATTGAAGATTCAGTAAACATTTTAAGCACTGGATTGCAATCTAAATTTTGAACAATAATAGGGCAGCCGTCTGCTGCAAATTCCCTGTAGGAAAAAAAGGAAGGATGTTTGACTTCTGTTCCAGGTCACGGGGGAAAAAATCCCATCACAGTGGCATCATTTTCCTGAGACTTTTATTTCATTAAACTAAGCGAGGGCCTAACCCTGCCCAGAGCAATTTGCTGTTGGCTACACTGGGGCTTGAGCCACCAATTGTCTGGTCCTGGTCAGACAGCTTAATCACTGGACTCCAGGCTGCTCCCAGAACTCCTCATTGTTGACCTCTGCTTGCCAACTGACAGATGCACAATGAGCATGCCCTGCATGCAGAGATAACCCACCATGATGGTGCTACACACTGAAGTCACCCTCGGCCGCAAGATGAGATAAGGACACATGCAGAAACACAGGGCCTCACTTTAATCTTGAAGCACTTCACTTACCCTGACTGCGTGACCTCGGGGGGGGACTCATGTAGTGTCACAGTGGCTCAGATTAGTGACTGAGATTAGGTTTGCATGATGGCCAGGAGGTTAGTGCTGCTGCCTCGCAATGACAAGGTTCTGGGATTGAATTGCGGCCTTGGTCCTCTCTGCCTGAGCTCTACTTCTTCCCTGTGTTCGATTTGGCTTCCTCCTGGCATTTTGCTTACCTCCCACACCAACAAATTGTGACTCAAGGTCCACAAATTAGCCTGCATACCTCTGGCACCTTTAAACGGCTGTCCATTAATGAGTGTCGGATTTTTTCTAATGAACTACTAAATGACTCGATCACATCAGATCAATCATGCATATTGAGAAGAGTTTATGTTCTGGCTTGGAACACCAGAGGGAAACCCTCTCACATATTGGTTTATGTTTACATTAAATATTTGAACCGCTATTTGCATTTACAATATCCATAAATAGAGATTTTATGTTTGCTTAATCGTGATAAATGATGGCGATCTCCGGTCACACCTTTAAGCTGTGGTAGACATCCGAAAGCAGCAGTGGAGATATGTAATGAGAGATATCCAGTAATGATGTTTTCTTGCACGCATCGTGGAAAAACTGCAACAAAAGAAATCCAAAACTGTGCGCTGTCTTTATAATCTCAAATTATGTTTCTTGACAGCCAGGGATTCAGTTTGAATACAAAACCAAGGGATTTAGCGAAGGAATCCCAGTGAAGTTCACCTCTGTCTGCAGGCAGGGCTGTTACAGTTTGTTTCAAAATACTATTGCAAGCATTGAGAAAGCTGCCTAATGCCGTGATATGCTGTAATATGCTGTACTGTCCTCTTGCTGAGTTGGGATCTCAAATTTTTATTTTGGAGGGTTGCTACAATGGCTGTTTTTTTTTTTTTTTGCATGTCATTACGCCCTGCACATCATTAATTGATTGCCTTAAAAAATCTGTACACTTTTCCCCTAAGGTCTGTATTTGATGCTGCTTGGATGGAAATCCAAAACAATAGCAGATGATCCCAAAAACCTCTTGCTTTTCAAGCTTGGAGAAAACCCTAACCATAAAAACATGCTGACTGATCTGCTGTAAAATGGTATTGACCGTATAAGGACCTTAAAATCAGGTGTCAGTTAGAGCCACTTGCTCTGAAAATTTTCATCTGCATTTACCTGGGAGGCTTTTCCAGCTGTTTTCATCTGTGTGGTTGTACTGATTTGGACTTTGGGGAAGAAATGAAGTATAATCAGCCCACACTAGCACAGAACAGATCATTTTTGTCAATAACATGAGAACGCAGGGCATGACTAGGCAGGGGGCTCAGTTTGTTTGTTTATTTTTTTCCCCTCATCCATCCCTCCTTTCCTTTTCTTAGCTCCACCTTTTTTTTTTTTTTTGGTCCAAAGTTTTCCATCTAAATTAGCTGAGCCCACTGATGTTGCGCCTCTGTTTTGACCGTAGTGAAATTGTCAAACCGCTCATGAACAGAAATATTCCTGAAAATCTTGGAAGACAAGTGTTTGGATTCAATTTAATTGGCAGGAAAAGCAGAAAATCGATAAAGCCATTGATCTGCTATTCCTGCTTTCATGAGTTAAAGTGTTATGATTCTGCCTCGTGTGTTGTATTTGTACTTGTGCTTTACTTTCGTTTTATTCTTCAGCTTTCATTCCCGCCGCCTGATGTTCGATTCTCTGTTTGTCCAAACTCCAGTGATGTCGTGTGACAGCCTTCAGCATATGGCAAGCCGTTTTAACATTTCATAGCGAAGTTTGACTATCCGGGATTAACATTGCAGATATCAACAACATCATTTTGACACGTCTTAATTGCATTGTGACTAGTCAGAATTTTCATTCAAGATATCTATCACGACATTTTGACTCGTGAAAACTACAGTTAGAGATGTCTGTAATTCCGTTTTGACAAGTCACAACTAAATTACAGATATCAGCAGGGACTTCACTGAAAGCGACACTCGACTCGTCACACATCGTAACTGACAAATGTAGATATCTGTAATTCAGTTTTATTGTGGATAAGATTATTAGGAAATGCCATAAAATAGAAAGAGCTTATCACCAATGAATTTGTGGCGAACAAGAGCTTTTTTCACCTGAGACTTGTGGTAGAAATTTACAGCATATTGAATACTTGTTGTCTCCAGACACACTTGAGGACCTACGACAAATTCTGGGGCGTGCTTCCCGAAATCACAGATACTAACTCACTTAGTTGAGCCCATTGACTGTGAATGGAAGAACTATGTAATTTGCTAACTTAGTTAGCAACTGCGCTTTTGGGGAAACGTGCCCCTAGATGGTGTTAGTACACTGATCTCCCGTTCTGAGATGCGTTTCCCGAAATCGCTGATGCTAACTTACATAGTTGGACCCATTGACTGTGAATGGACGAACTATGCAAGTTGCTAGCAACTACGCTTTTGGGAAACACATCCCTGGATTAACAGCTGAAAGAGTTGTCTTGTTGCAAAATGTAACAATAAACCCTGTGCATTTGACAGCTCCTATCATGGACAGGCTGTGGCATTAAAAACGGGCTCAAAAACAACTTTGGTCTCTGCTTGCTCTGACATGGCGTTTGAATGCAGCTTTGAATCAACACGCAACGCCGCTCCCATTTGCCGTAACTTTTTGGCATACAGATATCTGCAACGTCATTTCGCCTAGCCAAAACTCTAATTCAAGATATCTTTTATTACAAAATCCAAAACCAGTGAAGTTGGCACGTTATGTAAATCGTGGATAAAAACAGAACACAATGATTTGCAAATCCTTTTCAACTTATATTGAATTGAATACACTGCAAAGACAAAGATGTTTAATGTTCAAACTGAGAAACTTTTTTTTTTTTTTTTTGCAAATAATCATTAACTTAGAATTTAAAGGCAGCAACACATTGCAAAAAAGTTGGCGCAGGGGCCTTTTTACCACTGTGTTACATCGCCTTTCCTTTTAACGACACTCAGTAAACGTTTGGGAACTGAGGAGACCAATTTTTGAAGCTTTTCGGGTGGCACTCTTTCCCATTCTTGCTTGATGTACAGCTCAAGTTGTTCAACAGTCCGGGTCTCCATTGTCGTATTTTACACTTCATAATGCGCCACACATTTTCAATGGGAGACAGGTCTGGACTACAGGCAGGCCAGTCTAGTACCCGTACTCTTTTACAACGAAGCCATGCTGTTGTAACACGGGCAGAATGTGGCTTGGCATTGTCTTGCTGAAATAAGCAGGGGCGTGCATGAAAAAGACGTTGCTTGGGTGGCAACATATGTTGCTCCAAAACCTGTATGTACCTTTCAGCATTAATGGTGCCTTCACATATGTGTAAGTTGCCCATGTCTTAGGCTCTAATACACCCCCATACCATCACAGATGTTGGCTTTTGAACTTTGCGCCTATAACAGTCTGGATGGTTCTTTTGCTCTTTGGTCCAGAGGACACAACGTCCACAGTTTCCAAAAACAATTTGAAATGTGGACTCGTCAGACCACAGAACACTTTTCCACTTTGCATCAGTCCATCTTAGATGAGCTCGGGCCCAGCGAAGCCGGCGGCGTTTCTGGGTGCTGTTGATAAATGGCTTTTGCTTTGCATTGTAGAGTTTTAACTTGCACTTGCAGATGTAGCGACGAACTGTAGTTACTGACAGTGGCTTTCTGAAGTGTTCCTGAGCCCATGTGGTGATGTCCCTTACACACTGATGTCAGTTTTTTATGCAGTACCGCCTGAGGGATCGAAGGTCACGGGCATTCAATGTTGGTTATCGGCCTTGTCGCATACGTGCAGTGATTTCTCCAGATTCTCTGAACCTTTTGACGATATTACAGACCGTAGATGATGAAATCCCTAAATTTCTTGCAATAGCTTGTTGAGGAATGTTGTTTTTAAACTGTTTGACAGTCAGCTCACGCATTTGTTCACTAAGTGGTGACCCTCACCCCATCCTTGTTTGTGAATGACTGAGCATTTCAGGGAAGCTGCTTTTATACCCAATCATGGCGCCCACCTGTTTTAAATTAGCCCGTTCACCTGTAGGATGTTCCAAATAAGTGTGTGATGAGCATTCCTCAACTCTCTCAGTCTTTTTTGCTACTTGTGCCAGCTTTTTGGAAACACGTTGCAGGCATCAAATTCCAAATGAGCCAATATTTGCAAAAAATTACAAAGTTTACCTGTTTGAACATTAAGTAACTTGTCTTTGCAGTGTATTCAATTGAATATAGGTTAAAAAGGATTTGCAAATCATTGTATTCTGTTTTTATTTACGATTTACACAACGTGCCAACTTCACTGGTTTTGGGTTTTGTACATTTAGACTAGGCAGAATGGAAGTGAACGATATCTCCAATTTGAGATATCTCTTATCAAATTTCTCCCGAGATATCTGTAACTTGATAGTAGATATCTACAATTAAATTATGTGTATCCCAAATTCCAGTTTGAGATATCTACAAATTAATTTTAACTAGACATACGTCCAGTTCAAGGTATCTACAATGTCACTCTGACTAGGCAAAACTTAATTTAAGATATCTACAAAGGACAATGTAGATATCTTGAATTGAGGGCAATTAAAGATATATTGAACTGGAATTTTGACTAGTCAAAATTTAATTGTAGGCATCTCAAACTGGAGTGACAACTAGTCGTAATTCAGTGGCAGATATCTGTAATTCACATTCCGGATATCTGCAACTGAAGTATAGATATCTATAATGATAAACCCCATTCACATGAATGGCAAAAAGTGACGTCATTTATCCTAGGAAGAATGACGTTGTAAATATCTGAAATTACAATTGTGGATAGGAAGAAATGTCATTGTAGATATCTGAAATACTCTTTTTGAATAGGAAGAATTGAATTGCGGATATCAGCAAGACATATACAGCCTTGCTATTAAATGTTAAAATGGCTTGCCATATTCAGCATGCCTGCGTCTTGTATTCTAATCACGTTTCCTCATTCGGAATCGGCTGTGGGGTTTCATTCATTACTTCCACCTGTGCTTGATTCTGGGTCTCGCTAAACTCTGAGTTAATGCATTCTCTGATAGGTTAATTACTAACCCGTACTAACCAGCACTTATTTGAGGGTAATTGTTAATTAGTCCCCTCAGGAATCTGCAGAGAAAAAATGTTGATTCCACGGAGAACAATCCTGATCTTGCGGAGAGCAATTCTTGATTCCGCGGCTTAAAAGTTGATTTTCCGCAGGCATTAAAAAACAACCTAAAATGACCAGTCATAAAGCAAATTTAGGTAAAAATGAAGTAAGAATTCTCTTATGAAATTGATTGCAATACCAAAACACTGTGAAACACTGTGGTTATAAAATATATATGTAAAATGTTGCGACTTGTGCAAAAGTGCTTGCCTCCATCCTCGTGCAATTCTTTGTATGATTTTGCGCTTTCAGCAGCAGTAATTTTTCCCAGCTTTGCTGGCGTCGAAGGATTCGGTCATAGAAATCGCTCCATGGGCGCTACTCGCTATCTGCAGCATCCAAAAAGACGGTGTTCTGGTCAAAACAAAGCCATTTCCGTTTCCATAACCGGCAGGACCAGCTGTGAATCTTAGATTCCATCTTTCTGACCGCGAAATTTAGTGGTCAGGATGAAAACTACATGTAAAATATAATATTCTGCTCCTCGCCCTATATTCCTCGGACTGCTTTGATTTCCGTGGAGGGCTTTGAAATCTGCGGTAAATTCCGTGATCGCGGAATCGCGGATTCCTGGGGGGACTAGTTAATATTTCGTCACGTAGTATTAACCTATTTATCTCATTAGCGAGCGCAAGTGTTTCTAGCTTTTGTAATTCCTTCCTGAGCTTTGATTAACTGCGTTTAAAGCTATGCTTTCTTTTGCTTTGTGGTGCTCATGGTGCTTTTTACTCATCACGTTCAGATTACCTTAATCTAAACTGTCTAGTTTGATTGATTGTCTGAGCGTCTTGTCTCGAGTCATTATTGTTTACCCGGTTCTTGTGTAATTGTTATTAATCCCATGTGTTTCTGTTTCCTTTTGTGATTGCATTCCAAGTCCCCGTCTCTTCTTGTGGCTTTATCTGTGGCAAAGTGAGAAGAAACATCAGACAGGACTTTGTATTGGCTTTGCTCTGCATTGTGAAATCTCGCTCCTGTGCCTTCCCAAGCATTTCCTTTGTATGATTCCCGAGCCTTGTGTTTTGCTGCACCCACGTCTTGTCTCCCTTGTCTAAGTCACCCTGTGTGTCCATTAGTTTAGTTAGGTCCAATTTTTGTTTTTCTGGTTTTATCCACTCTTGGAGTGAGTACTTCTGTTTCCCCGTGCCTTTGGCAGTGTACCTTAGTTTTCCCTATCGTTCAGTGCATGTGCATGGCGTCTTGTTTCTGACCTGTTTGCCAACTTTCTCCTAGTGTTTTAATGAACACTTTGGATCCTGCATCAGGTGTCCACCTGACCTCTCCTTAACATAAAGCTGTGAATGCAGCACGCATATGCCGTTTTGAAGCTGAAATGCTTATTACTGGTTCGAGGTGTTCACTTTCACATTATTGGTTTTGAAAACTGAAATAAATTTTGCAGAATGTAATATTTACTGCTGTAATGCAGCAAAAATCGCTATGAAGATTTACTGGATTAATTTATTTCAGATATCAAGAAGAAATTAAAGGATCCGTGGGAGAAATTAAGCAAAGCGGCTCAATGCTTTGGTCAGCACTGGGAAGATTATCTTCCATATGTAACAGTCTTTAGTTATGTTTACTTTCGCTAGTAGGGATAATTGTCGGGCTGGTAAACTCTGCTTGCTGACTTTTAACCCTTAAAGTGCCAATCACTGCTAGAATCACACACGGCACAAAATATACAAAGCTTAATTTCAGATTTCAGCCTTCAAAAGGTTAACAATTTTGTCAATTGTTAGTTGGCAATGACCTTCAGAAGGGTTCACAGGTGTCTGTGAGTCCCTCAAAAGATCATTTGTCAACTACATAATGAATGATTAACTTTTGTAGGTATAGGGTGAGTAAAAATTAAGCACTTTAATGGTTAATGGTCTTTCGCCGTCATGACTGTATCACGTTATTGCGTTCTGAGACCACTAATCGTCTCGAGTAGGCTTCTCTGAGATCTACCACCACTGGATTGTAACGTAAAGAAAGAAATTTGTAGCCCTACTTCATGGTACCCCATACTGCCATGAAATGCTAACACAGAGCTGTTTCTATTCTTTTGCTATTTTCTGCTGTCCCAAAATATTTAGAAAAGCACGTTGATAAGATTGAAAATTGGCTTCAATGCTAGAATATGGTACATCATTTACCGCCTGTCATTTTCCACCGTCCGCTTCATGTATCATTTCCATGAAATGGAATGCAGCAGGGCCACATCGTTCTTTGTACCGTAGGATAGCGAAGTCCGATTTTAACAGTGATAATCAATCATTGTTCCCCCAATGTGTCTCGGGGCACGAAAGTAATATCAATTTTACTAGCAACACATTAGGCTTTAGAGCCTCTCTTCATATGAAAGAGTGTAAATATTAATTGCTGCCAGATTATCTTTGTAGGATGTGAGTGATGCATTCTGTGATAATATAATGTTGTTTTTCAAGTGGCCCCTCTCTCCTTGTCTTCTGCTGGGGCACCGACACACATACAGACGCTTAGGATCTAACTGACAAGGAATGCCCCCCCCCTTCCCCCGCCCCCGCCCCCCACCTCCCACCTCAGTGAACTGCTGTGGTAATGTCGTCCAGCTCCACAAATAATCAACAGTATGGTGGAAGATGCAGAATTTCTGCAGACCTACACATCTGCCAGCTAATTCTGGTCTTTTTTTTTGTTTGTTTTTAAATCTGGCAGCAGAGACTGGAGCAGAACTGAAGGTCACGGTAGGGGATTATTGAAGGAGAACTCCAGTGCTAGTGTCTTATTTCCTGAAGCTGTTACGTTGACCTCAGAGCAGCGGGCTCACGACCCTCCCCTGCCGCTCTCTGACCATTTCACACTTGGCGGAGCTCTCGTCCATTCAGGGTGCCTGGTCTTCTCTCTTGCCGGTAAATTCTTGTCAAATCTGGATTCCTTCAGGGCATTCTGCATTTCTCACTCAGCAAGAGCACGTAACTCAAGGTCAACAGATGGAGATTAGCCTGGCTACCTCTGGCACAGTGCCAGAAATGTTCATTAATGTGCATTAACCTTGTCAAATAAACTAATCAAAGATGTAATCGCATCAAATCAATCATGCATACTGGGAAGAATGCAAGTTTTGGCTCCGGGCAGTAGAGGGTATTGCCTTCCAATAGTAGGTTAGCGAGGGAAGGAAATGTATTTTTAGTCATTACTAGGATTAAAAATCTGAATATAGCTTTACAGTGTGCTTGATAGAAGTGAATATATATGCTGAGTCATAACATTGCCTCAGTATTTTTTTTACATTATGTTGACACTTCTATCAAAAACTTGTGTGTTTTGGTTTATAATTTTCTTTTAGATGGGCTGCCCTTCAACTGTGATGAACTACTCTCCGGTGCTTGAAAAAACATAATTTCTGGAGCTGGAAAATGTAAATATTCTTTTCAAAGTTGAATGTACTTCTATCGAATTGGTATTCTATTTGACAGCAGTGTAAGGACATGAAATATTGGTTTAAAAATGGCAACAAAAAAAAATCTAAGATTTTGCCTCTTAGTAAATTTTAATCAAATTTAAAATTTGAGTTTAGGATTCTGATTGATGTTGCTGAAGCGACAGAAATTGCATTGAGCACAAGGCCCCCAGTATTGCCATTATAAAACCAATATTAAATTGCATCAAAATCTTGGATGGCTTTCTTGGTTTAAATGAATATATTTAAGACATGTTCAGCTCATATAGACCAGAAAGCATGGAGAGATATGGAGGATAGGAAATAACATTGATGTGAGTCATGCAAAAAAAAAAAAAAGTTTAAATGGCTGGATTTGGACCAACTCTATCCACAACAGTCCTCAAAATTTGTTTATAAATGGTGACAAAACATAATGCGGGGGAATGTATCAGTCTGTGAGTTATGCATATGATAGATATAGAAATGAGTGCTGCTCTCAAATTGTTGTTTCCATATTGTACTATGCAAGTTATTCTGTGGGGATTAACCCATTGTATGTGTAGGCCTATATCATGAGTTTTTTTTTTTATTTTAATTTTAATTTTCTAGACCTCGCTAAATAGGTGGTTCTAAGGTACAACCTAAATATAAAGGATAATGGATGTAAGAGGGGAATTGAGCAAAAGGATTTTTTTTCAATATATGTCTTCAATTTTATTGTCTTAAAAGAGTTAAAAAGTGTTGCTGTTGTAATGAAGCTCAAGCAGAAGTTCAGTCCGGAAGACTCTCTTTTGCCTGCTCTCGCCGGTTCATTTCCATTCAATCTGCTTTCACTCCTAACGCATGCTTTCATTCTAGCTGTGATCATGCGGGGCTGTCAATTGAGTCATCAGCTGACCTCATCCATCCTATAACCCTGCGACACACTTACGTTGTTGGCCTATCCTCTCTGTACTGTCTTTTTAAATATGATTCTCTCATCTTTTAATGCATGCAGGCTGCTGTCGTGTGCACCCTCCACCTCCCCACCTCCACCCGGCCTCTGCACGTTCATCTGCCTCATCATCTTCACCAGTCACTACAACCATCAGTATCTGGACTCCATGGGGTGGATTTATCCAGCTGCGCCTCAGGCCAGAGGCTGCTCAATTGCAAAATCTCCCTGTCGAGTCCAAGCGCCAAAGATTTTAAGGCTATCATCTCAGCCATTAATCTGTTCATTCAGTAATCTGAAATAATTGTTCACCTTTAAGCAATTCATTGGTCTGTAGTGATTGAAATGTATCCAAATGATGTATTCTTGCACATCATAACAATCACATGAACGCCAAATCAAAAACTGTTCTTGCTGTCACTCAATGAACCAAAACATTTTTCTTCTATTCACAGCTAAACTAAATCTGAAACCCCAGCTTAAAGGAATAGTTCACCCAAAAATGAAATTCAGTCACTATCCCCTTACCCTCACGCTGATGAGAAGTCCGGTGTAGTTTTTTATTTCTCAAAGTGCAGCTGCAGGGGGGGGGGGGGTTTCCTCCTGCACCGCAAATCCATATAACGAGCGTCTATGGTTACGGAAAAGAAAAGGTCAATAAAACTATGCAAAAACTTGGTCATATTCCTCCATACTGCTCGTCCGCTGCAATCCAAGTGTCCTGAAGGGGTAACATCTAGAGTTTACCCGAAACAACGTCATTTTGTACAGTTATATTGCCTATTATTCTCTCTAGTATGTTTGCCTGGAAGCACGCTCGCGCGGTCACGCAGTTCTCCCGAGCAGCTACAGTACTACAGTAGCTGCGCCAGACAACATCCAACGGGAATCACGGAAGACACAACCCTGTGTTTACATGCTGCTGAGAGCAACATGAGAACCAATAAAGCAGAGCGAAGTCAACTGCTCCCTTAGTTGGAAGTAAAAAGACATTTTTGGTTTTTGTCAGTCAGAAATTTACTTTTTTCAACTGCACCGGTTAATTAGCATGAAAAGTGTGTTCCTTTCCTGGTTGTGTTACAATAGGATTGTAATAGGAAAAGGTTCCTAGTTTTACATATGTTCTAGTAGGACCGATTTAAGTGTGACACTAAGTGTAATTGAACCTGGCTGGAACGAGATGCGTGTGTGACTGCTGGAGAAGTTATAATAAAGTTCAAGTGAGCGACGATACTGCTCTAACCGTCCACTCTTTAAGGTTACGACGATAACGGACTAGAGTGAAACGGGTTGCTTCAAGCAAATGAAGCGTGCGTTCAGGAGATCCGTGACTTTCCACACACTACCACAAACTACCTATGGCTGATAGCTCTTCGTTGCGATATCAAGACCGTAGTGCCCGCAGCTGCTCGTGAGAACCACGTGAACGCGCGAGCACGCCTCCAGGCAAACGTACTGGAGAGAAGTCTCCGGCTGCACTTTGAGGAATAAAAAACTACACTGGACTTCTCATCAGCATGAGGGTAAGTCGATAATGACTGAATTTCATTTTTGAGTGAACTATTCCTTTAAAACCACAGATATCTGTTGACATTTCTGTTTTTATCCATCTATTGCCTTATGAGATTTTTGCTTATTAATAGTGTTTTATTTGAAAGGGCCAGTGCACATTTGTGATCTCTAAACACTCTGGAATTAGCCAGGAAGGCTAATTGAAAATTGACCCTCCATTCCATGTTTTTCTGAGCAATAAAACCAGAGTACTCATAAGAAACCCATGCAAAGCCCAGAAGAACATTGTAACAGTATGCAGGGAGGATCCCAGCCAATGTGTCACACTTAATTTGGGTTTAGGTTGGGGCTAGGGTCAACATACTGAAGTTTGGTTTTGGGATTTTGGATGTAAAAATATTATAATCTGACTTTGCTCATTCCTTGCAATGAAGCACTGACAAAAATGTTGGGCATTTCAGGGTGTGACCCTTTGTTTTTTGTCCTGAATCTGATAGCCAACAGGCTGAGGCAGAATAATGCATACCTGCTACAGTACTGGGATGTGTTTGCTGAACAGAGAAGCGTCTCGCGGCTATCAAATGGTTCTCAGCTCTTGGTAGCCACTCTTCATTAGTGAACTGAACTAAGTGTAGCGGTGCTAGCAGGCCGTCTGCGATGGTCTGATAATGATCAAATACAAGGAAGGAAATCTGGCAAAGTATTCCTTTAAATCTGCATACCTGTTTTAATCCCCGAGTGTGCACGCATTTCAAAGCCTAGTTGATTTGTGTGTGTGTGGCCGTACTGGCCAAGATGGCTACCGTTTTGCCCTTAAGCAAAGTGGTTTATCGCTGCATAAACAGGGTTGCTAAAGTCACATAGTAAGCATAATGCGACGGCCTCCAAATAATTCATAAAGTCATACATGAAACATTGCAGCTCAGGCAATGCGAACGTGTCAGTGAACTGGAGCTTTCATGTTTATTTGATAAACTTGCCAATATGCAACACTTTGCTGCCTATGTTACCACCTCTTGCCTTAGCTGTATGTATTTCCCTGTGAGAGAGCCGGGAATGATGGCATTAAATTAATATCATCTGATCCTGTGGCCCAGGGATCATTTCAGAGCCAGAGTGGCAGGTTATTATTGATTCATTACATCTATCTACATCCCTGTTAGATTCATCAAATCTGACCTCTTTTATGTAATTCACGTATTATGGTATGATGGAAGATGCCCGTCATTTCTCTCATTTAAGTTTCTCCACATTATTAAAAGTACAGTCATCAAAGGTATTTGTCTCACTCACTGGTCATGTGTCATGGGAGAATTGCATTCAACTTGTGCTCCATTCAGTGAAATCTTAATGAGTTCCTACTGTGGGATTAGAGGATTTTTCTTTGTGGTACAACAACCTTGCACGGTTTAATCAATGGCATCTTGGGTCTTTAATTTCAATCGTTATTTGCTGCACTGGCCTTTTACTGCAGTATAATGTTGCATTAGTGTAAAACAGTCACATTCGCATATAGAGTCTATTGTTGTCCTCAGCAAGTGTAAGTGTTCCTCATCTCATGCATTCATTAACCTTCCTCCTGATGGGCACGTCGCTGCTTTGAAAACAGTAGTGCCCTTGATTTTCTCTGGCCAATTTTCTGTGCTACCATTTGAGGTATTTGAGGTACCAGTAATCAGTTTGAACACAATGACATTTTTTTAAGCAAGCAGAGGTTTAAAAAACTGAATATTTTACAAAAATAATCAAAATGACCACAGTTTACAATATCTGCTGAATTGCTGCACTCGCCTCTTTTTTTAATTGCAAGGATAATCATAATTGTTTAGGGAAGCTTATACCAGTGCAGCTGTAGTTTAGACATTCCCACAAATGTGCTGCATCCGTACTGTGCTTCTCCCTGACCTGTCTGTCTAAGTCCAAAATTGCTTGATTTTAATTTACCTGCCATATCTATAACATGAGTAAATTGTGTCTAAACTCAATTTTTGTTTTACCTAATGCAAATTTCAATACCCAGGTGTATTATTTCAGAATAGCTTTTTACAGTGCGTGCGCATGAACACTTTGGCTGTCGCATCACATGCCCTTGGGCCAGGATCCCGTTTTTCTGTTCGCTCGAAATTTTCTACCTCTAATGTGTCCTTGATTTCTTTATTTCTCATTATTCGATACTCAACCCAATTCTTGGAACATTTCCTGCAGTTGTGTTTGATTCAGTCCATCTCGAATATATCATTTGTATTTGTTCAGCAACAACCTGAAAGCAAATTTTGCAGACGCTGCGGAAACCATGCCTTTGGGCATGCAGAGATTACTGCAGAACAATGGGCAGATAATGGAATGCCAATCACAAGTAAAACGATTTCGTGCCAAGAAATTGTAACATTTTAATGTGAATGGAAGAAAATGCTGAGCATCTTAATTGCAACGGTCTTTTTTTCACCGAGGGTTATCTTAAACCAAAATTAAATCATGTATTTTTAGACCGCTACTATTGAAAATTCAAATTGTCGGGTCGTGAACGTCATGGCGCTGTTATTTGGATGCGGCCCCTTTATTTCATCCCTGGAGTGTAAACTGGTCTTATCATCCTCGGAGATGAAAGTGAATATGAAATTCATCTGCACTGGCCTCTTGGCAAGGGGACCATCTGGTGTTTTTGTCAAGTCACCTGCAGGCCTCAGCTTGGCGTAGGATGCTCACCAGTTCATTTTCCCCACTCCAGATAGAGTGAGTATGGACTGGTCTCACATTTTGGCAGGATAACATTAAAACACTGCAGCACTTCAGTGCCACCAAGAAAATGACCAAGAAAATGTTTACCTGTTTTTAACTTTTACAGTTTTAAAAATTTTTATATTTACTCTTTAGTTGCTTTTTGTGATGCTGCGAAAGTTCTATTTATGTTTTAAAAAATAATTGTGTAGGTATGTTGTATCGATCGTTTTTTTTTTTTTTGTTTTTTTTAAGCCATCCCAGATGGTAATGTTCGCCTGTCTTTGTTGAAATGACACATTCGGTTTGCCATTCTACAACGTTGCATTTGCTAGTTATTTCTTTTGGTAACGTTAATTAAGCCATGAAGCGGAATGAAGCCAGCCTGAGGATTGGTCAAATTAAGCCATGTAAGTGAATATTTGAAAATGTAATATTGGAATAGGGTGAAATGTTACATTTTAGGTGGAATATTCGAACTTGTTGAGAGTGTTTACATGCATTGCTTAGCAGAGTAGCAGAAGTTCTGTGGTCAGAAAGTAAATCCTGCCATAGTGTTGGTTACTTCCACTTGAGCAGAGCAGGCTGACTTCACTGATTAGGTGCACTGTGGCTGAAGAATTGTGCTTAGCGTATCCGCAAGGTTGGTTATGAGAACTTGGAGGACTTTCTCCATCTTAACCTTGAATCGAACACCTCTGCAGAATGAGGCTGGTAATTTCACTCCAACATCCAGAGCTGGAGACTGTCGTGTCACTGTAGGCCCGGGTGTGCCAGATGGTGCTGTGAGCACTTTTGCCCTGTGCTGTTTGCATTAACCGGGGTCCGTGATTTTACGGGATTCGCTGTAAGATTCTATGAGCCCACAGTTGAGCGCGCAGCTGCAAGGCTTCAGGTGCAGAACACTGCACGTCTCCGCCGTCTGTCGCTTGCTGTCTGCCACTGGGCTTTCTGTGTGAGACTCGGGCTCAGGAGGTTGGTGGTTCATGCCCCAATGTAGCCAACATAAGAATGGCGCAGCTGTTGGGCCCTTAAGGAAGGCTCTTTATGTCTTAATGCTTTACAGTGGAGAGGCACCTGCTCTTATAATAAACTGGATGGACAGAAACAGCAAATTTAACTAATTATTGGATATGTTCCTCTCCACTCCAGCGCTGGCCATACATGTAGTCCTGAGTGCAAATCCTTATCACTCATGCACGATTCCGTTAAAGCTGTGGCTGAATTTGCGGAGTTTGTCTTCATCAAACATCAACAGTCATCAGTTTGTGTATTTTATTGACAAAAAAAGTAAGCATTTAGTTTGTAATTGTCTCAGAGCAGTTCTCAACTGCTTTCTAATGAAAATAAAATGGTGTGCTTTTTTTTTTTTTTTTTTTGCAATTGTCCTTATTTGAACATTTTTGATCTGAGTACTTCATGAATAGCAATGTTACTCAAGCATGTACTTTTGTCCCTGTGTGCTCGTGTGTGTCTTGCACTGATGTCAAGGGAATGTCAATTTGCAGTCCTTATTGGAAAGTTCACTTGCTGTATTCAGACTGAGAGAGATTTTCAAAGGGTTTCTCCGAAAGTGTTTGGTGTAGACAGACAGGCTCCGAAGTGATGGCGTCATTTACCATTTACTCAACCTTTCTTTGCAAGATTTCTAAATAAAGATCATCCCTGTCTAAAAGTCATCAATGATCTTTCTTGACTGAATTACCCTGACCTTTGATGAATCTTTCTTACATTTATTTAAGATCTGGCTAAAGACTGACTTAGGGTGATTGATAAATGTAGGCCTACATGTAGACAGTGCAGCTAAAGAATGTGACCATTCAAATGTTATGACTGCTTTTTTAATAATTGACATTATCACATAACTATAGTACTTTTTCCCATAGCCCAGCACATAAAATATTTTTGATATTGCCCTACAGTAATTTCACTTTTGCAAAAATTTCATTGGCTGAGTTCCTTCAGGCTCTTAATGCAAGGTTGATTCACATTATTGCAACCACCATATACATGAAAATAAGGCATGTGTCGTGAGCTGGCTTGGTTAGTATATAAGGTTTGCTGTAGGAATTCCGCGAATAAATCATACACTGTCGTGTATCACATACACACAGATATGCTGATTGCTTCCCTGGGGCGAATGAGCTCTTCCAGCAAGACAATGTGACGCGTCACACGGCTAGAATTATCCAATAATTCGAAGAGTTCGACCAAGGCTCTGTTCGAAATCACTCAGTACTCACTATATAGCGCACTTTGTAGTGGGTTTGCCATTTTTTCTGCCGTCCGAGTTGTTAGTAAGAATTATTGTTCCTTATGTAGTGAACTCATTACATGTCACAATCCACCGCGAAATGTAGGGACCAACCGATGGTCACTAACCCAGTAATATATCCCATTATGCATTTCGCTTAAACCGAAGAGGAGCAAGATGACGTCATTTACAGTGCCGCAAAATGAGCTGGGTAGTGTCCAAAATTGTTTCTTCCCTCTGCCCATGAGCTCACTATATAGTCACCTGCATATAAGTCCTCTTATAGTGAGTAGGGAATAGTGAATGAGTGAGTGATCTCAGACACACCTCAAGATTTCTATTTCTCTGGCCCCCTAATTCTCCAGACTTGGACCCAATCGAGCATCTGTGGGACCACCTCGATCGTTCGCTCTATGGATCCTCCACCATGCACCCTCTGGCAGTCAACATGGCTCCAAATACCGGTGACGACCTTCCGGCACCTTACTGAGACACTCCCAGCCCTTCTAGCCGCTGTTCATGCGGAGCACGGGTACTCTGGATATTAGCTGGTGGTCATAATAACGTGACTTGACCGTGCATTCAGCCTAACTGATTACCATGTGTAAGGCTGGCTAAATTGATACGGCTCAGCGCTGTAGCACGGTAGGTACGTGACACTTGCAAAACTTATTTCACGTCACTTAGCCAGCTTGCTAGTGTGAACATAGTACGTTCTCATAACAATAATGTGACATTAGTTTGTTTGCTTGTCAGCGAACTTTAGCTAAGCTACTCCATTAACTGAATTTACAGATGTTCCAATTGCGTCGTGAATAAAACGGAAAAAAGCTGAAAGTTTGAGCGTTGTCGATGCTGAAATTCATAGAATTTGTATTGAAAATAGACGCTTCCTGTGGTCATAGGCCAGGGGTGGGCAATCACGGTCCTGGAGGGCCGGTGTGTATGCAGGTTTTTATTCCTATCAATTACCCTGACTAATTGAGTTAATTGATTGCATGCACAAATATAGATTTTCGCAATGATTCGATCTAAGGAAAAAGTTTTATGAAGGGAGACAAGACTAGTCTTTGTAGTTTCAGGATAATTTAAAATTATGCGCATGAAACGTCAGATTTCATAAATGGTTTGGCTAATTGAGACAATCAACTAATTAAAGACCAGACGTTGGTGTGAAAACCAGGGACAGATACGGCCCTCGCTGCCCACCTCTGTCATAGGCCCTTACACTATGACACTCCTATGTTGGAGCAGGCGTTGTCTGCATCGATTTCAGTGAAGTGGAGCCATACTTGGAATCTCTTCTGACTCGCCGTGGCTGCTGTGTCTTGTTGTCGAACAGGCTGACATAATCACGCTCTTGTGCATGCAACGATGTGTTCAAATCAGGCTCAGAGGCTCGTCTCACTCATCATGCTTTCACTCCACTCTCATACTACTCTATAGTACGTTACCGGTATGATGCATTCAGATTAATTTTTTTTATTTTTTTGGTAGGGAAAAGTGGTACTCTTTGACTTTACGTGAACCAATACTCGTCAGTACCAACGCATTTTGATACCAAGCGGTAAAAGTATCGATTTCGGTACACATCCCAATTGCCACCTATAATGAGATTGAGTTACAGTACAGCGATATTTGCATGCATCCAGTATGTTTTTCCCCTTTCTTCTATGTACCTTAGTGCGATGAAACATCACTCCCAGCTTGCTTTGTCAGATTATAAACTCATGCAGTAGATTAATTAAGAATATAAATCTCAGGGAAAGGCATAAAAAGCACATTGCAGCGGGACTGATTTATTTCTTTTTTTTTTTTTTTTTTGTAGACGTAGCAGAATTCTTAATATTGTCGCCTGCATTAAAAACATTATGTAACAATCTGCCTTGTTGATTATTGACTCCATAAAAAAATTACATCGGAAAATTAACAACTTATTAGAATGATGTGATCGCCTATTAAAGCCCTTGCATCTCACTGGAGGGAGCTTCATCTTGTGGGTTCATGGCATCTTTATTGAGACGTGATCAATTTTTTCTCAGTCTCAAATGCCACATTTATGGCTTCGTCTTTCCACACTCCCTGATGTGGGCCTGATGTGGATAGAAGGGTAAGGTCCCTTATTTTAATTGAGGTCTTGAAAAAAAGCAAAGCCCCTGGCTTTGATGAGATAGCACCTGAGCAGTTGTGACTCTCTGGGACCACAGTCAGCTGCTTATGTAAACATCTTCACAAGCTTGGATCGGCAAAGTCTTATTTCATCAAGGCTGTACAGAGGCTCAAGTTCAGTAGGTAAATCTGAAATTTTATTAAGGGTTCTTTTCCCTTCATTGTTGCCTAAAGAACATTGTCCGTTTATTTTATTGGGTATTCCAAGAAACCTGTCATTATGCTGAAATGGAAGGAGTCTTGATTTGTTTGTACGCATGTCTGTCTCTCGATTTTCTTGACAACTATTCATCTGATCAGCTTTACACTTGATGGATATATTGTAGCATACTCGTGTGTGTGAAGTCCTTTGGCAGAGCGGTTCTCGTGAAAGTTTCAAGCTGCCATACCGAAGGCCAAGCGGTCGGCCCATTCCGATCGGACGTATTTTGAACAGGCACTGTGTTAGTAGATAATTAAAATTGGTAAGCTCTTGGGGGGGGGTGGGAGCGAATAAAAATAATAAAACCATAATATTTCTCCTCTGGACTATCTACCTACCGCTGAAATATATCTCAATGGAACTTCCTCATTTAAAGGAAGGCCCCGAAAAATGCCACAAACAAGAAAAATGTTTTTGGCAGGCCCAGTTGTCGAGGTGACAGATGGAGAGAAATTTTGCACTGATATCGACCGATATTGGAGCACTCTTTGTACAACAGCTTACCAAGTCCACTCAATTGAGATTAGGGCCCGTGAGGTGTCAAAACCTGCCATTTCGTCCTTTTGGATACTGTTTATGGTTGATGAATAATCAGATCCTACTTGAACTAAATTGACCATTCCATCATAAATTGTGCCCCCTGTTATCACAGGCCAAAGCAAACATTATATATCCATCCATCCTTTCATCCATTATCTAAGCCACTGAATCCAGATCAGGGTTGTAGTGGGGTCGGATGCCATCACAGCACTCAGTGTTAAAGTGTTTGAAGCTATTAACCCCTTTGCGCAGATATGGACGCCAGCGTCCGTAAATTCAGAAATGTAATTCCTGTATAATTCTGTAATTGAACTTCCAAATGTCTTGCTATGCTGGAATAATTTTCCAAAGTCTCTGTGACACAAATACTGAGTTATAAAGCCTAAATAGGCTCATACATAACAGGAAAAAATTGGCATTATTTGTATTCTGGCAAAGGGGTTAATGTGTGGGCCAGACACCTGCTGCCAGGCGGTTCCTACTGGAGGCACGTCCAACCCCTTAGGGGTTTACAGCCTATCGATAATCCTGAGGGGACCCCTAATCAACTCACCCATCTACCTGCAGCAGGAGCAGACATGCATATCCTATGCATCATGTCAGTTAATTGCTGTAGTGCAGCTTTACATGGCACAGGAACTCATGAGTTTCTGAGCTGGCTGTATATCTTGATTGTTAAATCTATTGTAACATTAGCAATCAGTGGACACCCAGTGGGTCATTGATTTTCTTTCTTTTTTTTTTTGGTAGATGTGGAAACAGTCAACCAGTTCTTTGTATGCAAGCTGTGTGGTGAAGTGGAGAAGGAGTCATGACTCAGGAATGGGTCTCTTAGTCGAATGGAGAACCCAGATCTCATCATAGGTGTACGAACAACATTATTGAATAGTGGGGCTGATGAAGGAGAGGGATGCCAGTGTTGCCTGCTTTTCATGTGTCCACACCTGACAATCCATCAAACTGGTGAATGGAGTAAAAACTCTCTGTACACTTACAACAAAACTGATCTATACTCTATTCATGTTCATTTATACTTCCAAGCTTTATATCTCTGGATTCCAGCAACAGAGACCTGGAGATGGTTCACACTAAACAAGATGCCAGTGCCATTTATTATACATTTATACAAATTAAATTTGACAAAATGCTAGCGTCAATGCCAGGTAGAATGATATAGCATATCTTGAAGCACGATTTGCATTCTCTGGGCCATGCTTCCACTTACCTCTGCAAGCCATGATAACAAAACCCACCAAAATCTAACACTTGCTGCTCTTGCAAAATTCAAAAAAAAAAAAAAACAATTCAGATGAAACTGAAATATGCAGATTCAAAAAATTTAAATGAATTCCCAAGAATGCTTGGGTTGGCTGCGCGTGCTTGTATAGCATTAAATAAAATCATTATAATGTTGTTTTCCTTCAGTGAAAACAGCAGTTCTGGTGTTTAGCTTCCACTTCTAGTGCACTGAGCACTCCCCATAGCATCCGATGGAGATTACGTTGGTAAAAAGACTACGCCGAACTGTACCGCTACTGACCACTGACCATTCACACAGCAGTCATTTACTTTGCTAGCTATTGTCACCTTCGGTTTTGAAGACATTACAGCTAGTGTTGGCACCTGTCATTTTAATACAGTGCTGATATTGCTAGTTATGGTCGAAGGACAACTTGGATCACAGTGCCTGCTTCACGAGATGGCATAGAAGTTAAGAAAAAAAAACTGATGCAGAACCAATTACTTGGCTACTGGAATTATATCTCATTAGTTTTACCGATATCATGAAATCATCAATGCCGGTGCCTCCACGTGGTCTGCGTCCCCTGCAGGTCCTTTGTGTTAACACAATGACTCAAAAACTATTTATTGATCCTTTTTACATTTTATTTTCCTTTGGATCTTATCAAGATTTTTGCTTTGTATTATTTAAAATAATAAATTAACTTATTAATTTCCTTTAACACCTGAGTCCCATCATGTCGCCTGGTATGTCATCTTGAAATTTTGCCATTTGAGTCTTTCAAATACTTCAGCAATAATATCAACAGATTAAGTAATAAGTTAAGTTGTTAAATTAATCACTGACCACATGAGAAATAGTTGTGTATTTTTTTCATTATTATTCAGTAAATATCGGCAGTCTTAGCATATATTTGATAAAATTTGGTTCCTTTCGTCTGGGGCAGTACTGTTCCCTGGGTTTCTTTTCAGGGAGCCATCACTTGGGGGCTTCTTCGATATGCCCTTTTGTTGTTGGAGGCGACAGCCTTGGCCTTGTTATTTAAAGGTGGGTTGATGGGCATCAAGCCAGCCATGACCTAAAAGCAGCAGTTGGCACTTTGCCTGAGCAGGCAGAGGAATTTTATTTTTGCCACAGAGTGAAAGCAGGAGAGCAGCTTAAATAGCCTGCCTCTTGGAGGGTCAGAGCAGAGGCACATATGCATGGGAGTATCTATGTGAGTGGCTGGAGTTGTCTGCCAGAACTAGCTTTGCAAGCTGTGCTGCATCGCAGTTTTTACTTTTAACAAGCAATCGGCT
Organism: Gymnothorax reevesii; assembly: GCA_029721435.1. Lineage (NCBI taxonomy): Eukaryota > Metazoa > Chordata > Actinopteri > Anguilliformes > Muraenidae > Gymnothorax > Gymnothorax reevesii. The sequence goes on along the minus strand of CM056587.1, from coordinate 25,169,604 downwards.
GTTTGCTTGTGATTTTATATTTTTTAAGAGGTACTTTATTTTCAGTTCCAACAGGAAATGTGCTGCAACCAGGTTTTATTATTTACCCTCTGTCATTTCTTAGCAGGTTTTTGCAATTTTAAATTGACCATGTAATTGGATTTATTTTGAAATAGAAATCTTCTGTCCTTCCAATTTTTCCTCCCAATTTCAGGACAGTGGTATGAAGCATTGGAAAATGGTGTGATTTCACTTCAGTCATTTTTCTTTTTTTAACAAATCCACGATCCAGTGAGGCCTGAGGATCACAGATTTTTTTGTTGGATTTCTTTGCTGCCATAGATACAGTCAGCAACAACAGGAACACCCACAAACGTCACATCTGGTTCGCGCCGAGGGAGAAAACAATCTTTTCCCCCGTCCCTATACTGTTAAAACACAGAATTTAAACTCGTCTTGCTAACGCTAAGAAGTTTTCATGATGTACTTTGAGTCGCTATTGCCTGCTGACAAGGATCGATATATTAAAAAATTAAATGTTCCGGCGTTGGATTGTTGTCCATGCGTTTTAAAAGACTGGGCGAATGATCCGACTCAGTGGCTGGCAGACATACACGTTCTGTTGTGGGGTCCCGCCATAATCTGCCAAACTCGTCCACTCTTCTGATAGCGTGAAGCCATTTTGTCCTCCTTTGTGGTTCCATTTTATTATTTGGTAAAATGCAAAACTTTAATTGGTGATTTTTATGTTTATTTGCGGTGCAAAAGGGCACACAGCAACTCTTCGGCATTATGGCTAATGGCAGAGACCGGTTTGTATTCCTCCACGGCTCTACTTTTGTGGGTGTTCCCTTTGTTGCCGACTGTATCTAATGGTTATTTTCTTGATTCATTTACGGAAGCAATACTATTCCATATAATGGCTGGAGAAAGAAGCCCTCTAACTGTTTTGATGACGGTTGGACAAGACTAGAATTTTGGTGTTTCTTTTGAAGCTTTGTTTCTGAATCAGAAAGATGGGATCCCTGTCCTGGAACCAAATTTTCTTTTTTTCCTTTGGGCTAACAATAGCTGCTAGCTCAGTATCAACTGCCGTCTTCCCCAATCGTAAAGTCTTTGCATACTCGTTCATCACTGTGGCACACAATAGAAAAGCCATGTAAAAAGTCCTCCATCTTGATGACTTAGTCTGTGTCACAGCTCCGGGTAATACAATTCAGCAGCTGCAACATAAATTACATACAGCATACTGTAATGTATGGGTGAATGTAGTTTTCCTGGTCGTGCATCGCATCACAAGCTGGAATTGGAGATGAGTGGAATTGTGCACTGCTGCGAATGGGGTTTTCGAGCTCCCCACCTCCGTATTTAGTGGTCGGTTTCAAAAATTATCCACAGACCCTTTTTTAACAGAACCTGTTCCACATGAAACGATCTGTTTTCCATTTCAGGTTTGTGTTTGTGTCTTATGGCTGTTCTTTCAACATTCTTGAGGGTTATTTGGTTTGTCTAAAGAATTGTCAGGCTTTTTATTTTAGAATCCAGTATTTCCCTCTGGTATATGTGGTCTTGTCAGCCTGCTGAGACTACAGAATACTGTTCCATGAAAAAAAAAAAAAAAAATGCATTGGAAAAATAGATACAATTCATGTTTACCCATCATCCTTTGCCCAAGATGTGATTTAAAGCACTTTAAGTCAAGAAAACCAACGTGTGTTGTGTTACAATTGTGTAGAGGACTGGAATCAGGCTGTCATTTAAAGAGGTCTCTCATGGTTCATATTTGAATATCAAAGTCATGCAAAAGATTTCCTTGACCTTTTATTTTGTCTCTAACAACCTCATCTGTGTTCTTGTTTGAAATGTATTATGGTAGCGTAGCAGACATTGGTTGTGGTGTCTTGACATTTATAAGGACACCGAATGATTATAAGGACACCGAATGATACTAGGAAAGATGGGTCCAAAAAAACACACTGGTGTACGAGTCAGCTGAGGCCAGTCCCACGAGAGAAATGCAGGATTGAGGGTCTTTCACCCAGCAGCTGCTCTGATTATTTCAGTGGTTGGACTCGGGCTTGCAGTGGAGCCTCTGTGACTGATTCTTGGGGTCCTTCTGCACACTCAATAATTATCATGAAATTACTTGTCCACCCTGTCATTTTATTTGACTTAGATTTTGAATGCTTACTGTTCATAGATGTTTACAAACTTAATGTTATTTTTTCTGAGACCATAAGTCTGAATTGTGGTGACATTAGCTCCTTTAAGCACACTTTTGTTCCGTTCTAAATTGTCTACTTGCCAATTTTAGAGGAGTGGTTCCCAAACTTTGATCTGGGTGAGCCCCTGCGCCTGCTTGTTTTTGCTCCAGCCACAATTGCAATCAGAGGATTTTAACAAGATACAAAATTTGCCGTAAGGCACATTTATATTTAAAGCAGTTGTTTACCCTCTTAAACCACATTTTGTCACATATCTATACATGCCACTAAGAATAATGCTACGTTCACGGTACCAGGCTGAAGTAATTCACGTCAGATTTTATGCCTAAATATGACACAGATATGATGTTTTCAGTGTTGCGTGGATGCAAACATCCGCTCTTTTATCCGATCTTCAAATCAGAATTGAACCACTTTCATGTGTGGTCCTAGATTGGATAAAAATTTTCCTATGTGGCCATATGACGTGAATGAGAACAGTCAGATTGCAGACCTTGTGGCTTTTTGCCTGTACGCATGTGCTAAGCGCAGTTAAAAATGCTGTCTCACCCTCATCAGGTACAGCTGAAGAACTGCTCATTGTCCTTCATGGTGAAATCCCATCCATACATTCGCTTGCAAGTGTGTCCACTTTCTCAGTCAGAATCAGGTTTTAGTACCAAAAGTGCGCTCGCAAATATGACATTATTGTTGTTAATGAGGTAGATAGATGACTCATGTAAAAACATACAAATGTATGTGAGCAAGACTGCTGTTTTGGTTGGTGGATGCATTGACATTACAGATAGATTCAGTGAACTGTCAAGAAGGGCATATCTGATCTGGGCACAAAATTGGAAATGAAGAACAAGACTTGTATTGTGAATAGCTAAATGTACCATATCCACACTGTGATATACTGTATTTGAAACAGCTGCATAAAATGAGGGGAAAACAATGTAACAAATCTAATAAATAGAAAATAGGTTCCTCGTTCAGTCGTGGACATGTAGCTGTGAAAACTAACAATTTATTAGTCAACAAAATGAGAATCAAACCTGTTTTGCGTCAGATTTGTGTTCAGTTCCGGCAAATTATTTTGAAAGAACCTGAAACAGTTGAGTTCATCAATCTAATTTGATATGTACTGATTTTTTCAGTGTCCAATTTAAACTCTTTAAAACTATGATTACCTGCAATATAGGTAATGTGCAATATAGAAAAATAAACATATTAACTGTGTTTATTTATGGACGAAACCTCATTTTGCTCCAGATTAATAATCTTAATGTGATTTGGAATCATTCCCTTCCAAATGCAGCATAAGGTATCATTGATATGTCAGGAATATTTTGTAGGTAACCAGAGAACAAAATTGACTATCACTCACATCTTGTGATTGTTTAAGGGAGGGGTGTTCAACCTTATCCTGATGCAGGCTTTCATTTAAAGCCAAGCTGTTAAACACCTGATTCTATGAATCAACCCTCAGAGTCTTTGCTAATGATCTTTGATTAATAGTATGAGGTGTGTAATTTATTGGGTGAAATGAATGTCTGCACCCATACTGCCCCTTTATCAGGTTGAATTCCCCCTGGTTCTTAAAGGTCCCCTATTATGTCATCAGGAGCACAACCAATAGGCTATTGCAAGCCATTTGAAAATTAGTCCTTTGTGACAACACAAGAGGGGGTGATCACCCCGAATAATGACGGAACTGGTTGGCTGAATTTGATTTGTTCTTCTTGCAAGTGTTCTATTAAGTCAGGCATTTTATATAATTTTTATATCAGTCACTCTTTTGCTGCATGGCCCAGAAGATCATTAAACACATCACAGGTTTTCATAAGTGTGGTGCTGCAGCATCATGGCCATAATTGCCAAAAATGGATGTCTTCTTTGCGCTCCAACAATGCTAGCGCTTGATGTGACTAAACACAATAGTGATAGGTTGAAGTTAAGTTTGTTTGCAATGGTAAGCAGATGATTCTATAATACAAACCCAAAACCAGTGAAGTTGGCACGTTATGTAAATCATAGATAAAAACAGAATACAATGATTTGCAAATCCTTTTCAACTTATATTCAATTGAATACACTGCAAAGACAAGATGTTTAATGTTCAAACTGAGAAACTTTTTTTTTTTGCAAATAATCATTAACTTAGAATTTAAAGGCAGCAACACATTGCAAAAAAGTTGGCACAGGGGCCTTTTTACCACTGTGTTACATCGCCTTTCCTTTTAACGACACTCAGTAAACGTTTGGGAACTGAGGAGACCAATTTTTGAAGCTTTTCAGGTGGAACTCTTTCCTATTCTTGCTTGATGTACAGCTTAAGTTGTTCAACAGTCCGAGGTCTCCGTTGTCGTACTTTACGCTTCATAATACGCCACACATTTTCAATGGGAGCTAGCTCTGGACTACAGGCAGGCCAGTCTAGTACCCGCACTCTTTTACTACGGAGCCATGCTGTTGTAACGTGCAGAATGTGGCTTGGCATTGTCTTGCTGAAATAAGCAGGGGCGTCCATGAAAAAGACGTTGCTTGGATGGCAACATATGTTGCTCCAAAACCTGTATGTACCTTTCAGCATTAATGGTGCCTTCACATATGTGTAAGTTGCCTATGCCTTGGGCACTAATACACCCCCATACCATCACAGATGCTGGCTTTTGAACTTTGCGCCTATAACAGTCTGGATGGTTCTTTTCCTCTTTGGTCCGGAGGACACGACGTCCACAGTTTCCAAAAACAATTTGAAATGTGGACTCGTCAGACCACAGAACACTTTTCCTCTTTGCATCAGTCCATCTTAGATGAGCTTGGGCCCAGCGAAGCCGCCCGGCGTTTCTGGGTGCTGTTGATAAATGGCTTTTGCTTTGCATTGTAGAGTTTTAACTTGCACTTGCAGATGTAGCGACGTACTGTAGTCACTGACAGTGGTTTTCTGAAGTGTTCCTTAGCCCATGTGGTGATGTCCTTTACACACTAATGTCGGTTTTTGATGCAGTACCGCCTGAGGGATCGAAGGTCATGGGCATTCAATGTTGGTTTTCGGCCTTGTCGCTTACGTGCAGTGATTTCTCCAGATTCTCTGAACCTTTTGACGATATTACGGACCGTAGATGATGAAATCCCTACATTTCTTGCAATAGCTCGTTGAGGAATGTTGTTTTTAAACTGTTCGACAATCAGCTCACGCATTTGTTCACTAAGTGGTGACCCTCGCTCCATCCCTGTTTGTGAATAATTGAGCATTTCAGGGAAGCTGCTTTTATACCCAATCATGGCACCCACCTGTTCCCAATTAGCCTATTCACCTGTGGGATGTTCCAAATAAGTGTTTGATGAGCATTCCTTAACTCTCTCAGTCTTTTTTGCCACTTGTGCCTGCTTTTTTGAAACATGTTGCAGGCATCAAATTCCAAATGAGCTAATAGTTGCAAAAAATTACAAAGTTTACCTGTTCGAACATTGAGTAACTTGTTTTTGCAGTTTATTCAATTGAATATAGGTTGAAAAAGATTTGCAAATCATTGTATTCTGTTTTTATTTACGATTTACACAACGTGCCAACTTCACTGGTTTTGGGGTTTGTACAATTCTTGTTTATTCATCAAAATATCAGTGTTTAATTCATTTATACTTATTTTGTTGGTCATACCACAAAATGAAAATGTCAATTCTGCTTAAAACTAAGGCAGATGGACAGAATTATTGACATATATTATAATTGTTGGACACATAGTTATTGTGCCCCAATAATTGGCTGATAGAAGGTTGTGACAGGGGTTAAAAATCTCAAAATCATAAAATTTGTTGTGACATATCACCATTGTGCTCAGAACCCTCAGAATATAAGTGGCCAGTTACATGCTCCCAGGATAAATGACATAGTACAGTTTACACAATGGTATGACACAGTCTACATATTATGCAGAACATCAAGAGGGTTTGGTTATACCTTTGAGGATATTTGTAATTTCCTATCAGTGCTCAATGTTCACTTATTCAGTCAATATTAATGGGGTTTTGAAAATGCATTGTTGAGATCAAGTTCTAATCAGGATGTGACTTTTAGTCAAGTACATGAATATGCCTATGCATGCATTCTGTTCTTGTAAAATTGCCCAAACATAATTAGTTTCAATGTAAAAAAAAAAAAAATGTGTCTGTGTGTACATCTGCGTATTTTCAGAGATCGTCGTTTTTTTTATTTTTATTAATCAGCAGATAATGATTGATGCATTTAATACATGTTCATTTTGTTTGGCACACGAGAGATATAGTGAAGATAAAACTACCACTTGAACCTCAGTAGTTTTTTTTTATTATTATGTAATTAATTAAAATGACTTTCTGCTCAAATAAGGACACCGAAATGTGACATCAAAAATAAGTTTTTATCAAAAAGGATGTGGGAAATTAAAATTAGAAGTATCATTTGCATTAGCCAATAAATTATTTACCCACAATCCAGTGGATAAATTCAACTTTGTAACAAAACTATTCTGGTCAGAACATAGGACGATGTCAGACTGAAATTATCAGGTTACAGTCCTTGCCGAACGTGTCCGCTGTGCAAACGACTGTTACCACGGCAGGCAGGTCTTGAGTAAGAGGCACTGATCGAATATACTGCTACTCGACAGAAGAACTGACTTTCGTGTTCACAATTTTGTATGCAGCAATGACTTAACTGAAAAGGGAATTATGATAAACATCATCTGAATCTTTCCTTACTCTTGATTATCACTCAGCAATTGGCCATCCTCCCACTAAGATGTTAATGATTGCTATTTTCCTGACATTTCTCCATAATTTGTCTTCCACAATCCATCGTGATGAAAGTTATGCTTCAGAATAACGTTGTCCTATAAAATATCACATGAATAAGCAGCGATGATGACGTTCGAAATTCAACATGAATTGGCATTTTCTTTGTTTGTTTCACAAACACACACACACACACATATATATATATATATATATATATATATATATATATATATATATATAAAAATAACCCCAATTCTGAAATAGTTGGGACAAAGTATAAATTGTGAATAAAATCAAAATGCAATGACTTTCAGATCACACCAGCCAGTATTTTATTCACAACTGAACAAAGATAACATAGAAAATGTTGAAACTGACAAATTTTACAATTTTATCCACAAAATGAGCTCATTTCAAATTTGATGGCTGATACAGGTCTTAAAAAAGTTGGGACAGGGGCCTATTTACCATGGCGTAGCATCCGCTCTTCTTTTTAACACAGAGTGGAGGTGTCTGGGCATTGAGGAGACAAGTTTCTTGAGTTTAGCTATTGGAATTTGATCCCTCTCTTGTTTAATACAGGCTTCCAGCTGCTGGAAAGTTTTGCGTCTCCTTTGACGGACTTTTCGTTTAATTATGCGCCAAATGTTCTCAATCAGTGAAAGATCAGGACTGCAGCCAGGCCAGTTCAGCACATGGACTCTTCGACTACAAAACCATGATGTTGTAATAACTGCAGTATGTGGTTTGCATTGTCCTGCTGAAATATACAGGGCCTTCCCTGGAATAGACATCATCTGGAGGGGAGCATATGTTGCTCTAAAACCTTTATATACCCTTCAGCATTCATGATGCTTTTTAAAACATACAAGTGTCCCACACCATATGCACTAATGCATCCCCATACCATCAGAGATGCTGGCTTTTGAACTGAATGCTGATAACAAGAGGGGTGGTCTTGTTGTCCCGTACTACCTTGATTGTCCAAGGCATGGAATTCACCAGAGCTACACAGGCTGTTGCTGGGATCCTCCTCCACTCCTCCATGACAACATCACAGAGCTGGTGAATGCTCCTCCGTCCTCTTGAGGATGGCCGACAGGTGCTCAATGGGATTCAGGTCTGGAGACATACTTGGCCATGCCATCACTTTCAGCTTCTTCAAGAAGGTAGTTATCATCTTGGAGCTGTGTTTCGGGTCGTTATCATGTTGGAAAACTACCGTGCGGACCAGTGTCCGAAGGGAGGGCATCATGTTCCACTTCAGAATGTCACAGTACATGTTGGAATCCATTATTCCATTAATGAAGCCAGCTCCCCTGGACCAGAAGCACTCATACAGCCCAGGCCATAATGCTGCCACCTCTACGTTTTGACTGTAGGCAGTGCACATTCGTCTTAGTACTCCTCACCAGGGAGCCGCAACACATGCTGGACATCATCTGAGCCAAATAAGTTTATCTTAGTCTCATCAGACCACAGAACTTGGTTCCAGTAGTTCATGTTCTTGGGCTGGTTGTCTTTAGCAAACTGTTTTCCGGCTTTCTAGTGGGCTGGCTTCAGAAGAGGCTTCCCTCATAGCTAACGGCCATGCAGACCAACTTGGTGCAGTGCATGGCGTATGGTCTGAGCACTGGCAGGCTGTACTCCCACTGCTGCAACCTCATTAGCAATGCTGCCAGCACTCCTGCGTCTGTTTTCTGAAGCCAACTTGGGCACCTGACACTGAGCATGAAGACTAAACCTCTTTGGTCGACCCTGACAAGGCCTGTTCCATGTAGAATCCATCTTGGAAAACCACTGGATAACCTTGGCCAACGTGCTGTAGCTCAGTTTCATGGTTTCACAGATCCTCTTGCAGCTTAAACCATCTTTTTGGAGAGCAACAATTCTCTTTTTCAGATCCTCAGAGAGTTCTTTCCCATGAGGTGATATGTTGACCATCCAGTGACCAGAATGAGGGCATTGCACCCAAAGCACCACAATTTAAACCTTCAACATGTCACACAACCTCATATGTCCCAGTCAAACAGACAAAAGCATGAACATGATGAATAAGACATATTTCATTGTTTGGTCGACCATTACCAATTGGGATGTGTACTCTCTTTTGTTGCCTCCCATTTTGGAAATGATGCGGCTTACTCTCGGATGTATCGGAGCAACAGGCCAAAGCTACTAATGCGGTGTCTACTAACTGGTTGGATGAATGGATCATGTGATGTTTTTGGCACACAGCATTGGTTTAGTCAGTGCAGTGACGACTGTTCTTCTTAGGCTCTCTGGCATGCAAGCACTCACGTTGAGCGACTTACAGCCCGCACTGGTCATTTTGGTTATTCACTCAAGTGCTACTAAACACATATTACAATTTGCACACACCGATTTTCAGTCGCAAATGCGAGTGAAACATTTGCACTGTCGAGCCCTTTAGTGCCTACTTTACAAGTTTGTGGGGGCAATATTATGGTCTGGGGTCACTTCTGTAGGTCAGATCTAGGTTCAGAAACAATATGTGCCCAAAAAATTAGGTCAGTTGACCACCTAAATATACTGGATGACCAAGTCTTTCCATCAATGGAATTTTTCTTCCCGGATGGCACGGTTTACTCCAAGATGACTATGCCAGGATTCAATGGGCTAAAATTGCAAAAGAGTGGTTCAGGGAGTATGAGCCATAATTTGTACACATGGATTGACCACCAGAGTCCAGACCTTAACCCCATTGAGAATCTTTGGGGTGTGCTAAAGAAGACTTCGTGTAGCAGTATGACTCTCCCATCATCAATACAAGATCTTGGCAAAAAAACTGGTCGTAGGTGTTTGGCTTACCTCCCACAACAGTGTGTGCATATAGCTTCAGAATTTATAGAGCTTCTCTCTCATTGATTAAACACAAAACCCTCAAGTGCGCAGACATTGATGTGCGAGGGAAGTGAAGCACATAACATGTCTGCAACGGAGGCTATAATTAAGCCGCGTAGAAAAATTTCTTTTTGTTAATAACGCTCATGCTCAATATCATTCTCTATTCAGCAGAGAAAGGGGAAGTTCAAGTCTCAGTAAAGACCGAGTAATGCCCTTTAAATTGTTAAGAATGATTAAGAGAGGATGTAAAGGAATTAGATGTGCGACTTTGACAGCAACATTGAAAAAAGGGGTTTATACAAGACGGGTTGCAGATATTGATTTGTAACGGCGAGCATGATTCTAATCAAACGCAATTGCTTGTCGGTTACTTACAGCCTGAGTATAAATATTCTCTTACAGCCACAGAATGTTTGTCAGTTTCATTTTTTAAAATAATCTTCTGAAGCACTAGCTCGCCTGTCCTCCGTGAAAAGGACATTGCTCCTATCAAAAGATCATCAAAGGAGTTGGAGTGACCTAGAAATGTTCCATCGTCGCTCAATTGTTGCATCTTCATTCAAAGAAACAGAATTATTTAAACTCATCAAATGAAGGCTAGAATATATGACTCAGAGCCACAGTGCAATGCGTATTTGTGCTTTCATAGTGTTTTCATTAGGGATTTATTTGCCTTTGGTAACTTTGATCAAATATCTCTTGTTATATCATATTGTGATTTGTTTATAGGCAATGTTCAAACAGCAGACTAGCAGCTCTCTGGGATGCTAACAGCTGTTTGTGCACTGAGCAGCAGTAAAGCGAACACAAGTGTCTAGGTCAGTTTAAGACAAGCATGGCTGTCATTTTTCTGCATAGTGGCCATATTTTTTTAACATAGAAATGAACTTGTTTGGTTATGTGGCCGGGCTTGGTCTTGCGATGTTGTGATCTCTGGAACATTGCTTGTGTCCCGCATTGCGATCTGAAAACGTTTGTGCATCTGTATAATTGGCTCCTAATGGACTTGTATTACTGAACATTCACTTGGCCAGCTAGCGGATGATGGGCTCCTCCACTACAGCTGAGTCCCTCCTGAGATTTTTTCTCCCTGGAGATAATTTTTTTTCCACCACTGCAAGAGGGTTTTTGACCCTGCTGGGACTTTTTTTTTTTTTTTACCTCAGGAACTATTTTCGGGACTTTGGCTCAGCACTTGTCCTACTGCTACTCTGTAAAGAATCGATGTGACAGTTCTTCCGTAAAAAGTGCTGCAGAAATAAACACAAAAATTGGAATATACTTATTTATTTCTGAAATAAGAACATCTAAAATGTTTATCAAATTCCGTTACGTCATGAGAACATCAAAAATGTTCATCAAATCCTCAATTTGTGAAGTCTTCTTCAGGAATGCCATTAGTTCACAGAATGCACTGTGTCACTAACTACATATCACACTTTCTACCCTCATTGATTTGGTTTACTGCAGTATTCATGCACTGCAGCTCACTGTATTAAGAGCAGTATTCATTATAGCAACTGTAGTCATGTAACCCTGGTAACTCTGATCTAGACCACAGGAGTGCATTGCCACTATGCATGAATGACGGCAGATTTGATAAAGCACTCCACTGCATCGCAAATGGGTCTATTCTCCCATGCGCGTATGTCGAAAAAAGCGCTTAGACGCACCTTCCAGCCTATGCTGCGTATTCTCCCCTCGACTTGAGTCTGCGCATTATGCGCCCTGAAGGCAGTTACGCACTTGGGGTGGAGCAAGGCCAAAATCTGTGTGTTTCTCAGGCAAAAAACACTTACACGTATTCTCCCCCGGGCTTACGTGCTTTTTCTGTTAAGCACAATTGAGGGCTGTATTAAGGTCAAGCGCCAACATAAGGCGAAATAGAGTATTGCGTTTAATGTCGGTTATAGGCCGAATTTAAACATTAATTTTATTTCATTTAAAGGTTGAGACATTCAATATTCGATTGTTCTTCCTTATTTCTAAACTACATTTCCCAAAGCCATAATAAATTATCAAATGAAATCATCACCTGATATTACGCAACAGCCTCTTCTCCAATTAATTCAATTACAAACGCATAGCAATTAATTAATACGAGTATACATAAGACCATCATTCTACCATGCCCTCAAAATCTAACACCAAAATGCCTGTCCTGCATTTGCTTGCATTCTTGTGTGACTGGTAAAGAGTGAGATGAGCGGGCCGAGCTCGAGAACGAACACGCATATATCGGCTTCGTTTGGACATCCTGGGACTAACAAACACCCGAGTGCAACCACCGCTTTCGTCTGGACCGTGCAACTTTTGCACTAGTCACACCTCTTTCATAAGGCCGCCTACATTCTGAAGTTAAGCGCTGTGGGTGTGATCGAAGTGCATAGGGGAGAATATGCGTAACTCAAAAGCGCTTAACTCGAATCGCGTAAAAAAGGACTTACCTGCAAATGGGAGAATAGACCCCAACGTTGTTATGTTCTTGTTCTGTCTTGCCTGGTGTCTGATTCTAGGTCCTGTCCCGCACTGCCATATGGAATCCTCCTCATGTCCGCGTTCCAGTTCACGTTTTGTTTTCTCGAGTGAATGCACTGCTTCTTTGCTATTGGCTGGCTGCAGTATTTCCATTTTCCTTCAGCGCTGTTCTGGTTTTGGTCCTTTCTAAGCTTAATGTCAATTTACTGTTTTTAGTTACTAACATCTACTAACATTTACAGGTGTTTTTCTTAGACAGGCACTTTAATAATGTAACTAATTTAGATAGGATGTTAAATCACATGATTTCCCGCTTTGATATTATTTCAGATTTTGCCTTACTTTGCCGTGCAACTTTTTCAGGCTTCCTACAATCTGCATTCATCATTGGTACTTAGCTGAGCACGCCCATTTTCTTAATGGGCTTGTTATGTCATTAAGCTTTTTCCAAAGTCTCTTGTTCATGCTTTGTTCCCTCCCTGTTCTGCTCAGGTGTTCCTCGTTCTCTCATCAGCCCTGTACCTTCTTATTCTGCGGAGGCTTTCCAGTTGGCAGTCACTCCATTGTTTCTATGCCTTTTCTCATGCTGCGTGGGCCATGCTCTTGCGAATATCATTGACTTTATACTACCGTATTGGTTTCAGCTCATTGAGTGTAGTTTTTTGTTGGCTTTCTGCCCTCCGCTATCCTGCAGTTTTTTCTGTTCATTTGTGATGTTTCTGTTGGCCCACATGCTTTATTTATTTGGAATCTTGTGTTCAATAAATCTCATTCTTTGGATTCACTACTCGCTATTGGTGTCCTTCTGCAAACATAACAAAAGTAAAGTTAAGAGAGAGGATTTGTTTTTCCCTGGTAGATTAAGGAGAGGTTGAGTCTCGGGAGGCACATTGGTGCTGTAGGTTGCACTAGTCTCACAGCTAGAAGGATGAGGGATGGAATCTGCCTTTGAGCCAGACAGGCCTTTTCGTTTGCAATCGGCATGTTTTGCCCGTGTTCCTGAGGGTTTGCTTGCGGTACTACAGTTTCGTGCACAGACATGCTTGCCAATATTTGTGTATGCGAGTGAATTCTGAGTGCATCCTGCAACTGGCGCTTTTTTTTGGAATATTCCAGTCCCTCACCCTTTGGATGCTGGGATAAACTCCAGCATCTCTGCAACCCTAAACAGGGAACCTGCAAATTTGATAATGAATGGATGATTTATCTGAAATCTTGTTCAACATGATTGAAAACCCCTCAAACCTGAAGTTTGGCTTGAATTTCAAATTAAATTAAAGTTGGTAAAAGCATTTTTCCCCCCATTTGGTTGAAAAATGTCATAAACATATTCTGTATCTGCTGGTTGCAGCACCTCACTGAAGCTGCATCTTACTGGCAGAGAGAGATTTTCAAACCTAGGATGCCATAGTTTTATTATCACAGCACTACATTAAATTGGAAACTATTTACATCTTTGGCATCATTTTATACACATTTCTCTGCAATTCAGCAGGACATATACTCAACAAAAAAAGTTAAGGAACACTCGATTTTCACCCAAGTATGCATAAATGTAAAAACTGAACCAAAATCACAAGCATTTTCAATGTCATTGGTGTTAATCCAAGACACAAAATGCATCAAAACATTTGATCAGATGATGTTGTTATTGCCCCCAAAACAGGGCATTCCCAGGGAAGACCAGAATCACACCAAACCCAAACCGTTAAATCAAAACGTCAATGTCCAAAGTCATTTCAATATCTTGTGTGGCCACCACATGCTCTCACTACAGCTTGACAGTGTCCCGGGAAGCTCACCACAAGAGAAAATAATCAAGAAAAAGCTCAGTGGCCCTTAAATTTTTTTGCTGAGTATATTTGGGATCATTAAAAACCTCGAAATTTCCAGTAGAATTTAAAATAGTCCTAAATTCCCTAGGTTTCAATACCTGCATTTGAGTGGAATTTCAAATGCAACTTTTCTGACATTTTAAAATTCCCAATAATACAACCCCAATCCTGAAACAGTTGGGATGAAGTGTAAATTGTGAATAAAATCTAAATGTAATGACTTTCAGGTGACATGAGCCAATATGTTACTGACAATTGTTGTGATTCTGCCTGTTTGCTATGTCTCTGCCCTGCCCTGCCCTGCCTTGCCATGACCATGTTCTGTTTTGCCGTGCCCTTGATCTGTTTACTATGTTCATATTTGGATTTTTGCTATGTCTGACTATTCTTTGTAATGTGTATTGGGATTTGGTTACTTTGATTAATTCATGCATCCTCTTAGTTTAGTTTTTCCATATTTTGCATTTTACCATAGTTTCTTTCCGGTCCATGTTTTGCTTTCCACCATGCATTGCACTTTGTCTTCCCCTGTCTGGTCTCTTGTCTTGTCACAGCTCACAGCCCCAGTATTGCGTGCCACTCTTCGGGTGATTTAATGGTTTCTGGATTTCAGCCTTCCTTCCAATCTCGTTTGCTTATTCCACTCTACTTTTCTATTTTTACTAATCAATACTAACAGTCTGTTGTTTTTGCTAAGATTACTAATCCAACTAACATTGTGTATAATACTAATTTACTAACAAGCACGAGGGATTGTATGGCTGCACTTACTAATTGATTAACAAGCTCTCAGCACTTGCCCTGTTCTAGTCTCCGCCTCTTGTCTCTCCCTAATCTCCTTTGTTGCATTTCTGTGGATTCACCACACCTGCTCACGCTGTCCTTTCTCTCATTATCTATGCACGTTAGAACTCCTTGACCGGAGCCGTATGTTTGTCAATAGGATTGTCTCATGATCCCTGTCCGCGTTTTGGCTTTTGCCTATTTTATGTGATTAGGTTCTCCCTCTTGTTCCACCCTCTGTAATTAGTCTCATTTCCAGCACCTGTGTTCTGTGTAGCATGTGATTCCATGTGAGTGTAGCATGTGAGTCTTTTCACAGCACTTCCTTGTCAGATCGCTTCCTCAGTGCCACGCTCCTCTTGCCTTGATTTCTTAGCGATACTTTTCTGACTGGACCGCCCGACTTTTTGATTTTTGGCTTTGTGATTTTGGATTTACCGTTGCATCTGTGTTTTTTGACCCTTTTTCTGCCTGACCTCGAGATCTGTTATTGCTGCCCTGGTTACAGTTTGGATTACGCCCATTGGATTCTGGCCTTGCTTCTCTGATATACACTCTCAAAAGAGACGTGTTGAAAATAACGTGATATCACTTTTCTTGTGTTATTTTTCAACACATTCATTCTAAGAGTGTACTTGTACCTTTGAACCAGACCCATTTTTGTCCGGCTACGATCACAGTGACTGCTGCCCTGGTTTTTGATCCTATTTTTGACCAACTGGATTTTGATTTTTGGAGTGTGGACTTTGTACCTTTGCCTTCTGCCCTGCGGGGGTCCTCCCCCTTTATTGATAAAGCCAAATCTACTGCATTGCTTGGTTCTTGTGACTGGTCCTGATTGCACCCTCACAACAACAGAACACCAATAACATTTCAAATGTTGAAACTGACACATTTTACATTTTTTTTTAATCCACAAAATAAGCTTATTTCAAATTTTCAGACTGCAAAAGGTCTCAAAGTTGGGACACAGGCAAAAAAGGGACGAAAAAGCAATTAATATACAAGAGAATCAGTTGAAAGAACATTTAGCAAGTAATTAAGTTAACTGGCATCAGGTGTGTAACAGGATTAGCTATAAAAGGGATGTCTTAGAGAGGCTGAGTCTGTCAGAAGTAAAGATGGCCAGAGGCTCTTCAACCTGTAAGGCTTGGGTAAAAAAATTGTGGAATACTTTAAAAACAATGAGCCTCAACGTCAAATTGCAGAGGCTTTGAAGGTGTCATCATCAGCAGTGCATAACATCATCAAAGTGTTCAGAGAAACTGAAGACCTTTCCTCAGACCCCACTGCATCACTCACCTGCATGATTCTGTCATTGACATTACTAAATGGGCCCAGAAATACTTCAAGAAACCACTGTCTGTAAACACAGTCCGCCGTGCCATCTATAGATGCCACCTAAAACTCTATCATGGAAAAAGGAAGCCATTGTTGAGCATCATCCAGACGCACCGCCGTGTTCTGTGGGCCTAGGCTCATTTAAAATGGACTGTAGCAAAGTGGCTAGGTGTGCTGTGGTCAGACGAGTTCAAATTTGAAATTCTTGTTGGAAATCATGGGTGTCATGTCCTCTGGGTTAAAGAGGAGAAAGACCACCCCTCCTGTTATCAGTGTTCAGTTCAAAAGCCAGCATCTCTGATGGTATTGGGATGCATTAGTGCATATGGTGTGGGACACTTGCATGTTTTAAAAAGCTCCATGAATGCTGAAAGGTATATAAACGTTTTAGAGCAACATAATGCTCCCCTCCAGACGACATCTATTCCAGGGAAGGTCTTGTGTATTTCAGCAGGACAATGTAAAACCACATACTGCAGCTATTACAACAGCATGGCTTCGTAGTGGAAGAGTCCATGTGCTGAACTGGCCTGCCTGCAGTCCTGATCTTTCACTGATTGAAAACATTTGGCGTATAATTAAATGAAAAGTCCGTCAAAGGAGACCCAAAACTCTCCAGCAGCTGGAAGCCTGTATCAAACAAGAGTGGGATCAAATTCCAATGGCTAAACTCATGAAACTTGTCTCCTCAATGCCCAGACCCCTCCACTCTGTGTTAAAAAGAAGAGGGGATGCTACACCATGGCAAACAGGCCGGTGTCCCTACTTCTTTGAGACCGTAGCAGCTAACAAATTTGAAATGAGCTCATTTTGTGGATAAAATTGATGCTATGTTATCTCTGTTCTATTGTGAATAAAATACTGGCTGGTGTGATTTGAAAGTCATTGCGTTTTGATTTTATTCACAATTTACACAACTATTTCGCAATTGGGGTTGTACAAACGGTTCATGTTTCGCCTATTTTCAGAGGTAATGTTTTTAGGAAATCCATTCATGAATAAAGAGGTACTTGGAATATATAAACTTGAAGCATATCTAATTTAAAAGTGAATCTGTGCTCTGAAGTGTATGTATAAATAATTTAGCGGAGGTGCAGTAAATTTGATCACAACTCCATATGCGCACTTCAACCATCTGTCATCCCCATGCTGTGATCAGAGAGGGAGAGTAGCTGGTTCTGGAAGTTTCTTCATTAGGTCCCTGAGTGTGGAATGAATTTTGCAATGTTCTAATGAAACATTTATCAGCATATCGACATTGTGCTCGGACCATCTTTGCGCTGCCTTCAGCACTGTAAAGCTCCATTGTAAATGAATGAGAGTTTCTATTTATTGCCCTTTTATGATAAAAGCAAACGTACTGATGTATTGTTTTAGGTTTTGTTTTGCATCTCTTCTGTAATTTGAATTATTGTAGTATCTCAGGAATCAAGGATTTCTTCGCTGCCAGCTTGAGCGAGCGCACGCAGTTCGCGGGTCTCCTCCGAGACGCACCCGTCAGCCACTGAGTCTTTTCACTCTGTAGTGACCATCACATCGCGCTCAGAAAGAGGGCGGACTTAACCTTGACATGTGGGTTAAATCCTAAATCACTCTGTGCTATCTTGTGTTGCTCACTCCCCCTGCCCATGAAGTTGAAGCCTGTCCCAATCCAGTTATAACCTTGTTGAAGTGGTTTATAACATGAATGTTCTGCATTCATTCTGATTTTCAGATGGCACTCTCCCTTTCCCAAAGCAGGATGATGGAAGAGATGTTATGTATAACAAAATGTGTCAATTGGTAGCCATGGTGACGACTCTCTACTTCTCCCAGATCGAGGTAAAGGCATCCAAAAGATCACATGTATATTTAACACCCCCCCTAATAAAGAGTGTCAGCTGTGAGGACAACTTCACTTGGAGTGACACTCAGTAGTGAAGAGCTAGTGGTCAGGGAGTGGTTTGGGAAAGAGATGTATCGTTTCACTCACTACGGGCGCATGAATGACCAGTAGCATGCGCTAGAGCAAGGACCCAAAAAAGTGTCCCTTTCATTACACTCAGGCCATGGTTGATATTGGCGTAGCCTCATTTTATTAACCACAACTGACGCCTTTACCGAGTGAGCAAACTCAACTAGCCAACAACCGCTAAAGGCAAAGCCAAGCCCCTTCTGAAAGCTTATTCAGAGGTACTACACTGCTTTGTTATTTTAGGTACTGCACCTGTCAGACTAGATTTAATAAGAACTTACTTGCACGCATATCTCTGTTAAGCTGAATGTTAGTTTTGCAAAATTTTAGGTATTCATTGTAGCATATTTCATTGTGCAAAAATTTGGCCTGATAACAAATTTATTTTAATCTATTTGAGTCTAGTTGAAACCAAAGATCAACTAACATTGGCCCGTAGTGTCCTTTTTGTTGTGACCCATTTATCGTTTTTTTTTCTTGTCTAGCTTTTTATCCATTTCCACCTGGACTCACAGTGTTGTGGCTTTGTCACTTGCTGCACTTTTTGCTTCGTTTTACTTTTGGAGGCAGTTTTTCCTGAAGATAGACATTACACACTCCCGCATATGTGAGTGCCCACAATGAAGTGATTGAGACTGGTGACTCTTAGACCAGACTTGAAGGACAAACCCAGTACAATTCACATTGATGACAGTTGTGAGCACATTTTAAAGCAGTTTCTATCCCTACAAGCATGAATGCAAAAACACATCAGTATGCTCCACACGGTCATCCAGCCACTCTTGAGGCTTGAGCGCTGTGTGCTAAGGTCTGGGGTTTTTCCCAAAAATGTTCTTCTCCCGTTAAGTAAATTAATTAATCAGTCATGTTATTCTGATTTTCCTCTTCATGTTAGAACTCATTAAACCAAAATCACGTTTCATCCTGAATCTTCATGGGTTTGACTTGCTCACGAAAAATGAATAAGTAAACCAACATCAAGTCTGCCATTGTGAAGCTAAGTTGTAACATGCTGAAATGTTGTGACATGCAGGAATCTCGATGAACACCTAAACCAGGCTGCTTTAATACATCCTTGCGAATCAGATTTGCTGGTGTGCAGCTAGTTCTAAAAGCAGATTCACAAAGCAATTTAACTAATATCATTATGTATAATTTCCACACAGCTCAGATAAAAACGTAATTAAACAGTGTTTTGAACGTGTGAATTTTTTTCTCTTGTTCTCAGAATACAAACAAGACACAGAAATGCAAAAACAAAACTTATCCAATTCCCAGTGAACACAAATATTACATTCCCATAATTAGTTGCTTATTTAAACACCCAAGCAGACTCTGCTTCTATTTTTTTTAAAAATCCAAACACATTTTGTCCTTGAAAATAACATACACATAAATCATTTTCAGTAAGCAGTAGCTTTTGCATTGGTACTGTTATGGCCCCAATTTGCTATTACATTTATAACACAACAGCAACAGCAAGGGATGACAAACACAGTTTTAACAACTAAAACACATTTAATTTTTAACAAAGACAAAGACTAATAACAACCTACAACTAAAGACCAAGATTGATAAATAAGAAAAAAACAGAAATAATTACAGTCCCTTTTTGGTGGGGTGGCTTGGTGATGTCCTGGATGAAGAAAATGCTCAAACACAGGCAAAGAAATCCAACAAAGAAACGTCACAGGTCTTGAACAGAATGGCAGGTCTGGTCATCTTCTTGCAATTTCTCCTACTACTTTACTGTCTCAATTCTTTTCCTTATATACTCTTTTGCAGACCCCACCCACATTTAGACCTCTTTTTTTTATTTTCTGAGACTTGCCCCAGACATGTCCAGGACATGTCTAAACATGACTTCAGTCTGACCTTAACAAAAAAAAGGTAAATACTGCCATCTAGTGGCCTATATTCACATTACAGTACGATAATGGCAGACTTTTTGATGCAAATGTCATGCGCATTAAGGGGTTATAAGCATTGCCAGAATTACCAGGTTTCCGCAGCTCACAACATACTGTTTTTTTTACGGTTCAGATATGGATTGATTCCATTTTTATTGGTTTAGTTCTGTGGTTATTTGCAACTTTCCTAGCATGTGTCTATCTGTCCCTGTCAGAGACCTTTGACCTCTAGCTGCCCCTGCTAAATAATTTATCCATTATTGTGATGGAACCACCTGCAGGCCGAACACTAAAAAAAATATCCCCTTGGAACTCATCAGGCAAGGTCATCTTCATCTTGCTTCTTACCCTTGCCTTGGAAACTGCTGCTAGTTATCAAGTAAGCAGACACATGTTGCTAATTAGCATTCACATTGATAGGAATTATCTCAGCTGATGCTATTGTAACTGTAGTTTAGAGGCTTGCTTCAAAGCTAAAGCATTTTTCACAGGTGCTGCCGATATTTTGTCCACCCCCTTCATGTGGATGGTTTAAATGGTAGGTGTAGAATAAAATGAAATTAAGCACGCTCAAATTTATATTCAGCATATTGTTAGTGCATGCTGAATCCTGGCTAAATTATTGTAATCTAATGAGAGGGACGGCACTTGATTTCATTGCAAATACGTATTTGTTTCAGCAAATCAAGCCGTCCTCGGCGTGCGCGGAAACAAAAGACAGTCAAACACTGTTTTTATGCTGACATTATTGAAACAACCTGCTGATTTTTAATGGAGAATTATGTAAAAAAGATGTTTGGATCTCTTTTGTTTTTGTGCTTGCAGAGGAAGCCTCTGTTTGCCGAAACATGCCCACGCTTGTAATCAAATCAAAACTGCTGTCCAGTTCGGTTTGGACAGCTTTTCAGCTTATTGCCAGTATTAATGCACTATCTTCAATTACATCTGAGGGAAATTTTTTGGTTTGGTGTGTCGTGCATGCACCAGTGTAACTGGGAGTGCCGTCCTTAACATTGGATTAAGTGACAGGTCTAACGCTGGTAGAGAATGAACAGCCTGGGGCCTCGATGCGTGCATGGAGAGGGAGTGTGAATGACTTCCTGTTCGGCATTCCCGCTGTCTCTCATTACTGGCACGCCATCCAACCGCCGTCTCTCTCGGCTGCTTGACAAATGAGTTTTATTGTTTCTGACTGGCTTAATTACTTATTTACTGCTTCTAACTGCGCACGGATAAAAATTAGCAACAAGCTGCTTTTGCAATGAGTCAGTGTGGTTCAGATGATCTTCTCAACAGCTACATGTTTTTTCTCTCAAACCGAAACACTACAATGCCTCAAGAGCAGGCCTTGGGGAGCGGTACTCGGTGCGGTTAAAGCAATTCCCGTCTCAAGACCTCCCGAATAAGTGTTGCTGCTGCTGCTGTTTTTTTGATGTGGCTTCCCCGTTCCTTGCTCCAAAGCGAAAACGCACTTTCAACCAGGCAAGGGGGAACACTTCAATCGACACCATTCAGTCAGTAATAGTGCAGAGTTGAGGAAATGTTGCATGATTAACCTGTATCATCACTGCCAGTTGCTTTCATGACTCGTTAGTGCTGAGAGTGGGGTAGATCAAAGTAGTGGAGTAGCATGGAGTGTCTGTCAGAGATACTGTTGAGATTTTTAGTTAAAAATGCATTCCTTATCACATGAGCAGGGAGGTCGAGCCAAAGATTTTTTCTTTTTTTTTTTACTGATTGAAATGAGGATTTCATAATTTTTTTTTTTTGTCATGGAAAGCATGAAAATGGCTTCTCTCTTTGTGATGAAAATGCACCATTCTGTATCTGTCACTGAAAATCTGTGTCACAGTGTCAAATGTCAATCATTCAGGTGTCCTAGATTAAAAAAGCCTGCCTCTATAATGGAATCCATACAGTTGGTGTAATTGATTTGCTGTTGAGCGGTCCCTAGGGCAGATACATGGGTCAGTTGCCTGACTCTGGTTGCCATCTCGAACTCAGTCGGGGTCCCTGTAGTGGAAGGGTGAGATGGACTCAAATGAGGTGTATTTTGAGATACTGTAAGTTCAAAAGATCAGATCAATGCTGCTCGGTCGGCCCTCTCGGCAAAGGCCACAGTTGTGGTGCAGGAGTGACCGCCAAGGCCTCAGATCAGATCCAACCTGTGTCGACAGTAGCAAGCTGCCTCAGGAGAGCAGTGCGTAATTGGCTTTGTGCTGCTCGGAGATATGGGACTGATATGTTAGAATGGCCATCGGAGCATTACAGAGCAGGGACATGTTCGGCTTTCCTCCACCCTCTCTCTGTGCATGTGAGGTTTGTGACCATAAGTGAAAGGAAGTGGCGGCTGACTGGAGTGCGGTTCTCTTACGAATGCTAACTTCCTGAATGATCTGCTCTCTCCCGAGACGGCAGCATCGGTCGCATGCAAGCATAACCACACATAGTTCACTGACTGGACATTCCAGAATTGGGTAGGATTGGATATACCAAACTGATTTTAGCAAGTGTTTGCCACTAACATGGCAATATGCCCCGCCGCCTCAATTTTATGTGTCCGTACGGATGTACAAACGGACGTACGTACGTACGGATGGACGGAGCTAATCGCGTGGCGGGGGATAAAAAGCAAGAAAGAAACAGTACTGAACACAAGCAATGAGAGTGGTGCTACACCGTAATGGTGCAAAAAGGTGAACATTGATCCTGTGTCCTACTGCACATTTGTTTGTGGGGATGCTTGTTTTTGTACTGTGTGTGCATTGTACTCTCTTCTCTGTCTCAGCTGCATAAGACACATCACATGGAACTACGCAGATGTGATTCTTGAAGATTACCGCCATATTTAATACGAGTGAAGGTGAGATTGACAAAGACTGGAACGTTGCACACTCCTAATGAAAAGCATTAAATTGGGAATTATGGTGAATAACTCTCTCCGGAATAAATCAATATTTTCGGGGTGAAATGGTTCCACGATAGAGTCGCGATTGCCACCCTACAGGTTGATTGGCAGTTTAGACTTTTTATATTTCTACATTTTTCCCCAAAGTTGAATTGAGCCAATGAAAAAAATATTATTAGATGATGGATGGAAATTGAGCAGCAGCTAAACCTTTTTTCATTCATATTTGGCAGCATAAATGCTGGAATATTACATTTAAGAAAGCTTCTGCGGGTCTGCTCCTGTTTGAATATTTTTCTATTGGCTATACAATTTGTTTGTAATTTTCTACAGTCATTATAAATCAATGTCAGCTGGTGAAATGGCATTTCTTAATATGAAGAGAATGTGTATGAATACAAATGAGCTTAAATATGGGTTCTCCAAAATCAAATTCAACCTCCATTGAATTATTTTGCACATTGAATATGGCAAACTTTGGTCAAAAATATTTTCATAGCTTTCCAGCGTTCCTAATTTTTCTGCTTTAATACTCGGTTGCATAGGGATGTAACGCCACTGTTAAATGTGCAGACAATAACCTTGTGCAGCAGTGTAATTAACTGACTCGTGATTTATGATTGGCAGGCAGCTCCTTGCTGCTGCTGTGGTCTATTATTGGCTGTGATTTGAGACCTGTATTTTATTAGTGGATGTTAGCAGTCCACTCAGGTCCTGAAAGTTCATACTTGTAGACCATTACTCGCAAGCTGTTCTGAGGGTGCTCGCCAAAGCAGACGTCAGCACAAATAATTAAACTGAACGACCTGGTCGAAATTTTTTTCTGTTACTTAAATTAGACTTTATTCGCGTAGGTCTCGCTGATGTGGGATGCTCTGACATGTAAATACGCACAGTGATGAATACTTCACTAGTGTCTTAGAAAGCAGCTCTCCTGAGAATCACCTGTGCCATTGTGAGTTAAAGACCGACAGTTCATAGGCAGCGTAAGCACTTTAAAGGGAGGGGATATTATTTTTTCAGTCATATATAACTTAAGTGTTTTTCCTCACTAGCAGACATGGAGTGAATCCTTGGTGGTGGCATTGACTGAATTATACAGATTAAACTAAATCTTCTCTAATGGAGGGTAATGGTACCATCAATTTCTGGAGGCCTTGCGGTTCTTGGTCACCATGTTATTCCAGTAGGGCCAGCGACGGAAGCACGGAGGGCTCTACAGAAATTCACAGGCTGTGGTGCTGGATATAAGATCCCTTAATTGTCTAACAACATAAATAAATAAAAAACTATATATACTTCTGCACATATAAACATAGGCTCTACGTCATCTTTTTTATTTTCTCCATCAATTTTTGGTTATTTAACAGTACCTTTAAAATAAAAAATGATACAAACCTGGTCTTACTGCCAATCTCCTTATTTAGGTAATCAGCCACACCTTAATCACCCTGAGTACAACTGGATGTGCGCCAGTAAGGCAGGGAAGGACCATAAGACTCCTTAAGAAATCGAGTACTTAGCATGATAGTAAATTTGTGGCTCAGTGCAAAGTACTGTACATTGAGATATCATTCCATTTGCCTCCTGAAGTATCACACCTAAGACTTCTGTCTGGGAGTACTGAAGTTGGGCGTTCAAATCCCAGCCTTGGTGACGGAACAGTATGCCCGACCTTGCCAGGGTTAATAGCAATCTGGCTAATTGCTCTCTAGCGGCCACTCCTGGTTGGCCAGGTGCTTGCAGGAGTCAAACATATACACTGACTGTGACACACACTGTGTTATCCTCCAATGGCATAGGCAGTGTTTAATTGGCGGCACGCTTGAACGGCGTAAAAAAGTGAGGGCCAGTTATTGTGTAAAAGGAATCGCACATCACAGCTGAGTCCCTGCGAACAGGTCGCTGTGGTGGTGTAAGCTATTTGGCTGAGTTCAGGGAGAAAAGGAGGAAAAATGAAAGATATCATTCCATTTCCTTCCATGAAAACAATGATTTGTACCAAAGGTTTGAGGTGCTAAAATGTGGTAAACTTCATGTTTTTAGAGAGTCTCTTTTGGCCATAGTCCACACAGACACTGGTATTTTTTGAAACGTTGCATTTTTGATGCATTTTGGCCTTTCCACCACATGCAAACTGCATTTTTGGTCACTGAAAATGGACATTTTTGGAAACACGTTCCAAAGTGAAGATTTCTCGAAATTCACTGTTCACTGTTAAGTGTGAACAAGGAAAAATGAGTTTCAGGCTGGTGACCTCAGAGAATGTGAATCTTATAGTGAGTTTTTATGCACTGTGATTGGCCTACATTGTCCAACACTGAATTATATGCTGGTCGCTCGCTGGTTTGGCATGCTTTTGAAAGCGCTTTAATTGTGTTTTTGCTCTTATGCGTGGATGGAGTTTTGTTTTTTTTTTGGAAAAGGAAGGTGAGAAAAACCCTATTTTTTAAAAATACACGTATGCTTGCTGACTAGGCCTTAGGTAACCCCATCATTTAGAGAGCTCAATTTTTGTTTCCTCAATGGCTGAATGCAGTAATTTGATGATTGTCCTGCGTAAAATCGACCTTAATAGTATTCAAAGATTTTCAGTGAATACTTGGAGCCCTGATTGTCATACATGTACACACTGCCTCGCCAAAGAAATTGACGCTGGGAAACAAATACATAAACCTATTTTACAGTGATTAATCTGTTTCAGCTGGCAACACTTTTTTTAACCCTGACTGACGCAGTGTGTCACTTCTCATTTCGGAAGACATATTCCATGGTCGTGGAAAAGATTTTACTATGTTTCAAGCGGGGCAAATTATTAGCCTGCGTCAGGCTAAGAGATTGGTGAAATCACTGTAGTTGGGTTGAGAACTGTCCAACACATTATTAACCCTTTGTTGCACAGAGTATGCGCAAATGCCTCCAATATGTTTAAAATTGGATACCCAATGTTCTTTTGGGGCTACTTGAAGCAATCTGTGGCAGTTTTGTTTTTGGGAAGGCTACTAGTGGGTGGTCAAACTGTCCATTATTTTGGACATTGTGCTTGTGGGTAGGATGCATACAGCCATTCAGTATTTTGGACATTATGTACGTAGGGTGACATCAATAGTATGAAATCAAAGAAATGTGGTTATTGATATGCATGCTGTCCAGTGTTCTGAACATGGCTTATTTCAGCTATTTGTCTGGCATGCATATAATGTTCAATATTTTTGACGGAGCATAAAATCAGGTGTACTCCAATACATACGCATGCATTACAAAGCTTATGTGTTTCACTATTCCTCCAACAAGAAAAAGATTGATCAAAACTTGAATAAAATAGGAATATTTTTGACTTTCATCAACTTTCCCCTTACTCGCGGATGGTGCCATTGTGATTGTTTGTGGTAAATCATATGACTAATCAGAGAAGCATCTACTGGGAAATCTCTGAACTAGAAATGTCCAATAAAATATACATTAAGTGTGTTTAGGGTATCTATGAGCCTAGACAACATATGTTCACAATATTGGACAACATGCACCAAAAAGGTCAATACCTGGAGGCATCAATTGGTAAACCGTCAACTATGCAGAGGAAATGGGCTGGGGAAAAAATCATGAATGATAGCGGTCAGAAATCACTGAAATGCTCAGTGAAGCCTCATCATAAATGATCGACCGTGGAACCCATGGCTCTGTTTAAACGTGAATGTACAACATGTGGTCTGACGAGTCCAGATTTAGCCTACTGTAGATCAATGGTTGCATCAAGCTATGAAATGAAGCCCACGAAGCGATGCACCTGTCATGCATTGGTCCCACTGTACACGCCTCTAGAGGCAGTGTTATGATTTAGATTAGCTTAAATTGGTCAGCTCTGGTCTCAGCAATGTTAGGCACCAATAAAATGAAGTCAACAGATTACCTGAATGTAGTGAATGGCCCATTTATTCCATCAGTGGACTTTTTATTCCCCTGACGGCGCAGCCATATGTCCGGATGACAATGCCAAGATTCGTCAGACTCAAACTGTGAAAGCACAAAGCATGATTCAGCAGCTATGAGTAATCACTTTCACTCCTGAATAGGTCATCAAAAGGGTCTTGACCTAAAACTATTTAGTCTTTGGGACGTGCTGTAGAAGGCTTATAACGAAGTTTGACTCGCTCATTGTCAATACATGATTTTGGTCTAAAATTAATGCAACTCTTGTCAGATATAAATGTTGTAAAAGCAAGGAAAGTACAGTCTGCACACTGTAGATTTGCTTCCAAATGGTCAATTTATTGACGTTTCGACCTCACGAACTCTTCTTCAGAATGAAGCCGGACAGAAAATCACTCCTATAAATATATGTTAAAACACCGCCTATGAAGATGATTGGAACAATAAGGCCTACACAAACGAGACCCTCTAAGAAATAAACGATTACTGGTAAAAATAAATCCGATTCAGTCATGTAGAAATAATTGACTGTAAAAAATTAAACCCAAGTACACACCCAAAAAAGAAAAAAAGGAAAAAAAAAAACATAAGACAAAGTATTATAGTAGCACATAGGCAATATAGAAGAACCCCTTAAATAAATACGTGGTAGTTAATATCCAATACATAAAGATTTCAGAAATAAATGTTGTAACATTGCATAAGATTGTCGAAACAATGACGACGAATGCTCGCCATGATCAAAGCAAATTGTGGTCCGACAAACATTGGAGTTTGTGGCCTTTTTTTGTGGCCAGCCAGTGCAGATCTTGGAACAGCTGCATTTACCATAACATAAAATCCCAACATGTCATTACTCCACTAATCTTATAAAACCCAAAACCAGTTGGCACGTGGTGTAAATCGTAAATGAAAACAAAATACAATGATTTGCAAATCCTTTTCAACCTATATTCAATTGAATACACTGCAAAGACAAGTTACTTAATGTTCGAACAGGTAAACTTTGTAATTTTTTGCAAATATTAGCTCATTTGGAATTTGATGCCTGCAACATGTTTCAAAAAAGCTGGCACAAGTGGCAAAAAAGACTGAGAGAGTTAAGGAATGCTCATCAAACAGTTATTTGGAACATCCCACAGGTGAACGGGCTAATTGGGAACAGGTGGGTGCCTTGATTGGGTATAAAAGCAGCTTCCCTGAAATGCTCAGTCATTCACAAACAACGATGGGGCGAGGGTCACACTTAGTGAACAAATGTGTGAGCTGATTGTCGAACAGTTTAAAAACAACATTCCTCAACGAGCTATGGCAAGAAATTTAGGGATTTCATCATCTACGGTCCGTAATATCGTCAAAAGGTTCAGAGAATCTGGAGAAATCCCTGCACGTAAGCGACAAGGCCGAAAACCAACACTGAATGCCCGTGACCTTCGATCCCTCAGGCTGTACTGCATCAAAAACCGTCATCAGTGTGTAAAGGACATCACCACATGGGCTCAGGAACACTTCAGAATCTGCAAGTGCAAGTTAAAACTCTACAATGCAAAGCGAAAGCCATTTATCAACAGCACCCAGAAACGCCGCCGGCTTCGCTGGGCCCAAGCTCATCTCAGATGGATTGATGCAAAGTGGAAAAGTTTTCAGTGGTCTGACGAGTCCACATTTCAAATTGTTTTTGGAAACTGTGGATGTCGTGTCCTCCGGACCAAAGAGGAAAAGAACCATCCGGACTGTTATAGGCATAAAGTTCAAAAGCCAGCATCTGTGATGGTATGGGGGTGTATTAGTGCCCAAGGCATGGGCAACTTACGCATATGTGAAGGCACCATTAATGCTGAAAGGTACATACAGGTTTTGGAGCAACATATGTTGCCATCTAAGCAACGTCTTTTTCATGGACGCCCCTGCTTATTATTTCAGCAAGACAATGCCAAGCCACATTCTGCACGTGTTACAACATTATGGCTCCGTAGTAAAAGAATGCGGGCACTAGACTGGCCTGCCCATTGAAAATGTGTGGCGCATTATGAAGTGTAAAATACGACAACAGAGACCCCGGACTGTTGAACAACTTAAGCTGTACATCAAGCAAGAATGGGAAAGAGTTCCACCTGAAAAGCTTCAAAAATTGGTCTCCTCAGTTCCCAAACGTTCATTGAGTGTCGTTAAAAGGAAAGGTGATGTAACACAGTGGTAAAAAAGCCCCTGTGCCAACTTTTTTGCAATGTGTTGCTGCCTGTACATTCTAAGTTAATGATTATTTGCAAAAAAAAAAATAAAGTTTCTCAGTTTGAACAATAAACATCTTGTCTTTGCAGTGTATTCAATGGAATATAAGTTGAAAAGGATTTCCAAATCATTGTATTCTGTTTTTATCTACGATTTACATAACGTGCCAACTTCACTGGTTTTGGGTTTTGTATATTCTCTTCCAGATACAGGATGTATGAAGGGAATATAGGATTCGTTGAGTCATAATTCTCATCTGGCAATTATTTATAATTGCAATTAGGCAATGCAGACATAATGTTGGTACATTAACTCATCTCTGAGAGTTTCTCATTTCTGGAAGGTACCAACATTATGCCTGCATTGCCTGATTTAAAAGAGTTTACCAACTGTAGGATCACTTAACAGGATGTGTCAGTGTTTCAAAATGGGTGGTTTGATCTCAGTCAATCTATTCATGCAGTCGAGAACACGCACCAGAGGT
Organism: Gymnothorax reevesii; assembly: GCA_029721435.1. NCBI lineage: Eukaryota > Metazoa > Chordata > Actinopteri > Anguilliformes > Muraenidae > Gymnothorax > Gymnothorax reevesii. The sequence goes on along the minus strand of CM056587.1, from coordinate 25,139,916 downwards.
TTGATCTATGTTTGGTATGTTTAGGTTTTTCTCAAATGCTTTGTTGAGAGTTTTCACATCACAGCCCACCTTTTTGAATTGTTTTCAAATGTTTCCTTGGTTTTCAAATGTTTCCCTTTTGCTACAAATATTTCGCAATATATTGGACTGGCCAATAGCATCCTTGATAACCCATGGGAAAAAATTATCCATGCACTGTGCGCTTTTCTAGTTGATTTTGTCCCATTACTGTATATTCAGTTCTAAAAATGTAATACAGTAGTAAGTATATTCAAAATTTTATAGTTTAGTTTCACTCATCTCATTTCACAGTCCTTGAATGCAAAAAATTATTTTATTCACCCTGTACGTAAACAAACAAAACAAATGGCATCAATTTTCCTCATGTAAATCAGATTTAAGGAGAAAGGAAGGTCTCCAAGAGTGGTCGATTAGGTCTTAATGTCAAACAGTTGTTATGGCCCCAATTTGTTATTACATTTAAAACAACACAACAGCAACAGCAAGGGATGACACACAGTTTTTAAAACTTAAACACATTTAATTTAACAGACAAAGACAATAACAACTAACTAACAACTAATGAACCTAAAGACCAAGATTGATTAGGAAAAAAAAAAAGAAATATTTACAGTCCCTTTTTGTGGGGTGGCTTGGTGATGTCCTGGATAATGAAAATGCTCAAACACAGGCAAAGAAATCCACAAAAGAAATGTCACAGGTCTTGAACAGAATGGCAGGTCTGGTCATCTTCTTGCAATTTCTCCTACTCCTTTACTGTCTCAATTCTTCTCCTTATATACTCTTTTGCAGACCCCACCCACATTTAGACCTCTTTTTTTTACTTTCTGAGACTTGCCCCAGACATGTCCAGGACATGTCTAAACATGACTCCAGTCTGAGCTTAACAAAAAAAAGGTAAATACTGCCATCTAGTGGCCTATATTCACATTACACCTCCATTCCAAAAGGAAAAAAATTTTGACTCATAAAGGCAAAATTTTTCTTTTCAATACAAAATGGTAAAGTGAACACTTGTCTATATATACATATCATACACATTCAAACACGGGATAAGCAATCAGCAATTACATTGTCTGTACCCTTCACATGCTTAATTTCCAAGTCAAACTCCTGTAAAATCAAACTCCAATTCAACAATCTCCGATTCTTGTTTTTCATCTTACTCAAAAACATTAACGGATTGTGGTCAGTGTACACAATCATTGGCTTTTGTCCTGTACAAACATAAACCTCAAAGTGTTGTAAAGAAAGGACCAGAGCCAACAGTTCCTTCTCTATTGTGGAATAGTTCCTTTGGTGGCAATTGAACTTCCTGGAGAAGTATGCCACGGGATGCTCAATGTCATCAGAGTCACTTCTCTGTAGGAGCACAGATCCACAAGCTTGGTCGCTAGCATCGACCGCGATGGAGAACGGTTTGTTGAAGTCAGGAGATTTGAGCACGGGGAAGTGACACAGCAGAGACTTCAGGTGATTGAAGGCTCTCTGGCATGCATCATCCCAGGTGAACTTTACGCCTTTCTTCAGTTGGTTAGTTAGACTGAGAGCAATCTCAGCAAAGTTCTTGCAGAACTTGCAGTAGTACCCGATCATTCCAAGGAAGCGGCGCAAAGCTTTTTGTTGTCAGGAACTGGAAAGTCCATGATGGCTTGGACTTTAGCATTTATGGGTGCCACCTTACCCTGGCCTATGACGTAGCCAAGATAGGTGACAGTAGCACAACCAAAGTCACTCTTGCTCAGGTTAACAGTCAGGTTAGCCTGGGTCAGGCGCTGGAACAACGTCTCCACATCTTTTAGATGTTCTTCCCAGGAGTCACTCCATGTGATCAGGTCATCGATGTACGCACCCGTGTGTGGCAATCCGGCGATTGTAGACTGTATCATCCTTTGGAACGTGGCTGGGGCATTTTTCATGCCAAAGGGTAGGACTTCATACTGGTACAATCCAGATGGTGTGGCAAAAGCAGAGATGCTCTTGGCCCTCTCAGTTAAAGGCACACGCCAATAACCCTTCAATAAATCAATCTTGGTCAGAAACTTTGCTTGCCCTACACTATCAATACAATCATCAATCCTAGGTATTGGAAACACATCAGTTCTAGTTACAGCATTGACTTTCGATAATCTGTACAGAATCTAGTACTTCCATCAGGTTTTGGAACTAGCACACAGGGTGAACTCCAATCGGAGTTGGAGGGTCTGATAATATCATGTTTTAACATGTACTCAACCTCTTTCTCAGCAATCTTTCTCTTTTCAGGATTCATCCGGTATGGATGCTGTTTTATTGGTTTGGCATCACCAACATCTACATCATGAGAGGCTATAGTAACTCTCTTTGGAACATCAGGAAACAAATTCTCATATTTCTTGATCAACCTTTCAAACTGATCTCTCTGTGAGGGTTCTAAGTGCTGGAGTTTTACATCAAGATTTTGCAATACTTCAGTGTTTGACAATTTACATGAAAGAACTTCAGCTTTAATTCTTGGTTCATCATCTTGAAACTCCCCCTCATCTTCACACGTTTCGACCATTGGAGAATCTGAAGTGACAGCTGCAACCCTAGCATTTCTGTCATGATAAGGCTTTAGCATGTTAATATGACACAATTGTTTTGGTTTTCTCCTATCTGGAGTCTTCACAATGTAATTGAGATCATTGAGTTTTGTCAGAATTTCATAAGGACCATGAAATCTAGCCTGCAATGGATTGGACTGCAAGGGAAACAACACAAGGACCTTGTCTCCTGGTTTAAACTCACGGCTTCTAGCCTTATGATCATACCAAGTTTTCATTTTTCCCTGACTTGATTTCAAGTTCTCTTTGGCAAGGTCACAAGCTGCACGCAATCTTTCCTTGAACTTGCCAACATAGTCTAACAGACTGATTTGCGGCTCTTCCTCTTGCCATTGTTCACTCAATAATAGCAAAGGTCCTCTCACTTCATGACCAAACACTAGCTCAAATGGACTGAATCCAGTAGACTCCTGCACTGCTTCTCTAGCTGCAAACAACAGCAAATGAACCCCTTCATCCCAGTCTTTCTCATGGTCATAACAATAAGTCCTCATCATTGTCTTGAGAGTGGAATGAAACCGCTCTAAGGCACCCTGACTTTCTGGATGATAGGCACTAGAAAGAATCTGTTTTGCACCTAGTTCATACACAACCTGCTGAAACAATCCTGAAGTGAAATTGCTACCTTGGTCTGACTGAATTTCCCTGGGAAGACCAAACAACGTGAAGAACTTTATCAAAGCCTTCGAGATTGCAGTTGCCTTGATGTTACGTAGAGGTATGGCTTCGGGGAATCTGGTAGATGCACACATGATCGTCAACAAGTACTGATTTCCAGATCTAGTCTTGGGTAATGGACCAACGCAATCAACAATGACCCTAGAGAATGGCTCCCCAAATGCTGGGATAGGCTGCAATGGAGCTACAGGTGGGTCTAACTGGTGTTTTCCAACTACCTGACAAGTGTGACAGGTTTTGCAAAAGTTGGAAACGTCTTTCCGAAGCCCAGGCCAAAAGAAGTGTTTCATGATCTTATCAACAGTCTTGTTAACACCAAGATGACCTCCTAAAGGTAAACTATGAGCCATTGTTAAGATCTCATTCCTATAGACCTTCGGAACAACAATTTGCCTGACCACTGCCCAATCTGCATTGGCAGGGATATCAGGAGGGCGCCACTTCCGCATCAACACACCATCCTTGAGATAATACCCAACTGGAACTGCATCTATTTCTTTTTCAGGAAGGGCTCTCCTCTTTAGTACACCAATTTCAGGATCATTAGTTTGCTCCTCAATCAACCGCTTTCTGGACAGAGACAAGTCTCCAGACACATCAGAATCACCAGACCCATCCGGCTGGCTGAATAGAGAACTGATAAAAGTATCTGATAAGTCCTCAAACGGAGAAACCATAGTAGGCCAATCAGAGTCATGAGGCGAACCACCTGAGTCCTGACTATTCAATGTACTGGACGGCACCACAACATCATCTTCTTTAGCCTTCTTGGCCATAGCACGAGTCACTGTGCAAGAAGGATACAGAGATGGGTCCTCATCCCCATTTTCAGTGCTCGGCTGTGAAGTAAGATGTACAGGGGGAACTACTTTGCCCCCAGCCAGGTCATTGCCTAGCAACAGAGAAACACCCTTTATAGGTAGACTTGACATAAGTCCCACCTTTACCTGTCCTGTAACTAAATCTGACTTCAAGAATATAGAGCGCAGGGGTACAGATACAGTCCTCCCTTCAATACCTTGTACAAGTATGAAATCCCCTGAAGCGGTCCCATCACGTAACTCCAAGGAGTCCATCAACAAAAGTGACTGAGAAGCTCCGGTATCCCTTAGGATATATATGGGGACAGGAGTAGTATGCTCATTCAGAGCCACAAATCCCTCTGACACAAATGGAAGAAATTCCTCCCTCACGAAGTCAGCTGTCTCAGGCTTTTTAGCCCCACATGAAGCAGGCAATTTAGCAGATCGGTTATCTACTACAGGGGTTACTAACCTTGTTTTCACAAAGGCATTTGGTTTGGTATCTTTTTCTTTTTCTTTCTTAGCTTGAAGGAACCAACAGTTAGTTGTAACATGACCAGATTTCTTGCAATAACTGCAAACTAGACCACTTTTGTCACAGTCAGCTTTCACACTTTGATCAGACCTGTTACTGGATTTCTGAGCACCATCACCAGATTTGTCTTTGTCTTTGGGTGAGGAATCTTGGGTATCACCATAACCCTTTTTCTGAAATTGGGACCATTTATTGTTACTGCTAGACTGAAATTTGGACTTATGTGTGAGAACATATTCATCTGCAAATTTTGCAGCTGATTGCAAGTTCAGTGCTTGCTTCTCATTAAGGTAGGTCTTAATATCATCCTTAACACAGTTCTTGAATTCTTCAACTAACACCATCTCTTTTAGTGAGTTGAAATCATCCTTGACCTCCATAGAAGTACACCAGCGCTCAAAGCAAACCTGCTTCTCATTAGCAAATTCAACATAAGTCTGATTTTCAGATTTCTTCAGACCTCTGAATTTCTGTCGGTAAGCCTCTGGAACCAACTCATAAGCTCTCAAAATAACCTTTTTGACAACCTCATAATCAGAGGAATCATCTGCAGACAAAGCCGAATAGGCTTGTTGAGCTTTACCCTTGAGGACAGTTTGCAGCATCAGAGGCCAGTGTTCCTTTGGCCACTGGCAACTCTTTGCTACCTTTTCAAAACACTGGAAATAGTTGTCAACATCCTTTTCTGAAAATGGAGGCACCAGTTTTACCTCCTGACTGGCACAAAATTTATTTTTAGTTTCAATTTTAATTTTTAGTTTCTCCATTTGGAGTCTTTCTTCTCTATCCAACTTCTCTAATTCAAAATCTCTCTGTCTCTGTCTCTCTCTTTCTGCTCTTTCCTCTTTCTCTCTCTCAAATTCTCTTTGTTTTTCTTCTCTTGCTAATTTTTCTAACTCAAACTGCCTTTGTTTTTCTTTTTCTTCCCCCACAAATTCTCTTTGTTTCTCTTTTTCCTCCCCTTCTTTTTTCTCTTCTCTTGCTAATTTTTCCAACTCAAACTGCCTTTGTTTTTCTTTTTCCTCCCTTTCAATCTCTAGCATTTTTAATTTAAGTTCCATTTCTATATTTGGATTTTCCACTGGAAACTGTTCCAGATCTCCTGGTGCAAACACATTTTCATCAATGTAATATTCAACTATCTCTCTAGCCAGTCTTGCTTTTCGCATGGCTGGTTTCACCTCTGTCAGCTCTAAATGTCTGCAAATTTCTAGCAGTTCTGTCTTTTTAAAAGACTTCAAAACCCCTACGGTTGGTGATGCCAAGAAATCATCCATTGCTGTTGTCAATATATATGTATTCAATTAAAAAAAAATTTTACAATTCGAAATGTTAGATTTTTAATAAATGACTCACAAAATGGTCTATCCCGGACGAGCCCCCAATTTGTTATGGCCCCAATTTGTTATTACATTTAAAACAACACAACAGCAACAGCAAGGGATGACACACAGTTTTTAAAACTTAAACACATTTAATTTAACAGACAAAGACAATAACAACTAACTAACAACTAATGAACCTAAAGACCAAGATTGATTAGGAAAAAAAAAAGAAATATTTACAGTCCCTTTTTGTGGGGTGGCTTGGTGATGTCCTGGATAATGAAAATGCTCAAACACAGGCAAAGAAACCCACAAAAGAAATGTCACAGGTCTTGAACAGAATGGCAGGTCTGGTCATCTTCTTGCAATTTCTCTTACTCCTTTACTGTCTCAATTCTTTTCCTTATATACTCTTTTGCAGACCCCACCCACATTTAGACCTCTTTTTTTTACTTTCTGAGACTTGCCCCAGACATGTCCAGGACATGTCTAAACATGACTCCAGTCTGAGCTTAACAAAAAAAAGGTAAATACTGCCATCTAGTGGCCTATATTCACATTACACAGTCAAATACATAAGTTGGTATTGATATGTGTTATCGTTTACCCCCTGTCTCTTTTTAACTTGTAAATTCAGGTCATTATCTAAACTAAATGATTCTTTGTCAATACAATTTCAGCAGCATCCAACAAAAAGACTTGAACTGTAGAATTGCATCAAATTAATCATTTATAAAGTACTTGAATAACATCCAGCTCCCTGTGGTGTCGAATATTTGTATCATCAAAAGAACATAACAAAGTGGATTCCTTCAAGGACATTTGTGTCATCTTTTGGACATGAGGCTCACAGGCTGGGAGAGGCGGTGTCACTGAACTGATACTGGCAACATTGGTGCGGACGCCAATGTATAATGAGGTTTTGCCCAGGAATTTAAGCATGAGTTAATTAGTAATTTCAAGTGCGAGAAGTCATAATTTCTTTTATTGATCACACTTTTATGGTGCCCTCTTTTTAGAAACTGTTTTATCTTTGCTTTGAAGTATACAGTTTGGATCACTTCTCAGTTTTTGGTAATAATCTTCATTCCATATTCTTTTCATTTCAGCCACACTGGTGTCCAGGGGCGGTGTTAGACCTGGGATAATATCCATCCCTTTATTGACAACAATTAGTCCTGGCTAATTCTAGATGGCTTTCCTTTAATAACACTTTTTCCAATTCAGGAATAATCAATTGGCAGTTGAAGACACGGCTTTTCTCCCCCAAGCAATCTAAAAACGACAAAATAATGGGCTACATTCTGCACAGAAAAATAATATAATTATAATTAGGTCTATGCACCGGCATTCGGCGCCGGCATTTCAGAACTCTTCAGCGAATGAAGGTAATTTTGGTGACTAGTATGTGGTTTTGTCCATTTACATTTTTCAATCAGACAGCTGTCTATTTTTTATAGAGAGTTGCATGACCATGCTGCAAAAACAGGTGTACGTATCTGTAGAAATTACCTTCTTTTGCTGAAGAGTTATGTAACATACATTTCCTCTTGTATAATTTGGCAACATTGTTGTTCAAAAGTCTTCAAATATCTATCAATGGAAGTCTATTGCTTACACAGAGGAACAAATTGTCTTTATCCCACAAAGGAGAAACTGGTGGTCTCAGATTGAAAAGATGGGAAAAATCTGGTGTAGGCCCATCTATAACACATATTCAATGTTTATATTAATTGGTATGGCGATCTGATCGTTTGAAAAACATCTTTAAAGAATATTTTACCTTTTTTTAACCTTGGAAATGTATAGATATCAAAACAAATTTAGAGTTTCAGCTTCATTTGTTGTTACAAAAGAGAGTCCTTCAGTGCAGAAACTCAGTTCATGGGAGTGAAGAAACTCAGTTCATGGGAGGTTAATGTCTTGTTGGTTAGGTTAATTACATTCGCCTCATTAAGGACCTGGTCCTTCACCTTGTTATGAGTGCATTCTCCTGGGTAAATTGCTTCTCTTTTCTGCTACCAGCACATTCATTTCTCATCTGTGTCCTGGTCCTTGCCCTTGGTGATACTAGTCTCTTTCAAAAACCTGGCAATAGGGGATCTGTAAGATGTGTACATCCAGGAAAAAGTTAAGCACCAACCAGTTCTAAAAACAAGTAATGCTTGACCAAGGGGCAAAATTAATGACATCAACAAACATTTCAGAAAATTTTGTTTTTAATGCGGTGGTGCATGAATTTTGCCCCAGGTATATAAAATTGCCAGGTGATGAATTAGTCTGTCTCTGGCTTCTCAGGCTCTGCGGCTCCTTCTTCTTCTTCCTCAGTTTTGGTCAGAAGTCTGCACTTAACACAGTCTTCGGGAGCCATTTTGTTTTCCTGTTACCCATCTATGTGTGCATTGGTCGGACTGTCCGTCTCACTATCAAAAATATTTTATTTGCACTATATCTACTGAAGGACTGGAGCGATTTTCACCAGATCAGATGAAGTAAATCCCGCAGAGGGTAAGTGAACTGACTAGCTCTTGGAGATCATCAGGTCAAAGGTCAAGGTCGCAAAGTCGATTGTATGTGGGGGCCAAAGATCAACTTCAAGGGCATATGAAACCATGGCTGGCGGAGGCATAGTAATCAACACTGTGTGTGTCATTTCACCTTGACTTGTGACATCATTACTTTCTCTGTGCATCTCAGATGCCAACTTCAAAAAACTCTACTTATGGACTATTCGTTCCATTCAATCTATCAAACTTTTTTACAGACTCTCAGTCCAACAGTTGCAAAACTGCTCATTATCCCTACAGCATGAAATCTTTCTCTGGACCTGCAGACCTCCTGGTATTATCTCCTTGGAAAAATGTTTTTACAGTGCTTCACTCGGATGTAGGTCAACTGGGGTATCTCTTTTTTATTTGTAATTCTTCTCTGGATTCTGTTGCTGTTGCAGGGAGGCGGTTCGCATCAAAAATGGTCTTACACTTGCTGGGAGCATCCAAATATCATTGTGTATTCAACAACGTCTGTCCTTTAAGTTACAGGCAGAGTTTACAGAGTATCTTCCAGAGGAGTTGCTCTGTTTTTAGGGCAGGGAATTTCCTGAGGAGAGTGAAAATAAGACTGCTCTTGTGTTTTAAATGCCTTGAGAAAGGTCAAATGACCAAAATGTTGACAGAGAAAAAAATAAAAATGCAGACTCTCTGTGAGCCACTCAGCAGCCCTTGTATAAAACCGCTCTATGATTCTCAAGAGCTCAGGAAATTTTCTGGGTGCTCTCATAAACTCATAGTTAAAAATAGGCATCCTGTGCTTCCATTGAGGGACCTTTCCAGGAAGATCTGGTTTGCTGGTGAAGTCTGGGGACTTTAATCACCTGCCATTGAGGCTTCCATGAAAAATTTAGAAAGGGTCCCTCGATGGAGACCAGCAAAAGGATACATCACAGATAATATGGACTTAATGTCATTGTAATCAGTTAAAATCTTAGCCTGAATCTGAATTTATATCGAGCGTGAGATCAAAACTGTTGATATAAACACCATCTTTAGTCCCTAGTTTACAAATAATGTGGTCTATCATAGTAAGCTGAATTTTGCCACCCAAATATAGCTCCACATGGTCTGTATTGTACCACAGCTTGGAAAAATAGTCAGAAACTGACACTATTGCATTTCCAGGATGACCAGTGCAGTGCCTGTTCAAAACTTGTCTGTTTGGAATGGGCTAGTCGCTTGGCCTCCAATATTGATACCAGCTGCTTTCTTAAGAACCACTCGGCCAAATGACCACACTCTTGACAGTACTCTACCTTGGGGTCAACAGCAATACTCCTGCCAAGTATAAAGTCCATCGGATGAACGGTTGTCCAAGAAAATTGAAAGACATGCAGATGATGGAATGATGGAAACCCCCTCCATTTTAATTGGATATCCCGGTGGTCATGTAAGGACATAGCCTGAAAGGGACCAGAACTTCCCCATGAATCGCCTGCGAGGACCTACATCTCCACCATCACTCAGCTTTCAGCAACGTTAGATGCACTGGATCCATTCTTTGTGAAATTTTGATAGACCTCTGCAGTCCATCAAAAGTTTGCTATTCTGTGCAATGTAACTCCAGTCTTTTAATTGCCATGTTAATTTTTTTTCTTTTGTATTTGATTTACTTCTTTGTACTCTAGTATCCAATTTTAATTAAGCTGAAGGCATAAAACATTTAGATGGAACAATCCTCTGATGTTGGATTCAGTCTTTAACTCAGCGTAGAAAACGCCTGGTGTTTGTCGAACGTGTTATGAGCTTTCATGCTTTCCTTCACGCTCGGTACGGGCCGCTCTTGCCTGTCAAAAGCGACATCACACAATTTTGCAGAGCACTGCTGAATATACAGTGCTAGAGCAATTGCTAATCCTATATTAAATCCCACCAAAGCCTGTGCAGTAAGTAGCGTAAATCCATATTTTTGTGTTTCCAACTGGCATGTTCTGGGCTGAGAAATTTTGATCAGTTTACAGTGCTGTGAAAAAGTTTGTACCCATTATTTTCTCTGTTTTTGCATATTTGCCATGGGCAATAATTCAAGAGCTTCAGAAAAAAAATGCGATGGACCGCGAGAAGCCATGTACGCACTTTACTTTCATATCAAGCAACCCAGCCACCCTACAAACCATTGATACAACTAGCATTCCTTGAATATAACCCTCAGTCAATCTTACAATCAGACTGAAGTTGTCGACAAAAAATTTCAATTTGCTATAATCAATAGAAATTGTAGAAGTATATGTTAGTGTGGAGAATGTTACAAAGCCATGAATAAGGGTTGGGACAGCAGAGAATCTCCGTGTGTCATTATCTCAGGATGGGTGACTCATGGAACAGTGGGAAATCTTCCCTAGAGGGACCAGCCTGCCAAAATTCCTTCTGGGTTGCAGTAAAAACTCAGCCAGGCAGTCAGTAAAAACTTGGAGAGAATTTCTAAAAATGCTGTTCTCTCTTGCACCTGTCCTCTAAGATGAGTTGGCGGAAATTCCTGCTCAGTGATTCAGATATCAAACTCATTTTGTTAGGTATTTCTGCTAAAGGTTTTGCAACCACTTCTAAAATTGGGAAATTATTTTTTCAGTCTGGACATATGGGTGTTCTGCCACATTTTTAGATAAATCAATTAAAACATTTATTTTCTGTGAACTCAGGTTCTGTTTGTCCAATATTACATTTTGTGTAAAAAGTCTGAAACCAAATGTGAAATTGCTCAGTAAATCGGGGAAGGGGTAAATCCATTTTATTCCTTTATTCCATGTAGTCTTTCAATACAGTAAGACATTCAGATAAACATGCAGTAGAGTAAATTTGTGGCCATGAAAACACGAGGCAGGCAAGATGTTAAAATATATCACTCGCATTAGTCAAGCTGTCGCTTCCTTTCCGAGCTCTGTCTTAAAAAGCACGGCAGCCGTCATGAGCCTGCGACGGGCTGACAGCGATAGCTGTGCAGATGTCTTCGAATGCTGCTCTCAAGCTTACATATTGTTCTTATTTATTCGGCTCTGAGTGCGACTGACCGGGATGTTTGTATGGGGGGAAAAATGGCGTTCAAATACTGTACATTGTAGAAATGGCAGCGTAATTCTGTTCTGTCTTGATGCCTTTCATAATGGTCTGCTTCCGCATGTGTTACTTAGCAGCATCGGATCTGAGCCTGTCCTATTCACCCAACATCATATCCTGACCTTACTTACTCTAGACAGGTTGGATGGGAATCAAATTCTTTTGTCGATGTTAGTGAAACATGTGGCGAGAAACATTCCTTCAACAGTAGCGGTGGTTGTAGCAGCAAAGAGTCCAACAGTATACAGTGCCACGATAAAGTATTTGCCCCATTCCCAGTTTCTTCTATTTTTGCTTATTCATCATTTTTCAATGTTTCAGATCATCCAAATATTTATAGTGTACAACAAAAACAACACAAAATGTAGCTTTTGAATGATCATTCCAGTTATTGAACGTCAAGTAATTCAAAGTCTATATCACCCATGTGAAAAAATAATTGCCTCCTCCCTAACCTGATAACTAGTGGAGTCAAACATTGTGATCACTCGCAATGAGTCTTTGACATTGCAGTGGTGGAACTTTTGTCCTCTGTTTTGCAGAATAGTTTTAATTCAGCCAAATTGTAGGATTTTCAAGCATGATTTAAGGTTGCCTGCTTGTTTGAGGTTGTCCCATAGCATCAAAATCAGATGCAAGTCAGAACTTTTACTAGCCACTCCAAAACCTTGATTTTTTTTTCTCTTGAGCCATTCTGGACTTCCTTGTCTGCTTCAGATCATTGTCCCCCAGAATAATTCAACTGCGCTTGAGCTTTAAGTCACAACCTCATGGCCCCACATTCTCCTTCAGGATTTTCAAGTTCATACAAGTATGTTTTTGTAGCACAGTCACTCAATTCGCAGTAAAAAAAATATCCCTGTCCTCTGGAGGGGAGCATATGTTGCTCTAAAACCTTTATATACCTTTCAGCATTCATCGTGCTTTTTAAAACATGCAAGTGCCCCGCACCATACGCACTAATGCATCCTCATACCATCAGAGATGCTGGCTTTTGAACTGAATGCTGACAACAGGAGGGGTGTTCTTTCTCCTTTTTAGCCAGGAGGACACAAAGCCCATGATTTCCAACAAGAAGTTCAGATTTGGACTTATCTGACCACAGAACATTTTGCCACTTTGCTACAGTCCATTTTAAATTAGCCTTAGCCCACAGAACACGGCGGCGCTTCTGTATCATGCTCAATAATGTCTTCCTTTTTACATGATAGAGTTTTATGTGGGATCTGTGGATGGCACGGCGGACTGTGTTTACAGACAGTGTCTTCTTGAAGTACTCCTGGGCCCATTTATTAATGTCAATGACAGAATCATGCTGGTAAGTGATGCAGTGGTGTCTGAGGGTCCAAAGATCATGGGCATCCAGTATAGGTCTTCGGTCTTGCCCCTTACGCACAGAGATTTTTCCAGTTTCACTGCATCTTTTGATGTTGTTTTGCACTGTCGATGATGAGATCTTCAAAGCCTTTGCAATTTGACGTTGAGGAACATTGTTTTTCAAGTATTCCACAATTTTTTTACACAAGCCTTCACAGGTCGGAGGGCCTCTGGCCATCTTTACTTCTGAGAGACTCAGCCTCTCTAAGACATCTCTTTTACAGTCAATCATTTTACACACCTGATGCCAGTTAATGTAATGACTCGTAATGTTCTTTCAGCTGATTCTCTAATATATTAATTGCTTTTTCAGCCCTTTTTTTGCCTGTGTCTCAACTTTTTTGAGACCTGTTGCAGCCAGAACATTTGAAATAAGATTATTTTGTGGATAAAAACTGTAAAATGCCTCTGTTTCAACATTTGAAATGTTATTTATGTTCTATTGTAATGACATATTGGCTCATGTGATCTGAAAGTCATTGAATTTTGATTTTATTCACAATTTACACTTCATTCCAACTATTTAGGAATTTGGGTTGTAAATATATGTATGATCAAATCATCAGCCTACCAACCAGCCTGCAAGGCACTAGTCTCTAATTTCAGCCTGGGAGGCACTGATCTCTACAATCAGCCTTGAAGGCATCTGACTGAATATTATCAGAGATTATACAATATGAAATCAACATTAGCCTTCTAACCAGCCTGTAAGGCACTAGTCTCTACAGTCAGCCTTGAAGGCAGCTAATGTTTACAGCAACTTGCAGTTGAAGTTTTTAAGAAGCTAAACTAGACAGCTTATTAAACAAAATGTCTCACAAGTCGGCCAATTTTATGTTGCAAACAGAGTTATACTTGAAGGTATATTGTAGAAGTGTTTAAGTTTACAAGTATGACCTGTTTAGCTAAGGTTAGGTGTAGAAGTTAACTGTGAGACAGAAAATTAGCACTTGTCTGCATTGGTTATATAGCTGAAATATCTAACGTTAGCTCACGAATCACGTTTCTTTCATGAGAAATGCATTCTCAGGATTAAATGCATTCGTTTTTGACAGTATTGATGTTCTTGAGCCCACTTACCGAGTAAAGGCTTCCGAATTGAATTGGCTGCCCCGTGAGCGGATTGGTTGTACTCTAGCTCGCATTCTGATTGGCTGTACTTAGGGGCAGTGTTTACGCAGCCTGACAGGCTGAGCAGCCTGGAAATCGACGTCTGAAGGCAACTTCACCATGGACCAATATAAAACATCCTTGAACTTCACCCTGCAGCGTGGTATTTCATTCATTACTTCCACCTGTGTTTGATTCTGGGTCTCGCGAAACTCTGAGTGAATGCATTCTCTGATAGGTTCATTACTAACCCATACTAACAAGCACTTATTTAAGGGTGATGGTATATATTTCGTCACATTGTATTAACCTTAATTAACTCATTAGCGAGAGCGAGTGTTTCTAGCTTTTGTAATTCCTTCCTAAGCTTTCCCTGATTAACTGCGTTTAAAGCTGTGCTTTCCTTTGCTTCTCTCGTGGGGCTTTTTACTCGTCTCGTTTAGATTACCTCAGTGTAAACTGTCTAGCTTGAATGATGGTCTCAGCGTTTTGTCTCGAGTCATTATTGTTAACCCGGTTCTCGTTTAATTGTTTTATTAATCCCATGTGTTTCTGTTCCATTCGAGATTCCGTTCCAAGTCCCCGCCTACTCTCATGGCTATATCTGTGGCAAAGTGAGAAGCAACATCATGGAACTTTGTTAGACTCATCTCTGTATTGTGAAATCTCAGCTCCTGTGCCTTCCCAGTATTTCGTTTGTGTTTTCTCTGAGTCTTGTATTTTGCTGCACCCTCGTCTTGTCTGCCCCTTGTTTAAGTCGCCCAGTGTTATCGGTCAGTTTAGTTAGGTCCAGTTTTTGTTTTTTTTTTAGTTTAGCCACTCCTTGAGTGAGTACCTTTGTTTCTGCCTGTCTTGGGCAGTGTATCTTAGTTTCCTATTCGTTCAGTGCACGTGCACAGTGTTTTGTTTCTGGCCTTTTTGCCATCTTTCCTAGTGTTTGATGTTTAATAAGTTCTTTCATTCTACATCTGGTGTTCCCCTGCCTACTAAACACAAATGTCTTCATGACAGGGGAGGTGAGTGCGATGAGTCTGTAGTCATTGTAGTCAGAGGGATTACTCCTCTATGGAACAGGCACCAAACAGGAGGTCTTCCGGAGCCTAGGGACCTTCTGTAGGATCAAGCTAAGATTGAACAGATGTTAAAATATTCCCCAGCTCTACAGCGCAGGTCTTCAGCAGTCTTGGGCAGATGTTATCAGGCCCCAGTTCTTTCCCTTGCTTCAGCCGACCAAGCTCCCTAATGACCAGAATTGGCTGGAGCAAAATGGCCACTGATGTAGAGGAAGATGGAGGACAGGACTCTGATGTTGATGTAATAGGTGTGTTATGCCTGTGTTATGCAAATGGGAGGAAGGGGAGAGCAGCCTTGGACAATGGGAAGGGAGGGCTGGGGCAGAACAGGACTGTCAAATCTGTTGAAAAACAGATGTTCAAATTATCAGCCAGATTCTGATCATCAGGCAGTGAGCCACTCCTCTGTTTCATGCCTGTGATCTTACGCATTCCGGCCCACGCCTGCTTTACTCCATCCTGCTGTAACTGTTGTTCCAATTTGAGTCTATGTGCTTCCTTTCCCTCAATCTTCACTAAGTTCCTTCTGTAATTCTTTGATTTTATTCCTGCCCCCGTCCCTAAAGGGCTTTGAGACTGTGGGTAACCCATGGTTTGTTGTTGGAGAAGCGACAAATTTCCCTGGATGGCATGATATTGTGGCAAAAATTAATGTAAAAGCTAATGCATTTTGTTAACCCATCAATATCATCCCCATACTCCTCCCTGAAAATATCCCAGTCTGTCTCAAAACAGCATCTTAGGGCTTCCTCAGCCTCAGAACACCAGCATTTTGCTGTTCTTATGGTGACAGACAGCCTCTTAATTGTTGGGATATAGGAAGGAGAGAGATGTACCATGTCATGGCCTGATTGGCGAAGAGGGAGCAGTGCCCCACAAATATGCATTTTTCACATTAGCATATGAGGTCCAAAGTTTTACTTCCTCTGGTAGCACAGTCCACAAACTGTTTAAAAGTGGATAGGGTGTTGGGGAGCGATTACATGGTTGTACTCTCCAGACGAAGATGAATGCATCAGGATACCCAGCCTGTTGTCTCGCGATAGTTGCATGCACAACGTCACAAGCCACTTCCGCGTTAGCAGACGGAGGGATGTAAACAACAAAGGCTATCACCACCCTGAACTCCCTCGGTATGTAATACGGTCTTAAGCTGACCGCTAACAGCTCGATGTCTCTGGTACATACAGTATCTCACGAAAGTGAGTACACCCTTCACATTTCGACTATTAATTTAGTATATCTTTTTAAGGGACAACGTTACAGAAATGAAAACTGAATATATTCTAGAGTAGTCATTGCACAATAGGTGTAGCAGTGTAGATTTACTGAACAAACAGTCACTATTTCCAAAATGGGTGGCAACAAAAGTGAGTACACCTCACCGTCAACATGCCAAATTGTGTCCATTGTGTCAATATTTAGTGTGACCGCCATTGTTGTCCAGCACTGCCTTGATTCTCCAAGGCATGGAATTCACCAGAGCTGCACAGGTTGTTGCTGGGATCCTCCACTCCTCCAACATCACGGAGCTGGTGGATGTTGGACACCTGCTGCTCCTCCACCTTCCTCTTGAGGATGCCCCACCAGTGCTCAATGGGATTCAGGTCTGGAGACAAACTTGACCATACCATCACGTTCAGCTTCTTCAGGAAGGCAGTTGTCATCTTGGAGGTGTGTTTCGGGTCGTTATCATGTTGGAAAACAGCCGTGCGGCCCAGTTTCTGAAGGGAGGGCGTCATGTTCTGCTTCAGAATCTCACAGTGCATGTTGGATCCATTATTCCATTAATGAAGTGCAGCTCCCCAGGACCAGAAGCACTCATGCAGCCCCAGACCACGATGCTGTCAGCACCATGTTTGACTGTAGGCAGTACACACTTGTTTTGATACTTCTCACCAGGGCGCCGCCACACATGCTGGACACCATCTGAGCCGAACAAGTTTATCTTGGTCTTGTCAGACCACAGAACATGGTTCTAGTAGTTCATGTTCTTGGACTGGTTGTCTTGGGGATGATATTGATGGGTTAACAAAATGCATTAGCTTTTACATTAATTTTTGCCACAATATCATGCCATCCAGGGAAATTTGTCGCTTCTCCAACAACAAACCATGGGTTATCCACAGTCTCAAAGCCCTTTAGGGACGGGGGCAGGAATAAAATCAAAGAATTACAGAAGGAACTTAGTGAAGATTGAGGGAAAGGAAGCACATAGACTCAAATTGGAACAACAGTTACAGCAGGATGGAGTAAAGCAGGCGTGGGCCGGAATGCGTAAGATCACAGGCATGAACCAGAGGAGTGGCTCACTGCCTGATGATCAGAATCTGGCTGATAATTTGAACACCTGTTTTTCAACAGATTTGACAGTCCTGTTCTGCCCCAGCCCTCCCTTCCCACTGTAGGCAGTACACACTTGTTTTGATACTTCTCACCAGGGCGCCGCCACACATGCTGGACACCATCTGAGCCGAACAAGTTTATCTTGGTCTTGTCAGACCACAGAACATGGTTCTAGTAGTTCATGTTCTTGGACTGGTTGTCTTCAACAAACTGTTTTCGGGCTTTCTTGTGGGCTAGCTTCAGAAGAGGCTTCCATCTTGGCTGACGGCCATGCAGACTTACTTTGCGCAGAGCATGGCGTATGGTCTGAGCACTGACAGGCTGTTATCCCACTGCTACAACCTTGATAGCAATGCTGCCAGCACTCTTCCGCCTGTTTTCTGAAGCCAACTTGTGCACCTGGCACAGAGCACGAGGACTCAACCTCTTCGGTCGACCATGACGAGGCCTTTTCAGAGCAGAACTCGTCTTGGAAAACCGCTTGATAACCTTGGCCACCGTGCTGTAGCTCAGTTTCATGTTTTCACAGATCTTCTTGTAGCTTAGACCATCTTTTTGGAGAGCAACAATTCTCTTTTTCAGATCCTCAGAGAGTTCTTTCCCATGAGGTGCCATGTTGACCCTACAGTGACCAGAATGAGAGCATTGCACCTAAAGCACTACAATTTAACCCTTCAACATGTTACACAACCCCATATGGCCCAGTCGAACAGACAAAAGCATGAAGATGATGAAAAAGTCGCGTTTCATTGCTTGGTTGACCATTATCAATTGGGGTGTGTACTCACTTTTGTTGCCATCCATTTTGGAAATAGTGATTGTTTGTTCAGGTATTTGGACAGTGCAGTAAATCTACACTGCTACAAATATTGTACCATGACTACTCTAGAATATATAGAAGTTTCACTTCTGTTGCATTGTCCCTTGAAAAGATATAATAAATTAATTGTCAAAATGTGAGGGGTGTACTCACTTTTGTGAGATACTGTATCTGCTCTTTAATAGCAGCGTGCTCAGGGTTGCACCACTTTTCTTTGACCAGTAAAATAACCCCCCCTCCTCTCAGCTTACTGCTGGTTGTAGCGTCTCTGTCCGCCCGTACTGTCCTGAAGCCGATCAAACTGATCAAGATGTTCGTCAGCCACGTCTCAGTCAAGCATATAATGCTGCTTTCTCGATACGGTTTCTGGCCCACTACAAGAGCCCAGTGCATCTTCATGCACACCCTGTTCAGGTAGATCTTTTTCAGCCAATCAGCATGAAGCCCTTAACTGGATCAGGTGTGAAAGAGTAGAGCTGGAGAAAAAACCTGCAGGGCAGGGGGTCCTTGAGGACTGGGTTGGGAACCATTGGTGTAAGTTACTCGTGTTCCAAGAAATGAGGGCAGCAATGTCAAGTAAAGGACACAATAAATCATGGACAATTTCATGTGATAAACTGAAGTCTGAAACAGCGCTTGGCCAGTGTTTAGCCCATTTAATTATGTCTCACCCCTGGAGGGAGAGGGGAGACATATTGTTTAAGGCGCGGTTCCGCTTGGCGTTCATCTTCGTGTTCGCGTTCGCGTTCCCACTTAGTCTCCGGGGTGTTACTCCTAAACTGTTTGCATGATGTTAAATCTTAGCTGACTTACTACTCAGGTCCTGCATTGGTGTCTTTTGGTATGTGCCTGTCTGTCCGTCTGTCTGTCTGGTGGGTTTGGCAAGGAAGGGGGCCGGGGGGAGGCGTACGTTTTTACGAGTAAAAACACATTCTAGTTTTCATATTCCATCCATACTTCTCATTGGGATTCTTCATATAAGTTACATTGTTAGAGTTTTATTCTCAAAGTCGAGGGAAATGTGGTTTAACTTGGATATTTACTTTTGAAATATTTGAAATATGCACCGGAGTTTTATTTGAAACTTGGATGGAAACTGAGAGGACTGTGCTGTCTCTGAGGAATTTAATGTTAGGAAGACAAGGCTGGATGGTTCTTTCCGCAGCCCTGCTCCTATCACTGCATGGTCTAATGTGATTTGCTAAGTGTCTGGTAAGAGACAGGCTCGAAGTGAGTTGTCAAATGTGTCCCTTGTGCTTGCACAGCTGCGTACAGGAAGAAATAAAGTACTTTTCTTTTTTTTTTTTTTAAATGTAATGGGCTAATGAAAATGCTGCAGAATCATTGCCATTCAGGAATGCAGCGACACAGGTGTCTGCATCAAGATCTCTTAATGATTAGTTGTGTACCACTTACTTCAATACATTTGTGTGGGCTTATGTTAATTTTTACACATTTCAAAACAAAATTAAAATAAATTCTCTGGTATTTTTTTACTGGTCTCCTGGCATCACCGGTCAGTCACTTATCAAATCTGGATAGTTGTCGATGCAGGTTGTCAGCCATCTTGCACATATGACATAAACACAGCTTCCTTGAGTGGCCTGCAAATGGACAAACAATATAAATTGGGTGTTCTCAAATGTGAGGAATTGGATGAAGAAATCAATAGATTGAAGAAATTAATTGCTTCTTGCATCCCACTTACAACAAAAGAGAGAAAGAAGTTCAGTAATTTCAGTTTTGGTGGTTGTTGCCCTTTGGTCATTGTGGACAAACTGGATCAGTACATCTCTTTTCTTTTTTGCTTGGTGTAGTGGAGGGTATATGCAGGTATACAGACCTACCACTTTTTCTGTCAATTTACATTATACCCACTGTGGTGGGAAAAATATTCTTAAATACTCTAAAATCAAGGTATTGACATAATCACAGTTCAACAGAAAAAACAGAACCTCCTGCAACCTGCTCAAGGCCGGCTAGATGAGCTAATCTTCCGGAATGACCATATCAGTAGTCAACCAACAAGTGGTGTCCACCTAAAGACATCCCACCTAAAGGAATGTGCCAAAAGGTCAATAAATATGGGGGTTCGGACAGCCGGAGGTCAGTCGGTGTGGGGTGACTGATGAAGAATGGATGCTGTGTGGTTTGCGCAGTCCAGCCTGGGGTTTTTTGTGCTTCTTCTGAATGGATTTACAATAAACCCAATCGCATCAGACTCTGGAGATTGTGTCCATTTTTTGGAGATAGATTTACAAGGGTCAGTGGAACAGTTTTTGCACTTGCTCGGGCTAAGTTTTGTTTTCCTATGACACCACCTAATAGGCAAAAATCTTTTGAAACACGTAGGACAATATATCCACTTTCTCCTTCGTGACCCACCAATTTGCCTAAAATGAGGATACTGTTATGGCCCCAATTTGTTATGACATTAACAACATTTACGACAGCAAAGGATGACAGACAAAAATTTTAAAACTAAAACACATTTCATTAAACAAAGGCAACTAACAACAAACTACTCTACTCTACAGACCAAGATTGATTATATACAAAAACAGAAATATTTACAGTCCCTTTGGTGGGTTGCTTGGTGATGTCCTGGTGAGGAAAATGCTCCAACACAGGCAAAAATCCACAAAAAGCTTCACAGGTCTTGAAAAGAGTGACAGGTCTGGTCAAATGTATCCTTCTCCTTGCAATTTCTCTTACCACTTTACTGTCTCAATTTTACTCCTTATATACTCTTTTTCAGACCCCTCCCACCTTTTAGGCTTTTTTTTATTTTTCTCTGGGACTTATCCCAGACATGTCTAAAACATGCCCAAACCTATCTCCAGTCTGGGCTTAACAAAAAAAAAGGTAAATACTGCTATCTAGTGGCCTCTATTCACATTACAATACCCACTTCTCCAGGGACCTCTACTCCCCTGATCACAGGCCTGCTATTGCTGCTATGGAGTTCATATTTGCAGAATAACAAAATATGAAAGATTACAGTGGGTACCAGTGGAATGTACGGACCGAAGTGCTGAGTATTCATGTGCTTGTGTGTGCACGTGCGCATGTGAGAGAGAAGAGGTGAGAGCAGGAGAGCGCTCTCATGGATGTGCATAAACTAAATCAGCTTTATATATGAAATATATACAAATATATGGGCCAAACCCAAATCTCTCGCCCGCCTTTGATTGAACCCGTGCTTCGCACCTGCTTTATGCTCTATGATTCGACCGGAGTTCCTTCGTATTTTTAATTACATTATGCATTGTATGGGGTGAAATGCTCAAAATCCTTCTGATCTGTCACACCAAATGTGGGTCTGATTTAATTGATATCAGTTAACTGCTTTTAATGGTAGTATTCAATATTTTCATAATTGATTTTTGAATGCATCTTTGCCTCATAGAACTCTATTAAATGTGCCTAAAACCTTTGCACAGTGCTATACAGTACATGCATGCAAATGTGTTCAATAACTTGGAATAAGATGGTTATAAATAAAAAGAGAAACATCTGTACTCAGGTTTATAACAGGCCATTGAAACTCAGATAGGGTTACAGCGCTCGTGTTCATCAGGTTGGCTTGGAAACGTCGAAGCCTCATTTGTTTCATTTCCTTTTATTTACAGAGCTGTGAATGGAACTGGGCATGTATTTAGCTCGTGATGTCTTTATTGGCATGCTGTTAGACACACATGTCCATAAATCTGCATTCAACCATAAATCAAGCTATTTCCTTGGCTGAACACGGCGAGGTGTAATTACAGACCTACCGGCCTAGTCAGCAGAGAGCCCCATTGGAAACTGGGAGAATGGGTGTCACTCTTTGACGGATGGTTTTATTTGCACTGAATACCTACTACAAATTTGCTGCTTACCCAACAATAAATCAGGATAAATCTAGTTTCCTCTGGAATTTATTCACATTGGTTTAATATCTGTGTAATTCGGTGCTTGGTTTTGTGTTTCTCTTCATGTTGTGAATGGAGACTGAAGGTATTCTACAACCTGAAATCTAAGAATGATGCAATGAAGTGGCCTTTATCTTATTTAGCACAACCTCCATTGCTTGATTGATAAATTTATCAAGGAATACCATGGAACAGCATCTGGCACTATTTCTTGCTGAGCATGAATGGTGGTATGTTCAGTGCAAATTAATCCTGTTTTTACTTCCAACTGGAAAATGCATTCCATGGATCAGAGAGATTTTGCGAGTCGTTATATTGTGAGTGCTAACATAAGCCTCTCGTGCTGGAATAAATCTCTGCAAATCATAACTTCTCAGGCAGCAGTATCACAGGGAAACTCCACAAAGACTTCCCTTTCCAGTAGTCTGGCCTCATACAATTATATAGTGTATTTAGTTGATGGTTGCCATGGCAACAAAATTGCTGGCTAATCCATTGCTCTGTAATTATGGTAGTGTGTGAAAGCACGGTAGTTGTGAATGTTTGTATTTCATCTCAAGTTCAGAGGTTATGCTCTCAAATGTAGAACTTTATTTATTGTGTTGTAGCGAAAATGCTAACACTGTAGACATAAGATGCTTACAGACATCGCATCATGGTAGATATATTTAGCTCTGTAGCAATAATATGTACCATTGTATGCACTGGAGTTGGTTGCTGAGCTAGCAGTAATTACAGTATATTCAGCACACTGAGTTCAAAGAGGACTTAAGCATACTACAATGTTGCATTTCTGAGTTAAATCTCCTGAGTAGACTTTTGTTGTGATTCTGGTTCTGCCTTGCCATGCCTTTGTCCTGACTGCCATATGTGTATTTTGATCCTTGCCATGTCTGACTATTCTTGAGAAATATGTATTGTGATTTGGTTGCTTTTTCGTTCATGCATTGTCTTATTTTTGGTTTTCCATGTTTTACTTCTCGCCATGGTTTTATTCCGGTCCATGTTTTGATTTATTCCATGCATTGCACTTTGTCTCCCCCTGTCTGGTCTTTGGTCTTGTCTTTGCTCACAGCCCCAGTAATGCGTGCCACTCCTTCGGGTGATTTAATGGTTTCTGGGTTTAAATCTTCCTTCCCGATCTCGCTTACTTCCTTCTCCTTGCTCTTTCTATATTACCAACACATACTAAAAGTTTGTTGTTGTTTTTGTTAATAAACTAACCAAGACTAATATTGTATATGAGACTAGCTTACTAACGAGCACTCAGGATTGTATAGCTGCACGCACAAATTGATTTACAAGCTCTCAGCACTCGCCCTATTCTAGTCTCCGTCTCTTGTCTCTCCCTAATCTTCGCTGCTGCATTTCAGTGGAGTCTCCACACCTTCTTAGGCTTTCCTTTCTCTTAGGATCTGTGCACGGTAGAACTCCTTGACTGGAGCTGTGTATTTGTCTATTGGATTGTCCCATGATCTCTGTCCGCGTTTTGGCTTCTGCCAATTTCATGTGATCAGGTTCTCCCTAATGTGTTGCTCCCTTGTAATCAGTCTGACTGCTTGCACCTGTGTTCTGTTATCATGTGACCTCCCTGAAATGTATATAAGGTGTCTCTTCACAGCACTGCCTTGTCAGATCGTTCTCTCATGCTAACTTGTGCCACGTTCATTTCACCCTGTTTTCATCGTGATTATCTTTCTGACTGGACCGTCCTTGATATTCGATTTTTGCTTACTCCCTGTACCTCGCCGCCTTCTTATTTACTGAACCCTTTTAGTACAAAACAACTAGTTTTTGTGATTCATGCCCTGGTTACAATTTTACATTTCGCCCTTTGGATTCTGGACTCTGTACTGTTGCCTGCTCTGTTGGGGGTTTTCTTCAGAAATAAAGCCTCCTTTTTGTATTTTACTGGTTCTCGCTCGTGGTCCCTTTCATAATGCCTCACAATTTTACTGAATATTTTACTCTGTATGTTAAACAATTTATTTTGACAATAGATAGGGATGAAATGCATCAAAACTGTTCATAATTGTGGATGAAGGTGTGAAAAAAATCAACGGCAAAAATTCTCACGATGCCATGATTTACTGACTGCAGATATTAGGCCAAGCGTAGCTCAAGGCAGTAATTTAGCAGATATTCAGCAGAAAATTTAGGCCTATTAAACTCATCCTGAAAAGTTCTGCTCGGCAGATCGGTGCCATGGGGTTTCGTCAAGTGTTTCATGCTCTTCCATCTGAAATTACAGCCTGGTAATTTAGCTGCAAAATGGGATTTGGCTGTTGAAGGTTTGCCGTAATGAAAAAATCTTGCCGAAGCAATGAGGTACATTGCTAAATATGATTTCGCTGACCAAGTGAGAATGGATTTTACTATACAGTCTGGTCCTGGAACTGCTCTCATGCATGTATATCAAACCAAGTCCAGGGGTTCAAAATACTGCCATGTGTTCCCTTTCACTCAACAGAAGGTGATTCTATTATTCAGGTGTAGCCTCTGGCTGAATAATTGCACTAATCTGCAAAGCAACACGTGGGTTTAAACAAAATACTGGGCAGGAATACTACTTTCTGGACCTAGATGCAGTTTTGCGAATGAAAGACACTGCTACAGCTTTGACATTATATGCTGTGCTACAACTTTAGCCCTCAGAGTGCTGAAATAAATTTTCAAAAAAAATTATAAATGAACTTATCTTGTGCTGTTGAAAACCTATCATGTGGCAACTTTTTTAACAAGTCGCCACATGACAGGTTTTCACCAGCTTTGAGTTTGATGTCTTACATCATTAAGCATCATTGTATTTAGGGCTCTAAGGGTTAATGTAGTCCGTGAAGCTTATAGAACTAAGCATCTGTCGTGTATTGTGTTGCTACACACTGCCCACACACTTAGAGCCCTGCTCTCAAAAAGACACATAATTATCCCCAGGCAATGCTTTGTGGTGTGTGTGGTTAAGAGACCAGCTGAATTAAAGCTTATAAAGTGTTTGCACACCCCAGTATAGCAGTGCCCCCCCCCCCCCCAATTGGAAATTACTGTACATTATGCTGTTGTGCACTTAATTGCCATTAGCACTTGCACTTGGAAAACTGCAGATAAGAGAGAGGTTTTGGTCTGTTGTTTTTCAAAGCATGTCACTTTCATTAAGTACGGTGAGTCAATTAAGAACTCATTTTAATTGACTAATTTTTCTGGTCTGATATTTCATTGTAGCACAGTACTTGGCAGTCAAAAGCCTGGTGATGCATGGGCTTGTCCGAGATCTGGAAGGCTGGTGTTTCAGTGGTTGTTTGGAGATCAGTGTCGAAACTGGGCCCAGTGGCAAGGCCCTTAATCTCTTACTGCCTCAGGGAATATCGCACTCTCTGTTCTCAAATCAAAATGTGAGTCGTCTTTGATAAAGCATAACCTGAATAACTGGAATGAAATGTTGGAGTTGCTTTGTACAAACACAAAAGAAGCCTTTCTGACTTGGTAAAAAAAAAAAAAAAATTCTGAACATCATAAACTTAATATTAGGCTCGCATTTTCAGCAAAATTATGCACCAATGAAGTCTGTCTCCATGGATGCATGCAGTACATAGCAACCAGTGCTTTCCTGGTACTGACCTCTGTAAAACATGTCTTGTTATCTCGACAGCGCATATAACCACCTTGTGCTCTGGTGCCAGTATCTCTTCAAAATACATTCTCATTTATTTCATGTCCTTATTATGGAGAAAGCCCATTAGTGAGTTGCTGTTCCTTTTGCTTCAAGATAGCACTGTGATTGCCCATAGTGCAGTGGGCATTGTCCCCTTGTGCCATTAAGTGATAAGGTGATACCTCTGATTAGGCATTCTTAATGTAGCAAAAGATGCGTCGCCAGAGATCAGCACTGTTTATAGATAACGTTAGCTTTCCCGTTCAGTCTGTACGCTGTTTTGTAATTAGAGGGACTTTTATGTCAAGCGACTTTCTTCCACACACTGAAGACTGCTTGCTGATACGTTTGCGGATCATTCTCCTGCTGCTTTAAAATGAAGAAGTATTTTTGGCATAGTGCATTTTTTTATGTAAACTATCCCTTTCTGGTGATGATGAGTTTTACAAACCATTCAGCCATTATTTAGCTGTTGTGTGTGATGGTCTCTTCAAGTTCACATTTTTGCTCTGTCTGCGCATGAGGTGGGGTTTTGTGATGAAGCTGATGAGTAGAGCTTCACCAGAGAACCAAACCTGTAACCTACCAGCTATAAACCAAGCTCTCCAGTCAACATAGCCTGTACGGGCAGCCCATGGCCCACATTGCTTCAGGATTAGCTGCGATCAGTGCAAACAGTCGTTAGTCCCATTGAATAAAGGATTTTAATCTCCCAGATATTCCTTGGTGGGACGAATCGGCGAACACTGGTCACACGCTGTGTGACTTGGCTGACAGCTTTTCCCTTACCCAAATCATTGACCAACCTACTCATATTAACCCCTTTCTGCAGATGTAGATGCTTGCGTCAATAGATATGCGAATTTAAGCACTTAGTTACAGTACTCGACGACGAGATGGCACCCCGGATCAGCAATTGAATATTCACAAGCAGGCAGAGCTGAAACGCGATTTAGAGTATGGAGAAGTTCCCTCCAATCCCTGTTTTTCAGGAGTAGCATGAATTAAACTCCTCAACTAAGCCTGATGTGCAAACTGGTCAATATCCTTGCCCATAGAATCGATCCAGTAGTTTTAAAAAATTATCACTTGCGACAGAAAAAAACGTACTCTGTTGCAACCATTTTAGCTACAGTGAGCCAGCAGTATTCCAATTAGTGGTTAAAAAAATACGTTTTGGAAAGCAAAAGATCCGACTTAGTATTGATTATTGTAGTATTGTCTCACATTCTACTGTTAATTGCAGTCATCACACACAAAATATGCATAGTTCCCTCCCATGGATTAACGCGTATATTCCTCTATTGACAAATTCAGAGCTCCCTTCTATCCACCCAAGTACTGGTGTCGATAGCCAGTCACTCAATTATATACTCAGATTCATCTGCGTAACTCCACAGTTATAGTTCACGCCCTCGTGAAGCTTCCCCGGTAACGATGTATCGATAGACTCATTTTTTATCCAATTCCCGAGTTTTTAAACTTTCTTCAATAACTGAAATACATTGATCGGACAATAAGAATAGGATACAAAGCTAAGCTTAAAAGTAAGGTCGGTTGTGTTCTTCGAATGTTGGCCACGGTTGCGCAGCTGAAAATGATGCGATATCAAAGAAACAAAGACACTCGAAACCGGCCTGAAGTGTTCAGTTTCATTTACGAGATACATGTTGTATGGACGCGGTCAATGGGAATTATTCCGAATGAAACAGTACTGGAGGGTTCCTTCTACCTGATACATCTGTCTCTGGAGGAGGGCATCAATGAAGAAAACAGGTCATATTTCTACTTTGTTTGCATTTTGCTCGATATAGCTTTTTGCTGTAGAATTTATACCGCGTTTAAAGACATCGAATGCCAAGGTTTTCGTTTCTCCAAATGTATGCAGCCCACGCACATAGGTAGATCCCTCGGTACGTTCATTCCACCATTCTATTGCATATGGAGGCATTTGTCATTTGATTTTTTTTCTGAAAGTGACATTTCTGTTCTGTTAAAATAATGTGTATTTCAGAATTCAGATATTACTGAGTTAGTGAGTTTTTACCCTTATAAGGTGTAAGGTTATGAGCTCGGATGTGAGAGCGGTTAGTTTTTCATTGCAGCGTGAATGTTATAGCTATTTAATCAGCACTTAATTTAATGCTTGGGGGACTTTGAAGAAAAATGCACAATATTGTTAGCTTTATTATGGAGAAAAGGCATGTTTTGTGTTTGGAGAGGTTACTGGTGACCAATGTTGTTAAACTGCACTGATATTAATAAATTCATACTAAACTCAACCATTAGTTCATGCTGAATTTCATGCCCTAAAAGTTAATTTGTGTTAAATATATGATTAATGTATGATTTGACAGTGAACCATTTTGATGGATCTCAGACTTTGGGGAGACACCTGGATAGCTATCTAATTTAGCTCATAGCAAGCGGGTAATCTAGAATGTAATGTTCTAGATGAATTGTACTTGTGGTCAAGAAGTTTATGATCCCAGAAATGTATAGATTTAAGCCCCAGCAGTTTTTCATTTGTCAGAATTTTTTTTTGCTATTTCAATGGTGAATTCTCATGAAGATTTTTTATGTTTGTAGCCCCTTTTCTCCACCAAAATCATAAAAATTAACTGAAATACGACAGGGGTCTAAATGCTTCAAGTGTCTACGCTCAATTGAGCCAAAGTATTTATGCCTGTGAAGCTGCAATCTTGAATTATAAAGCCTTGAATCAGGTAAAACCTAAAAAGCCAGATTTGGCTTCTGCGCAAAGGGGTTAAGGGAAATGTGCTTGATTTAGTTTTCACCAATATCCCTGAATGCTGCTCTGAGCCCAATGTAACATTTGGTCAGTTTGACAGTGATCATGGTGTGATCCAGTTCAATTTTCAAACCCGTGTCAGCAGACTCCGCACATGCGCAAGAAACTTGTACAATTTTAAAAGAGCTGACTTTATCGAACTAAGATCTCGCGTGGACAAAGTGTCATTTCATTCTGCTCTTCTTCATCTTGATATTAATATTAATTGGCAAAGTTGGCTTGATCTAGTGCATTCATCTGTCAGCAAATTTATTCCCATTGCTGTAATTAAGGATTTAAATTCTCCTGCCTGGGTCGAGAGTGAAGTCCGCCACCTGAGCAACAAAGTACAATCCACACGGAAACTAGCTAAAAAATGCAATACTGCAGCGCTGTGGGTGAAATTTTGCACACTAAGGAATAAATTAAAAAATGCATGTACTTTCAAGTACAATCAGTATTTGGATGTTCTCAGTGATTCTCTTGCCAAAACACCAAAGCGTTTCTGGAGATTCTTCATGAGTAAAACAAAGACAAAAAGTGTCCCCAGTCTTGTTGCTTATGGAGATAAAACTGCCTCCAATCCTAGCACAAAGGCTAGTCTGTTCAACGAGTATTTTCAATCCCTATTTACCCCTCAGCCTCTAGAACGAACATACCCGGACATAACAGTCTTTAAACATGCTCATTTGGGTGATTTAAGGATTACTGTCCATGATGTTGAATCAGTTTTGATTAACCTTGATACAAATAAAGCACATGGGCCTGACATGTTACCAGCTCGAATTTTAAAAGAATGTGCTCGTGAATTGGCTCTGTCACTTTGTAGTCTTTTTAACAAATCTCTTCAAACTGGAGAATTACCACTTGATTGGCGAAGAGCAAATGTTATTCCAGTCCATAAAAAATCTGACAAGGAAAATGAGTAATTATCGACCGGTATCGTTATCATGCATTTGTAGCATAGTGCTGGAAAGGTGCATACTTAATTTTGTCTATCCTCATGTAGTGCCTGTTTTACATCACCTACAACATGGTTTTGTTAAGGGTCGGTTGGCAACACAGTTAATCCAGGTATTTCACGAAGTTGGCAAATTCTTATATCAGTCCGTGCAAATTGATATTTTATATCTAGACTTTTCATCTGCTTTCGACTCCGTCCCCCATGACTTACTTTTATATAAACTCCAGACATATGGATTTCATGGTGATCTTTTAAAGTGGTTTACGTCATATCTCTCCAGTCGTAAACAAAGAGTTGCTGTCGACGGTGCCCTATCATCCTGGTCCCCCATTAAATCAGGGGTTCCACAAGGATCAACTTTAGGCCCTTTGATGTTTCTGCTGTATATTAACGACATGCCAGACTGTGAAAGTCCTGAGACTAGGGTTGCCTTGTTTGCTGATGATTCTAAATGCATAAGAGTGATCAGAGCAAGACTGTTCACACCTGCAGTGCGACCTAGAAAACATTTTACATTGGAGTCGTAAATGGGACATGAGATTTAATGCTGGTAAATGTAAACTGTAATGAATGTTAATGTAAATTGAGCGTTACAAGGAAGCGAATTCCTGTTCTTCACCATTACACAATTAATGGTAATTTAATTGAAAAAGTCGACTGCATGCGTGATCTTGGGATTGTGGTGTCATCAAATTTATAATGGGAAGCACATGCAAATGTTTTGGTTCGTAAAGCAAATCGCATGCTTAGATTAATTCAAAGAACTTGCGGTCATACATGTTCAGTTCAAACAAAATGAAAACTGTATATTTCTCTTATATGACCACTTTTAGAATACTCCACCCAATCTTGGGCCGTTTCGTCAAAAAAATCTCTCCTTCATATTGAAGGTGTGCAACGGAGAGCCACTTAAGTACATTCTGGGTTACAATGATTGTGTTGAAAGCAGTTACAAAGCTCGACTAATGAAGCTTCATCTTTTACCGCTGGGCTACAGACGTGATATATTTGATTGTGTATTCTTGTGCAAATGCTTGAAGGGGGAATATGACATTAACTACAACCATTTTGTTTTATTTCAAAATGAAGATTCATTTTTAATGAAAATTCCTAAATTTAGGACTGAAACTTGTCGCCATTCTTATTTTAACAGATTATTTTATTTGTGGAACGCCAGTCACCTCTATCAAATTTCTGATACTACAGCTGCTTTTAAATCGAAGCTAATTCATTTTTATAAGGAAAAGTTCAACAACTATTTTTCTTCTGATGATTCCTGTACATGGGTTGGCAAAAGTCATTGTTCAGGTTGCCGTCTGTCCCTCTGATGTTACTTACACTCACTGGTATACCGTCTCATTTCATTACTACTATTTTTTATTTTTATTTATTTATTAATTTTTTTTTCTTTTCATTGTTCAATTGTCTACATGTTGTGGGATGATTGCCTCACAGTAGGTGCCTTGCCACCTGTGCGATCTTTTCCTGACTTCTGTCAAAGCTTAATAAATAAATAAAATAAATAAAGCCGCAATATGACACACTGCTCACTAATGTCCAATTGTGCCATTACATCAGCATCGTAATACACAACTATTAAAATTATAGGCATTGAGTATATACCTTCATACTCAGCTATTTGTGATATTAAGTGCATAGGCAGGTGCAAAATTGTTAAAAACTTCCACATGGCTGAAGTCAGCTTCCCGGTCCTAAAGAATTTGGGTCCTATTTAACGCAATCCCGGCAGATAGTTGGCATATACATACAATATCTTTGTAAGATAGTATTATTATTAATATTATTATTATTATAGACTTATAATATGTTGAGCAGACTATTAGCACACCACATAATATATCCTGCAGATAATGTGGGCCACGTGCATTTCCCTAGCATGCCTAGAGAGGGGAAGCTGTCCTTAAAAAATTGCATTAATTCAGCGTGCACTTAGCTAGAGAAACTATGTTTCGAAGTTACAAATTAGGAGCCCCATTTTTATTTTGTGTCGATAATATATTTGTCAGTCATTGAATATTTGATAATAATAGTTTTACCCTTCCTATTTCGGGACAAGATCACCGTGAATAATACCATTAAGGCTGTTTTCTATTCATTGATTTCTGTATTACATTTTAAAATGTGTCCTGGAATAATGATGGTGAAATTAGGGAGAGAGGCAAATTTTTCACTTTAAATTTCATTGGGACAATGATGAATCTGTTAATAGAAGCATCAGGATTATAATCAACTGATTGATTGATTGGGCTTTCCTGGACCTGAAGTTGTAAATGGGTTTCACAAGCTATTTTTCAAAAGTGGCAAGGGGTTGTTCAAATTAGTCAACTTGGCCACAGCCTGGAAAATATGCTGTGTGTTGTGTTTACAAATGACTGGCAACAGATTTGCCAAGCACCATCATAAAACATGATCAAAGTGGAGCGATTGCTTCTGAACTGCTGGCTGACTGCCGGTACATTTTATGCAGCTGCTAAGCCTGCAGAATGTGAATTACCTCTAATTCAACAAATGCTTGAAGCAATAATTCAAATGCTTCAGCAATGGGATGTTAATTTCTGTTAAATTGGGGGGTGGGGGGGGGGGATATATACGTATAAATTCTGACCTGGCTTGCCACAGTAAATCCATCCTTTTTACCAATTTGGGTCATGGCTCGGTATATGTCTGTATAATCATCCTGTCATAACTGTCCACCTTTTAAAAGCCTAATACACTCTCATGAAATGTAGGACATTACAGTTGAACTGCTGTGGTTAGTAGTCTTGTGTACAACCTCAAATGAGGAAAAGGTTAGGATGGTATGTTAAATTAAAATTAAAACCATAAGCAGTGATTTTTAAATTATCGTCAACCTGTATTGCCTTGAAAACAATATAGCAATGCATTATTGGTTGTTTCAACTCAATAATTTTATTTATTATTGATTAAATTATTCTAATTAAACCTGAATTTGAATTTTGATTCATGCAACATATTTCAAAAAAGTTGGGACAGTGAATTATATACCACTTTGTAATATTACCATTCCTTTTCACAACACTTAAACATTTCGGGACTGAAGACACCAAGTGGGTAAGTGTTTCAGTTGTGATATTGTCCCGTTCTTCCTTCAAACAAGTCTCACGTGCATCATTTTCTCCATTGGGGCTGACTGGGGACTGCAGGCAGGCTAGTCCAGCACCCACACCCTCTTCTTATGCAGCCAAACCTTTGTAATGCATCTAGAATGCAATTTTGCTTTGTCTTTTTGAAATATGCATGGGTGTCCCTTGAAAAGATATCATATTTAAG
This sequence comes from Gymnothorax reevesii, assembly GCA_029721435.1. Classification (NCBI taxonomy): domain Eukaryota; kingdom Metazoa; phylum Chordata; class Actinopteri; order Anguilliformes; family Muraenidae; genus Gymnothorax; species Gymnothorax reevesii. The sequence goes on along the minus strand of CM056587.1, from coordinate 25,107,007 downwards.
GTGGCATATGTTGTTCTAAAATCTTTCCGTTGCTTTAAGATAGCACTGTTACTACTTTTCAGCATTAATTGTACCTTCATAGAGGTGTGAATTACTTTTGCCTAGGGCACAGACACTACCCAATACCATGAGAGCCTGGCTTTCAGACATGTTGCTGATATATTTTGGCTAGTCCTTCTCTTTGATTTGAAACACAGGGCATCCAGTTCTTTCCAGAACATGTCTGAAAGTTGATTCATCTGACCACAATATGCATTTCCACTTCGTGATGGCCCAGCAGCTGGCTCTGAGCTCAGAGAAGTCGGAGGCTTTTCTGGACCGTGTTAACATAGAGCTTCTTTTCTCTACAGAGACATTTTAACAGGCATTTGTGAGTTTAACAACATCTTGCAGTTTTTGGCTAAGTTTTGGCAAAGTAATCCTGAGCCCATTTGGTCATAAGTGATGGTCCTTGATGCAGTGTCGTCTGAGTGATTGAAGATCATGGGTATTCAGCTTAGGCTTTCGTCCTAGCTCTTTATGTGCAGAAACAACTCCAGATTTCTTGAATCTTTTAATTATATTAGGCACCATAGAGGGTGATATATCCAAATGTCTTTCTATCTACCTTTGAGGGACACTGTTTTTAAACCATTCAATGATTTTCTCACGCATTTCTGCGAAAATATGCAATCCTTGGCCCATATTTGCTGAAGGATTAGGCCCTCCCTGGATGCTGTTTTTGTTCCGGATCATGATTGCTATAGACATCAGCTGTTTCAAATCATGTTATTTTTCAAATTTTTTACCTCATTATTAGTCCTAAATTTCTCATCCAACTCTTTTTGGAATGTGTTGTTGGCAGGAATGGATGTAACATATGAAACGAAGTTGATCGGACAAAAAACATTAATTGTCTTGCTGTTTGCAATCAAATGCTAGTGAAATTTATATCATTTAAATTCAACTGAATTTAGAAAACACTTTTTATATGCATTTCCCATACCGTCCAAACTTCCTCTGAGTCAGGTTATATTTTTTAAGTTTAACAGACACTTTATTTTTTGTCTTTGTGGACATGGCACCTTACGGGATGTGTTGTTCCCATTTTGTGCAGTTTAAAAAAAAATGTATTGGCAGAAAAAAAATGCATTTCCAGTGGTTTTATTATAATAAATTGCAGGGAAAAGGTCAAAAATGCAGTTACAATACCTGATAAAGGGTTAATTGCAGGTTGATCATAGCTTAATTATCTTTTTAATGAGACATTACTTTGGAAGGGTGATATTTTCCTTTCTTCTAATTTTGCAATAACGATACTCAGATGGTGTATAACTCTATAAATTATCAATATCCAGTCACACACTCGCATAACAGATTTGAGTGAGCCAATTGTCATGGTGACTGAATAGTACTGTTCAGCTACACATTGCCAGACTTGTCAAGCACATGCTGAAAATTTTCATCAGGGAGCATTATTGTTGTACCCTGATTTAATAAGAGGAAAAAATATAAAATTAATGCAATTATAACATTTGAAAACTGTCTGGCTATTTTCTGTTGTGCTTATACACCACATATGAAATCTTGGCAAAAATATATTTATTAGAAAAGCAAATGGGCATATCTATTATTGTATGATGGGCCAGATAAATTTTTCTGAAAAATTTTAAAGCTGGTTGGGTGCAAAATATGACATGATTACTTGTGTTCTTATGAATGATTCATGCTATTTTTAATCTTTTTTCAGATGTAAATGGAGAGTGAGGAGAATTATCAGGAAGAAAAAGCCATGAAGATTCCAGGCCCGTCCTGCAAGATCACACTAAAAATGATTTTCTTCCTTGAGGGGGAAATCTTGTATCCGTCATGTAAACCTATTCCAGCCAATTAATCTCAAGTATCATGTGGAAGCAGTACGGTGCTGACCGGATTGAAACAGCACCACGGCTGGGAATGGACACTTAAAATTCAATGCATGATTCCCAAGTAAATGCAGCACAATGCCTTCAAAAGTCTCTTGCTTGTATGTTTTGACAGTTGTTTGCTGGGCAAGTGCTCTTTGGTTCCTGAGTGTATCCCGTCCGACCTCCTCTTACGTCGGGCAGATAGCGGTGCCTGTACGAAAAACTCTGAAACCGAAGAACTCCACTTTCAGCAATATTCGAACCCGGCCCTTGAACCCGCACGCTTTTGACTTCGTCATTAACGAGCCAAAGAAATGCGAGAGCCACTCGCCATTTCTGGTCATCCTGATCAGCACCACACACAAGGAGTTTGACGCCCGGCAGGCCATCCGGGAGACGTGGGGGGACGAGAGCACCTTCGGCGACATCGGCATTGTCACTCTGTTTCTCCTAGGCAAGAGCACGGACTCTGTCCTCAACCAGATGGTGGAGCAGGAGAGCCAGATCTTTCACGACATTGTGGTGGAGGACTTTATCGACTCCTACCACAACCTCACCCTCAAGACCCTGATGGGCATGAGATGGGTGGCCACTTTTTGCTCCAAGGCCCAGTATGTCATGAAGACGGACAGCGATATCTTCGTGAACATGGACAACCTGATCTACAAGCTCTTGAAGCCCACCACAAAGCCGAGGAGAAGGTACTTCACGGGTTACGTGATAAACGGGGGGCCAATTCGGGACGTGCGTAGCAAATGGTACATGCCCCGGGACCTTTATCCTGAGAGTAAGTACCCCGCCTTCTGCTCCGGGACGGGGTACGTGTTCTCTGCGGATGTGGCCGAGCTGGTCTACAAGACGTCCCTCCACACGAGGCTCCTCCACCTGGAGGACGTCTATGTGGGGGTATGCCTGCGCAAGCTTGGCATCCACCCCTTCCAGAATAGTGGCTTCAACCACTGGAAAATGGCCTACAGCCTCTGCAGATACCGCAGGGTGATCACCGTGCACCAGATCTCGCCCCAGGAAATGCACAGGGTGTGGAACGACATGTCCAGCAAAAAGCACCTCCGCTGTTAGCCCTGATAGGCAGCTAAACAGAGGTGGACGTAGCCCTTCCATCTGTGGGAGGTTAGTTGCTCGGGGGCTTGAATGTAGTTTGCTGATTCCTGAGATTATGGAGATTATGGAGTCAGACTTGTCAAAATGATTTGAGTGGACATGCCTGTCTTAGATTCCTGGCAAAAATATCTGCCAAAATATTTGTCTGGGAGCACAAAAATATTACAATGAAAAATTAGGATTTCATCCAGACTAAGTTTGCAACAAAAAATGAAAAAATGAAGTTTGTTTCCAAACACAACGAGTGCCAAAATGACAAAAATTGAGATAATACCATAGAGCGATAGCCCTGTGCTTCTTATACATGATGCAACAATCCGTTTTTAGAAATTCATACTAGGTTTTAGGTGTATTTTTTCATGGTCAAAGTTTGTGTTTTTCTATAAAATGCAATAGGCACCACTATAGAAAAAGGTGATTTACACAAAATGAGTAAAATGGATATATTGCATTTTGGAAACAAACTCTTCAAATATTGCTGGGGATTTTTATTCTCTTTGCTTGGAAAAAAAAACTACTAGTTATCCGCCGCGGCGCGGTTAGCGCAAAGTGGGGGACATAGCATTGGGCTTCGTCCGTCCATACGGACGGACACAAAGTTGAGGCGGCGGGGGATATTGCCACGTTAGTGGCAAACACTTGTTTAGTATTATTTGATTTTGTGTTTCATTTGATACTTTTGATGCAAATCAGGTTCTGCAGCAGAGTAGTTGGTACCCAATGTGGGTGGAACATCTAAGTGATGGGCAAACTACCTCCATGCAGCAACCTCCCACAGACTGAAAGCTACAGGGCACCTTTAGTATGTAAACTGTCACTTTTTTCTCTTTGCTTTCTGGGTAGCCAGCCTACTATATTACTGTCTGGGAACAGCCCTCATGAGGGATCTTCTCATTGTATACCCAACACTTCCATATCATCATCCCTGCATTATGATTTCACTTAACTCATTTCCCCACAATGACTGCATATGATGCCTATATGTATATCAATGGATTTTTTCACTAGCCGTCCCGTTGATTGAAAACAGGGGTATTCCCAAGGCGTCAAACGTGCTCTTCATTGATATGGCCCGGAGCATCATTTGTTGTAATTATGGGGAAAAGGAGGGAGAGACTAAGGGGAAAAGAGTTAATGCCATGACTGCGGTTTACCAACTCTATCCCAGTATTTAAATGTTTGCATATCGAGGCTTGACATTCCAGTTTACCTTTTTGCATTTACTTGCCCTTTGAGAGTATTGCGGTCCACTGAAATGGAGGTGAAAACAGAAGCAGTATTTTTATTATTATTCTTTCCAGGTCTCTCAAATAAAATGTGTAATAAACAGCAGGCAGCGATTGGTTGAATTATCTGACAGGCATTCTCAAACGAGTTTTATAGCAGTGCTCTCCTGCAACATGCGAAAGGACAACTATTTTGTTAATGTGAAGATTACTCTGCAGGCATACTGATGGAGCACAGCGAATGACAGGTACTGCTGGGTTTTCCCCTTGGATCATTTTTTTCCTCTACAGTAAATGAAGACTGCAGGTCTTTGTTATAACACTTCTTGCCACATAAAACACAGAACAATATCTTTGCTGGATGTACAGTGTTATGATATATTCAAGACAGTATTGTGAGATGAGGGTCATTGTTGCTCAGTGTTCAAGATCAATTGTGTAAATTTATCAACAGCTGCTTAATTCATGTGAGGTATCCTGGATTTTTTAAAAACAAGTATTGTGGAAAATCAAATCTATTTTTTTCTGAATCAACTAATTGTTGTGCATTTTCAGTTTCCTTTTTTTTAAGTTTTTTTTTTTTTTTTACTGTCCCATATTGATGGGGACACCGCTATTCTTTTCAATAAAATTTAACTTGGTTTATATTGTTTATTTACATCATTTTTGAAGAACACTTGTATGCACCAATAGGCATCCTTATGTACAAATGACATCATGCAACCATTTAACTGATTGTATTTTGTGTGAGCAATATATGAATGTACAGTATGTGGTTTTTACATTAAAAATATGCATACTTGTAAATGAATTATTCCTCTGTAACAGACTTTCTTTTGACCTCAGCGGCCCTCAGAAAGGGGAAGCAAAATTACAAAGTATAATTCTTTTGCTTGCTAGTAAAAAATAGCCTCGTTTTCACACTTGCTGTTAAGTGATGTGTGATGTTCACTTGTTGCATTTCTCACAAAAAAGTTTATTTAAATACTTTGCAAATATCTCCTCACTAAATTTGCTGTATTTCCTCACTTTATCTGCAACAGGTTTAGAAAACTTTGACCCCCAAAATCACAAAAGTGTTATTTAGTGACTTAGGTACTTCTTGCTCACTGGTTTTCAATTTTAGATTGTTATCTAGCACTTCATATGAGGCAAAATACAGTTTCACAGCTCTTGTAGATTTTGGTTTTGTCATATAGACATTTTACACATGCCCCTTTTTGGGTTACCATAATGTTTGGGACAAATTTCTTCTCACACTTCTGTTGGCACACACTGACATACAATATTACTCATCATTTAGCCTGATTTTATCTTTGTTCATAGCATTTTATGCCTCATTCAAAATTTCCTCATTTGATTGGCACAGTTGGTATTTCAAGCCCCAGAGTAACAGTAACACAGAGAGAAGATGGGTGCACCGTAGAGTCTATGAACAAGGCCCTTAACTCGTATTACTCCAGGGGGAGTTGGCCCCTGCTTTGTCATCTCAACTATAAGTCACTCGATAAAAGCATCATCAGAGCAATTGTATTGTCAGTTCTAACAGTTGCATTAATTACTATTTAATTTACAGTATGTGCCTGTACCAGGGTAAAATATATGGCCCATGTAAATCTTCTGAATGATATGCTTGTTTTTTATTTTTTTTTTACTGTTTTTGTTCTTGAAGAATTTCCTGTGATAGATGTCTTTAATGCTCAGAAAAGGGCGTCATTAGCATTTCAGACCCCTTGCTACCTCCTGTCTGATTCATGCTATTGTTGCTTGCGGGCTTTATTCACCACTATTTCATTCCGCACTTCTCTTAAAAAGATCAATATGACGAGACTTCACCCTTTTTAAACTGGTAGAAACTAGGGAACCTGTCAAGTGGGAAATTTTCACTTCACTTGCTTCCAGCAAAAATCTGTTTTTCCCAGATGGTGAGTTATCTAAGTGCTAAACAAGCCTTACCTGCAGTCATCACAGTTTACAATTACCCAGCATGTATTGCTATAAAGGTGGACTTTTCTGTTTTCAAAGCTTCAAAATATATTTTTAGGCCCCGCATGAACTGGCCTGATAATCCATTCTGTTAGCTTTATTCCCCATTTTACTTCACTGTTTCTAACTCTTTCATGGGCTATTAGTTGCAGGTGCGGCACGTCTGATCTCTTATGTCGTCTACCAGATGGTAGAGCTAACAATAAGTGGAGCCCATAACTGGGACATGCTTTTCCAATCTCAAATTATGTTTGCACATTATGGTTCAGCTTGTGGCGGTAGCGCACAAGTCAACAAATTTGTAAAATAAAAGCCATTAAATGGAAACTGAACATTTCAACGTCGTCTCAAGCAGTAACCAACCTTGTATAATAAGTACATCTACAGTTATATCGCTATTTAAGTACATTATGGAAACAGCTGCAGTGTTCCTGTGGTCAAGCATCCTTCAGTAAATTACTATAATTTTTTAGAGTATCAAGTAAATAATTTTTGGATGCTTTCTGCATTGCTAATTCTCTTTGTGTTCATAGCTATTTGATTATACTACTGTGATTTCATAATATACACTGCCTGTAAAAGAAGTCACACACACTTATATTTTGTTGGACTGCCTTTAGCTTTGATCCCAGGTCACACTTGTCATGGCATTGTTTCAACAATCTTCACCAATGTTGCCACATTTATTTCTGACCAGAGCTGCATTAATTTTTGGCCAAGATTAAGTATAGTCAAAGCGCTCTATAAGGCTTTCTTCAGCACATCCCAAAGACTTGAAATTGGCTATGGTCAGAACTCAGGTAGCCAGTCCATGCATGAAAATAATTCTTCATGCTCGCTTGAACCACTCTCTTGCAATTTGAGTCCAATGGATTTTGTCACTCCGGTCCTGGACTATACCTGTGCCATCAGGGACTAAACAATCCATTGATGGCGTAAGATGGTCATTCACAGCAGCTTCACACTGCTCTGGGATATGGGAGGGATACAGTCGGTTTGTGTTAGCAATGTTTGTCCTTCACACGCCCCCTGCTGGACAGCCTCTTCGGTAAAATTCTAAGCGAGTGCGTTTGGGTTTCCTCCGCTCTCATTCTACAAGCAAGGAAGTACAGAAACTACAGTGCAGTCACAATATGTCACGCAAATTCAACAATCAATCATCAGTGTGATTAAGAAGTGAACTCAGCTGACAATTATAAACAATCTGATTGACCGCTGACGTCAAATATTACCTATTATTACCAGGGGTGAAAGTAAGATTAGATTCTTGCAGGAACTGTGCTAGCCAAAAAAATTAATAAATAAAAAATAAAAAAATAATTCTTGCGCACTCGCATCATATTAAAGATATTAAAGACTGTTCTTTTCTGACTTTGAGATTCTTCAAATTCAGTGCACTGAGCACATACTTGAGTGCATGATGTATGATGTTAGACACGAAACGTAATTTACGGCAAACATTTATTTATTCTGCATCTTCCTCCATCTGTTCCTCAGCTGCCGTTTTATCATCTCGCGTTCTCTTAAACATGTAATCAATTTTTCTTTGCATTTTGAACAAGTTGTGTTTTACATTCCCGGTCAAAAGGATGTACGCGACCCCCAGCACCCAGCCTTGCATCACCAAGGCAACCAGCATCCAATCAAAAGAACGCATTGAGTGTTCCCACTTTCAGTATGCGTTTATTTGCGAAAGTGAGTGGTGGACGACTCACTCGCATGACAGAGAGTCATTCATGATTTAGATTGTTAATCATGAAACCTCACAATTTATTACTTGGGGATTTTTCTTTTGTTCTGTTTTTTTTTTTGCAAAAACGACCCCTCACTGCTGTCTGCAAAAATCCACAACACTCGAGTCACTACCATTGGATTAATGTTACAATGCAGAGTGTAGACTACCTACAAGTCGCAACACATCACGGTAAGCGAGTAGCCGACTACAAATGATAACGTTTGTCCAGCACACTAAAATCTACCTCAAGACGTCACGGGAGGCACATTCTGTTGATGATTTTCATTTATTCCAGAGAGCAAAATTCTTCTGGTCCATATCTGGCCCACACCTGACACGTTCATTTGGCCCACATACCGCACAGAATGGTGGCACTTAAGCGCCCCGCTCCCATTTGCCAGAACTTGGCCACAACCAAGCCATCATAATGCCAGATGTCAGCCAAATGTGGGCCAGTTTTGGTTCACTTACAGACTGAACATTGTCACTCTGCCAAATATTTGCCAGCTGTGGGCCATATTTGTTTCGTGAGATTCAGGTCAAATTCAGCATTTATCACATGGCCACTTTAGGGTCACATTTATTTTGTTCGGGCCAAAAGAATGCTAAAAGTGCCGGATCGTTGCCTGATGTGGCCCACATCCGTATGCTATCTGGGATTAATCAAATGTACATTTATTTCGGAGAAATAAGGGCTCGCGTTGTGTGCAGGGTTGAAAGTTGCTCTTGCGAGGCGTACCCCTGCTTGCCGGCTGTAGAGGACTGTATATCTCTTCCCGGTACAGCGTACCACTGCGTTCCAGCTTACTTTCACCCCTGATTAATACTCGATGGTAGTCATAGAACCATAGGCTCCAAAAGCCAAAACAAAAACAATTCTAATAATTCAGAGAATCCTAAAAATCAGGGATTCACCAGTCACTTTTTCTCTGGTTGGGGAAATCGGACATCTTCCCATCACCAAGCTTTTGTTATCTGATACTGGTACTTTTGCTATCTGATTATGCCAGAACGCATTAACTACAGAGGGCTCTAATTTCTTGGGGCAGCGCAGGGTGGCGCAGCATGGCATAGCGTGGCACTGCCCACGCAGTGGTAATTATGTCTGGTGCAGCCCGCGCAGTGGTATTTTCGTGCGGTGCAACACCGTGCGCAGCCACTTTGGCAATGTGTTAGAGGGACGTGTGCCGAGATGGCTGTGGCGGCGTATTAGGGGGAGGTGTCACATATTCATCAAGACGCAGTGACAATTTCGTAGCAAAAGTCTCCGCAGAAGTTGCGCAGAAAGCTCGCCAGCTCCAACCTGGTTTACTTTCTTTGCAGTAGTAATTTGGCTGGCTGGCGCACAGTGCGCATGTCACCGAAACCTTGCAGGCACGTTTCCAGAATGTCAGGCACATTTCAATGCAATAAATAATTACAGCAACCACTATTTAATGTAACTATCTGAATCAGCACATAAATTATAGTATCTACAGTATATTGATTGTCCTGATGTCAGATCAAAGTGAGAGAGAGAGATATATGTGTGCATGTGGGCGCGTGAGTGCGTGGGTAGGCTATGTGGGTAAGTGCCCTTCAGCTGCTTTCACACCTGACATGAAATGAATATTTCGCACGACAGATTACATTCAAAGTCAATGCAAAGTCGCGAATACTCTTTGCATTGACTTTGAATTTAATGTGTCGTGCGAAAAATTTGTTTTTTGTGCAGTGTGCAAGCGGCTTAATACTATGACTGTCACTAAGGTTTTATCATTTTTAGAGGGGGAAAGGAATACAGCCTGATTGCTATGATCTCGTAAGTTAAGATCACATATTGAAAATAAATGTGTAACGTATCTTGCATTGTTGTCTATGCATGTTAATCCCAAAATTTTAAGCAGCAACAGGCTGTAATAATAGGAACACGCTATCCATCCATGATGCAGGCAGAAGAAATTTTGTTTCGTTTTGAAATTTCATTCAAGTTCGCTAATAGTAAAAATTCACGAATGCCCTAGCTAGCCAGCAAACTCATATTCTTAATGCTTAATGTAGACGTGAGCGGTGCAGGAAACATGCCTGAGGCAGCAAAGTAAAATGCAACATTAACGCATCATGCAGATATAGGACAGAGGCTTCTATATTCCAACACATTAACGGTGAGGAGCTCGTTTGATTGGTGAAGATTTGACTCGGTTGCGTTATACCCACTGATGCCTTCTCTCCTCCCTCTTTGCCACTTGCGCCAGCATGAGGGACCGAGGCGGGACAGAGGAGTACTTGCGCCAGGCTGCACCGGGCAAGAAATTGCTGCATACGCCTGGAGACACTCCGTTGGCGCAGCACTCCTCCATTCACCGCGTCTGGTCTACGAATTTAGAGCCCAGAGTCTGTACGATCCGAGACTTGATCTTGCTCATATTCAATCAACCAGAACACATGCTGAAGTGGCCTGACTCTCATTAAGTTCGGAGCTCACTGAGGTGAGGACAGCAAGTGGGTACATTCTGGACCACAGAGCTAAAGAAAACACTAGAGTGGACACGAGACCAGTTTTGGTGAGATTCGTATCCACGATCTTACCTAAGGATAGTGTCTCTCGTGGAACTGTGAGAAACCTTAAACGAAAGTAGTTCAGAGGTGGAATACAGAGATTACGATTATGATATTTATCATACATAATATTTTTACAGTGAAAGAAATACTGGTAATTATTATAAACCAAGATGATCATTTAAACATCAAAATAAAAATAGCCATCATCTGGAAAAACGTGCACAAAAGGAATTTGAGGTACAAATTAGGGCTGTCGCGTTAATTAATCACGATTAGTTTCAGCGCAATAAAAGTAACTGCCACTATGAGGCAGACAGACTTTCTTGCTGATTACTTTTTCTATGACACTTACCTAATGCAGTCATTTGAAATGCTTCCGGGAAGAAAACTGTGATTTGAAGTCCGCAAATTACCAGCGAGGTTGGACAGCCTCCATCGCCTTGGCATAATTAACTTACCTTAAATCAATTCCAGTGTACTTTGCCTAACTTGCAATCAAGCCATTTATTCAGCCAACTGACTGATCAAAATCAAAATGTGGCCTATAATGATTAAGAAGTGATCATGAGAAGCAGACGGACCTAACCAGGTTGCCATGTTAGATTGAAAGAATTTCAACAATCTGGATAAATAGCAGACCTCTGAATTCCACCTTTCATTGAGGAATTTTGTATGCATTATAAAAGATATTTCTAAAAAAAAAGAAGAAATTATTCAAAGATGGCCATGGTTTTAAGAGCTTAAAAATATAGGCTACGTGAAATGGGAAACATTTTGTGAAGCATACCGAATGTGAATGCAAGATAGAATATGTTTGCATTGCAGGCAATAGTCAAATGCACCAAAGATTTGGCAATTAACGTTCTGGCGAATCTTTGCCGCAAATTTGAGGCTTTTTTTATTATATAATTGAACGAGAGTAATTTAAAATAATGTAACTCGTAGCACTTGATTTTATTTACTTTTGAGCGTCTAAATAACCAACAGTGTAGGTGGAAAACATTGTGTTTAAGCGTATAGAACATGACATGTAAATTGTTAACGAATTTGAAAATCTTTCAATATAACGCGGCAGCCTGATTAGGTCTGTCTGCTTCTCATTATGTCTTCTTAATCATTAAAGGCCACATTTTGGTTTTGATTTGTCAGTTGGCTGAATAAATGGCTTGATTGCAAGTCAGACAAAGTACAGGGGAATTGATTTAAGGTAAGCTAATTATGCCAAGGCGATGGAGGCTGTCCAACCTCACTGGTAATTAGCGGACTTCAAATCACAGTTTTCTTCCTGGAAGCATTTCAAATGACCGCATTAGGTAAGTGTCATAGAAAAGGTAATGGCCCAGTCACACAGCCAATCACGCACGAATCACTCACAAATCACGCACAGATTGGGTTTGTACGTGCTTGTGCGTTGAGAAATTGACCAATTTTTCGGGGTTTCGGGGGGTAGAAATCTTTGACGAATCACGCATGAATCACGCATGAACCACGCATGTATCACTTACAATCACTGACGAATCACTGACATATCGCGCACGTTGACGCATACTAGCAAATACAGTGCAGTATTCCACGAACATTCGACGCACATTCGACGCACGCCCGACGCATGAATCACCGATGGAGCACGTCCAAACACGAACGCTTCACGTATTGTCAGTGGATGTCAGTGGAATGAACGTGATACATGCGCGTTTCATTCGTGATATGAACGTGGGGCATCAGTGGACGGACGTGGACGGACGTGGACGTGCGCAGGTTCAAACCAGTTCTGACGCATAAGCACTGACGGCCGACGAGTGTCCCGAGCATAGTTACGCATACTCGACGCATAAACTACGCATGCCGACTCATGAATTACGCACACCAACGCACAGTTGTGCGTCGGAAAAATTTTGAACCGTTCAAAACTGAAAATCACGCACGAACCGCCTTCGACGCACATCCACTTACAATCACTGACAGTCCATGTTTGTTCCACCTACGAATTACGCATACGACGTACGCTCCGCGCAGAAACGAAAATCTGTGCGTAATTCGAGCGTAATTCGTGCGTTTTCGCTGTGTGACTGCGCCATAATAAGCAATCACGTCTGTCTGCCTCATAGTGGCAGTTACTTTTATTGCGCTTTAATTAATCACGATTAATTTATGCGACAGCCCTACTGCAAATACATGTGTTCAAAATGTGAAAACAACATTCCTTAGACAAATATACAACCTTTTTATATACATTTACGGTTAATTTGAATTTTTTTTTTACTTTTAACTAACATTAAGAATTTCCTTACAACAAATATCTGTAAACAAAATAATAATTAATTACATAATGGTCATGCTTGTAGGCTGATGTGTGTCGCCAGTCCAGTGTTTTTAATTTCATTTTATTAAGTCGTATATACGCATGCATGGCGATTGATTGCGCAATTCTGTGAGGTTTTACGAAATGAACCAAGTGCAAGAACCAGTAAAATACAAAAGGGAGGCTTTATTTCTGAAGGGGGAAACCCCCCAACAGAGCAGGCAACAGTACAATGTCCACAATCCAAAATCAGAATCTAATGGGCGAAATCCAGAGTCGTAAACAGGGCACCAATCACAAAAATCACGGTCAGACGAAAAAAGGTTCAAACACATGAAGGCGGCAAAGTACAGGGAGAATGCAAAACTCGGTAGTCAAGGACAGTCCAGTCAGAAAGGTAATCGCAATGGGTACAAGGCGAAATGAACGTGGCACAGGTAAGCAAAGGAGAGCGATCTGACAAGGAAGTGCTGTGAACAGACATCTAATATACATTTCCGGGAGGTCATATGGTAATGGAACACAGGTGCAAGCAATGGGACTGATCAACTAGGGAGAAACACATTGGGAGGAAACTAATCACATGAAATTGGCAGAAGCAAAAACGCAGATAAGGATCACAGGACAGCCTATAGACAGGACAACAGATCCGGTTAAGGATTTCTAAGTGCACAGAGTGAGTGGCAGAACAGAGATTGGAGAGGTGCAGAGAATCTGCAAGAAACACAGCAAAGTAGAATGAGCGAAAGCAAGAGGCGGAGACTAGAACAGGGCGAGTGCTGAGAGCTTGTTAATCAATTAGTAAGTGCAGCTATACAATCCCGAGTGCTCGTTAGTAAGTTAGTCTAATATACAATGTTAGTGTTGGTAAGTAATTTAGCGAAAATAACAAACTGTTAGTAGGTGTTAGTAATATAGCAAAAGCAAGGGGAAGGAAGAACACGAGATCGAGAAGGAAGATTGAAACCCAGAAACTATTAAATCACCTAAAGGAGTGGCACGCACTACTGGGGCTGTGAGCAAAGACAAGACCAAAGACCAGACAGGGAGAGACGAAGTGCAATACATGTAAAATGAAAACATGGCGTGGAATAAACTATGGTCAAAACTCAAACATGGAAAATAACAAAGCATGAATTCTAAAGTATCCAAATCGCAATGCATAATCTAGAGAGTGGTCAGACATAAGAACATGATCCAAATACACAAAGGTCAGTCAGAAACATGGCAAGGCAGAATCATAATCATAATACATGGCAGAATCAGAACACATGGCATGGCAGAATCAGAATACATGGCATGACAAAAGCAGAATCACAACAAATTCCCCCGTTGATTCTTTACATAAGATGGCGGACACATCTCGTGTTTTGTGGTTGGTTCAGCCAATGACGTTGTCCACTCTAGTGTTTTCTTTAGCTCTGTGGTCTGGACAATTTGCCAAAAGTTCTGCTCTTGCATGTCCGTTCACAAAAGTCGCAGTGAAAAGACAAGTGAAACCACAACCATAAACCCCGGAGATTGATTAGTAGAATCATGTGCGTAACTGCATGGTTGGAATTAAAGCCTACCCATGCAAGCTTATTCTTGAGTGCGTTCCCTGAATGTGCAATTGCTAGTTAGAACTATGTTTGCAACTAACATAGTTTGTCCATTCGCAAGCTGTGGTTACAACAATGTAAGATAGCATCTGTGCTTTCGGGAAACGCACCCCAGCATAGTAAGTACCCCTGAATCAGAGAATTAGCCACCTTCCTACAGCACACTGAAACCATCTGTAAACTTGCACCTCAGGAACCTCCTCTAAGAAACATAATTTTGGAGTTTGCCACATAAATCGGGAACATGTACTAACTTAAAAGTTGCTTTTCCAGGATTAACTACAGTGCTTTTCACCAACTGACAGGTAACAGGTAGACCGGCTTTAACAGGCACCTGTCTAAACCATTGCCATATTGCACATAACAGTTGGTTGCACTGAATTGTTCATAATTTGAAGCAGAGATGCAGCTTTGCCCAACATACTTGCACAGAAGCCAAATAGTAGTTCCCTGTGAGGTATCGATCCGGAACCAAATGCGAGAACACAGGATTGCAAAAGAAGTTTTTTATTAGCGAGGGGGGTAACCCCCACAGGGCAGAAGGCAACAGTACAGAGTCTGCAATCCAAAGGTCGAAATCCAGTGGGGCAGAAATGGAATCGTAACCAGGGCAGCAAACACAAAAATTGTGGTCAGGCAAAACAGATTCGGTACACAGGCAGTGGTTTGTAGGAGAAGCAAACTCATAAACCAAAGGGCAATCCGAATCGTAAACAGGGCAGCACTCCACAAAATCGTAGTCGGGCAAAAAGAAGAGAGAAATGGCAGCACAGGTAAACACAAGAAACGATCTGACAGAGAATGACTGTGAGAAGACACCTCATATACACTTCTACGGAGATCAAATGGGGAGAAACACAGGTGCAAGTCGTCAGACTGATTACAAGGGAGCAGCACATGAGCGAGAACCTAATCACATGAAATTTGGCAGAAGCCAAAATGCAGACAGGGGTCACGGGACAAGCCTATATACAAACAAACGGCTCCAGTTAAGGAGTTCTAACGTGCATAGATAATTACAGAAAGGACAGCGTGATCAATGCAGCAAAGGAGATTAGGGAGAGAAAAGAGGCGGAGACTAGAACAGGGTGAGTGCAGAGAGCTTGTTAATCAGTTTGTAAGTGAAACTATTCAATCCCTGAATGCTCGTTAGTAAGTCAGTATTATATACAATGTTAGTTATTGTCAGTAACTTCTAGAGAAAACAACAAACTGTTAGTACGGATACTAAGATAGAAAAGTAATGTGAAGTAAGCAAACAAGATCGGAAGGAAGGCTGAAATCCAGAATCCAATAAATCACCCGAAGAGTGACATGCAGGACTGGGGCTGTGAACAATGGCAAGACGAGCGACCAGACGGGGGAGACAAAGTGCAATGCATGATGGAAAACATGGAGCGGAGTGAAACTATGGCAATATGCAAAATATGGAAAAGTAAAAACTAAGACAATACATGAACAAATCAATGATAACAGTGCACAATACACCTATCTAAGAATGGTCAGGCATTGCAAAGTTCAAATACCAAATAAGACAAATATCAAAAGCAGAAAAACAAGACGAGGCAGAGCAGAATCATAACATTCCCAGTATTTTTGCACACAACAGACCTCCGTTATCAAACACTTTGTAAATTTATGCAAGTTTCCTCGCAAAAATTTACGAACTAACAACTTCCGCCACATTTCTCAAACGTTTGAAAGTGCGTAGTTTCAACCGTATGTATGCGTGTGTTGATAAATCCCAATCAGTCCTAAACTGGAAGCACGTTCCCTTGACCTTAACTTACATAATTGCTCTGCCACAGAAACACCGAAGATGGCTCTGAACTGCAGAATACTCACTTAGAAATTTCTCGAATGCAAATGGAATCCCAGAGAAAAATAATTTTTCTTCTTCTTTTTGGGACAGAAATGGAGGTTATAATTAACAACGTTCAGCAGCCGTGATAAGTGTGTCTGAATTCTCTGAATGTAAAGAAAGGTGCTTCAATGCTTCCAAACCTATCACTTCTAGCATAAGGCACACTGAGCCATCCTTTACGAAAAAAGAAGATAACTCCATCCCACAATTCCATGCGGCAGTAATATTTAGAGCGCCGACCATCCACCCGTCCATCCATCCAATCACGAAAACAAATGAACATGACAGGCAAGCGACGCATAATCAGTTGCATTAATGCTTTAGGACTCTCGTTAGTGCTGTTGTCCTCCTACGCCACTATGAATTCCCCTTCACACCTTTCTTTACCTCATAACGTTTTCCATTGAGGTTAAAGAAAAGTGGCAAGGAATTAGACGATAGATGAAGTTTGTTGACAATTCGAACGCAGCCCAGGTGTCATTAATAGGAACTAAAAGTAACGGCAGATTTTGCAACGGCTACAGCACCCGGAAATAAATCTCTCCTGATGCTGGTTCCGTAGCCATCAAATCCACTTGGGACTTTAAGCAACGGCGGATTTTGATCAAAGTTTGATAGCAAGGTAGTTAGTTCAGTGTGAACTGTGATTGTAACTGTAACCTGCTGTAAGCGATTATTTGTCCCACTCTCACTGGCAAAAGGGGCAGATGACATGGCTTCAAGGGAAATGGGAAACTGTTAATATTAGATTATATTATTCAAATTTATTGCCATTCTGCAAAGTACAGGTACAGAGCATAACGAAAAGAAATGTGAATCCTTTTTTACAGACTTTTAGAGAATATACTGTCCGACAAAGGCTAAGTGCAGTAACTACGAAATAATTTTAACAGTAAAAAAATGGCTTCGGAGTTTGCTTGCTGTCCCGATAAATGAATATTCGGCACATTTATGATAGATTATGGTTAACTGGGTTGCAATGGTATATATTCAATCCAAATAAATCCTAACCTTTAGACTATCAGGCCCAAAATGGTGCATAACTCATATTTTACCAAATGTGTAGGCACTGCACTTAGGCTTTGTAGGCAGTACAGCCTACAGCAGAAAATAGTTCACTATGGTTTTATACAGTGAAATATACATAGTATCCTGTATCTGTGGGAACGTTAGCTGAAACACATAGTGTGTCACTATCAATTGTAGAATACACTTCATTTCAGAAATACAATGAAAACCGTTGAATTCAATCACCTGAACCACGCGTTGCAGGGACTACGTGATATCGGTTCTTTCCCTGTAGTAGATCAGCCTGCTACAGCAAGCAAAGCCGGCACACCGGCTTAACTCTCGATCAGCGGAGCGGGGATCTATTTCCGGCTGCCGTAGCAGTCGCAAAATTCGCCGATGCTTGAAGTCCCTAATTTCAGAGCGGGGCAGCGACCTACTTCCCATCTTGCCAAGAGAAAAAGATGAGCACTCGTCCTATTTTGAAGCACCAGGTTTGGCGGGTATAGGCAAATGTTCTAAAATGCAATTATCTTGTGTTTTTTCATAATATGCCTCTCCAATTCCAGGATTTATGTGTTTCTGTAATTCTCTATTTTTCCCCCCACTTTAAATATAAGCTTACCAGCCACTCGTCATTTGTAGGCTAGGATTCACGACGGATTGACCATTTAAATACTGTTTCTCTCCAAATAATTATAGACATTTTAAAATTTATAAGACCCAGTAACCTTTAGTGCTTCGATCATTTAAAATATTTTATTTTAGGCCCCTCATTGACGAGCCAAACACTAAATGGAACAAAGTAATCGTTTCATTGCTTTCTCTGATTATTCTCTCATATAAGAACACAGTGGTCGATGATCGATTCATAGACGAGCTGTGCTGATCACAAATGCTTCATGTATGCACTCAAGTGCTCATAAATATTCTCCTTTTATCCAAACTAGTCTAGCTACTGAAAGTTTGACAATCCCAATTTTCATGTGTAAGCGTCGGTGCAAGGGTAATACTATAAAATTTCCATGTATGTTGACTGTAAAATGAGACTCAATTACTTTTTAAATAATCTATTTTCATTCTTGGTGACGTTTTCACCTGGGAACATAACACACAAAAATTAAGCAAAAAATGTGCGGACATACTGAATCAACTAAACAGTTTTAAATAAATTTATTGATGGTTCTTTTTTGTAATATGGAATGTCAAGTTGTAGCCTTAATACCATTAAAAAGTATTCCATTACTATTGTATCCTCTGGAGTTGAGACGCTAGTTCCTCTCTCAGATCTGTTTATTCTGACAGTCCTGATCCTCTGTCTTCATCCGTAATCGTAAAACATCACAAGGCTGTTTTGATTTTGTCGTAGTTAACTTAGGCATATTCACAGAGATGGTAAACGGAAATGGCTGGGGGAATTGCTTTAGATGGTTGACTGTTTTCTTGGCCTTATCCTTAAGGCTTTGATATTAATAGCAAATATGTATCTCTCTTTCTCTCTGTGTGTGTGTGTGTGTGCGTGTGCGCGTGTGTGTGTGTAAGAAAGTCTGAAAACACTTAAAATCCACATATTGGCAGTAAACCAATGCTGACAGCAGGCGCAAGATTTCTTTGAGCTGGCAATAGTTATTAATATTGCAATTTTGATATAATATATTTATAATGTGCCTCTGATGGTTACAGATTCAGAATGTAATCTCTGTAGCTGACCAGGCTAGATGCAGCAGACTGGATGCCAGCGGGAAACACCAGCGGTTGGATTGGCAGGGCCTGTACCAGCTGTGCAGTATAGGCCATCTGTAGTAAAATACTTGCGCCCTCCTGCATTTTCTTGCAAAGTTTATATTTATTTAGTCATGTATTCATCATTGAGGACAACACTTCATGGACGGACTGTGCAGCGAGTATCGCTCTTGCTTCACAACAAAAGGCAGTAGGGTTGAAACTGGCCCAGGGCTTGTCTGTGAAGAATCACATGAATTAAGTGCTCAGACACCTGGCCCAGGGAGTGGGGTTGGATGCATTCAGAATTTTTGGACTCGGTTCAATTGCATGTTCATTGGTTTCTTTCAATCAGGGGTGGCACAATGGTGCAGTGAGTGGTGTGTTGCTTCACAGCACGAAGGTTGTGGACTTGTACCTGACCTCCGGGGCCTTTCTGTGTGGTGTTTGCATGTTTACTCGGGGCAGACAGGAGTCAAGATTCTGCTAGGCTAATTTGAGACTCCGAATTTCCCAGAGATATGAGTGTGTGAGTATATGGTGAGTGGTCCCAGTGATTGACTGGCAAACTACTCAAGGAGTGTTCCTACCAGGTGTAAAAATAAATAAATAAATAAACCGCAAACCGAGTTACAACATTTATCTGTTTTGATTGACAGCAAACAGCAGCAGCGATTTTCTCAAACAGCACTTCTTTATTTGTTGCTATTGAGCCGACATGAAATTAGCTGCTTAAAGACAGGGAACAGGGTTAATATGCAGACATGGTACACATTCTCAATTTGAAACACAATACATTTGTCTTCAATTCCAAACTACGTAGTACAATTCATTTTTCACATCAGTAGTTTCAAAAAAATAATTCAGAGCTACTGTGCTTTGGAAAAAAGACTTAGCCTTTAAGTCGTTACCTTTTGGTTTCTTTTGCAGGAACAGCCTTTTCTATATTTACTATATCATACATTTCTCTGAAAGTATATTAGGAGCTCAATATCTGTTGTGCATTTTGACATATCAAGTTGTTTTCTCTTTACCATGAAATACAATATGGAAGAGTATTATGCTCGTTTTTTTTTCAATGTAATGGTCCCCATGAACCTCGTCATAGATGACAAGGATTATGTTGGATTAATCCTATTTAAATGGCATGTCTCCAAGGGTTAAGCATTAGCTTGCCAGGTGCGTATGCTGTACCCAAAAGTGCATTAAGCTGTAAGTTTGCCACTGATTAAAACGCTGTCCTTCTGCGGCGTCCCTGCGGGAGTCAGGCCTGCAGTATCTGTTAATGGTGTCGCTGACCTCTGTTGTTGACAGCAGAGATACTTTGATTAGAGATGCATCAGGTGCCTGCAGCAGCCGGAACGGTCATCAAAATGACTGCTAGCAAATGGACAGTCGGTAGATCTTCCATTCCTCATGAAAGCTTGTGGTTGGTTAATAATGTTACAAATGAGGGTTAGCCATTTCTGGCTAGGGAAAAAATAATAATTTGGGGAAAGTCTGTAAGGGACTTCTTCAAGGGCCGTGTTTTAAATGATAACTGACAAATGATGCATTCACATTTTTTCTTCTTTATGTGCCCTAAAATATAGTGACTCATGAGGCTTTATGATTATTTTTCCAACTAAAATGTCATTTTGACATCGGAGCAGAGCCGAGTCAACACAAGTGTCGCAATCATCCATTACGTCTTCAATACGTCTGGTTCTGTAACGAATCTGTAATTAAAGTATCTCTGTGCTCCTACAAATTGAAATTCCTCACTGTACAGTACATGAAGTCACAGGCACATTTTAACGACCTAGGCACCTCCAGTGATTTGGTACCCCAAACTGTTAACACTGGCTGCAGAAACGAGCAGTACACTGAACTGTGCAACACTAAGAACTCCCCTTGTTTACCTGATCCCTTACTGTTCCAAGCTTTACATTCTCATATAATAAATACGTGAAGGGTCGTTTGTTCATTCATTCATTCATTCACGAACAATACTCATGGCAACACAATTCTGAATGTGTGCTTTATATAATTAAGTCTTCAGAATGATGACTAGAATTGAGGCTTGATTAATATTTACTGCCAACTGCATGGTTTATCTGACGAGAGATCTGTAATATGCGAATCAAAGGAGGAAATGCTATCCATGAAAAAAAAAAGGCGGAGAAAAATAAAATTAAAAAGGCAACCTTGGTTCAATAAAAATAATAATAATAATAAAATGAATAATGGCATGCAATGCTTAAAGCAGAGGTAACATGGTTTGTTTGGGAAACAAGTGAAGCCAATCACAATTTTTAAATTCTTTTTTTTTAAATCTGCCTGAGAAACTCCTTTGACCTCCTTTTTGTAAAACCACTTCCGTGTACTCGGTAGTAGGCAATGGAATGGATACAGCAAGTTAGAGTGGAATGGCAGAAGAGGCTAGCGCAGCCTTATCTTAGCAGTGCAAGAGCTGCTCAACTGCTGTGGACAATAGCAAGGAGGGATTTTTGTTGTTTATTTATTTATTTTTTGGATGGGGGAGGGGTTGTTGGGGTGGGGGGTTGAGGCACCTCTGTCCATCTCTCCATTTATCGCTCACTCAGTTGGTCTCCTTATCGCCGGCCCCTTCCTGTCAGGTATCTGGACCAGGTGAGAGGCTCAGGGATCAGCTGACACTTAGCTGAGCAAAACCAATCAGCTTCACCTCGTCTGGGATCTCGGCGCTGTCACAACCTGAAGCCTGGGGAGGTGGAAACGGAGGGGTGAGCACACCAATCAGCTGGGAGGGATTAATCACCACCCGCCTCGGTACACCAGGCACTTCAAACGAATGTTAGAACCAGACAAGTAATCAAGACTGAAACATTCACTAATGTATGCAAACCTTTTTCTGTTCGACTCAAATCCGAGAAGGCAGTGTGCGGAAAATAAAAATGGGCGCCGACAGGAAGGACTGTGAGAACTCAAGCAATTTGACAGCAGTTTGGCTGTTATAATAGGCAAAAAACTATAGGCCCACTATGCTAAATAGGAAACTGTGCGTGAATAATGGTGTAATTTATGCAGGAAGGTCATGATCTCCCAGACATCACAAGCATGCCAATGAGACCCATTCAATAACACAGGCATAGCAACATCTATCAATGCATCTCAACACCACCTCCTCCCTTCAACCCAGAGGTTATACTCTTAACGGTTAACATCCTTCAGCCCAAACATACGCCATGTAGAACCCATGTCTGGAGACCAGCGGGCAAAGGCCAAAATCTGGAAGAAATACATATTGAAAACGTGCTGCGCGTCCCTGAGTTTTATATGAACCTCTTCCGTCCCAACACCGCTCCAATCCCAAACTGGTGGAAGGGAGAATTTCATTTAGCCGCATTAGTTAGCTGCCGAAACCCAGCACAGCTCTCCTACTTCAGCCTGTGTTCCAGTTTCATTAGTTCTGAATTTTACTCCGTTCACAAATCCAACCAATTCTGTAATCCTGATTGATGAAACAGGGCTTTGTAAGTCAGTGTACACTGTGAAATACAGTCTCATAGTGCAGTAAAGTCAAGCACCTGTAGCGTGTTTCATATATGTTCGTATTGAGGTTATATTCCAGAGTGACATGTTTAATATCATGCTTAATGCCATACAGCACAATACTGTCTGTTCTACGGTTATCCATTTTCAGCAGCGCTTCGCCTGCATCACATCTAAAATTCACTCAGGTTCAGGCTGTCTTCAAAATAAAGGCTCAATCCCGGTTCTGGGCCTCAGCCAGCATACTCCATAATGAGTTGTTCTCTCTCATTAGCTTGTTCTCACTCGTTTCTCATTGGCTCAAGATGGCGAACCAATGCCTTCTGGCGAGAGAGAAAAATGATGCCAAAGCGCAATTTTACGCGTGAAGCTAGACAAACGGTGTCAGACAATCTTCCGCCAGAATTACTCCTTTCCGTCAAGTCCTTTCTTGGAGGCTTTGAGGTATTCATAAAACTGCCAACGGGGTTCGGAAAATTTATTTATTAATGTCTTGCAGATTTCTGCCCACTAATTTTACTGCCAAGTGCATGGTCCGAGCATTTTGGTGGTGGTGTCTTCCTACAGTCATTCATGGTATGCTGTGGGAATCCCTGCAATCACTGTTTGAGAAGCTCCACTGCAGTAATTGCGCTCTGCAACCTTTTTTTTCCTCGAGGTTTGAGGCTGGCTGACTTGAGCCAATTAGAAACCACATTAGACCAAGCACAAGGAGCTGCTAATCGGCAAGCACAGCACATAATCAAGTTGGTTAGCTGGGGAACTGAGCAAGAAGTGAGCACCTATTTTGCAGACGGACTTAACCGGAGTTGATTCTGGATGTGCTGCAGGGTAGCAAAAATGTGTGCTGTGAACTCTTCACAACACTGTGGCAAATACAAGGACATTCTCATGTGCAGTTATTCAGGGATTGGAAAAGAAACATTGTCCGATGTACCACGCTGAGCAACAGCGAAGAAAACACTGACAAAACCTACAGCCTAAATCCCAATTCCCAGGCACTACGCCTCCAGCAGTTCGCCCACACAATCTCTGCCTGAGCTGGTCTCACTCAAGCTGCTCTACCTTCAGGAAGATCAATGTAAATCATATTTCACAGGAAGGTCAAGATCAGGATGCGAATCGATTCAGAAGGCCATTGATCTCTCTTTCCATTAGAGAATAATATTATGGCTATGACCCGGCTTTCATCGCAGATTTCAAAAAAGTCGCCTTTGATAGCAGCATCTCGGTTTCTTTTTCAATCTTGCAGCAATCAGTCAAAGCGTTTGTTGCAGGAATTGTACCAATAATCGTGACATTATAGTTTATCTCTCCTTTTACACACAATAAAATAAACTTTTCATCTCAGCTTGAAAGTAACAAACAAAATATCAGAAGGCGAACCTCCTTCAGAGAAATGAAAGCTTTTCTCTTATTTTCATTCAACCCACAGTTCAGTTTGAGCACAGATCACACACAATTCCATATTTTGCACACTTACGATGACCAGTGTTGATATACAAAACCTGTTTACAGTTAATCACTGACAGTCATCGATGACATATACACCTCATCTGTACAAAAATTAGTTATTTCGGCAACAATTTCACCTGCAGAGATTGAAACGTATTTCAATTATTAGCTTCCAGGGTCCCAAAATTTGGTCCAGCTGCAGTTATGTGGCCAAAAATTGCAATTAAACCCACCACAATATTTGGGACCAAACATTTTCTTCTTTTTTGGTTCAACAATGGCAGATTTTAGATTTATAATCACCCAATCCACACATGGCTGAAGAGCAGATGTAGATGCTCTGTGATTTTGAAATCTACACAAATTTGAGTGGAACCAATAATAATTATAGATGACATAGCATTAATCGACACTTCCCAGTGCATACAAACAGCTGTAACTGTCTTGAGATATGCGATCAACAATGAAAAGTTAATATTCCCGGCACTCACCAGTTTAAAGGTCACCACTTTGTAGGTAGTTGGATCATCCACAATCTTCTGAAGGTTAGCAGCCACTAAAAATTGATATGTGGGTGTAAAAAAAAACAGCATTTAGACAGACACAACATTCCTAATTCCTATATTTATTGCACAATGTTGTTGTGCTCTATGGCAACTTGTGTGTGTCAATACATTATTCGTATTGAGTTACTGTATGCAAGAAGGGTAATGCTTTTTTTCTAACTTACTTTAATTCTTGGAAGGTGCGTGTGTGAAATGGAATTTAAAGCACACCCTGCCGTGTAATTAAAGTGATTAAAACAGGATCGACTGCAGAAAAAAGCCGGCATTACCGACAATGACATCATGTCCATTGACCAGCCCAGCGGAGAACAGTTCCTGGGACACACCATCAGCCGTATCTTAAGAGGTAACACATGAGACAAACCAACAGTGAAATTAGCAACACAGCTGATGCACTCATTCTACCTGAACAAGTACACTAACTGCACCAGTGATTCACTGTTTAACCTCAATCTACCATAGGGAGTACACTCACTCCATGAAAATAATCCAGAAAAAATGCTCACTCCGCACTAATAACACAACCAATACCCTCACGGCACATCAATACTGCTGCAAGTGTACTCATTCCACACCAATAATACAGCAGGCGCATTCACTCGACACCAGTAATACAGCAAGTACACTCACTCGAAACAGCAAGTGCGCTCAGTCTACACCAGTGTTTCTCAAACCTCTCCTGGAGGACCACCTGCCCTGCCTGTTTTAGATCTTTCCCTGCCCCAGCACAGGTGATTCAAATAATCAGGATGTTATCAATCAGCTTTAGAGGGTCAATAACGAGCTGATCATTTTAATCACCTGTGCTAAAACAGGGAGAGATCTAAAACCTGCAGGACAGGTGGTCCTCCAGGAGAGGTTTGAGAAGCACTGGTCTACACCAATGATAGAGCGAGTATACTCAAAAGCAAACACACCAACTCCACAAAAATACTTCAATGCACTCTCTCTGATGATGCAGAAGGTATTCTCACAGCACCATTCCAACCAGTAATGAGTAAGCACACTCATTCAACTCTGTGAACATTTTACTTGTATTCACTAAAAATGTTGAACGCAGGATATTTCAACCAAACTTTTCAAAGTGTTTTTGTTCAACACTACACTGGCTCTGGCCGCTCTGCAGATATGCTCGCAACACTATCAATTAAGCAACGCAACTCATGCCTTATAACTAAAGGCACCAAGTTTTTCCTGTGACAACTTCTATATTAAAGGCAATCATTTCCAATCTTACCTCGTCCTGGAGTGAATTCAAATCTTATGTCATTCAGTTCCTTTTTGGTGTTCCTGGAACAAGGAAAAAGTAAAAGGAAATGACTTTCTGAGGCTCATCTCCTACATTTTCCCGGAAACTAACTGTTCTGCCTCGTGCTGAGTGAGTGGAAAATTCCAGAACATCTGGAGGGCTGAAGCTTTTCAGCGGAGAGTGTTTGAGCAGCCTGTCAATCAGGCAGGAGAGTGGGAGTAAAACCACTCAGCAGCCTGCCACCATTTTATCTCTGGGAACTCACCCGGGACATCCAAACTCTCTAAAGAGCAAGGAACCTTCTGCAATAACGGACATGAACAGGACACAGAATTGCTGGTAGTCATGTCAAGGATTGTCCAAAATTCATGAAGAAAATTCAATTGTCATGAGACAATTGGCTCCTAGCAATATACAGGAACAACCTTAGAGGAAAGTAATGACAGATTATTAACCACAATCCTTTGCAGCAACAACAATTAGATACATCATTCATCCTTGCTCTCCTGTTGGCAAAGTCATCTCATCATCAATCGCTGTCAAGCTCATGATCGACTGAAGGAAAGGAAATCTGATTTTTCTTTAACATGATACAAGGTCATTTTAGAAACTCCCTTGCCTATTTCCCTTCATCCTCCAGACTTCCTTCTTTTACTTCCTTACTTTCCTTGCTCCCAGCTCCACTCATCCTTGCAGAGGCGAAAAGAAGGCAAAGAGAAAAAATATGGCAGAATCAAAGAAAAATGAATTGGCAAAATGGAATGTCCTTTCTCCTCAAACCTCAGCTGCAGTCATGGCAGTTGGGGAGCAGTAAATGCGCACACCAATCATTTAAATGTAAGGCAAACTGAACACTTCTGCAAATACCATTACGGTTTTCTTGCTTATAGGGTATCTATGGGGACAGTCCTCAGGGCTGGAATCTTCATTGAGCCGTACTGCTCTTCAGCAGTGGTCCCGTAGGGCGTTCAGTTCCTAGGGGGGCTGTCTGACCGCAGGTGTTTTGGGGATATCAAATGCAGGTTCGTGCTGAACCATTTGCTGCATTTTACAAGCAGATGTTTCCTGATCTTGTGAAGGGTAGGCAGAAATGTCCTCCTCACAAGATTTTGGCTTGGTGTGCACATTGCGATGAAATAATGCAAACATTTGACCATTTTGTTGGTGCTGTGCAATGATTCCCCCTTTGTTAATGGATCTGTGTTCAACAACAAGATTTCCAGCTCACTTCTGCTTTTGAGTTATCAACCTTCTTTCCCCCAGTGTGGCTGAATGAACAGTGAGTGAACATTTTCCAGAAAAACATTCTCACTTCATAATTTTGTGTTATAGTTACCGCTGACTTGCACTGAGACTGGCGGCAGAGCCAGCTGTCCTGGGGCCAAGTGCAGTGGAGATGATGAGCAACATCTCTCACCAAGACTACAAAACAAGCTGTAAAGTCACAGCCCTGGTTTTAGCTGCTTGTTTTGACCATGCGCGAGCAGCAGCTCAGCAGGGGAGCCACAATAATCCACCCGGCCAGCAGGGGTCACTGGTGAGCAATGACACCTCATCTCACCGCTCGTGCCATTCTCACATGCAGTCATCACTGGTACACAAAGACTGAGACAATTTCATGACTGCACTTGATAGAAGAAGGAGTACTGCAAAAGTGAGAGAGTGTGAATTGCCCTTCAGGCCACCATAGTTCAGTAAATTACATACTGTGAAATACAAGACAGTCATTAGCTCATCCATGACCACATCTCATTAAATTTCCCTGGCTGTCATTTGAAATGAATGTCATCAGAAGCATCCTGGATGGATTAAATAGTTTATCTGTAATACCCAAAGACAGCATCTGTTGCTGGAGCATACAACATGCATGTGTCTGAATATGACATGAAAAGGGCCGACAAGAATGTAGGTTTTTATTTTAGTCCAATGCAATGATGGTTGATTCTCCCACTCAAGGTCATGATGGATGACCAGATAATTACATAATTGGCCAAATCAAGTGCCAAAGCGCTAGGCTACAACAAAAAAACTAGCACCCAGATCAGCTCTTTCCAGATAAGATCGGACATCACTGGTCAATAGCTGCCTAGTTCTGCACGCCGTTAGAGAAGAACTAGCAAGATGAATTATTTTCTGTCATCTGTAACAGATGGATGCAATTTAAATGGGGCTCATAAATCAGACAGGGCCACAGGAACTGTCTGCCGCCTGACAAAGACAGGCACGTTGATGGAGAATGCTGGGATCTTCTTGCGATAAATTCACGATGTGACTGGCAACCAGCAGCTCCTATTTTAATCAGACTGCAGATCTTTCCAAGGCAAAGCTACCTGCTCTCAGTGACGAGCAGTAATATTCAGAGTGCAGAGAACACACCATCATTACTAGTTCGGTATTTAAACAGTTTGGTTTGAAATGTGTATTTGGGAAGTATTAGGGGGAAATTTCTTGAGCCCAAAGGGAAATAAAAAATAACGACATTTAGTGGGACGAATAACGATATTTACCCTTCACATAATTTTTAACAATTTTAGTACCTCCTAATAAGCAAAATTACACACTGAAAAACAGACAAGAACAAAATAAAAAATAATCAACACATTCTCTGAAAATGTGAAGTGTGTGAACTATGAAAGTGTGACTTATGCCGTTACAATGCATTTTGTTCTAAGCGCTTTCTCAAGTCACACGTTTTGGCGGCAGAGGCGAAGGAGGAAAGATTCGATAGGACTCCAAGGTTTCTGTAATATATCTCTTAGACTCACAGTGGATAGAGCTGTTTGGTTCAATGCTCCTAAGATGACTTAAAGTACCTACATTCAGACATTATATCAAAGACTGTGGCAGGGCGCCCTGCCGGTGGAGGTGGTCTCGATGTGTTTTGGCGGAGTGATTGTGGAGCGCTTCTCGAGGTGTGGAGAGGGTCGCTTTACTGGAATGATGTACTGTCGTGGTGAATTAGGGGTCCTGCCAGCTCTCCACACTCCACTGTAACAAGGCCCTAAATCACTCACTCCATGGGGAGAGAGCTCCGTTTAATAGAGAAAAAAAAATCCCAAATCCCTGGAGCAGTATTATTAATCTACATACAAATGCCACTGAAGATGTAACAAGGAATTTGAGATCATATTCCCTCTGGATGTTACTTCAGCAGAGTGGGGTCAGCATATTTGAAAACGGGTTAGTTTAACTGATATTTATGGCAGTGGGTGTACTATTACCGATGGGATGGTCTCTTAGTGGCCTCTGAAAGAAGTTCATTCTAACAGGATGGTAAATGTATGACTCCAAGGTGAAGGCAATTAGGGATGTTCTGACTGATGTATGAGGCTGGAGCACTTAGAATATGAACTTGTGTTATATATGTTATATATGAACTTAGTATATGGACTTACTAATTATTCCATTCCCCTTACTCTGTTCTGAATGGTCAAGGCAATATGAAAATTAACATAGTCATGTCAGCTTAACATCCAAACCAGCTAACTCAGCCAATGCTGAATGTTTGCCAACCAGTAGGCTTGTTAACCAATATTAACAATAGCAATAATAATAAAGCGTCAGCAAGTAAAACTCCTGCCATGTTTTACTTCCATCCATAAGCTCAGCCAGTTGATTAATTCAACCCTCGGCCGAAAGACTTTACTAATTGAACAGGCTAATCCAGGTGTTGGGAACAAAAAATACTGCGGAGGACCTTTACATTCTCAACCTGTAGGCAGGGGGAAGAAGTCCTGTCTACTTTTAAAGCAGCTAAAATATTCGCCTAACTCCACACTAACAATAGCCCTGCCGCCCTGCCCCCCCCCATTTAATTGATAATAAAATTATACCCATGATGCATTTTCAAAATTTCAAAGAAACACTGTTTCAAACTGAAAAGTGGTTTGTTGGGCTTAAAGAAGTATAAAGGAGGTGTTAGTTAAATTTAATGAATTAATTACTCAATAATGTGTGCATTACATCACCCAGGATGGGACGGAGGGATTCAGTCAGCTTTCTGCAAAGCCCGACCATCCATGTTCATTCAGCCAAAGTCCTCTCCAGGATTTTCTTCCAATTTGATTATAATCACAGTTCATCAGCCAGGATGCCAAACTAATCAGTGATGTCAGCTGGGTAAGGTAAAGGGTAGAAGTGAAACATGGCAGTGCTTCTATTCCTGACCCCAGGACTTAACGCCTCTACAAGGCTGAGATCACCAGATCTTATAATCTACTTCCTGCCTTACAGTGCAAAAGAAAAACACTGTTTCATATTCTTATTAAAAATGTAAAATATTTGTTTTAGGGTGAGGACAAATATGAGAATGTTAATATAAATTACAGCTGAGTGTATTAATTTGTTGGACATTATAGTAGTGACTATTAGAAAAGTGATTCTAGACCTCTCTCATGGCCCCCAAAACCATCTTTATCTCCTTCACTGGGAGCATTTGCTTAAAGCTGCTCTTTAGAATTCTGCGCATAGATATAACAAGAGCATTGATATGCATCCACACAGCAAAGCAATGCATAAAATTGCCTGATCAAATGTACATTAAATTATATTATTACCACTATGGTTTTATTTACCACCCCAGCTCCAAGTGTGTCCCTTAACCTTGTCAAGAACAGCAGCAAAAGACTCTGTGCTGTTATCCTTGCCAGAGATGTTCACACTAAGAAATAAACTAAAGGTGCTATTAATTGAGAAACATCGATTTGGAGGAAACAGATTTTTAATTAAACGAATAAATTATTTTGTTTGGGACCACAGGAAAATTTATAAACTACAATATTCTTCAAGTCTCTGTATTTGTACATCTCGATGATGTTATTATCTTTGATCGTATTTTTACAGCATTTTCAATCTAGCATGCCAATAATTCCTGAGGCCACTGTATGAATGAAATGTGATTAACAACATTTAATAATGCTAAAAACAAAAGCACCACCACTCATAGTTATAATATTAGTATTATTGTTATTTCCCATATATAAAGCCCAGTTCATCTTATGGTAAACAAATAATATAACACTGATATGTGGCCAAATTAGGATACAGATTTTACAGACCATATTTTGCACAACTTTAATAGTGGTGGAAACAGAGGACCAGCAGTTTTCTTAGAAAAAGAGCTGACTTTGAGGCGTAAATATTTGTAATATTAAACTTTCACACCACCTACATCACTTTCCTTCCAAGAAAGCACAGATTTGTCGCCGGCTATTTCACTCGTGTTAGGAGACATGTACCATCACATTCCACAGAGTGTGATTGTACTCATTTGGGATGTTGCTTTACCCCGGAGCTAAACTCAGGAATAGAAATGTACAACCCTTTCTCTTGTTTCAAATAACAGAACAAAATAATATACTTATAATATGTACAACTAGGAACCACTGCATGGGGCAATAATAGAACAGTCTAGTATAATGCTGAATTAACTGCAAAGAAATTGTACTGTTTGAGCCCAAATGATTCTACATTCAAGTAATGTCTAGTGATAAGTTATTTTTTAGAATGAAAAAATGGTATTTGACCTGTCCAAGCCATTTTTTATTTTTTTTGCAGTATTGATTCAAAGAGTTAAAAGTTCACAAATGTCTCCTTCAAATATTTTGAGCAGGTTGTACAATGGCACAAAATTCCTGCAATGCATTAGAATTAAATTACTAATTATTGGCCCTAGAGGGCAACTGGTTTGCAAATGTCAGTTGAGTGCACATACAAAACTGCATGACAAATATGGAAAGAAAAAGCTTATAAAATTGAAGAAACCGCAGTTTTAATGATGCTGCTCAACAACGCAATGTCAGACAAAATTGTTGGCTTTCTCTCGGCAGTCTTTTTTTTCTTTTTTTTTTTTTTACGAGATGGGCGACCACTGGTGTATCTCCAGAGAAACATAAATCACTTGATGTGCCCCCATTAAATAGCTTTGTTGAGAACGGAATCCTAGGATTTGCAGTGCGAAAAAACAAATCAGTAAGATAGGGACTCAAGTCACTGTGACTTGACTCAAGTCGACTCGAGTGGCTGTTTTGATGACTTGACTTGACTTGACAAAAAAAAATAAAAGATTTGAGACTCGACTCGGACTTGGAAGTAAAAGACTCGGGACTTGACTTGACTTGAGACACGATGACTTGAATGACTTGAGTGTTATTCAGTTCATGTTTTCAGTTTGATGTAAAATTAATAAATTAATTAAAAAAATAAAATTGATTACCCAGTGGTAGCGCAGGCTGAGAATGGCGTTGTCATGACTGGATCACTACCCTGTCAATCAGTCATGCCCTCTCTATGTACCTTACGTGTACCTCTCTATGTACCTTACATTGATTGCGGGTCATTCACAGGGCATGTTTGGCATTTTTAGCACAATTTTAAGTGTTTAAGTGCTGGCGCATTAAAACCGTAAGCAAAGTGGATGAGTTGAATGAATGCCGTTTATGTTCGCGCAGCTTTGAAATTTGTAAATTGCGATTTGAGACATTATATGTGAATTCACATTATCCAATTTATTTCTTCAGTAATTCATTTATTTATTTATTTTGTTTAGAACAGGCTATATATTTAACGTTGTTCGAATCAAGTGAACTGCTTTATTCTGTACTGCGGTTTCAAAGGAAAAACAAAGCATCCCTTACGGTAGACTGCTGGAATGGACTGTAAAGTCAGCGGTTTTCTTTAAGTACGAATTAAAAACCCAACAGATTAAATCAGCTGATAGCGACAATGAAAACGAAAATTACTCTGATTGCACCCAATTCTTTATTGAATGTTATTTCCACTTTGTGTCTATTTGAGAGACACGATCAGAGTCCATAAGAATTTTCGACTTACTGATTGTAAAAGTTTACAGAAAACGATAATGGGACTTAACTTCTCTTGTTCACAAATGAGATGAACCAGGTTTATTAAATAAATCATAACCTACAAAGTGGAAAGTGTTATGATATGGTCAAATACAAGCATCAGCCTATTGTGCAGCCATACTTTAACCTCGCACGTGAAACAGGAGAATCGGTAAGGGGAGCACGAGTAGAAGGCTCTGAATCGAGTTTAAAATGGTTGAATCCTCTCTGGGAATCTTTTTCTCAGAACAATAAGCTGTTACTTGTTTTTCTATGGACTACAACTAAAATATTTCAAATACTGTTGGCAGAAGTGAGGCAGAAGTGATCTTGTTTAGATTGAAAGCCATCAATAAATAATATTATGAATTTATTTCTGTTTTGATTTCATGATGTATTTTACTGAATATCAGTAATTAGAATCCAAATCCAAATTACTGTCATATTTTTTAAACAGGTTAGACACATTGGCCAGTGATGTTTAGATTACTGACAGTTACTTATACCTTGTCTTTTCACTTTATTAAGATCAGATTCTGTGGGTAAAATTGCAATAATAAGGTGACTTGACTTGGAGTTGACTTGACCTATTACAAGACCTGACTTGACTTGACTTGCCATAACCGGTGACTTGACTTGCCCAAGAAAAAATTACTTGGGGCTTACTTGAGACTTGAAGGTTAAGACTTGAGACTTACTTGAGACGCACATGTGTGACTAGGTCCCAACTCTGTCAGTAACTACCAGTTATCACAGAATGACACTAAATCCACCAAGATTTGAACACTGCATATACAGTTACAATGCATGTAATTCAAAGTTAAATCCAGATCATGGAAACTATGCACAAAAATTCCAAGCCATTAGAGGGGCAAAAATTATGTGTCAAATGATACTATTACTACAACCCCAATTCCAAAATAATTGGGGCAAAGTGTAAATTGTGAATAAAATCAAAATGCAATGACTTTCGATTACATGAGCCAATATGTTATTTACAATAGAACATAGATAGCATTTCAAATGTTTAAACTGAGACATTTTACATTTTCATCCACAAAATGAGCTCATTTCAAATTTGATGGCTGCTACAGGTCTCAAAAAAGTTGGGACAGGGTTCTGTTTACCATGGTGTAGCATCCCTTCTGGTTGCAAACAGTCTCAGAAATGTTGGGACACAGGCAAAAAAGGGCTGAAAATTGAAAACAATTAATATATAAGAGAATCACATTTAGAAAGTAATTAAGTTAACTGGCATCAGGTTCGTAACATGATTGGGTATAAAAGGGATGTCTTAGAGAGGCTGAGTCTCTCAGAAGTAAAGATGGCCAGAGGCTCTCCAACCTGTGAAGGCTTGCGTAAAAAAAGTGTGGAATACTTTAAAAACAATGTTCCTCAACGTCAAATTGCAAAGGCTTTGAAGATCTCATCATCGACAGTGCATAACATCAGCAAAAGCTTCAGAGAAACTGGAAAAATCTCTGTGCATAAGGGACAAGGCCGAAGACCTTTACTGGATGGCCGTGATCTTCGGGCCCTCAGACGCCACAGCATCACTCACCGGCATGATTCTGTCATTGATATTACTAAATGGGCCCAGGAATACTTCAAGAAACCACTGTCTCTAAACACAGTCTGCTGTGCCATCCACAGATGCCACCTAAAACTCTATCATGCAGAAAGGAAGCCATTGTTGAGAATGATCCAGAAGTGCCGCCATGTTCTGTGGGCTAAGGCTCATTTAAATTGGACTGTAGCAAAGTGGTAAAGTGTCCTGTGGTCAGACGAGTCCACATTTCACATTCTTGTTGGAAATCATGGGCGTCGTGTCCTCCTGGTTAAAGAAGAGAAAGACCACCCCTCCTGTTATCAGCATTCAGTTCAAAAGCCAGCATCTCTGATGGTATGGGGATGCATTAGTGCATATGGTGTGGGACACTTGTATGCTTTATAAAGCACCATGAATGCTGAAAGGTATATAAAGGTTTTAGAGCAACATATGCTCCCCTCCAGACAAAATCTATTCCAGGGAGGGCCTTGTGTATTTCAGCAGGACAATGCAAAACCACATACTGCAGCTATTACAACAGCATGGCTTCGTAGGAGAAGTGTCAGTGTGCTGAACTGGCCTGCCTGCAGTCCTGATCTTTCACCGATTGAGAACATTTGGCGCATAATTAAACGAAAAGTCCGTCAAAGGAGACCCAAAACTCCCCAGCAGCTGGAACCTGTATTAAACAAGAGTGGGATCAAATTCCAATGGCTAAACTCAAGAAACTTGTCTCCTCAATGCCCAGACGCCTCCACTCTGTGTTAAAAAGAAGAAGGGATGCTACACCATGGTAAACAGAACCCTGTCCCAACTTTTTTGAGACCTGTAGCAGCCATCAAATTTGAAATGAGCTTATTTTGTGGATAAAATTGTAAAATTTCTCAGTTTCAACATTTCCTATGTTATCTCTGTTCTATTGTGAATAAAATACTGGCTGGTGTGATTTGAAAGTCATTGCGTTTTGATTTTATTCACAATTTACGCTTTATCCCAACTATTTCAGAATTGGGGTTGTACATTCATCACCTTTAGGCTGTGCGTGCAACATCAGCCAGTGGGCAACAAATAATCCCAGAAAAAACATTCATTTTATTGGTCTCTAATTCAAAGATTGAACCCCACTGAAATGACATCAAAAGCTTAAGAGGTATTTCCTGAAATCTTAGCTTAAATTAATGAAGTTATGCAACATTATGCATGACTCTCTGCATCACGTTTGATAGTAGAGGTCCTGGGGCTCATCTAGAGAACTGTGCATGACACCAAGCAGCTAAATGTTAGAACTGGAGGTTAAAATTTCACCACAGCTGCGCCCTTGAGCAAGGTGTGGCAATTAACCTTAGGTCATTCAGCGAGCTGCTTCAGTGCTCATTAAATGGCCGGTCTGTAAAAATGTAAGCCATGTATCACTCTAAAACAGGGATTAACAAAGCAAATACTGTGACAATCGTTACTACTGCTGCTGCAATTAACACTGCAGCAACTGCTACTGAGACAACAGCTACAACTGCTATTACCGCAATTACATCTTCTATTATTGCTTATTGTATTCAGTAAGATGTCCAGTGTTAACGCACTTTCACAGGGGGCATATGAGTCTTATAGGGGACCAGAGTACCACCACTACTGCTGCTACTTCTACTACTACTACTAATAATAATAATAATAATAATAATAATAATAATAGATCCTAACCTTCACAGTGTGTCAGTTTAAAGGATTGTGCTCTCTGGGGTAGGTCAGGTCGACAGTGCTTCCTGCAATGGGCACATTTTTATTGTTCTCTCAAATCCTGACTGTTTGTACCGCGGGCTAAGATCCCATTTCAGTCTCTCCTTTCAACTCTCCCAATCCTCCTCTACAGTCTGTTCAGACAAATCTGCCAGAAGATTCTCTATGGCCTGTGATATCGTATCACATCACTGGAAAACGAACACACACAGCCTAACTCCAGACAAGCTACACGGATCATAGGGAATAACAATCACCCCATCAAGAGGTTTATAGATATATTTATATATTTGAAGAAGAGATCGAGGGCTTGCTTGCGTACAATGTCAAGTCTTTATTGTGTCACAGAGGACCAGAAAATGGAGGGTGCTCATGTAAGCCCCATCGGTCCATGAAAAAAAGATTAGCAGAGGGAGGGAAGACAGCCTTCATCCGAGCCCAAACTTTCTCACCCTACAGCTTTCAGTCCCCATAGATACTATAATCTAGGGGCACCTAAGGGCACCACCACCATGAGATGCTATATTTATCAGGCCAGCAGCCACCAAATGCTTCAGGATAGAACTGGCCAATAAAGCAGTAGTAAGATGAAAAAAATATTCCAAAGCAACCATGTCTTTGTATTATTTAAACCGACACAGGGATAGCTAATGGGATCATGATTTTTTTTTTCTTTTAGCCAATGAATTTCAAAGGGTAATGTCACAGGCAGCAGACCTGCTTGCAAAGGCTTTAATTCCTGTTACACAACAAAGTGATGTGCTGCCAGCAATCATAGACTGCATTCACACTTATTTGTGAGCATCAGCACTTTCCAGTAAGTACCCAAGCTGCAAAACCAGCAAGCTGTTTTCCACTCAAAAGGTGCACGTAAGGTACAGTACATCTGAATGCAACTGTCAAACCCCTGCCAATAAAACCCCCCCTATTTTTACATTATTTTATTACTTCAATTACATTACCTGCCTTTGGTAAAAGAATGGCTGTAATATTGTACTCAGATGTGATAAATGGAAAAAAAAAATGGAAGTAATTGTGAGAGAGTGTCTTTAGGGGCATTTGAATGCTCAAACTCTCTCCATAGTTTATTTGTAACCAAATTTGCGGTCCACAGGATGGGAAAAAAAAAAAAAATCAATGTACAATATGCCAACTAAAATGCTTACTGTGCAGTGTGGTACTTTCAAGATTATGATGCGAGACTCATTGAGCGAGTCTCTTTCAAATCTAAATGCATTTCCACCAATATTAACTTGTAAGGGCATATCATTATACGTTGTTCTTCGGTTGAAATCACAAACTGCTATCATACAGTTTCAGCTGGAGGCAAAATATCAAGCAGTTATAGAGTAAAATTCCAGCCAGGAGTTTCGCCCATCCATGAACCCAGCCTGTTGGTTTGACCCATTAACTCTGCCTCCTCATGGAAGCTTTGCAAATACAGGTGATTGGACCAAAAGAATGTGGGGAATACTGTATTTACTTCCTGGATTTTCCACCACAGGCATTTGCAGTATATGTACAAGGACAGATGTCATGATATATACACCCATGTTTGCACAGATTTGTGCTCACCAACAAAGCCAGCTGATTTGAAAAAAAAAATACAGGGCAAGATAATTACTTTCAGTACCTGGATTATGTAAAAATATTCAAAAATACACCCACTGTTTGTTAGCATACACAAGCCTCGGGTCATTGTGAAGGTATCATAATAGAAACATTCTTATTGTTTTCCATTCCCGCAGTAAATGGTGAAGAACTAAATGAGTTTTCTATCAGATGTGCTCTCTCAATCTCACCTCAGCCTTAGCACCATGTTCACAGCACTTGAGCCTCCGACATAAGGTACGTGCTCAAAAGGTTGAACCTTCAACAGAGGAGAAAAGAAAGAATTATCTTAGTTTTCAACAGCAAGAAAGACTTCATTTGGCAGCACGTTCTGACGATTACTGTGATCCTCATTATGAGCCGCCACTGTAAGAGGATCCATGTGTCTTACTAATAATTAAAAGCTACTTATGCTCCAGCTTAAATGTACATTGTTATACACAAAATTAGTGTCAATCAAGAGCACAGCAATTATTTTTTTTACTTCATTGGCCAAATGATAAAAGCATTGTCAGTTTATTATTATTACACAGCCTATACTTTATTCAGGAATATTTCACCATGCAGGAATATTGGATGCAGGATTGATGCTTAATATTGGCATACGGGCAGGTCCATGAATACTGGGACAGTGACACAATTTTCATCATTGCACTCGAAAGGAAAACTTTCGGCTTTAATTCAAGGGTTCTGCCAAAAGTATTGCATGAACTGTGTAGGAATTATAAACATATTAATACATGTCCCCCGTCCACCCAATTTTCGGTACTTAGAAGTACGTGGACAAACTAAAGCATAATTGATCCATTTTAATACATGGGAGCAAATTCTTTGCAGTTTATGACTGCCTGGAATCTTGAACCCATAGACATCACCAGACACTGGATTTCTCCCCTCGCGATGATCAGTCACGGCCTCACTGAAGCCATCTTCAGTTTCTTCAGTTTTCTTCAGGTTCTTGGGACAATTTTACTTCAGCTTTGTCTTCAGCTAGTGAAATACATGCTCCATTGGATGCAGGTCAGATGATTGACTGGGCCATTGTAGGACATACCACTGTTTTGCTTTTCAGAATTCCTATGTTGCTTCCTCTGTGTGCCTTGTGTCGCTGTCCATCTGTACTGTGCTGTGTGGAACGGTCCAATGGGTTTTGAAGCATTTCTCTGCATCGAAACAGGTAATATGGTTCTATGCAGTACCTTGAAATAGTACTGTATTTGCCCCCTTCCCAATTTCCATGGGCTCCAATTTCTTGGCGCAGCGCAGAAATTTCGCAAAGCGCAATTTCGTCCAGGCAGCAGGGGGAGGTGTCACACATCAAGGTTATTATCGTTAACGAAAACGAACGAAATAACAAAAACTGAAATTGAAAAAACATTTTCATTAACAGAAATAAATAAAAACAATAATTAAAAGAAAAAAGATAACTGAAACTGTATTGTGTGTTTACAAAACTAACAAAAACGTACTGAATAGATAGATATAGAATACGGTATATAGATATAGATATAGAATAGATATAGATAAAATTCCCTTCGTTTTTGTCTTTGTCAATGTATTTATAAGCCTTTTGGATTGATATGAAATCGATTCATTTCGCTCGAGATGTTTTACGAGAGCTGGCTGCACCATACGGCACCTCAAGGCAGAGATTTCCTTTAGCAGCTGTTATGCGGATTCTTGACTCTAGAAGGCGCTCTGAAGCTTGGGAGTGTTCGTTATTATGTCGGTCTCATCGGAACCCTGGTACACGTGCACAGACGCGCGTACACAGCCGCATTGACTATTGTTATGGCCCTAATTAGTTATGACATATAAGACAGCAAGGGATGACAGACAAAATTTTAAAACATAAACAGATTTAATTAAACAAACTGACAACTAACCTACAATTTATTCTACTGACCAAGATTAACAAAGAAAAAAATATTTCCAGTCCCTTGAGATGGGGTTGCTTGGTTTATTTTATTTATTTATTTGACCCTTATTTAACCCCATTGAGATTGAACTATAATTTATCTATATCGATTGTCCTGATGTCAGATCAAAGAGAGCGAGATATGTGTGCATGTGGGCGCGTGAGTGCGTGTGTAGGCTATGTGGGCATGTGTCCTTCAGCTGCTTTCACACCGGACGCGAAACAAATATTTCACAAAACTGATTACATTCAAAGTCAATGTAAAGACGCGAATACACGCGTGTTCTACTTGGTCCAGCAGTGGTATTGCCATGCAGCTCCTCATCAATGCCATTTTTCTCTAGTCCCTTTTTATTATGGAATTATGAAAACTAGCCAAAACTGAACATGCCAAGTGAAGTCTGAAGTTCTTTAGATGTTACTCTGGTTTCTTTTGAGACCTCCTGGATGAATTGTTGATGTCCTCATGGAGGAATTTTGGTGGTCCAGCCACTCCTGGGAAGGTTCACCACAATTCAAAAGTTTTTTTTTTTCCATTTGTAGATAATGGATCTCATCATGATTTTTTTGGAGTACCAGAGCCTTAGAAATTGCTTTATGACCCTTTTCAGACCGATAAATGTCAGTGACTTTGTTTCACATTTGTTCTTAAATTCCCTTAGATCACAGCATCATGTGCTGTTTTTTGCTGACTTCATATTGCCAGACGGGATCGATTCAAGTGATATTCAAATTTAACAGGGCTGGCAGTAATCACGCCTGGGTGTGTCAAGTGAAAATGAAGCCAACTCTAGGTTAATTTTTTGTTTTAATTGGTAGATTAAGTAATTAAGGGGGCAATTACTTTTTCATATCGGACCAGGTAGGGTTGGATTTCCGTTTTCCATCAATAAATGGAAAATCATAAATTTTAATAATTTAAAATTCGCATTTTGGGTTCAATCAGGTTTTCTTTGTCTGCTATTAAAATTAGTTTGATGATCTGAAACATTTAACTGTGACAAATATACAAAAATATAAGAAATTTGGAAGAGGGCAAATACTTTTTTTCACAACACCGTAAAATTCAGAATTTATCCTGCTGCTTTTGTCAGCAGTCCTCAACAAATACAAGGGAACCAGATCCATTGGCTGCTATATATGCCCACAGATGGCCGCACTTCACAGATGAGGTGAAATGCTTCAGTTTCCTCCCTTCGCTATTCTCCTCTCAATCCGTCATGCTGATACAGGTTGATCACTGTCTCTTTTGTCTAAAGGACGTAGTTTTAGAACAGCAGCAATTTCCTTAATGATATTTCATGCCAAACATCCAGATTTTGAGGCTTCCCAATTGCTTATGTCTTGTGGTAAACCGTCTGTATTCATTCAGGTGAAGTCTTTGACACTGACACAGATAACTCTGCCTGCTAGAGAGTGATCTTGTTTTGGTCAGGCGGTTAATGTTCGCTAGGGAAATCATTCTTTTGTCATCCATGTTATCCAAGGTTTCTAGGCCTTTTGGTGTTCTTGAGCTCACCAGTGTAATATTTTTCTTCTCAAGAATCCACCAAATGGTAAATTTAGCTTCATCAAATGTCATGTTTTTCTAGTTCTTTGATTTATTTTGATTCTTCAGCCTAATGAAGCCTTGCCTCACTGGCAGTCACAGCTCTTTGGACTTCATTCTGGAAGTTAACAGCAACAGATTCAAAATACAAACAGCACACTTAAAATCAACTCTAGACCTTTTACATGCTTGGTTATAGGATTGCTGTCCAGCCCACTGTCCACTAACTTTTGGTCTCCTCAAAAGAGGGGACTGCCACTTTCAGTGATTCCTACTGCATTCTCCCAATTCAAGTGTAAATACCCTCAAATTAAACTGAAAGTCTGAATTTTGAGATCACTTTCATAATTTCATTTCCAATTACGCTGAGGGAGACAACTAAAGCAAAAATAACTTTGTCAATGTCCATACAATTATGAACGTCCCTGTATGTTGGAACAACTGTACTAGGTCACTGTATGATTAATTACAAGAGCACTCTACATTCTGCAATAATGCAGAACTCAAGGTGAAAACACGGCTATGTTGCATTGCATTCATGCAGCAGGTGTACTCATCCCAAAACCAAAACAATTGCACCTGGTGGCTAGTGGCTGGCAATATTTCTACACTAGAAAGAACGTGTGCAGCGTGAACGTGTCAACCTCATCCCACATTATAAATCATGAAAACAAACAAACAAAGGCTCTGTTTACCCCTTGAAGATCTGAGGTCAAAATATGTGATCAGAGTCAACTTGCCAGAAAATCCCAATACGGATATATCAATAACTACTTATAATTGAATGCAGAAAAATAATAAACTACTGAATTAAAATTAGGAGAAAACACAAACATTCTAAAATGGCTACTCTTCAGAGGGGTTAGAGGACCGACAACACATCCACAACATCTAAAACAGGATCTAAAGGAGTCATTGAGAGAGAGTGGCCACAGTGCAACAGGTGTATATAATCACTGAAATACTAATGATCTCTTCAGTTCCCGGATTCCTCAGTCTCCAGGGGCCCTGGGGAATACAGATGAGCCCCAGCTATCCGAGGCCTGTCTGTTAGAACGGCTAACGAGGAAGCAGGGACAGCGAGCGGCTGAAATGAAGGCTCAGAGCAGTAAGGAGATTGGGCTCCTCCCAAAGGCTGACTCCCCCCCCCACCTTCCCTCCTATTCTTACTCTGAGCTCCACACAACACGAGGATGAGGAAAAGATGTGAGGAAATACATGAGGACCAAGAAGACAAAGGAACAGGGATACGCAGAGTGCAGTGTCCTCGCTCATTCCAACGTCAACTCAATGTGATGTCACTAACGGGCACGGCAGATGAGGGCAGTCAGATAAACAGGTTGATCATTCCTACATATTCCAAAAAAAATGCCATCAAAAAGGATAGCCTTATCCTTCTTTATCCAAGATGAGGCCATATTAAAAAAAATTACTTGGTTACCATCCTTCACGTTTCAATTTTCAAGGGTTGGAGGGAGGTTTTTTTAAATGTTGTAATTTTATTATGAGATCCAATTAGTGCAACCAATCCAAATCACAATACGTGTACAATACATTAAAGAATCAAATCTGCCTGACACGTAAGTGGTGCAGCGATTTAAAGCCGAGTAGATGGTCTGTTGCATGGACAGAGATTTTGAGCATTTTTCTCACTTTTTTGAAGCAATTTTTAAAAAAAAAAATTTGGGGTGGGCAGGGGTGCTAACCATCCATTTTTTTATGTGGCTTGACTTTGGGAAACAACAAATTCCTAGTTTTCTTAGTCATTTAGCAGATTGGAATGTCCTAAAGTGAGTTGGACGAGGGATGGGCAGATGGATCTGCTGGATTTAGCAGATGGAGGTGAATGGAAAAAAGGAAGGAGGACAATAACCGCGTGACCAAGCGCAGAACCACACATCCCCAGTGCACATGCATGCCCCTCACCTGCGGATGCTGAATGGAAAGTCCTTCCAAGGGAATGTTGTTGCCATTTTCCTTGTTCTGAAAAGGTAAATGGGTGGCATTTTAGTTGTTTCTATACACCATCACTTGCCTGTTCCTTGGATAACTGACAACAGTTTTTTAGCGGACACATTTTTTATTCATCGTGTAATTAGACTAAGCAGGGGCAAAT
Organism: Gymnothorax reevesii; assembly: GCA_029721435.1. NCBI lineage: Eukaryota > Metazoa > Chordata > Actinopteri > Anguilliformes > Muraenidae > Gymnothorax > Gymnothorax reevesii. The sequence goes on along the minus strand of CM056587.1, from coordinate 25,063,912 downwards.
CCCCCGGTGGAGTTAAGGTCCTTGTTTAAGGGGCCATCAGCGGTACGGGTCATATTGTGGCCAAATTGGGGCTTGATCCACCAATCTTCTAAGTTCCAGTCACACACTGCACACAAGCCTACACACCAACCTTAACATACTTCGAGGAAGCGCTCCCAAAGGGACAGGATTATGGGCTGGTTTCTGTCACTAGGATCTGATTTTGCAGCATGCCAGCCAACATATGGTGCATACCATTTGGGAAGTATTCTGTTTAGGAGTACACCTACCAATCAGGGTCACAACGTTGTGATCCCAGTTGTCTTAACCCACTGCATGAGTTGAACGCTACCTAAAGAGTCTATCCTGATCGTATACTCCGAAACTTAGTCTGGCCCATTTTTTTAGCTAATGCGTGCTAAGGTCAGTGGCATTCAGTTTCTCAGAAATGTCCATATAGTACATGCATTCATTATTGGTGACATTGCCTTCAGTCCAAAATGCATTAATTTTTTAGGCTAAATTTCAAGACTTTTAAATTTGATAACATTTTTGTGTAGTGTACGAATGCAATTCTTAAGTATGCTATAACATACTTGAATACATTCACCATGCTACGTGAAAAAAGGCAGCACTGTTCACATTCTCACAACTTGATTTCAGTCAGGAGGGCGAAAAAGGCGCAGATCAAGCCCGGAATATATTTCCTGCTCTGGCTTCAAAGCTTATGTACTGTTCATGGCCATGTCAGTTGGCATAATGTTTCCATTTGGGGATCTACACAACCAATGAAACTCAATCAAAATTTACAAACCCCAATTCCAACATTAAATATCTTGTCTTTGTAGTGTGCTAAACTGAACATAGGTTTAAAAGGATTTGCAAATTATTGTATTCTGTTTTTATTCACGTTTTACACAACGTCCCAACCTCATTGGAATTGGGGTTTGAATTTATAGAGCGCAATTCATGCCAAAAAAATGCAACTCAAAGTGCTTGATATAACAAACACTCTGAGTGACTATGAGATAGGTATGACAACTGTATTGCCTATGTATTTATGTCGTTTAAAGCACAGAGAAAGGTCAGCAAACGGCCAAGATTGGCATTGAAGTAATGCACTGACCTGCAGAGAGCCCTCCCCTTAACCCCAACAGACACCGCTGGGATCACCTGGACAGCCAACATTGAGCCCAACCAAATAGCAAGACATCACTGCCTGACCTTAATAAATAATTTCTGATTGGAATGGAAGCTAATCCCCACGGAAATGTTCCAACTTCAAATAGAAAGCCTTCCTATAAGAGTCAAGATTGTTTTAACAGCAAAGCGGGTACTAACACCATACTATGGCTCATGATATTGTGTTGATATTTTGGATGAGTTGGTGTCCGCACACATCCTTTCGTCATGTTGTGCACACTTGTTTAGCTTCATCGCTTCTGCTATTTCAGTAACTCGCTATTTACAAGCACTGCCACCCATTTCTGAAGCCAAACCCTTTGCACACCAAATACAGCATCACAACCCGCAAATATGTGAACACATTTTAGGGGAAAAAATAGACAATAGGAACGCTAATTTGGCCGAAAACTGGCTGTGCGAGACTGGCTGATATGACTGTTGGGGGTTCTTTTACATTTTCAAGGCATAACTACTGCAAAGCCTCCGTTTGAACAATATTTCCCTTCACTAAGAGGTCATGTTTTTGCAGTGTGTTACTCGCAAAAACGCTCTTTTGTGCAAATCTATTGATCATCCGGTCTGTCTGTCTGTCTGTCTGTCTGTGCACTCACCTGCAATTCTTCAGGCATCAACTGAAAATTTATACCACAAAAAGCCATATGTCCAAGGAAGAAGGGGTCTAATTTGGGAAGGTCAAGGTTAAAGGTCAAGAATGTTGTTCTCAAAAAGGTAAAAAAACACAGTCTGGTCAATATCTCATTTAGAAATGAAAGCAATATGGGACCAATGGAAAAGTGTTCCTTGACATATGGCCCATCGAAAGACGTGCACCAAAATCGACCAACTATAAGGGCACCAATTTTCAATGACGCTCCATAACCACAATTTAATTCATTTCCATTTCCAAGCCATATGTGCAATATTGACTTATCCCAGCAGTATAGACAAAGCACTGTTTGCAGTGGTTAAAAAACACTGTTTTTTCATGTCTGTTTGGTTCAATAGCAAAATGTTTGTCGTGCTGGGGGATGCAATTCTTCACAGGCTAAACGCTAAAACGCCAGTTTATTTGACTTTTGGGTGTCAATACACTCAAGGAAAAGCAGACACTTTGGGTCTGCAGTTTGAGCACGGCAGACTGACAGAATCAACAAACATTTCCAAATTCTAGGAAATATGGCTTGGACATACCTTTTCTGGCAAACTAAACCAGTTTGAAAACAAGTGGTGCCAGGCACAACAAACCCTGCCCCTCGCACATACTTTCACCTACTTGTACGAGATTCAATAGGTGTCTGTTCTGGGTCAGTGGCAATCCCTATACCGAATTTGGGGTAAATCTGGCTGTTAGTTTTGCCGCTAGAGTGTTAACAAACAAACATACAAACGCAGAAACAAACCGAGCCGAAAACAATACCTCTTCTTCAACCCTTCGGGTGGGGTGGAGTAAAAATGTGATCTTTACTTCACACTTTATTAGCTTTTAACCCTTTTGCGCAGAATACAAATAATGGCAATTTTTTCCTGTTATGCATGAGTCTATTTAGGTTTTATAACTCATTATATGTGTCACAGAGACTGTGGAAAATTATTTCAAGTGAAGCTAGACATTTGGAAATTCAATTATAGAATTATTTAGAAATTAATTTCCACCGGCATATATATCTGCACAAAGGGGTTAGAAAGGCTGTTTTCAACACATTTAATGCTGTAGGAAGTATGGCCTTCTGTCCTTTAAGGACAAGCAAGGAGACCTGCTCAGGCCAAACAAAAATGTCCCCAAAGGACTGAACTTTAATTGGAAGAAGCAGAATCAGTAGCACACCAAGAAGGGACCCAAGTTTTCAGAGGTGCTGCCCCACTGCTGACATTCAGCAGATGCGATTGAGCACAGTTCAGGAAAAAGCCTTTTGTATGTGGAATGCATCCTAAAGCCTTCATGCAAATATGCACCATTCAGGACTTGCCAATTTTCTGAAAATTAAATTTTGAATATGGTGGCGCTCAACTTTTGCCTTATAGCTCTACTAGAAAACAATTCCTCAAGTTGATATCAATAGAAGTTAAAGTTACTCTGCTTTTATGAGCATCCATTAGTTTTTACAATGGATGAAGGCAGTGACCCAACATTACTTTAGCGGCATATGAGGCAAGCTTCTCTGAGACCTAGCTTGGTAGTATCTAGCCAAGTTCCCCAATGGTGACAGAGAAAGTATCAGGGTACACTAATCTTTGGTTAAATAAACAAAGAAATGACCTCAGATAAAGGCCATAAATCACAGAAGAATGGCTGTGGATTAACATTTACACCATAGACTCAATGGTTCAAAGCCAGCACAGGTCACTAGAGTTCTATTCTGTCGCTATTTGTCACTCAGCAAAATGGCAGTTTACAATGAATAAGTGAACTCACAGCCACATACCCACAAACAAACAGAACAATCCAGGACCCAGATGGGCTCTGGCCAATGAAAAAAAAATTTAGGGCTCCATGTTCCACTTCATAATTCATTCCTCAAATGTTGCCCAGCGGTGCTACAATCATATTTTCCACTGAAGAGTAGAGTCATGTAATCTGGTCACACAAGCGCAAACACTGCCGCAATAAGCCTCTTAGCCATCTCACAACATATTTACGGCAACTGAACATGACACTCCTATTTTACAATGATATTATCTTGAACAAACTTATGATATAACAGGATGAACATAAAAAAAAAATCCAACAAGCTTGAAATGAAAGAGCACGGATTCAGAAGAGAAAGTTACTTACATCTCCACTCCCGTGTCTGACCCTTTGTGACTGTAAGAGAAGAGATAAAATCGAGAAGATTAATTTCTCTCCCTGCTTTCTCATGAAAAGCAACAGCCCACACAGGAGACTAGCGAGCAGAGGCAAAAAATCCAGGGGTCAGAAATGATAAGTCCTGCCATGTTTTACCTCCATGAACTCAGTCAACTGATTTCACTAATGAGTCCGACCTACCAGCTGAGGAAATGTGCTATTTAGTGTCAATGTAATTGGGCAGAAAAAAATGCTCAACAGGACTTTTGCTTTCTACACATGAATTTTTCACCTTAGCGAGAAAGACCACGGAAAAGACTCCAGTTCGCTTGGACAATGATTAGGACTGTGAATCCGCCAGATAACTCGGATATCAAAGCCGGACAGAAAAGTAAACTTTGTCTAAATTGACTGCATTCCTTCCTTGTCTGATTTGTTATCCTTTTTTCTCTCTGATAGTTTTGACTCAGCAAATGGCGCGCCGTAGTTAGCCGAAATGAAATCAAAAGCATATTTTACCTTTGATCACAGCAGTCTCCGGCCTCTCTCTCTATACCTGTCCCTTTTTCTCCCCGCAGTCACAAGAAGCCCATTTCAACTACTCTACCTCCCAGCACAGTAGCCCCTCTGAAGCTGCTCATGATGATTGTAAGTGGCTGAGTCGAGCATCAAAGCATTGAAGCTGGCGAGGCAGCACACCTGCTGTCAGCTACAATAGAGAACTCAGTACTTTCAATCACCCCTTCAACAGTGCGAGATGAGGGCCCCAACCCAAAACTAAAAAAAGACAACAATCTACAAATTTCATAACTTAGCCCTTCATGTGGCATTGCCTCAAGTCCACTCTAGAATGGACACCCACTCTTGAGACAGAGTGATAATAGACCACTCGTGGCTGGGAGGGGAGAAAAGACCGGCGAAATTAATTTCTCTCTTCAGAGAGGAATTAATTTTATTTTTTACAGTTAATATGTACACCCAGAAGCTGTAGCATCTCCCGCTCTAATGAGACTAAGGTGCCAAACGTGGCCATTCCAATAATAACAACCTGTCAGACATAGCATACTACCTGCTATGCCCTCGATGTATGAACCTCTTAACCTATTGCCAATTATCTGCTAAGCACCCAAAGATAGAACACTGCATCGCAACAGTAATTTGAGAGCACCAGAGGTAAAGACAGTTAAGAATGCAAAACTTTCTAGAGAACTAAAAATCTCCAGTTTATGTTCATAGCTCTGTAGTTTGGCTAGCACATCAAGGCAAACACTTTTGATAAATGCACCAGTTTCAGAGATGAAATGGAGGAGCCCTCCTTGAGTGCAATCATAGCCTGAAAAGATCATAAAGAAGATGAGGATGCTTTCTATTATACCGGTAGGCATCTTACCACAGACGGTCGACATTGTATGTTGACTAGATTCACAGTAAAAGCATAGAAATCTGCAAATCATTCTTAGTTCACAAATTTCTCATCCACTACACTCAATTTATGCGAGCAAGAGCAAGACACTTTGGACACAGTCAACAATGAAATGCGGTGTGATTTTCAGAAGCTCCTCCTACCCTGTCCTGATTGGCTGCCGCCTTGCCCTCCTCGCTCCTCGCGTCAAATTCGTCATCGCTCCACTCCCAGTCGCCATCCACCGTCTTGTGCAGGTGCCCACTCGAGCCCGGGACTCTCCGCACCTGGAAGAGCGAATGTTGGTCTCCTCAGTCATCCACACCCACTCTGACTTATCAGGAAAACAGGAGCGAATGCACCAACGGTCCACAAAGCTGGGGGGGTAGGGGGGAGGGGGGGGTTGGGGTAACTGTGGCAAATTCACAATGCACAGTTCTTGAGTTTGTCCGGATAACTGCTCCAAGTGAAAAGTAGGCAGATCACTTGAGTCCTTGTTTAGATAACATAAGATAAGATACACTTTATTGAACCCCGTGGGGTAATTCGTCCTCTGTATTTGACCCATTCTATTGTTAGGAGCAGTAGTTAGCCACAGAGCAGCGCCCGGGAACCAACTCCAGTTCTAGAGCCAGTTTCTTGGTCAGGGGTACTGGTAGGAGAGTTCCTATGATGCATGTTTTTGGGGATGGGGGAAACCGGAGTACCCAGAGAAAACCCACGTGAACACGGGGAGAACATGCAAACTCTACAAAGAAAGGGCCCAGGCCAGAATGGAGCCTGCAACCTTTTTGCTGTGAGGCAACAGTGCTAACCACTATGCCACTGTGCCGCCACTATGCCATTTTAGCCTTTAACTCTGAGCAGTTATGCAGCTAACACAGTCTTCCAGCATTGTGAAACAGGCCACAGTCGTCTCTATCCAAAACTTCACAAAAAATTGAGCAAATAAATAGCGCCGAGTCGAACAATGTTATTTCCCTGCAGAAAAAAATTATAAAACATAAATGAGTTGAAACGCATTTATAAAAAAAATCTTATGAGACATAGCTTTAGATTTTATTATTCTCATAATTCAACCAAACTCCAGAACACTGTGGCTATAAACTGATTGGACGAAGAAATATGAAGTGTTCAGACACTTCGGGCAGGCTAGGGGGGTGATGTAGTGGAAGCACCCAGAATTTTACTACTCAATTAAAGGGAGCTCTCATTTATTTCTATCTATCATCAATGTCTGATCTTGCCAGCTCAATGTCTCCATCGGCTTTTTCACTGCAAGATAACAACAAAAACAAAAAGCAACTCCTGGCTACTGAGGTAGTTTATCCAGGCTTGCATCAAATGCATTGATCGGGTCCATAGATTTGCTTTCAGGAGAACAGACCCGGCCTCTCCATCAATCTCCCATCCAGAGAGAACTCGAGCACTAGCGTACAGCAAGCATAAGCAACATGCACATTCTGACGTCATTTCCAGTCAAAGATTCAAGCACCAACACCGCTGTGGATCCTGAGTTGGTTTAAGGGGAGTTAAGCTGCGCTTCTGAAAATGACTTTCTGGTTGCAGCTGGTTAGGTTAGAGTTAACACACAGCTTCAACATCTTGGACTGGTTTAAGAAGGAATTTTGGACAGGTTTGTCAAGAGCGTATCCCAAATTTAGCTATTTTTGCAATCTCATACATCCTCCCTTTCTAAGAAGAAGTGAATTAGAAATGCACACATGCACCAGCGGATTGCTGAGGGCACAAGAACTGACAAGAATACAAACTAAGAATGTTAAAATTTTTTTTTCAATTTTATCAGTTCATGACCGGCAAATGTGACACAGTACTTCATATTTGTGAACTGCAGAAGGCCTTTCATCATTTTCACAGAATCAGTATCACTGCTGGCACTAAAAGACTTGGAAATATTATTCTCTTCATACTTCACCATTCTCCAATTTCCCGCCTTTTGGTTGCATACGATAACCATTTTTACTGACAGTGACATGAATATGAACATGTCTGATCAGAGGCTCCCTGTGGGTATGAAAAATGAACTGCAGAGCCAAAAAGGTTGATTGATTGAACACAAGCAAGTAACTAACAGTAAACAACAATTTAAAATACATGAAATAATTTCAAAATTTGTTGAGAGAGTTAGCTGAACAACTGCTGCAAAATAAAAAAAAAATATAAAAGAAACTACATTTTGGACTTTTTTGAAGGACCAGAACTGAAGTGGCTGGAACAAAAGGACGATTGTGCCCTCTGCTGGTCAGATACCATTAACATAAACTCATTACACCTTGTACATTTAATAACTTCAAAAATGCTTAGCCACCATAATTAAAAGGAAAACAGCTCCATAAAAAAAGCCCAATCTTTTCATTCCACTCATATTTTTACCAAAATACTCCGTCCTACTTTTCATTTAAGTGAAATTCAATATCCGCTCGACTATTTGAAATCGAGACACACTCGAAAAAACAAAATACTCAAGGCGCATTCCATTTGAAAAAGTATCTTGCAACTGGAACAGCTTTTTAATGCTTTCTCTTTAAAACCAACTTCTCAGCTCTCCCAGGATCAGGCATTTGCTGACTCGAGAGCTTGATGACCCTAAATTCAATCTGACGGAAGTTGCCGCAGGGCTGGTTCCACTTATGGAGCAGCAGTAGAGATTGGCGAACCCAAGAAAATACTGCTGATAGTTTGCCATCTTGGGTTATAGCTAGGATCTGACAACTTCCAGCTTCCAGCGCCTCTGGGTGATTCATGCTACCACGGAGGGAACCAAAACTCATGGGACGGGTACCTCTGACTGCTGGCAAAAACAACATGCGTCAGGGCCGCTCAAACATTCTTGAGGTCATCCTCCAAGGTGGCTGAATGAACAAGGATGTAACGATGTAAACAACCGCCTGAGGCCTGAGCATGTTCTGGCAAACGTCTTTGACGAATGCCCCTCAGCCCAACCCATACTGTACAGCGAGATGCTCAAAGTCTTTAGGGGCTATACTGAAGGCATCTCTTGCATATCCCCCCCTTCGATATGGATGAGGTTCTAGGCGCTCCTCAGGTCAAGCTTGGTGGAGGTATGAGAAATCTCTATTGTAGCTCGATGGATGCCGGCTACAGGAGTAGATAACAGTACTTTTGCTGCAAATAGTTGATTTATGGATCGTCAATGCACAGCTGCAGTTCCACATCTTTAATGACCACTAATAGAAAAGACACTGAGGCCCTCAAGGGAGACGGTTGGGTGAAGCCCTGCTGCAGAGCCTCCTGGATACAACTCCTCCCCCATTGCCTCGCCTCCTTCAAGGAAAGGGGATAAAAACATCTTTGTGGAGGAGTGGCGCAGGCCAGCAAGTTGACAGTGCAATCTTCAGAGGCCGATGACGAAGCACCCACGACGATTTGACCTTTTCAATGACCTTAGCCAGACTTTAATTAGCAGAGAAAATACAGAGCTGGTAGGAGACTAAAGACAGGTCTTAAAGCCCCGAGGGGGCCAAATGGTAATAGCCCTCTCCTTCCACGAGATGGGACAGTTCTGCTGCTGAAGCCAGGGGAAACTAAGGATGGTCTTGTGTAATGGTGCTCAAATCATCAATAGCGTTGGCGGTGACTGGTGGAGGTGAGGTGATTCAGGTGTACTGATCCAGTTCCCACCGGCTTGTCATGCAATGCATGAGGGAATAAGAGAACAAACAGTGATCTGGGGGGTGAAGTTATGTGTAAGAGCCAGGATCTTATCAATCAAGCTCCCATCAGTTCCAGAATCTGTTTTACAAGGACAGTAGAGGACAATGTCAAGTGGCAGAGAGTAGTCATGGTAACTAGGAATGGACATAGACGCAAGAGGCAGACGAGTCCAGAGGAAAGCAGCAACTGGTGTCTAAGGTTGCTTTCATACCGGCCTCATTTAGTTCAGGTGAATCGCAGTTCTTTATCCTTCTTGGTATGGTTCATATGGTTTAGTGTGAAAGCAGCAATCCTACCAGGAATCACAACAAAAGTGTACCAAAACAAGTGTACCGAGATAGTCTCGGTACGCTTTCAAATGAACTCTGGTGCGGTTCGTTAATGTGAGAACGCAAACAGTCCTAGATCAGACCCCAGCGCTAAAAAAAACTGGGTACTTTGGACTAAACCAGCTACTGTAGTGAGGGGCGCAGTGCATCTTGGGATGAGGATGCAGATTACCTGCCTGTTCTAACCAATTGAAGACAACCTCAGGAAATATGTTCTGAGACATCTGGCCAATGGGTTATTGGAATGTACTCACATGACTTGTTTTACGAACTTAATCGATTCGCACCAAAATAAAAAAAGCGGTGTGAAAAGGCACCAAAACAGCTAGCAAATATTACAATATATGTTTTTGCACTCGGTCCGGACCAACTGAACTGAACTACGGAAGCGCCCTAAGTTGTGCTCCTCATGCCACCAAGTGCACCAGTATGGTGGATAAGGTAGTTCTCCAAGAGATCTTCCTCTGCCCGACAGTCGAGACAGAACCCCAGGTGAGTGTTAAGCCTACGTTCTACCAAAAGAAGCTGAGTAAGACCCACTTTCTTGGACTCCCGAGGTCATAGACTGAACAGGCAGTGGTTTCAACAAGGGCAGGCGATGTCCTACATCATTGATGCTCATGGTTTTCTCGATGCATGTACAGCCTGTCTGCATCTCTTCTCAGGTTTTCAGGTATAGCATACATACAGCTGCCTGGTTTCACCCACTGAAGGCAGCCAGCCATGGTTCTGAAGGAGAAGGCATATTCTGCAGCAGCCTGGGAGCCTCAGTTAAGCACAAGCACATGTTTCCCAACCTCATTGTCGTCTACTGAATGGTCGAAAGTCGCTGTGAACTGACTAACAGATGAGGAGGAGAAGTCTCCATGATACCCTTCCTAAACAGAAGGTATGCACTCAAATGTCCCTCCTGGGAGCAACACAATGTCTCTTGTAACCTTGAAAGCATTAGTATTTTCCAGCCCTGTTTGTCAAGCCAGCTCGTCTGCTGCATCTGGGACAGGCGTTCTGCAATGACTCCATGGACAGATGCTCGTTTAGGCAATGGTTTCATTAGAACACAAAGCCGAGGAGCAAAAGGATAATCAAAAATGAAATTCCAGTAGGCAAGTAGAGTTTGGCACACTGGAATCAGACAAGACTGGATGTAGGGCGCTTTACCTTTAGACGCCCTACTGCGAGGGGTAACAAGGTTTAAACAAAGTTTGACGCGTGTACCAGTGTTCATTAATTCAATGTCCAGAATCGTAATTCTCCTTGGATATGCCAATCCATTTATTGACGTCAAAACTGCGTAATGCAAACTGTTTTTTAACACAATAATCAAATGCCTACCTGCACAGCACAGACTATCCCCCGGACACCGACACGAACACGAACACGAACACGTTCCAAAACTGTTTGTCCTCCAAACCCCCTTTCCCGCACCTGGTACAATCACTTGAATAAGTAAGTTCCCATGGCAACTAAGTGTGATTGACAGATGACAGGCACCATGGCAACCACTTGAATTGGACGCCGTCACTTGTAAAAGCAGGGTCAGACCATTCATTTAAACAAATAAATAATAATAGATATTAAAGATAAGGCAAAAATGTATTTTGGCGCCAACACTGGAGTATATTTTGACAGGACGGTGGGAAGAGGGCTCACAAACGTGTGAAATAAACGAGAGAAATGAAACAAAAGGGGGGTCAAAAACGAGGTGGGTGCACATTCCTCAAGTAGAGGACAGAAGCTGTGATAATAGCAATGATCGTTGGTGATCAGTGCTCAGGCTAAACTGAGTGCCGGGAGGCTGCAAGGGAGCGAGGCAGAGAGGAGATGCTGGGTAATACGGCCTCAAATTCTTATCACAATACATTTAGAAATTTTGAGGATGACAATATACGCATAGCACAGTATGCACTTTTTTTTGCCAAATTTCAACAGAACCTGCTTTAAAAGGTGCACAAATATCCAATAAAAAATTAAAGTCCAGCTGTGTTTTCAATGCAATGTTTTCTGCACTGAAGCTCGAAAGTAATAATCAAATTCCTTTCTCCCGTGGTACGAAAGGAATAGCCACTTCATACCGTAGCACCTATTTCTCGTGGCATAAAGTTTATACCAATATATCGTCCACTCCCATGTAACATCAAGAAAGAGAGGGCTCTATCAGAGTAGGGGGAACAGCACGTTCTGAGATCTCTTGCATTCAAATCATGACTTTCCAAAATTCTCATTTCAAGCACTGTATTCCATTATAATGGAGGTGACTGCTCACTGCAGGGGCAGGGGGGCGGGGGGAGATAATGCAGCTACCTCACAGGGAACAGCGACTGATAAAGAATAGTCGTCCACCATCAGAATATGGACAATAATGCCAACCGGTCTCTCGTCTACCCAACATCAAGGCAAACAGGGTGACAATCAATTTCAGCATTGGTGTGTTATGCATACCAATCAATACAATGCCAGTGGGACCCTGCACACTGTCAAACTGTCCTTTGTGGATATCAGCGAGCAGTGCAGAGCACAGACATAAATCACTCTCTCAGAATACCGATTGTGATCCTAATACCATTTTCAGAGTTTTGAGATTGAGTCTCAGCTCCCAAAAGGTTATCTGGCAATTTCACTGGCTCTGTAACACTGTTTAGGAGTACCAATTACTGCTGGGTGAACCTCTCCTTTACCTCAGTCTCTGCCAATAAAACATTCCAGAGGTAGTTAATCTAGATGTATCATCATTGTGGGGTTTACATGGCATCAAATGTGCAGTGTATGGTCATTCTAAGTCTATATCTGGCTCATGTGATGAGAGCTGTCTCTACTATGAGTCAAAATTGTTATTACTTGCTGTAAAATAACTATAATCCACTTTTCACTTTGGTTAACAACACAACTACTTTTAAATTTTCCACACTGATTTGCATTCTATTTGGACATACGGTAAATGCCCTAGAGAAACATAACGTCAGGTCAAAAGTTCTCCAAACAGGCCTTCGCTGAGTAAAATGAATGCAAAATTGCCATAAAACAGAATTTTACAGCACAACTTCCTTGTTTGTATGCTGTAACAGGTACTACTATAATAAGTGATGGGCATTTAAATTAACTGAAATATTAATAACTGAAGGTAAAGTATGACGATACAAAAAAGCAATGACAAAACATATTTAGTTTGTTCAAATTCCTTACAATTCATATGATATCTACACAATATGAATATAAATAAATGTCAGTTACAAGGGGTGGTCAAATCATCAGAAACATTGCCATAAATAACAGCTTAGTGAAGCTCACAACAAGCTGTTTGGCTTTTAAGACTAGTTCATATATGAATTGACTCAATTCTGTGGTGATTACCAGTAGTTCTGTGGTTCCAAGCAGCTTTCCCAGCAGGTCTCCAGCTCTCCCAATGGAAGAGCTATTGGGTAGTGGCCGCAGCTCTTTGCTGTTTTTGGTATTTGACACATGCCACCATAAATTTTGACACTATTCAGCTGGCAAACACAAATAATTTAACAGTTTTCATAGCCAATGCACCTGCAATCCAAACCCCAAATATGTGGCCCCCTCAGAACTCAGGTAGGATTCGCATCATGATTTGGAGATTTTGCTAGCAAAGAAATCAACTGTATAGACACATTTGCTATTGTGGTTTAGATACTTCAGGGTTAAAGCAATTTTTCAGAGGTGCAGCCAATTTTGTCCAACTCTGTATATACTGCATAAATAGCATATTTACATTGGTGAATATCTCTGAAACATACTGGGACCGTATCTTTATTATATCCCATTATTAGTTACTTCCTCCGTAATCTAGTACAGCAGGTAATCCAGACCTCTGGTTGCTGATCCGCCACGTTTGCACCAAATGGCAAACGGACGACATGCTTAAATATGCGCTGGACTGTGTGCGAGTGTGTATGTGTGTGTGTGTGTGTGCGTGCGTGTGTGTTTGTGTGTGTGTGTGTGTGTGTGCGTGCGTCGATGTGCGTGTACAAAGACTTGAGAGTGTATTTGATGCAAATCACTTCACTCTTTGCATACTTTACTGTGTTTAGCATTTTTGCCAATTTTTTGGCCATTAAACTACACACAGTGACCCAAAACAAGTTTTTCTAATTAAATAAATAAATAGGCCCAATACCAAGTGCAGTGAGCAAATGAAGAAGGTTGAATAATATCCGAGGCTGCTGTATGTACATATTAATTCATGGATGCTAGAATCTATGAATCTACATGTATGCATGTATGTACATACTGTTTGCGTGTACGTTAGTAGGGTTTTTTTTATTCTGGATTAATTTACCTTTTTAGCTCTTTGGGTGATGGTTGGTGCTCTATTCAGAAGCTTTTCAATCAGATATTCTCTGTTCTGTAAATGGGGAGAATACTAATTATTTCTCGGACAAAATGTAAATGTTTGTAGAAATAACATTAGTATAATACCAGAAATGAAAGTGATACCTTGGCCTTTTGGAAAAATTTACATTTCAGTAGTTCTGCTGCAGTAGGCCTAAATGATAAAATAATACAAAACAAGCAGCATGACATAAACAAAGGTACAGGGTGAGAGGTTGTAATAAATTAGCCCAACAATGATTCAGTATGTTTTTCTTCGCTCTTATGTTTATACAACTGGTTTCATAACATGACAATTTTCATTAAGCGAAAATTATGAGCAACCCTGTCATAATCTATGATTAAATCTTTGTGCTTTCAGCAAGACAGCGCAAGAGATTAAATTATTAAATAAATTGGACAAACTTGAATCAATTTGCAGCAGTCCAAGCAGCACAAAGAGACTGCGTAATCCCAGTCAAATAATGTACTACAAGTACATACTAAAATAAGGTGCATATTGCGACTGGCTTTATCTGACCCAGGAGCTAACACTTCACGTCATCAATGAAGGGCTGATTTACACATTGCTGAAGAAAGACAGTACTTACTCATTTTGCACACATTGTCAGACAGGGTGCCTCTATGCATGTATCACAGTGCACACAGCTAACATTAGCCAAACGCATCGCTCTAATAAAGTCAGCTTAAGGCGCATAACTTCCGTCCCCAAAAGAAATCACAAATCCTACAGCCCATTTACAACCCCCAGATTTGCTGTCCAGAAAAAGAACTTCTGAAACGCATTAGCTGAGCAGCTATAGGAGTGAATATACCTCTTTGTGGGATCCTTCTGAAGGCACAAGCTTATTAATTTTCGAAAGGACTTTCCATACTTCTTCACCATCTCTTTGTCCTCCACACCGGTTTCTAGCGTGGGCGGATCGTTCTGCAAGGTTAGCATTAGAACCTGCAAGCCACAGAGAGAGAGCGGGGAATAAGGAGTTTCTCAGCAAGGCCACACAAAGTGCACTGTGAATGGAAAAACTGTTATTCACAGCACTCCGCGCACAATGCAAACTGTGCAATGTCTTGCGTCCTTGACTGTACCTTCCAGTTGCTGATTTTTCTGATGCTAAGAACAGCAAATGTTAATGCTATCGTTAACTTTTATCAGCAATGTAGAGTTAAGAAACTGTGGCAATGTCACATGATTTTTTAATGATGCAGACATGACGTCACCTGAGAGGAACCTGGTGAATACAACTTGAAGTTGACCTTTGAGGGCTCTGGAGATCACTTTTTGCCAAACATCACAGCCTGACCTCACTAATGTGTTACTGGCATGCTGCTCTGGAATGCTCTTCAGGAATGGACATGAATTCCTGCAGCAATGATGTAACATCTAAGTCTTCCCAGCAGACAGGAGGGCATAATAGCTCCAAAAGAGAGAGCAACTAAATATTATGCCCATAATTTTGATGATGTGTATTCAAGAGTATCATTTTACTTTAAATCTATAAGTAATAATAAGTAAAAACTACCAAATTAGATAAATCGGGACCAGAGGCTGCAGTTACAATTCAAAGGCAGCATATGGAAGAGGACAACTGAGAATATACCAAATATATATACTGTGACCCACTTCAATGCCCAATTCCCTTTTGTAATGAAGCCAGTTAATGTTCTCAAACCGATTATAGAGCCTCTACACATGTAAGCAAAATTCAGCACACAATATTAGTGCTGAGCCGATTCAATAAGTCCCCAACTGAACAGCAAGCCAAGCAGAAATGCAGCTGCTTCTAAAGCAAATTATATCTGAAGTATATAGATCACATGTTAACACAGCTGTGTTGCATCTAAAGCTGTTATTTAGACCAAAGGCTTTTGGTACAGTACTTGTAGAACCAGTACCTAACCTGCAAGTACCAAACCCCAGGATCTGGTTTATGTTTCCACTCCAGACAGTACTCTTAAAAGGTATAGGAAGCGATCATAATCCACACACTTTTTGTCAAAATCACCATATTTCTCCTCACTATCTGCAAGCTGTCACTACTGAGAGCATGCTGAAACAAAAAATCCGGTTTCAACACATAGCATGGGCTCTGAATTTCAACAGGGAAAGCTGTGGCTCGGACCGAGCCACCAAAACATGGGTCCACCCCCCACGCCCAGGGGCGGGTTCATACTCGTCCACAGTGCAGACACAGGGGGGAGAGGCATGAGCAAGTCGCATAGCGTTAGAATAGAGAGAGAGAAACAAGGCATTGCAGCATTTGCGATGGCCAAAAAATAGCCCAAGAGAAAATGATCTGAGGAACATAAATTAAGAAAGAAGGGCTACGACCATGAAAGGGAGAAGACCCAGGTCAACGTTGGTGTGGCTTTCCGATGGTGGAGGGAACTCTGCGAATTGACGGGTCTAAAAACGGACGCGGAGGTTGCCGTCATTCTGCTGGACAGGTGAGCAACATTAGCTTTGCGGTGCTTCACACAACAGTAACAGTTGTCAGGCATCCATAATATTGTCTAATCTGCCAAAATGTACCGTTATTGTGATGTTATCCATCGATAAAAGCAGTGCAGTTGTGGGTACAGTTGTTTAACGGGTCAGCTAACCTTAGCTTTGTAAATTTAACTTGTGGCTAAGAGTTCTTGTGAGTGTCTGATATCTTTTGTAAGGAATCGACGGGGAATTGCGCAATCAAACACTGTACATGTGTGCGACTAGATAGAATGAAATGAACCGTCTTCGTCTTAGCTTATTGTTTTGCTTGTGCTGTCTCGCTTTGCACACATGCAGTTGTAGCTGTACTGTTATATACCCGCTGTTCTGGAAGAAATTTGCTATAAGCTCCTGATAACCGTTTCTTTCTAAACAAAAACATTTTGAAAGCAATCTACTGAATGTGCTCATAGCAGAAACATGCTAACGGTCTTTGCTTGTGAGGAGCTCGCAAATCGATAACTTGTACCGGGAAAAATTCCGAATCTAGTTTCCACTTTTTCATCTTGTAATTAGCAAGAACGATTTTTAAATTCATTCCTGGCCGTAGTCTGTTCGTGGACACAAACGGCTGCTTACATGACAATGCCCATCCATGAACTTCGGGGGTGGACCCTGGGGCGGAGTATGAAGGGAGGGGTGGGTCTATGGAGTTAAATTACTGCCAAAACCTTGTATACCAACCGAACATGTTTTACAAATGCACCACGATTCACAAACAAATACAATGTGATTTGCAAATATAAAAATGATTCACGTGCAAATAAAGTGTGGTTTGCAAATATAAAAACGATTTGCAAACAAATACAGTGTGATTTGCAAATATAAAAACGATTCACGTACAAACAAGGTGTGATTTGCAAATATAAAAACGATTTGCAAACAAATACAGAGTGGTTTGCAAATACAAAACACCATTAACAAACGAATGTTTTCAGTTTTACAAATACAAAACGTACCGATTACAAGTATACGACGAGAACCATTTCCTACAAGTACAAATCACTTTTGGCAGTTTTCTACCGCTGACATGGCGTAAAGGATTTTCTCACAAATGTCCTCACTGTTATTGTCCCTGTTAAACAGCAGGTGGGGCTATGACTCAATATCCTAGATCTCTACACCGTGAAGTTGAACAGAATAGAGAACGGCCGCCAGCGACAACCGTGGACATGAGGATGATGGCTGAGGCTAAATAAAAACGCAGTGTCTTCGTGTTCGAAATAATTCCGTGTCCGACAGTGGGATGGTGTCAATATAACTACGTGTCCGACAGTGGATTATTGTTTTTAATCTCATGAAGTCTACTGAATCTTTTAGATAGCCTATTAAACGTTAATGTTTGATCAGATGGCTCAGTTCTTCAAGATGGGTACCCAATCAATGTTTCTGTTTAAGCTCTGCTCAATAAAGTGTTCTGATTGATAGTGATATATTTTTATTTTCCATTTCGTTATAAATCTGGGCCCGTATTCACAAAGCATCTTATCTTAGCGCAAGGAGTACTCCTAAGTCGCGCTAAAACATTTATGATAAAACAATCTTAAAATTCACAAAACCACTGAGAGCAACTTTTAGTGAAGAAAATTGGTAACTCAATAGGGGTAGCTCTGAGATAGGCGGGAGTAATCTCCGTTGCTATGGCTGATGTCAATTCTCATGCACGAGTCTTGGAACAATGAGCACGGTGATTGGTTGTTTGGTGGCAGGGCAACCCATTGAAAAAAATATCCCACATACAACCCATGGAGGAAAAAATGAGAAAATAGTCCAAGGGACTGGTTTGTCCAATAAAATAATAGCAGTTGTTACGGGTTCGACAGTTTTCAAATGCATTTCAAAGTAGAGAGGTACGACAATCCCCTTTTTAAACACTGCCCTAACTCTAAGCCTAACCTTAACTTTAACATTGACATTAAAATAATTTTCTTCCCTTCAACTATAATAATTTAAAACACGGTTACTTAAAGCAAGTTAATGTAAACATACAAAGCATTGGTTTTTTTAGATTCGGTTTAAGATAATAGCATATTGAGCACTTTTGAAAATTGCAATGCACGGTCCCCGCATATCACGCTCTAGGCAAATAAACGTACACAGGAAAGAGATAATTGTAAAAACATTAATAGCATTAAACAAGTTATTAATGAAACGCGTCACTTGCCCCAATAGCTACTTGTTACCCGATGAGAATGAGAATATGTTGCGATCATTTAAATGTCGAGCCGTTCAAGTTTGTTTGCCCTAAACTGTCATGGATGTAAGTTCAAAAATGATGCGAAAGCCCAGCTGGAGCCAAGACCAGTTACTGCTGCTGGGCCAGTTGGTGCTGGAGCGAAAGCATGTAACCTAATCAGAGGGAAAATTGGCTCGGGGGTGAACAGCAAATCCAAGCGGTATGCGTGGGATAATATCAGCCAACAGATCGTTGCAGCGTTACCCTCGGTGTCTCGGATGGCTAAAAGTTGCTCTCAGCGGTTTTGTGAATTACTTTTCAGATTTTACTCCTACATAAAATGTTTTAGCGCGAATTAGGAGTACTCCTAGCGCTAAGATAAGATGCTTTGTGAATACGGGCCCAGATTTATAACGAAATGGAAAATAAAAATATATCACTATCAATCAGAACACTTTATTGAGCAGAGCTTAAACAGAAACATTGATTGGGTACCCATCTTGAAGAACTGAGCCATCTGATCAAACATTCACGTTTAATAGGCTATCTAAAAGATTCAGTAGACTTCATGAGATTAAAAACAATAATCCACTGTCGGACACGTAGTCATATTGACACCATCCCACTGTCGGACACGGAATTATTTCGAACACGAAGACACTGCGTTTTTATTTAGCCTCAGCCATCATCCTCATGTCCACGGTTGTCGCTGGCGGCCGTTCTCTATTCTGTTCAACTTCACGGTGTAGAGATCTAGGATATTGAGTCATAGCCCCACCTGCTGTTTAACAGGGACAATAACAGTGAGGACATTTGTGAGAAAATCCTTTACGCCATGTCAGCGGTAGAAAACTGCCAAAAGTGATTTGTACTTGTAGGAAATGGTTCTCGTCGTATACTTTTTGTACGTTTTGTATTTGTAAAACTGAAAACATTCGTTTGTTAATGGTGTTTTGTATTTGCAAACCACTCTGTATTTGTTTGCAAATCGTTTTTATATTTGCAAATCACACCTTGTTTGTAAGTGAATCGTTTTTATATTTGCAAATCACACTGTATTTGTTTGCAAATCGTTTTTATATTTGCAAACCACACTTTATTTGCACGTGAATCATTTTTATATTTGCAAATCACATTATATATGTTTGTGAATCGTGGTGCATTTGTAAAACATGTTCGGATTGTATACAAGGTTTTGGCAGTAATTTAACTCCATATGGGTCTGTATTCGTTTACACTTCAAATATCAACAACCTCTCTACTCCTTTTCTCCCACATCGCTGACTACACCTTTAAATGTCGGTGGAGTTGTGACCAGATGCAGCAACAAACCATGTGAGTGGTGAGTTTATGTTTAGTCAAACATTCTCAATTCTCAAACATTCTCGCAATTCTCTCTTACTAATAAGCCCCTTCGTAATTACACTCTGAGCATCTGCAATTTCCCTGTGTTGACGTTTCATGAAAGGTCATTTGTACATAAACGCAAATAAAACAGCTTTTTCAGCTATTGATTGTAATGGTGAGCCCACGTTGAATAACAATATTGAGGTTGAAAATTATGCTTAGTTCCTTCCTAGATTATCATTAGCGAGAATTTGTTCGGAATTTCATACTGGTAAAGTATGATGTACGGTTTTCAAGAATTACGTGGATTAAATAAATACATTTTGATGCTTGCATCTTAAGCGGTGGAGTGGCTGTAACTGTCCTTAATTAATGTGGGTAATTCAAATTAATGAGGGCCATCTAATATTTTTTATGACACCTTTTGCTGTTCATTACTAGAGGCGTGAAGGTATGGTAATTTAAGCGAGGAGACAATTAGGTTAGAAGCATTTTCATTAAGTGAGTTTGCATTACGACATATTCCTTAACACCAACAAGCATTGATTTGAAGGCTAACATTGAGATCAAGTTGTATTTGTCCGCTACTGGTAAAGCGAACTGAGTTATTTAAGCTGGTTAATTCAAAACAGTATTGACAGGTGCACTTCCATTATATCGCGAGCAGTCCTACTGTAGCTTGCAGGTTTAAAGCAAACTTTAGCCGCCGGTGTCTCCAAAAAAAACGAGGACTACAGATGATGCTCTTGCTACTGAAGTCAGCCTGGGGCACGTTTCCCGAAAGTGTAGTTCCCAACTTAGTTAGCAACTTGCGTAGTTCTTCCATTCGCAGTCAATGAGCCCAACTACGTAAGTTAGCATCTGTGATTTTGGGAAACGCACCCCTGACTAGCCTAATCCATAAGAAAAAAAAAAATAAATAAAATAAAAAAAAAAAAAAAAATATATATATATATATATATATATATATATATACTGCCCACAAACCCAATAAAACCTGTCATTTTTGTTCATCTTGTTTATTAGCGGAATGGGATTACACCATAGGCTATTAAACTTCACATTGCGGATCATTCACTGGGCATGTTTGACATTTTTAGCACAATTTAATTATTTAAGTGCTGGGGCATTAAAACCAAAAGCTGAGTGCCGTTTATGTTTACGCAGCTTTGAAATTTGTAAACTGTGATGTGGGACATCATATGTGAATTCGCTAATCTCCAATTTATTTATTCGGCAATATCTTTGATTAGTTATTTTGTCATTTATAATAGGCTATATACTTCTCTTGGTTTATTCTGTATTGCGGTTTGAAGACGTGGCACGGTCCACAAACAAATCTCGTCTGTGGACATTTCCTGCTCCTTGTCCATTTTGATGATCACAGGGGTAGACTTAACAAATTTTCTGCACAAAAACAAAAACAAGGCGTGCAGCTCCATAGACATAGGTGCAGCTCGAGTCGGCTCTATGTACCAATGACCTTTGACACGGTGACATCACGCAGCTCCTGTGGGTAATTACGAAGGGGCTTATTAACTGCAATGGACTGAAGACACAGAAGCAATGGACTGCAAAGTTTCTTTTATTTCTAGAAATAAATAACCAGAGGTGGAGAATGCCGGGGTCAGAAAGTAAAAATCCAGCCAGGTTTTTTTACCTCCCACTGAATGAGGTGATCACTCATATTGGCTCTGCCTCCTGTCAGAAGTAAATCAAGATAGTTGAAATAAAGGTTTGGGGAGGATTTTTACTTTCTGAACCTGGACTTTCCACCTCTGGAAATAACCATTCTAATCTGTAGCAAATTGAAATGAACTGACTGCTCTGTGGAAGCAAGGTAAAAAAAAAAAGGCCCACTTTCTATTGTCTAGTGCAGTGGTTCTCAACTGGTGGGTCACGGACCCGTTCTGAGTGAGTCGCGGACAGCTGGTTAAAAAATAAAAAAACAAGAGCACTCAGAGCGCGCAGCACCTCCGCAACGCCAAGGCAACTCTGTGCATGAGTTATTTTTGCAGGCTGATGTAGGTTATTGTTGCATCTTACCGCCAAGTGGCAGCAAAACCTAAAAGCACGGCAATTGAAAATCCGGCCTATTGGAAAGACTTGAAATCTTGAACTTCGGCGAATATCCCAGCAGTACTTTGGCCTAGATATGCCATTAATCACTCGTTCCTCTTGTGCTACGCAAACATCCTGCAAAGTTCGGTTAAAATCTATGCGCCAGTTTTTAAGCTATCCTGTTAACAGACAAACAAACAAACCAACCAACGCCGGCAAAAACATTCACCTCCGCCTAGGAGGAGACATGGTAACCATCATTCTATTGACGTTCACTTTAAGTGTTGTGTTGAGGTTCTGGAGAGTCGAGGGGGAGTTGAGCAGAAGAGGAAGAAGCGAGGAGAGTTGAGTTCACAAGTGACGATAGGAGTTTGAACTTGCAGCGGAAGTTTTTGTGAATTGGAGATTTTTTCTTTTTTTTTTGCGTATTCGAGATGCATCATAATACATCTGGCCTGTGGTAGGCAGTAACACGCAGAGCACATAATGCAGAGCGATTCATAGACGTGAAATATTTAGTTTTGTGGCCTTATTTATTTTGTGCAGTTTTGATAATTTTATTTTATTCGCTTTTATACATGCAGTTGTCATGTTCCTCCTCAGTCTGTGCTCTGAATGCAGAAATATTCATAGAAGTTAAATATTTAGTTTTGTGGCCTTATTTATTTTGTGCAGTTTTGGTATTTAATTGCACTTTATTCACAAATGCAGTTGTGTATGTTCTTCATTTTCTTAATAATATTGTCTGAAATGCACTTTGCACATCTAAATAAATGTGTGCGTATGTTTAAAAAGATGACATATGCGTTTTCAAAGGCTGTTTTTGAAAAATATATTTGCTTGGTTTCGATTCTATAAAAGTGGGTCGCAACGTAATGACCATGGGAAAATGTGGGTCCCAATGTGAGACCAGTTGAGAACCCTGGTCTACTGAATGACTCACAGTGAACAGTGCCCCCTATAGGTAAATGGAGAAAGTAATGCTTTTACGCACCTTCATCGGTGGGTATCGGTGATAGGGCGCAGAGCCTGTAGCCAACTCGATGGCCGTGATACCGAAGCTCCAGATGTCGGCTTTGAAGTCATAACCTCGTACCTGTGAGGACACAGCAGCAGTGGTTGGGACAGGGAGGCATTCAAAAATTCACATTTACAAAACATTTATCAAACACTTTTACCCAAAGCAACATGCAACAAGGGCACACTAAGGCCACCAGAGCAGCTACGAACATGGGTCAGATGAGTTATGATTCGGGTAAGGTATTGTTTAATTCATAGCCAAAGGCATGAAGCACAAATTAGAAGGTAAGATGGAAACAGACCAAGTACAACTGAGGAAGGAGGTATAGACTTGGTAACCAAAATAACTACAACAACTGAAAAAGAAAAACAAGAAGAAAACAGGCGTAATTTCAGTTACAACAAAAGCGCGCACCTAAGCAGTATTTT
The DNA here is from genome assembly GCA_029721435.1 of Gymnothorax reevesii. Classification (NCBI taxonomy): domain Eukaryota; kingdom Metazoa; phylum Chordata; class Actinopteri; order Anguilliformes; family Muraenidae; genus Gymnothorax; species Gymnothorax reevesii. Next base: position 25,040,659 of record CM056587.1, on the reverse strand, counting down.
GAGTGCAGGGGGGTGGGAGGAAGTGGGGGTTCAGTTGAATTTCTATTATAGCTGTTGGTAAAAGTGGAGGCAGCATACACTCCAATCTGGAAAACTGGGCCCGTAGTGGAACATCAGGACTCAGTTTTTGGGGGGGTGGGGGGGGTGTTACATGAGTGTGATCACATCATTACAGTTATGAATGAAATTACAGGCTTCTGGGCCACTTACCTGCTCCATCACCTCGGGGGCCATCCAACAAGGCGTGCCCACAAAGGTCTTCCTCACCTTGTTTCGAGTGACATCGCCTCCAGTGGCCAAGAAGGAGCTAACTCCAAAATCTACCGCGTCACGAGAAAAAGAGCACTCATTTTAATCAGCTAAAGAATCGCGCTGAACCATTTCTCATGAAAAATATTACTTCTCTGGAAGTATCTTCACATTTCTACAGACAATTCGTTTCACTGACTCATTTCAGCCGTGATTCGAGTACATGATTCACTGCAGCGATAAAATCTAAGAAGTGCATGAGGAAATATTGATTTAACAAGTCATTAAATTTGTGTGCTGACTTGAAATAGGGGGACTGCTTGCCAAAACTGCTGTGCTCTCTTACAATCTTCAGTTTTGCCAAATAATAGCTATGTGAAGTCTATAGAAAATTAAAAGTAAACAAAAACCATACCACATGGCCAAATGTATATGGACAACTGCTCATCCAACAACTAAGTCCAAAATAATGGACATTAATATGATGCCAATCCCTGCTTTGTCGGTACGGCAGCCTACACTCCTCTAGAAAGGCCTTCCCCAAGATGGTAGAGCATTGCTGCAATGCAGTGATTTGCTGTATTCCATCCAGCAAAAAATTAGTGAGGTCAGGCAGTGTTGCTGGGCGCTTAGGCCAGGCTAGAACATGGCTTCCCAGTGGAAAACAGTGTTTAATAGGGTTGAGGAGGTCAGTGCTCTGTGAAGGCCAGTCCTGTCAAGTTCCTCTACACCGACCTCGAAAGACCATGTTCAGACCTAACCCTGAGCAAGGAGGCATTGCCAACCAAACCACAAAGAGCCTTGCTCAAACTGACGGAAACACAGAATCATTTTGCGAGAAACAGAGTCAGGATTTTACTTCAGTGGATCTCAGGAGCAAAACCAAAACACCTCCAGACTTGTGTGTCCACATACTTTTGGCCCTACAAGGTATTTCTCAAAAATGGCCAGTCCTGCATGCACTACCCAGTGTACAAACAAAAAGCTTCTGCGTCACTGCCTCCTGCAATTTCACCTCTATGTCCATGTTATGCTGTAAATATTTTGCAACCCTCATGTTAAAAATATCAAGGTCGGTGGGTAATGTGCTCCCTCGCTGAAGCTAATTTCACAAACCGCATGAACTACCACCTAAACCTTTCAGCGATGCCGGTGTTGGGTGTTGAATGCAGCCTGGAACTTTTCTTGCTCTGTGTAAGAGGCTCATCTTTGCCGAGCTGTTCCTGATTATTCAAATTATGGCTGTCAATGGCATCTGGAAACGAAGAAGGTTTTTCCAGAAAATACAGCAATGAGTTTAAAGAATGAAATCAATATATTCAATATATATTTGATTCACACAGCTCAGTTTTTGCTTGAGTGAAGGGGCTCCAGAGTATTTATATAGAAACGTCCAGAAAACAAAATGTCTGAAATCATGGGAAATGCATTTACAGCAGTCGCCAAAATAGATGACGCTTGGGACGATTGGTTGGTGGATTCCGAAGGACTTTAAGCAGATTATTAACAGCCAAATTTAGCTGTAGTAATGCACCACAGATTTATCATCATTAAATATGACTAAAGACTCATATGTAAAATCCCAACTTTATCGAGTAAAAAAAAAAAAAAAAATAGGCCGAGTATTATAACTGAGGAAACTTGATGGAAGATGGCCACGGGGTAAGTACCGTTATAACTACAAACACATTTACAGTAAAGTCCTCTTTATGTATAAAATGGACTGTATTTTGTTTAATCGCGATGAAAACAGCAATTTGATTTTTTTTTTTTTTTTAACGCTAACATTCATCAACCCAGGTGATCATACAGACCACTGTAACGGTCATGGGGCTAGGATAAGTACAAACACTATAGAACATGTTTTATACACAAAAATTACTGGCACCTCCGTTTGGCAACACACAAACAGCAAATTTCTATAAAAATATATATTTATAGAGAAAATCCAAATAGCAGTACCTGACAAATACTGAACGATATTCCAGTGGAACCCACCAAAATCATTTATTGATATAATTAAATATTCATTTCCTCCAAATCAAGGTTTCACAATTAATGGCACCCTTAAAGGTTATTGTAAAGAACATCTACCAAAATTAAACCAGGTATTACATTCCATGCATTTAAATTTTATCTAAGTGTTAGGGAACTATATAGAGCCTTCACATCTCTGCTTGTTTCACTAGGGTAGAAACATGAGGTAATACACATACAATATTCCTTTACCATCAACACCAGGAAGAAAACAAAACAACTGTCAGTTAAAAAGAGGCAGGTAGTCATAGACCTTCATAAATCAGGTAATGGCCACAAGAAGATTCACAAACGATTGAATATCCCGCTGAGCACTGCCAAGACAATTATTTAAAAATTCTAAAGGTATGGAACTGTTGAAACCCTCAAGGGTAGAGGACACAACTGCATTTCGCCCCCCCAGGATACTGAGGAGGATGGTGAGAGAAGCGCTTTGAAGAAATTAGAGGCCCGGGTTGCATCTTGGGATCACCAGGATTCAAAAAGCACCATCTGGTGCCACCTCCACAACAACAGGCTGTTTGGAAGGGTTTCCAGGAGAAAGCCTTTTGTGACCAGAAGCAAGCACTAAGAGTTTACCAAACGTCATTTAAATTAAAACTTGTACAAGGTGTTTTGGTCAAATGAGACCAAAATTGCACATTTCGATCAGATACAGCATCGGCATGTTTGGTGTCAAAACAAAAACGCATACAAGGAGAAGCACCTCATACCCACGGTGAAATATGATGGAGGGTCAGTCAAGTGTCGGGGCTGTTTTAATTCAAAAGGTCCAGGGGCACTGGTTAAGATTAAGAGCCAGTTTTTCTACAACAAGATTCACGCAGTAATGCATTAGGGGGTGATGCATCATAGTCATGCATTTTCCTAATTCTTTGATATGTTGAAGGTACATGTCTCAAATGGCAAAATCCAAATTTTGAGGTCTTTGGACCCATTACTCTTTTTTCTACGACCCCCCCCTCCCCCCCAGAAACTTTGGGGGTTAACTATTCTGTAAAAGAAAACTGACATTTAGGAGCCTATATCTCAGTGCGCCCACGACAGCCCAAATTCATTTTCTTGGACTTGCATCTACACTTGAAGATTCTTCAAAAAAACCTTAAAATTTCCATGGGGACTGAAGGGCGCAGCTAATAGGGGGCGTTTCTATCAGCTACCCAAGCCAACACAACCCATTTTTCATCAGGGATTTACAGGCTGCACTCTCAGCAGCCCAACATATTTTACACATCATATGACAGTTTAGTTACCCCTCTACCTAATTAATATAAATTTGAGTTGGGCTGCTAAGAGCGCATGGATATAGAGGGCGCTCTTTTTGGTCACAACACAGTTTTAAACTAACTTTGGGGTGAAATATCTCCATAAATTAAAGTATTTCACGCCTTGGTATATTCCGTTTCTCTATAAGTATATTGTTTATATGTTTTTTGTATTGTTAGTGCATTGCCAGTCAGGGGTGCCAGTAATTTTGGAACCCACTGTAAATAATTGCGGGAAAACCAACACAGAAAGACAGGTGGAGGGCTAGGTCATGCACTAACCAATTTTTTACGCCGGCAAAACATCTAAGGTACTAGCTTTGCCCAAGTTAGGGTTGGTCAATGTCACCATTACACTACTGCCAAAGCTTTCCACTGCCTCTCACTGACAAAAACTTTTTAAGGGATGGAAAGATGGCGACCTCCAATTTTATTGTTTAGTGGCATTTTTGTTATTTTAAGTGTTGTTAAACTTAAAAGAAAAATTGCAAAAAAATCTAGAATCCAGAAAACAGAAAACTGTTATCCCTGTACACAAATTGCTTGTCCAATGCATGGAACACAAGTTCTATAACCGAAACATTAAAAATACATCTTATAATCAAATTTTGATTGTTTTATGTTTTTGAGAAATTATAATGATTTAAGTATTTAATTCTTGGGCTAAAGAGTTTGGCAAGTTGATCCTAATTAGGATTAAGCTATAAAAATCCATATATACTTGCGTGTGTTCTGCATCTGAATGGCTTACCTATTGCTGTTGGACGCTTTGGCCATCCAGGCCTTGCGGAGAAAGCTCATTTTTAGAGATCGCGCAGATCTGTTTGCTGAGAAAGATGGTTACTCATATCAAATGTGAAAGCAACCGTATCTGAGAACGGAAGATTACTATTATGTGTTACGGGTCTCTTGTTCTAAGAAATGCAGCGGGGATAAGATATCTCCATTTAAACGAAGAAATTAATTTGCAACATCCACCTAGATGAATGTAATTAGTAGGCCTACATTTTCGGCTTACCTTGATGTTTGGATACCCAGAGAAAGATTCGGATGCGTAAAAACATCAAGCATTCGGTCAAGAAAATTTCGAGTTTAATTTTTCGTGCTGGTATACGTGGTAATCCATGTAACAGATGACACACTGGGTTGCTAGAACACGCACAGCATATGCATTCGCGATATTAATATTCGATATTAATATTCTAAACCCCCCAAAAATATATTGCCACCTCCTTTCAAAATCGTTCCCCATTTAAAACCATCCAGGTACATACTGCAACGCGCTGTATCGGAATTTTGACATGTATGCAAGTGTACTCGGGTACTGTGCGATATTACTAGTGTGAAAGCTGACCAGCTGGGGGGAGGGGAAAGGGGACAATCATGCTGTGGCACGGTACGGAACAATCGTACCTAAGGTGAAAGTGCCCTAGATTGCCGCGAGCAGTCGAGTATTTGCACACAGCATGACACCTGCCCTTATATGGCCTTTAGTGGGTGTCATACATGCTGATTTGAAAAAACCAGCCACGCGCTTCCAATTTACGATCAAGTGGGATTGAACATTCAGCACACATGGGCGAGAGTAGATTTTGACCGTAAGGGTGTTTGGTGCATCCAGAGTTTATTTCTTTTACATTTTCTCTTATTTTTTGCCAAGAGAAAAAATAAGAGGAATTTTACAGAATGTTGCTGCATGAGGCCCAATGTACGAAATTCTCTTGAACTTGGTTTTGTGCGAAAGTTGCCTTTCACTTTAAGAGACATGAAATGGTGGTATGTAAGATGTGTCCAAGCTGATCACAAGCTCTTTACATGTTTCAAGGTAATTTTGGAGATTTGTCCCGCTAGACAGTTTTACTGGCATTCATAGCTAATTCAGCAGATCGGTTCATTTTGCTCGCAATTGCTGAAAATGCCTGGTCAAAATTTTAAAATCTTTTTTCCTCATTCTTTTTAAGATTCCAAGTAAATGCATAAATTTGAGCAAGGACTAAGCTACGAACATCAAATGAAAGCATCAGAAAACACTTTTCCATTCATCAAAACTTCATTCTTCATTCATTCTGAATGCCAAGAATGAAAAAGCCACAGCAATTACACAGTAAAATGTTCAGAGTCAAATCAACTCTTGCAAAGTCAGACTAACTCTAGTCAATTTGCGCTCAGTGGGAGTGCGATAAAATTGACTTTGCAGTAGTAGTGGACAATCAGAGCGCTGCGACTCACACACCTGCAATCTGAATGGATCCGTCCTCTCCCAGGAGAATATTTCCAGCTTTCACATCTCTGTGGTCAAGCACATGGAGAACACATGACGGGGCACACGTGTCAATCATTCCCACTCTTCACCAACACTGCATCGATTACTGTTGCACATGTTAATTAGCACACTATCATTAGAAACTGCCTGCCTAGGGATACGACTGCTGTCATAGATTTGTCCTTGACATCTGAGTGAATCCCATGCATGTAATTACGGCTGGAGGTCCTCTCATTAGGCTGGCATTAATTCAGATGTAGGAGATACTTACTTAAGCACATTTGAGTAATATACTCAGTACTCTGCGTCCAGATATTAATTAAAAAAATAATTTTTAAAAATGTCTAAATCTCTTTGTGAAAACCTAAATCATTTTGTCTCAATTCTTCTACACGTGATAAGGAGAATACCTTGGGGGCCAGAATTAAAAGTATGATTGGCATGTTGTGTCCAGCACATATTGACTTACCTGTGAATCTGCCCATTCCTGTGCAAGTAGTCCAAACCCTCCAGCACTTCTTTTAAAATGGTGGCTATTATGGCCTCTTCCAGAACCCCATTTCTGTGCTCCCCTTGACTGAATGTGTGCTTTATAATGTCCAGCATTGACCCTTGGCAAAGGAAACAGACCAAAACTCAGGTCAGTCTTTGGCTAGGGAATAATAACCCACATTAAATATTCATTATCATTGCAAATTTTACATCAACGGAGGTCCTCCAACTAATCAACTGTGCAGCACCCTGACAACCGAACTGGTATTCAAATTCAATACGCTCAAATCAATAGCTGCTTTCTGGCAACCCATGCACATGTATTTGTTCACTTCACACTGAGCGCTTGAAGTGTTGTCATTTTAGAATTCAAAGAGAAAAGAGAAAATGAAAAATGGCACGATTAAAATGGCATAACATCATGAGAATGTAATGGTTACCTCCACTTAGAAGTTTCATGACCAGCCAAAGCTCATCTTTGACAACAAAGGACGTGTAGTAGGAGACAACATTTGGGTGGTAGCATTGGCTCATTGCTTGAATCTCTTTCTGCCATAAAAGAGTACAAAGGCTTTTATGAAACAATAAATTCAGTGCTTCCTTCATACATCTCACCTATTTTTTTTCTTTCCACTGCCACAAATTCATTTTTCGCTAAACATTTTGCCAACATTGACTCTACACCACAAAAAATTATCTTGCACCAAAATTTCCACGGTTGATTCTTTATTCATTATCACACTTCTTCCAATTTATTTTCCCAAAATGCAGAGGATTTGCAAAAATTTGAAATGGTAAATTGAAAGATGATGTGGGCTTGTCCTCACCAATAACAATCACAGCAACAAAAACCATAACTGTATCACTAAAAAAAACTGTCCTGATGATGTCCACACGACAATAATGACAACGACCATGACTACGGATATAATTGAGATCACTTTCAGGGTGTAAAGACTACCCCTTGGGCTAACTGAGAAAAAAATATGAGCCATATATAAAAATGTATAATATATAAATCCATGCACGCTGTTCATAAAACGGAGTCTCAGATTTATAATCTATGTCTACGGTTTTGCAATCCGCGCCCACGGATTTTTAAACAGTTTTGAAACCCTTCTCACGCAGGAATAGGTCAATCCGTTTACAAAATCGTGAGCAAAGATTATGAATCCATGAGCGTAGTTCATAAAGTGCGCGCACCGATTTGGAAAGCCAGTGCGGTTTTACACATGGCTCTTTTTATTTTTTTCTCAACTGACCCCAGGGGGGCGCCATAGTTTTTTTCCAACTGCATAAATATAGACTCTAAGCCTAAATTTTCAGGGCATCGCGTTCAAATGTCTGACGACATCCCAGGGCAATGAAACATTTACAGACCACAACTGTTCAGCGGCACAAGTCTCAAAAGCATAGTTGCTATCAATGTTAGCAAATTGCATAGTTAAACCATATACTTTCAATGGCTCTGACAACGTAGGCTAGCAACTATGCTTTTGGGAAACGCACCCCAGAATGAACGCACACATTGCTACCCATACAGTTTAGTGTCTATGCCTATAGTTCTTGGTGTGGGCCATCCTTAAAAGCAAACAAAGTAATGAGAAAAGCAGCCAATAAGCATGAGGGAGAGAGAACACTGCAGGCTCCAGGGCCCATCGCAGCACAGGGGACAGAGCCCTTATTTATCAGTGTGCTCACCAACAGCTCGTCCATACTGGTCTGGCATTTCTCCAGGTTGATTCTCTTTATAGCCACGCGCTCCTGTCTGGGTTTGCAAAGAGCAGCCTGTACCACCGCTGTGGCTCCACTACCTGGAATCGCAAGCATTACATTACATTATATCACACTGATTCGGTAGTCCCTTTCATCCAAAGTGACATGTAGTACAGACAGGCGGAAGGTCATTGAAACAGCCATGCACTGTAGGTCAGATTCGGTTCATATCATGCATCGGTTAACTTGCGGCTGTAAACAGCAAAGCATAGAATAAACGGTAGATATAAGCTAAGTCAATCAGAGAACAAACATTACAGGATAGGATGTGCTAGCATAACACTTCAACAAAAGGTACATGATCAACACAAAAACATCTTAGCATAGGGAGCAACTGCAGAATGGCACACAGTGCAACAGTACATCACAACCTGATTACTGGTAATTCAAAACTACAGTTTCATCTGTATTTCAAGATGGTCTACATTTCCCTGTCAAGGCCCCTCAGGATTAATTTGGGTTGACTCAAAACTCATGTTTTTATTTTCTTCTAGTGCAAAAAAGTATACTTTCAACAGAGATTACTTGCAATTTTATTTCACCAAAGACTGCTGTGCACCATGATACAATATTCTTCCGGCAGCACAACTACAAAGTAGTACAATGCTCCACGCCAGGGGTGGGAATTTCCAGTCCTGGAGGGCCAGTGTGTATGCTGAGTAATTGAGCTGATTGACTGAATATAGAAACATAGACTTGTGCGAACAATTGATCAAAGACATTTTTTTAATATCGGGAAATAAGAACAGTTTTTCGTGGTCATTTCACGAGAATTCACAGAAATGGAGTAGAAATCACTTTTCTCCTAAAAAAAGACAAAAAGACTGTCAATAGGGTGAGCAGTTTTGAATTATTTTAATATCTGCCTGAGTAGCAGAATACTTTCACTCGGCAAGCAAAAATTAACTAAGAAACCATGCCATCATGTTCCACTTGAGAGAAAAAAATCATAATGAATCTCATTAGATGCCCACAATTCTAGTTAACATGATGATAAGATTTTTTTTCAGTGGACATTACTTCCTGCATTTTGTATTTGCCAGTGAGTTAGGGGTTAGTCACAGCATGAAGTAAGTAATAACATTTTCCCAATACAATGAATGTTTTCTCTAGCACCTCATCTCCATTAACTGGTGAGCCCACACACTCAGGTTAAAGAGTCATGCATTAGCTACCTCATTACGAGAGTAAAAGTGTGTGCACTGGCAGAAAAAAGTGCTTAAATGCTTTTGTACTTGTATTTCAAAAGAGGTCTTTGGGGTGACGGCCGGCAGGTGTGTAGGAAGAAAGCAGAGTCATAAACAGACTGCAGATTGAGGAGATCGTGACAGGAGAAATGTGTTATTGTACGGATGCACATTGAACAGGACAGCTGTTTACAGGAGAGAGAAAAACAATCACTACCACAGTGCTACATTTTTCCCATTACTAGATACCAGTAAGAAATAAAGTGGCCATTTATGGCACAGCGGAGAACAGGAAACGCATAACTAGCATCACATATCCCCACTAGTCATCCTTCACCTGTAATTAACCTGTAACCTGATGGGGAACCAGAAGTCAGTTCAGTATTTCACAAAGAATATTCATATCCCTCGTGAGGCATGGCTCAATTGTTCTCTGTTCCTGGTCTTTTCATTGACTGAGCGCATTGCTACTGCAGATGCCACAACAGAAATAGAATATAATCAGATCAGTATTAAATGAAAAATTTCGACTCTGCTACTTTAAAGAAAATTATAGAGGATCATTCCCGTTCCCCTTGAAAAGATCTAACATTCCCCCAGACAATAGCTAAAGTAACGCACTCCAACCAAAGGGGGTTATTTCTCATAGAAGACGGTAGTCACAATATCAACCCAATGAAATTAAGAGTAGTGCCGATACACGTCATGAACAGCAGAGGACGTCGTGTGCATCATTGAAAAATCATAGTGTCGCAAATGGCAGATAAGTGCAACAGGACTGAAGTAGATTGTGAATTAAACCTCTATTCTCCAACAACGTAAGCTTGTTATCTATAGATTAGTTGAAAGGCATATCATCTGTTTTTTTATGCAGCAAAGATAAAATGAGTAAGACAAAGGGCTTAAGTTTGTTTAAGCTAAACCAAAGGTAGTGGTAGGTTATTTTTTTAAAAACGCAATAGACTTCCTCGCAAAAAAAAAAAAAAATCTAAAATAAAATAATAATAGTAATAACAATAATAATGATGATAATAATAATAATCTCCAAATACAGTGCTGGCAATAGGTGGACTGCTAAGCTTTACAACACGCAATATAAACGATCTTTTGAAGACCAAGTAGCAGTGATTATGGCTGTATTATTATTAACAATTGTGTTGTTAATAATAATAATAATAATAACAAAACAACAATAATAATAATAATAATAATAATAATAATAATAATAATAATTGCAGCCAACATTGTTGTTGCGATTATCAGGCAGCCAAAGAGTCGTTGTTGTAGAGCTATTATAAACTTTGGTCACAACTGACGCAATTTAAAGCAGTATTAGCGAGGATACGCTAAGGAGTCCACAAAGTGGCCCGCGTATTTACAGTTAAGCAGCAATTCTGCTATCATTTGGGTTTTTACGCACAATGTTTCGGTTCAGACTCAAACTGGACACCTGCCACTGAGAGGCATCATTCCAAAATCTTAGCCTATCTTTGAGGTCTGTTACGTGGAAACATATGCCATCCGTTTTCTCTCACAAAAAAAGACAACTGAGAAAATAACATTTAAAGACTCATATTTTTCAGGGCGTAATGGAGCCAAAATAGCTGTCCGATGTAAGACGTAAAATGTCTCACATCCGCATTGCAAAGCAAAGAGAACAGAGAGCATCGGCTATCGCATAGCGGAAAGCCGGTAGGCCCTAGTGATACTGTCCTTACCATTGATAGTCAACGAACGAAGAGCCTGTCTGACAGCATAAAGTACTGCCTACCAATACACCGTCGTGAGCGAATTCTTACCGATAACCTCCTGGAGCTGGTATGATTCTCTGGTAATCGGCCAGCTCGTTGTCGGCATTGGTTGCGGATTTTGGATCTGAACTGAAGATTCGCTGTGCACCGCCATGATGCTGCTGTTCGTTCCGCTACTTAACGACCTCAGACTGTAAAATTTCCTTTCACCTCCTGACTAGTGTCAGCTGCTATCGGTGATCACTACCGCCCACGATGAAAACATCCGGAAAATGCTGTCGCGTGGTTCAATCGAACTGAACAGCAAATTGTGCATGAACGAATATCGTTGTTGCGTAAATGCATTGTGCATAAATGCATTCTAAAATAACTCAGGCTACATCTGTCTTATAGATTATAATTTAGTCAATTCATCTATCGATATAATGGGTATCGACGGCAGCCTTCCTAAAATAGTAGACCCTACTTTCGTCTTCAGAACAGATCAATTCTATTAAATAATTGTAGAAATAATCATGACTATGGTGGAATAGTAATAATATTGCCACATTGTTGGCTATAGGGGGGCAGATATTAGTCAGGGTAAGTTTCTGAAATTGGCCTAGGTCTAAGTATGATTCATTGAAATATGGCCACAATGCATCATGTACTGTATGTTGCGATGTTATTAAAATAATTGGTTAAACACAGTGATAAAAGCAATTTTTTTTCTGAATTAGTCTGGAAAATCATTGACAGTTGATTTTATTAAGGTCGTGCGTGGAATATTTGATCTTCTTATAAATTACAAAAATACAATTTTACTGTATGTATGCATTTAACCCTTTATTCATGATTCCGGTATTTTCTTTGCCATTAAAGTTACTACCGTTGTTCTAGGGGACATACAACAGTTAGGCTATATTAAAGAATGTAAAAGTGGCTATCAAGTCCTGTTTAACACCGACGAACTCTGAAATGTAGCCAAAGTATCATAGCGGAACAGCACAAGCGGCTAGTCTGCAGTGTTCACCAGAGGGCGCATCATTCTTTGGTCATGACGGAAAAGTGAGCATCTTGAAAGAAAGGTTAACAGATGGGAGGAAAATTGATCACATCCGTTAAAACAATTTAAATTGCCAGTTTGTTCGGGATTCTTACTCAAAAATGCATGTTTTTTTTTCTTAATGAGGCAGAATGGCAAACAGTTGCTGCCACCACTTTAGATACTTTGAAAAATCTGTGGGAAATTGATAATGCATAATCTGACTCAATTTGGAAGAACAAGACTGACTGCATTAGGAAATCAATTGTGGCGAGTACATATGGTTCTCACTGAATCTTTTTTTCATTCTCTGCTTTGAGTAAGACTTTTACATCTAAATTGATCAAAAACCCAAATTCACGATGCAGCTTTGTACCCTATTGTTTTCTCAAAATTGAGAGCTTCTGTCCGCTATATCTTTGCAGTGAAGCATATTCAGATATCAGCCAGTGATCTGAAACTCCAGCAAAACTTAGACTGCAAGGCAACGATCTGATGCCCAAGAGCACGTCCTCTACTGAACTGCTCGAAAGACACGGTGTTAGGATTTGAGCAGCATACTCCAAATCCTGGCATGCGCTCCACTGAGATGCTTTGGCACGATCTGAACTGGGCACTCCATACTCAAAAAACCTTAAATGTGACTTGAGCCACAATTCATTCTACAAAGAGTAGACTAAAGTCCTCAACAGTGATGATCTCCATTTATCTGAAGTGTTCGATTGCGGTTGTTACTGGCAAAGGGGGCACAACCAGTTCCGAGGGACAAATACTTTTTCACTTGAGTGATATTGGGGTTGGATATCTTTTTTCCTTTAAAATGATGAAATGAAATTGAAAAATAATAATATTATCTTGTTTTCCTTTTCTTATATTACATTTTGAATGAACAGCTGAGAAAATCCACTCTGATGTATATGCAGAAATGGAGGAAATTAGGAGGGTTGTGAATGCTCCCTTATGAACAATTATTGTTGTTCAAAACTATAGTTATCCTATAGTTCTATGCACGATATTGAAATGACAGTATTTTTATCACCATTTGGTTTACTATAGTAATATTATAGTAAGGCAGACCATATTGATTAGTAATACCATGGCACTGCAGACCATAGTAATAATATGGTTGTTTGAAGCACAGTAAAACCACGGTAGCCTATTGCTGATCATAGCAATATTATGGTTGTTTGAACGTGTTATGGCCCCAATTTGTTATTACATTTACAACAGCAAGGGATGACGGACAAAATTTTAAAACTTAAACATATTTATTTAAAAAAGACAACTAACAACTAGCTACTCTACTGACCAAGATATATCCAAGAAAAAAAATATTTGCAGTCCCTTTGGTTGGGTTGCTTGGTGATGTTCCCGGTGAGGAAAATGCTCCAACACTGGCAAAAATCCACAAAAAGCTACACAGGTCTTGAAAAGTGTGACAGGTCTGGTCAAATGTATCCTTCTGCTTGCAATTTCTCCTTCTACTCCACTCCCTCAATTTTCCTCCTTATATACTCTTTTGCAGACCCCTCCAACATTTAGACCTCTTTTTTTTAATTCTCTGGGACTTGTCCCAGACATGCCCAAACCTAGCTCCAGTCTGGGCTTAACATAAGAAAGGTCAATACTGCCATCTAGTGGCTTCTATTCGCATTACAAACGATAGTGATATCATTGTACTGCTGGCTATAGTAATACTATACACTTTAGTTGTTTGAACTATAGTAAAACCATGATACCACCGACTTTAGTCATACTGTAGTTGTTTGAACGATAGTAATGGTCACATGGCACAAACTGGAGTTCAGGATTTGCTGCATTTGTTGATCTCCACCCTCAATTTCCAGATAAAAGACAAATTTTCAGTATGTTACAGTGGACCTATTTCATCAAGTGGGGGGTCATTTTCTTCCTTTGTAAGTCTTCTTCAAGATTATAGACAATGCTTAACTGTCAGTTGCCCCTAGTGGAGGCTAGAGGGTTAAAACCAAGTGAAGTCATAGCTGCACCTCCTCGCGGCAGAATGCGGCGGCGGTGGAGTGAGGAGGAGTGAAATGAGTAAATGTTAAACTACAATGACATGTCCATTTCTTTTTCTTTGAAATCAACTTCTAGTTCCCTAATTGGCTAAATGATGTTCCCACTGTTGCTAACTAGGCTTAAGCCGTCGGAGGCGACGGCTTGGGGTATATCCCCGAACGCCCCCAATCCTCTAATACCCCAATCCTCGAATAGACCCAATACAATATAAAGCCCCTCAGGTCATGACCTTTCATTGGAACTTAATTTCAGATCAATCGGACAAATGGTTCCGAAGATATGGCCAAAATGGGCATTTTCCATCACAACGCGCCACCTGGTGGCAAAATATTGAGCCATACAGGTATGATGGCATCATGTTACACGTTGTGAGGTCATGACCTTGCAGTTGCGCATAGTTTCATGTCAATTGGACAAATGGTTCCAAAGATATGGCAAAAATTGTGAATTTTATGTGACAAAGCTCCACCTTGTCAAAATTTTGAACCAAACAGGTATAATGTCATCGTAGGACACATCCTCAGGTCATGACCTTTCATTTGCACTTGATTTGAGGTCAATCGGACTAATATTTCCAGAGATATGATAAAAACAGTGATTTTTCAGTTTTTGGTCCCATCTAAATTGTCCAAAATCGAATCAGTTCTTCCTCTTTATGATACTTACTTATATGCAAAACATGAAATTTCTAATTGAAATATTACTGAAGTTATCGCGTTATCACTTAGGGCGGCGGTGGTCGGACCAAAAACATAATATCCCGAAATGGCGTTCGGCATTCGGGGATATAATTTGGCCAATTGAAGGTCAAGGTTATGGTGTGAAACAAAAGAGGCCATTTTGTCCTTGAGGAGTTTGTATTTTTTTGGTTTTTTGAGTGAAGCACAGGTGAATGTGACTATTTTTTTGTTGTCTTTTCAATATGAAGTTCAGAGATGCTGTTAAAATCATCAAGAATAAGAGAAAACCAGAATTTAACAGATGCTTTTCCAAGCATCTTGAAGCCATGTGGGTATCCAAGGAGCAATGTAGTGGAATGAATCTTCATGCAAGGAACTCTCCCAGCAGCTTGCGTTCTATATTTTGAAATTGACTTGATCCCGGACGAAAGTCACCCTGGTTCTTTCCTGCTGCAAACCCAGGACCATGAAGATATTCTACATTTTTGCTGAATGTTTGTTCATGGAAACAGTTGAAATTAAGCAGAAATAGAAGGTTTTGAGGCTGGAGACAACAAATATTTTGTATTAGGTCAGATGGCATGACTTTGAATGTTGTGGCTCAGGAACCAGAAGTCCTCGAACAAAAATTTTAGGGTCCAGATAGGGCCAATGTTTGAGGGCCTTGCTGTTTTTATATCTGTTTTGCATTGTTTTTCCTTGAAGGATCTATTTTTTTCTGATCATTCTGCAAAAAAACAGCTTCTTAATTGATGAACAGATGGCCGAGCTGTGCCGTTCTAAAAATTTTGAGGCCGAACGGAGAAAACGGTAAAAACGTGTTTGTGACGCAATGCATTTTCTATTAAAGTTTGAATGTTTGGCGCCACCTATTACAGAAAATAGAATCATTTGCATAGATTCAATTGTTGTTTGTTAGCTTTGTTGCCCCAAAATCCAAATACAAAATATTGGAAAATGGTCAATTTTGACCCAGCAACACTTTTTACCACCAGTTTCTGACATGCGACCTAATACCATGGTACTGCTGACCATAGAATTGCTAGAGATATTGCTGACTATAGTAATACTGTAGTAGTTTCAACTATAGTAATATCATGATACTGCTGACAATAGTAGCCTAATATTATAGTTACATGGACTGTAGAAATACTGTGCTACTGCAGATTATAGTATTACTGTGGTTGGAGTCATATGCAAAAACTATAGCAATACTAGTTGTAATGTGAGATGTATATGCAGAGTAGTACTGTGAGAGCTATAGTAATTCTGTGCGTACTTCTCACATTATAACTACGTTGTAGTAATATAATGATTCTGTGGTTGCTTACGACAATACTATAGTTCACTGCCCGGCTACAGTATGGTTATGCTGTTAGTACTAGTAGCTCTTTCTCTTGCTCTCTCTCGCTCTCTCTCTCTCACTCCATATATATGTACAACCCCAATTCAGAAATAGTTGGGACGGAGTGTAATTTGTGAATAAAATCAAAATGCAATGTCTTTCAGACCATATGACCCAATATGTTATATACAACTGAACACAGATAACATTTCAAATGACATTTTACATTTTTATCCACAAAATGAGCTTATTTCTGATTTTCTGGCTGCAGCAGATCTCAAAAAAGTTAGGACACAGGCAAAAAAGGGCTGAAAGAGCAATTAATATATAACAGAATCAGCTGAAAGAACATTTAGCAAGTAATTAAGTTAACTTGCATCAGGTGTGTAACATGATTGGCTATAAAGGGATGTCTTAGAGAGGCTGAGTCCCTCAGAAGTAAAGATGGCCAGAGGCTCTCCAACATGTGAAGGCTCGCATAAAAAAATTGTGAAATACCTTAAAAACAATGTTCCTCAAGGTTAAATTGCAAAGGTTTTGAAAGTCTCATCATCGACAGTGCATAGCATCATCAAAAGATTCATAGAAACTGGAAAGATCTCTATGCATAAGGGACAAGGCCAAAGACCTTTACTGGATACCCATGATCTTCGGGCCCTCAGACGCCACAGCATCACTCACCGGTAAGATTCTGTCATTGACATTGCTAAATGGGCCCAGGAATACTTCAAGAAACCACTGTCTGTAAACACAGTCCGCAGTGCCATCCACAGATGCCACCTAAAACTCAATCATGCAAAAAGAAAGCCATTGTTGAGCATGATCAGGAAGCGTCGCCGTGTTCTCTGGGCCAAGACTCATTTAAAATGGACTGTAGCAAAGAGGCAAAGTGTCGTTGTCAGACGAGTCCAAATTTGACATTCTTGTTGGAAATCATGGGCGTCGTGTCCTCCGGGCTGAAGAGGAGAGAGACCACCCCTCCTGTTATCAGTGTTCAGTTTAAAAGCCAGCATCTCTGATGGTATGGTGATGCATTAGTGCATATGGTGTGGGACACTTGCATGTTTTAAAGAGCGCCATGAATGCTGAAAGGTATATAAAGGTTTTAGAGCAACATATGCTCACCTCCAGACGACATGTATTCCAGGGAAGGCCTTGTGTATTTCCGCAGGACAATTCAAAAACCACATACTGCAGCTATTACAAGCATGGCTTCATAGAAGAAGAGTCCGTGTGCTGAACTGGCCTGCCTGTAGTCCTGATCTTTCACTGATTGAGAACATTTGGCGCATAATTTAATGAAAAGTCCGTCAAAGGACACCCAAAACTCTCCAGCAGCTGGAAGCCTGTATTAAACAAGAGTGGGATCAAATTCCAATAGCTAAACTCAAGAAACTTGTCTCCTCAGTGCCCAGATGCCTCAAATTTGTGTTAAAATGAATAGGGGGTGCTACACAGTGGAAAATAGGCCCCTGTCCCATCTTTTTTGAGACCTGTAGCAGCCATCAAATTTGAAACGAGCTCATTTTGTGGATAAAATGGTAAACTTTCTCAGTTTCAACATTTGCTATGTTTTCTCTGTTCTATTGTGAATAAAGTACTGGTTGGTGTGATTTGAAAGTCATTGCATTTTGATTTTATTCACAATTTGCACTTGGTCTCAACTATTTTAGAAATGGGGTTGTGTGTGTGTGTATATATATATATATGTATATATATATAAATATATATATATAAAAAAGTGGGCTCAAAAATTACTGACTTACCTCAGACTGGCAATGGACAAACATTACAAAAAATAATAAACTATATAATTATAGAGAAACAAAATATACTACATTTGTGAAATACTTTCCTTTATATTTCAATGGAGATGACCAGAATCATTACTATCATTTCATATAAAATACATTTCAATAAAATCATGGTTTTTGACAAGCTTAAGGCACTTATTTGGGGGGGATTTGAACCATTCCTCTAAGCAGATCCTTTCGAAACCCTTCACATTCTTGGCTTTGTGTTTATCAACTGCCCTCTTCAACTCAGCCCACAGGTTTTCAAATGGATTGTCTGACAACTGAGATGGCCATTGCAGAACACTGATTTTGTTGTCAAAGAACCATTTCTGTGTGAATCTTGAGACATTGTAATGTGAATATAGGCCACTAGATGGCAGTATTTACCTTTTTTTTGTTAAGCTCAGACTGGAGTCATGTTTAGACATGTCCTGGACATGTCTGGGGCAAGTCTCAGAAAATTAAAAAAAAGAGGTCTAAATGTGGGTGGGGTCTGCAAAAGAGTATATAAGGAAAAGAATTGAGACAGTAAAGTAGTAGGAGAAATTGCAAGAAGAAGGATACGTGTGACCAGACCTGTCATTTCTGTTCAAGACCTGTGACGTTTCTTTTGTGGATTTCTTTGCCTGTGTTTGAGCATTTTCTTCATCCAGGACATCACCAAGCCACCCCACCAAAAAGGGACTGTAATTATTTCTGTTTTTTCTTATTTACCACAATCTTGGTCTTTAGTTGTAGGTTGTTATTAGTCTTTGTCTTTGTTAAAAATTAAATGTGTTTTAGTTGTTAAAACTGTGTTTGTCATCCCTTGCTGTTGCTGTTGTGTTATAAATGTAATAACAAATTGGGGCCATAACAACATGCTTTGTGTTATTTTTTATTTGAAAGTCCACCGACGGCCACGTCCCAGCCTTCTGGCAGAGGCAACTAAATTACTGGTGGTAATTACTTAGTGGAATTCATTATGCCATTATTCTTACCCAGTACCCCTGGACCTCTTGAATTAAAACAGCCCCAAAACATGACTGACCCTCCATCATATTTCACCGTGGGTATGAGGTGCTTCTCCTTTTATGCATCTGTTTCAATGCCAAACATGCCCATGCTGTATCCGACCGAATCATATGATTGTGGTCTCATCTGACAAAAAACCTTGCTGCAGTCATAATATAAATGACATTTTGCAAACTCAAAGAGCTTGCTTTGGAGGGGGGAATGCAGTTGCATCCTCTACCTTTGAGATTTTCAAAAGTTCCATATCTTTGGAATTTTTCAGTAATTGCCTTGACAGCGCTCAGTGGTATATTCAATCATTTGTGCATCTTCTTGTTGCCATTACCATATTTATTAAGGTCTATGACCTTCTTCCTCTTTTGAACTGATGGTTGTTTTGAAGTTAACTGAAGTTCATCTTTAACACTCACAATAAAGAGCCTGATTCTAGAAGACTTTTAATGGGTGACTTTAAGTCACAATTGGCGCAAACAATTACACTGCATTAATTTATTGGTTAATAAAATAACCTTGGCCGGTAGTTTTCAGCAACAGTAAAAGGACTTGGTCTATGTACGTACATTTTTCACATGCTGACTAATTCAAATGCACTGTTTGGCGCTGTAGGCGAAACACGAATGTCTTAGAGTGAACGAAACAGTTAAAATGCAGAAAGCAGTCACCTTCATTTAAGCTTTTATTTTGGCATTTTTTCATCGGAAACACCGGAAGTTCTGAAGCTCCCCTTTTTATGTGTTCGCACTGCTAGGCAACGATGAGGAGGGGGTGACTCGCATGTGCATTTGTGTTTTATTGTTGGCAATAATTTGTAAATATAGTATTGATCATTTTTAAGTTCACGTACGTTTATCATAGCCAGTTTGACTAAGCTATGGACGATGACGCCGTAAGTGCATCATTTGTGGTTTCTGAAGTTTGGTGGCGTGAAAATATTGGGCTTTTATTGAGCTAGCTAGTTATTTGACATTCGCTAAGTTTTCTGGCTAACTATTTTAAATCTATGCAGCTAACACTTCGCAAGACAGAAAGCGCTTGATGTCTTGACGACCCATTCTGCTGGGTTGTGGTGAACTTACATGTGTTTTCTCAGGTCCAGAGGAGTCAGACTAGAAGGCTCGATCAGTCACCGCGAGTAAGTGGTCACTGTGCTCTCTGTCTAACTAGCTGTTGGTGATCTTTTATTGAAAATTAAGATAGAAAACTATTGACGTATTAATACCGTTATTTGAGCATGTTGTGAAAACAGCACAAAATTCACATTTGTTTTTACTTGGATAGCGAAAGTACGCACGTACTTGGGATCGTGGAGGCAGAGGCGAGTTTTTTTGGCCTTTGCTTGGTTCCTGGTTCAAATCCCAAATTTAAAGAATTAACGTATGAAATGCTGGTTGTTGCAACCATTTTTAAAAATTCACTGGAACGCCTTAAAAAGAGACGGGATGGCTTGGACCTTTGTGCCTCATGGTTATATAGTTGGGGTCTAAATAAAATGTCCCTCCATTTGTTAAAATTATTTTAAAAAATGATCTTTCTCGGTTAAAGGCTGTGAGTTTGTCACAAGGAATATTGTCTAAAGTCACATAAAAGACGTCATACACTCCGCAAGGGCTCTCTCCTGTCACTTATTTGTAGCCTGTGTTTCTGACAAAACTGAAATGCTTTCTCATTTGTTTCTATTATTTTGAAATTGTTCTGTATTTTAACTGACTGAGTTAATATTGCCAGGTCTCAAAAAATTTTCAAAACCATAAATCTACTCATACTTGAAGCAAATATAATTGACTATTGCATGAAACTATGCATATTAAGGTCTGCAGACAGACCTGAGACCAGGGGTGTCCAATCTTATCCATAAAGGTCCAGTGGGGGTGCAGGGTTTTGTCCTAGCCATGTGCTTCAACACCTGATCAGGGAGTTCAGTCAGGATCTTGATGTGTAGAATCAGCTGTGTTAAGATTGGGCTGTAACAAAATCCAGCTCCCACACTGGCCCTTTGTGGATTAGACTGGACACTCTTGCCTTAGATGGTAAGTGAACAGTCAATGCTTACATTAGAAGTGCTGGCAAAGAATGCTCACATCAAGTGATCTTGATGAAGATCACTTTTTGATCGAAACATTGTCACAATAAATTTTTGGGGAGCATTGTCTTTCAGTGTGCGGACCTCTCTATTTTAAAAAGTAATTGCCCTCTTGTTAAATCATGAATTAACTGTGATTGACTACATTTTTTGAGTCCAATTTCACTAGCCACACCCAAGCCTGATTACTGCCAGACATGTTGAATTAAGAAATCACTTAAATTGAACCTGTTTGACAAAGTGAAGTAGGCTAAAAGATCTCAACATATCATGCTGCGAACGAAAGGAATTCAAGAACATTGACATCTATCAGTCTGGAAAGGGTGGCAAAGCCATTTCTAAGGCTCTGGGACTCCGGCGAATCACGATGAAAGCCATTATCCACAAATGGAGAAAACTTGGAACAGTGGTGAACCTTCCCAGGAGTGGTCCGCCTTCCAGAATTACTCCAAAAGCGCATTGACGACTCATCCAGGAGGTCACAAAAGAACCCAGAACCACATCTAAAGAACTGCAGGCCTCATTTGCCTCATTTAAAGTCAGTATTCATGATTCAACAATAAGAAAGAGACTGGGCAAAAATGGCATCCATGGGAGGGTGCCAAGGCAAAAACTACTGCTGACCAAAAAGAACACAAGGGCTCACATTTATCAAAATACACCTTTGTGATCCCTGAGACTTTTGGGAAAATATTCTGTGGAGTGACGAGACAAAAGTTGAACTTTTTGGAAGGTGTGCATCCCTTTACATCAGGTGTAAAACTAGCATATCATTTCATAAGAAGAACATCATGGTGGTGGTAGCGTGATGGTTTGGGGCTGCTTTGCTGCTTCAGGACCTGGACGACTTGTCGTAATTGATGGAACCATGAATTCTGCTCTCTACCGGAAAATCCTGAAGGAGAATATCCAACCATCAGTTGGTGACCTCAAGCGCACTTGGGTTATGCAGCAGGACAATGATTCGAAACACACTAGCACGTCCACCTCTGAATAGCTTAAAAAAAACAAACCGAAGGTTTTGGAGCGGCCTAAGCAAAGTCCGGACTTAAATCCGATTGTGATGCTGTGACATGACCTTAAACAGGCCGTTCATGATCAAAAACCATCCAATGTGGCAGAATTAAAACATTCTGCAGAGAAGATTGGGCCACAATTCCTCCACAGCAATGTGAAAGACTCATTGCCAGTTATCGCAAACGCTTGATTGCAGTTGTCGCAGAGGGTAGCACAACCAGTTACTAGGTTTAGGGGGCAATTACTTTTTCACACCAGGCCAGGTAGGTTTGCATAGCTTTTTCCCCTTAGTAAATTAAATCATCATTTAAAAACTGCATTTTGTATTTACTCGGGTTGTCTTTGTCTAATATTAAAAATTATTTGCTGATCTGAAACATTTAAGTGTGACAAATATGCAAAAAAAAAAAAAAATTAGGAAGGGGGCAAATACTTTTCACGGCACTGTATATTTTGCATAATTTTTAAATCAATATTTAAATTGATTTAAATATTGCGCCTCGGATGTTGAATTAGACTTGAAACAAATTTTCACTAGTTAATTCTTCTTTAAATAGAAAATTTAATTTAAAAATTAGCATCTCCAATCCCACCCATATCAGGAATGTCCAATCTGTGAATTATATAAGCATGCTCATCCAGAAGTCATGCTGCCATCTTGGTAGAGAATAGACAGTTTGTGCCTCAAGTCTACGACATGGGCCTCTCAGATGCTACTTCTTGACACTCTCAACTTGAAGTCTTGCGAGCTCAGAAGGGGGGCAGAGAGAATTTTACTGGTGAGCGCCTAAATGGCACATAGGAGGCTCTTGAACAATAAAAAATGCTAAAACTAACCTACTGCATCCGTCCTGGGGCAGTGTGAAGCCAAATATGCGCTGCTCACCTTAGGCTGCCCACTGCAGTCTTTCATGGGTCAAATTTGTCCCCAGGAAAAGCTGAATTTACCTAGTTCAATGTGGCGTGGATGAAATATGGTTAGTTTGGAGGATTTCACATCAGAAAGAGGTTGAGACTTTGTATTTTATGGCCAACTAGTCACAGCTCAATCGCTGACAACGTCGCCCCATGTGTGAGCGGGCAGAAGTGGTTGCAGCTGCGCCGTCATTGGTGGTTCGTACTGGGAGCTCCTCCCTCAGGGCGGGTCAGCACCAGACGACGCGGCTCAGCCGTTGAGTCCCCTGGCGTGTGTTTTTCTGTGACGAGATTAGTGTAGGATCAGAGGTACTCCTCAGGCTTCTGCACGGAGAAACGGTGCCCAGTGTAGCTTTCCTCATCTCCTCTTCACAATGGGGAGGAAACAAGGGGTAAGTCATGCTTTACGCTGGGTGTGTGAGGGCATGAATTGGAGGGTATCAAAGTCTGTGAACTGAGATGTGGTCAAGGCACCCACTGAGCCACAATAACCAGCCTCATTTATGGAGACCTGCCGCATTGTAGGCTATTGACCTTAACAAAGTATATTTTGCACTCCTCAGAAGCAGCTCTGCAAGCTCCTGAGCCGTTGTAATGTGCTTTAGGGTTGGTGCAAAAAAACCTGCAGGATGCCAGTTCTGCAATTGCGGGGTGGTTTGTTTACCACTGCCATAGCACTTTCGTTAAGCTTGTGAGATGTTGATGTGCACTTTTTATTGGATACGTTTTATTCAGTCTGGTGCTGTGACTCTGATCGCATAAGCCTGAAGTGTTACTCTGTGCTGTGAAAGATCACTTTGCAGTCCAGTTAGGCAAGAGCACTGAATTCGTGAGCGTAGCTTTTGATTGTTCAGTCAGACTACTCTCTCATTCAAACAATTTTATTACAATGATATGCATGTTTCTCAGTTACCGAACTACAATTTTATTTACTTTGTTAGTTTTCATGTTGCTTTTTTTTTTTGTTTGTCAAAGACTTTAGTGATTTCACTGCCGATAAGTGTTGCTTAAATGCTGCTAAACACAAACCAATGTAGATGTGTGTACAATGCTTCATCCACTCGTTTGTGGTGATTGGTGGCATGAGATGACTTTGGTTATAAGATTAACCCCTTTGCGCAGAAGCCAAATCTGGCTTTTTAGGTGTTACCTGATTTAAGGCTTTATAATTTAAGATTGCAGCTTTACAGACAGGAAAACTTTGGCTCAATTGAGTCTAGACACTTGAAGCATTTAGACTCCCATCAAATTATAGTTTATTTTTATGATTTTGCTGGAGAAAAGGGGCTGCAAACATAAAAAATCTTCATGAGAATTCACCATTGAAATAGAAAAAAAAAATAATGCTGACAATTGAAAAACTGCTGGGGCCTAAAACTATACATTTCTGGGATCATAAACTTCTTGACCACAAGTACAATTCATCTTTAACATTCCATTTTAGATTACCCGTTTGCTATGAGACAAATTAGACAGCTATCCAGGTGTCTCTCCAAAGTCTGACATCCATCAACATTTTTAACTGTCAAATCATACTTTAATCATATATTTAACACAAATAAACTTTTGGGGCTTGAAATTCGGCATGAACTAATGATTTTCTGGTTGAGTTTTGCATGAATTAATCAATATCAGTGCAGTGGAACATCATTGGTCACCCGTAACCTCTCAAAACATGCCTTTTCTCCATAATAAAGTTAACAATATTGTCCATTTCTCTTCGAAGTACCCCAAGCATTAAATGAAGTGCAGATTTAACAGCTATAACATTCACGCAAGACCAAACATGATATGAATAAAAAGTTAACCGCTCTCACATCCGAGCTCATAACCTTACACCTTATAAGGGTGAAAACTCACTAACTCAGTAATATCTGAATTCTGAAATACACCTTATTTTAACAGAACAGAAATTTCACTTTCAGGAAAAAAATACAACGACATATGCCTCCATATTCATCAGAGTGGTGTAATGAACGTACCGAGGGATCTACCGACCTGCGTGGGATGTATGCATTTGGAGAAACGAAAACCTCGGCATTCGATGTCTCTAAACGCGGTATAGATTCTACAGCAAAAAGCCAAATTAAGCAAAATGCAAACAGAGTAGAAGTATAACCTGTTTTCTTCATTGATGCTCTCCTCCAGAGACAGATGTATCGGGTAGAAGGAACGTTCCAGTTCTGTTTCATTCGGAATAATTCCCGTTGACCGCGTCCATACAACATTTAAATCTCGTAAATGAAACTGAACACTTCAGAACGGTCTCGAGTGTCTTTATTTCTTTGATATCGCATCATTTTCAGCTGCGCAACCGCGGCCAACATTCGAAGAATACAACCGACCTTACTTTTACGCTTAGCTTTCTATCCCATTCTTATTGTCCGATCAATGTATTTCAGTTATAGAGGAAAGTTAAGACACTGGGGAATGGGATAAGAAACGAGTCTGTCAACACATCGTTACCGGGGAAGCTTCACGAGGACGTGAACTATAACTGTAGAGTTACGCAGATGAATCTGAGTATATAATTGAGTGACTGGCTATCGACACCAGTACTTCGGTGGATAGAAGGGAGCGCTGAATTTGTCGATGGAGGAATCTAAGCGTTAATCCATGGGAGGGAACTACGCATATTTTGTGTGTGATGATTGTAACTGACAGTATTGCTTCTCTCACATTCTACGATGTCGGATTTTTTTCTTTACAAAACGTATTTTTTTTAACCACTAATTGGAATACTGTTGGCTCACTGTAGCTAAAATGGTTGCTACAGAGTAGTACTTTTTTTTTCTGTCGCAAGTGATAATTTTTTAAAACTACTGGATTGATACTATGGGCAAGGATATTGACCAGTTTGCACATCAGGCTTAGCTGAGGAGTTTAATCCATGCTACTCCTGAAAAACAGGGATTGGAGGGAACTTCTCCATACTATAAATCGCGTTTCAGCTCTGCCTGCTTGTGAATATCCAATAGCTGATCCGGGGGTGCCATCTTGTGGTCGAGTACTGTAACTTAAGTGCTTACATTTGCATATCTATAGACTCGAGCGTCTACATCTGCAGAAAGGGGTTAATCGGGGTTATCAGGCAGGTGTGTTTTTTGGAGTGCCTGTGCACGTGTTTGTGCATATGTGTGTTTGGAATGAGTATTTGAGTGGTTTATAAGCTCACTATCAATGGAATAATTTTTATTCATCTGTTGATGACTTTCTGTGTGGGCTAAGGGCTACTTTTTTCACTGACACTGAAGAAGCTGAAAATTAGTCAACCTTAGTTGTAGCTGCGCAAGTCCTGTGTTTTCTCTCAAAATTTATCTTACTGAATGAGACAAAAACATTTGCCAAAGAGATGAGACTTGACACATTTCAAGATTACCTAGTGTGGTTAGGATTTTAGCTAATACTTTATACGCGAAATGGGAAAAATGCTGGAAAAAAACAAGATTTAAGTCTCAAGACTAAAACCCTGTTAAGACAGTCTTTTTTTGCAGGCCTGTTATTTGGCTGCAATTTCATAAAGCACATGGTTGTCGCGCTGTGTCATGTGGAAGAACGTTTTACAGCACGGTCGAATAAGACAAGCATGTTTGCATACCTGTCTTAAAGAGGCTTGTTAAGACGGCATTATTTGCCGTGCATGGAGTGGTAAGCAACTCCTGTTTCTCTGAGTCAGATGCTCTGTGTCATGTAGTATTTTTGTCATCTGTCTCCATTTTCAGCGTGCACCGCGTACTCTGCCACCAATGCCCAGGTGAGTGCCAAACTGCTGTAGGTGTTCATGGTGATGCTCTGACTGAGGTTTTACTGGCTACATAATCCTAAAAATACCCCTTGAAATCATAAGGAAAGGGGCCATGAATTCCCCTTATTTTCTTAAATTTTCATAATTTTGCCAATTTTTTCAAAGGCTGAGTGTTTAACGGAAGGAGTAGTGTCTTCATTCACCAAGCAGTTCGGGGAAAAAACACTCCGGGCTCTTTTCAGTTGTTTTAGTATTTTACTTCTTATAAATTTGATATACTATTTTGAATTTTGTCCCTGTTACCTTTTAAATAGGCTACCCCTGGATTCTAGTCATTGGGAGGCAAATATTACTTCACTTTGAAAAACGTAAATTTCCTGCCTTGAATGTCATGAGCTGAGGTTATCATAAGGTCTCTTCCTGGTTTGTGGAGAAGCTGTATTGAGTTCCCTGTCTCTGGTCAAAAAGGCATGGCTTGTACTGCAGATACGGGCACTTCCTATTTCTTAAATTGTCTGTGGAGGAACTGCGTCACAGAACTGGATTAAAATGTAATCCACTCATCTGTAAGCTCTTGACCACGGAAGCTTTATCTAGCTGGCCTTCTATAGCGGAGTGACCTGCTCTCTTTTGGCACCTGTGACTTTTTCTGATGGCTTAATTGGACTTTGGCTGCAGAGCGAGTAATAAGCCAATATCAGCTATTATTTTAGCCTTGTAGTTGGACTAATATTGCTTATTTCTTTTACTAATTTTGTACTTATTTATATTAATTATATTACTTTTTGGCTTAAGACAATGAAAATGTAACTGTCAAACAGCAACTCCAGGTAAGCTGATAGGTTCTGATTTGGAGGGTGTAGAAGATTTTTATTGGACCAAAACATATTTTTGGCTGTGTAGTTTTAAGTTTGAATGCATGAATGCAGTTGTGTTGGAGTAACATTTCTCTCTCTCTCTCCCCCTCTCCCTCTCTCTCTCTCCCTCTCTCTCTCTCTCTCTCTCTCTCTTTCCCATGCTCGTGAACAAATGAAGCCAAGATACAGGAGGTTGGTATGCATCTGTTTTTGAGTAATCTGGAATGTGATGTCACTCTCTCTAGTCACCTGTAGTGTCCCATAATGATCCAGCCTCCTCTGATATAAACCTCATTCCAGTTGCGCGTTTATCACATCTTCCCTTTCTTTGCAAAATTTTGTTTTTACTTTTATTTGCTTGCTCATTTGTTGTGCCTTAGACTTAGAGCAAGGAAAGAATGTGAGGAATGTATGGAGAGTGTGAAAAATTAAGTGAATGGAACTATCCCCTTACTCTAGAATAAAATTGGAAGGTGGACCCTGACTGCTTTCCTGTTGAGTGTTGTTGTGTAGCAGGTGATAAACATTCGCATAAATGCTAAAGTTGGCTAAACAGCAGTGTAGTCTGTGGCTTACTGAGATACTCTCAAGCTCACAGAGTTCTTGCCTAAAATATTGGCAGTCTACAGCCTTTGGCTTGCAGTGCAAGTAAAATAGGCGATTAAGCCCCATGGAGCAGGTCAAACAAGATGGTGTTCGTTTTCATCATGGTTGGCCAAGTGTACATATTATGGCCGGCATAGTCCCAGCAAGATTAAAAGAAAAAGATGCTGTATGTTTTTGAACTGGACTGAACACATACTGATTCACTCACGTATGTTCACATGAGTGTCGCAAGCATGGGGAGTGACTTTTACCGCATAAATTTACCAGTTTTTTTTTTTTTTTTAATGGCATTGTTCATATAGATGAGATGCCGCTGGCTCGATCCAGGAGGAAGAAGGCCAAAAAAGATGCCAATGGTGTGCAAGATCGAGGGGGTAGGCTTGATATGTATTATACTGTCAGCAGTGCCTCAGTGTGTGGGCTTGAAGGCACATCGTGCTGGATAATCCCCGCGAAAATGTAATAAAATTACAGTGCATCTTCTGCATGATGCGCGTGCAATGTTTGTTTTTACACACCTCTGTCAAAGTCAGTTTCTTTTGCCTGTATTTGTTATTCTACAACTGTACTGGGGTTATTGCTGTGGGCCGCTCTAGTTTCTGTGTGGTGGGGAGGGTGTGACTTCGTAACCTGCAGAGGTGAAGGACATTGTGCTTTAAGCAAATCTTAAAGTCAGCCTTGGAATTAGTCTTAGTCTTGAAACAGATATTTAAAATTGAGATTTAAGCATAAGAATGGGAAAACGTATAAATGTATAGTATAGTATAAATGTAAAAATGAGGCGAGTTGGCAGGATTAAGGACGGTTCGTTTTTTATTGTAAATGGAGAACCGCGTCAAAACTGCGTCATGTGCAAGTAAGCTAGAATGATCATTGGCTTGGATGGTTCAGAGGATTGGTTATTATTATAGAGTTGATTCTTGAGTGATTGGCCTGTGCACTATCATGGGCATCGACTGCTGTGTCCGTGCAGAGACTGGGATGGAGATGGGAGTCTCGGCCAGCCGAAGGCCGTCTGAAAGTCGAGAGCCTCTGACCCCTGAACCCCTCGACAACCCACCACAGAGGAAGAAGAAGAAAAAGAAGATTCAGGCTGCAGGTATTCCTTCCAGATGTCTCGCGTAAACAGAAGGCACTGAATTACATGGTTAGAAGGGTCTTTTAGAGGGGTGAAAGGGTACAGTGAACTTTGCAAGTATTTGGACAATGGCACAAGCATTAAGGGCTGATCCCTGCACTGTTCACATAATAAGGTTGAAAATGCTTTTGAAGGTAAAAGAAACGTGCGGGCTGTTGGAAATAGTTTTTGCACTGTCAGCATATAATGCATTGTCAAGGATTTATACTGCATTATTCTTGCAAATAGTCAGTTGACTAAAAAGTGCTGTTTTAGCTGAAGTGTTTGAATCTGCTACAATGCTAGGAGCCCAAAAAAGGTGGGGAATTAATTTTATCAGTTCTAGATTTTGAGCACATTTTCAGAGGAGTCCATTTTATAATTATATGCTGAACACAAAAAGTTTAGGAATTCTCAGTTTTTCCCGAGTATGTGATATATAAGAACTGAGTGTTAATCCCATGTGTTGATTGATTCCCTGGTTTTTATCCAAGACACAAAATGCATAAAAACATTTGATCAGTCCACTGTCTGTCCACAGTCCACAGTCCATCGAGTCTGCGGTAAGGAAGTGGCTGAAGGGGTATACAGAATGCTACAAAATCCTAAGGGTTAAATGGTTTTAAATTGCAATACCTCGCATCATAATAATTCCCTTTAACAAGGTCTCTTGTGGGTCATGACTTAATTGAGCCACAACTGTTATCACACAACATGGGAGTAATAGGTCTCGGGATGGAAAAAATGCTGCTAATTACCTAACAGAGAAAATGTGCTTTTAATTTGAAGGAATTTTCTCTGGCTCATTTATCAGATCTGGAGGGAGATGCCGTGGGGCAGCCAGAGCTAGTGAACAGCGATGGAGCGGAGCATCACACGGATGGAGAGGAGGTCCCTCGGAAACCCAAGAAGAAGAAGTGAGTTGTGTTGCACACGCATAAACAAAACCAGGTATTCATAATGCACAAAATATGGTCCCTTTTTTCTGTTAATGTTCTGCTCTCATAGACTTTCTGTTTGCTCTGAAATATTTGCAGCAATTTTTGATTGCCATTAAGGGGCTGCAAGATTTGCCTTGAGGACAAAAAGGTTGAGAACTACCGCTCAAGCAGAATAAACAGTTGAAGACCTAAAAGAATCCTTGCCTGTATCTGTGTTTGTTGTTCTAGTACATACCATGTGCTTGAGTATGTCAAATAACAATTTAGTGGTTTGTATGGTCGCATGTATTAATGCTGCTCTCTACAAATCTGGCCGGTTTCAGAAAGCAAGAAGGTCTTATAATAAAAATGCAAAGGTGTTTATTCTAAACATGAATCTGATTGGATGTTGCTGTGCTCCCTGAGGGCAGTTGAGCCATGACTTGTCAGTACAACAGTAAATGGACAGTAAAAATGATGCGTCAGGAGGAATACCAGGCTATTGGGCCCCTCTATCTCCACAGGAAGCAGAAAGCGCAGGAGATGCAGAGTGCAAATGATCTGGGCGTGGAGGACGATGACATCATCACTGACCCACAGGCTCCGATCCCTCAGCATTCTCTGTTCTCTGCGCCGCTGGGTCAGAGCCAGCCAGTCGGAAAGGTGTTTGTTGAGAGGAACCGTGAGTATCTCCAGGGTGCGGGAGGAAGATTGGACAGAAGTGCTACCTAGTGTTGAAACAGTCAGATTAACCACAAATTTGTCTTTAATTACCCTACTGGTGTGAACCTGTCTCCTGCACTGACCCAACACCCCACGCCTGCACCCAACCAATGGATTGCTGACTCAACATCCCACTACTGTGTTTGCCCAACATTCCATTGACCCAGCATCCCTCTCATGCACCTGCCCAACACCCCACAGACCCAACATCCCACTCGTGCACCTACCCAAAGCCTCACTGACCCAACATATACTACAAAGCCACAAGTGTGTCAACACGCCACTGAAACCCTACTGACCTGCATGGAAAATGGAAATATTTGGCATTTTGATTGAATTTGGAATGGTCAGTACACGCTGTTGGGACAGACTTTAAGCCTGCAGGGCGCCCCAGTGTTACATCGGTTTCAGCACATGCACCATAAAGGCCGTGTCCTTCCTGTGGCGGCCTGGGTTCAATTCCGGCTCGGTTCATTTGCTGCATGTCTTTCCCATTCTTCACCCCAACTTTCCTGTTTCTCTCCACTCTATGGCTATCAAATAAAGGAACAAGAGGCCCATGGATTTAAGTCACGGATCGGATGACTTTTCGGATCAACAACAAAAAAAAAAAGACAAGATAAATGTAACTTTGTCCTCCATTTATTTTGTAAAACACCTCTGCCCATTAAATAAAAAATAAAAACTTTATATAAAAACAAATTAAAATGCAATTTAAGGTATGATACCTTCTTCTTTTAAACATGGACCATGTATGAAAAATAACTTAATGTGCACCAAGCCATGATACTTCATGATACCTTCTCTTTAAACATGGACAGTGTTTTAAAAACTAGTCTATGTCCACATCATCAAAAAAGAAGAAAAGAAAGAAAGCAAAGCTTACCTCCGCTTATAATTTTAAATTCTATCTCAAAAAGATAAGGATGTTGACATTGTCTGGGGAGAATGTAGACCTCTTTGCTGTCACTATGTCCCCTGCAATAGAGAATACCTTCTCGAGATAGCACAGCGAGATAGCCTCTTGCCATCTTGGCAATCTGGTGGTATTTACACCCATTGCTTTTCCACCATGTCAGTGGATCACCATCCACTGGAATGCTGCAGTTATAAACTTAAATAGCCATTGAACGGCACATATTTGCATGAATTCTATTAAACATTTTTTTCCCAGCAGTGCAACTTAATTTATTTTAAGATTGCACTTCTTCAAAATGTTTCCAAAAGAAGAGGCGACTTTTGCGGGGAAGCGCCTCTATGCCGCAAAGGGATAATAATGTAGGCTTTTAAATTTCTAAAGCTCTTGCGTCAAAGCGTTGGTAATTGAATAATTTAGTAAATTGGTTATTAGTGCGTTGTGAAAGTTCACCTCACGGCATGCATTTAAAATCAGTTCAAATGCAAGCTATGCATCAAACTTTCATATTGTCAGAATTATTTATGGGGTCTTTATAGTCCGGCTTCTGGGAAAGTTGTTCGGCGGCTACAATATGAGATTGTATGAACAGCAATTATCCAATTAATCATGAAAAGAATCTAAACCTTATCTAAACAACATCTTCAACAGCATTTGCTACTTAATATTCTACTAGAATCAGAGATGCCGTCTCTCCCCTCATAGTGGCATTCACGTTCCTGTGCCGTAGTCAGCAATTATTCTATCAACGCGCACTGAAGAAATTCACTTGCGGAATTTAAGTTATCGTGCATTAAGTTAATCAGTTTCACGTGCATTATGGTGGATTTCGCCAATGACACGGGATTATGACTCGGGAATTCTCACGCTTGTCTTTACTGCAGGATTGAAAGCAGTGGAATTGCATGAAGACGTTTCAAATGGTCTTCTTTCATTTACACAATTTAAACGATTATGAAACACATGCATTATTTCCAATCCCTGAGGAAAAAGAAGCAGGGAAGTCCGGAGTCATAATCGCTTCCATGTTACTTGTGGTGAGGTCCACCTTTACACTAGTGAAACTGAAACTTCAATGTACAAGGATTTTAATTCCGCTTGAGAAACTCATTAATTAGCGTTCATTGAATAACTGCGGAGTATGGTGAATAGGCCTAAAAACATGTGTGAGACCTTCGCCGAATGTGTGAGACTTTGCATGCCTGTAGAATGTAGAATTTCAAGAAAATTCTGTTAATTACCGTCTATGCGATCTCATTGTCGCCCTCCATTGACGTCTTTATCTCTTAATCATCAATGATGATTGTATCCCTGAACGAAGGTCGGAGGATACTATGGATTTTGCCTCGTCATGCGTCCGCATCCGCGTCCGCAGAGATTATCTTGTGAACGCTCTTCGGCCCCCATAAGTGCACCGATTCTTTTCAAATTTTGCAGGCACATGTATTATGGTAAGTTCACGACACCTATTGATTTTGGGTACTCTGGGACCATCTGGGCCCAACTGGGGGGCCTTCGGGGGATACGTGTGCTCGGTTGCAGAGTACTCTAGTTGTTAAAGTATCTTAATAGTAGCCTACGTGCTCAGTTATTTAATTCAACTAACTGTCCTATTCTAAATTAGAAACAGGTTGAGGGTTAATCTGCATTACGATAATGTCACTGGCTGTAGACTAATTTATTTTAATGAAAGCAAACTTAACACTCTGACCCCAGTCGGCAAAACTGCATTTAATAAACATTTTTCTTACGCGTATCAAGCAGGACACAGACAGGAAAAAATATATGCCATTTTGTGAGCTACATGAATTCAGAAGCTTCTAAAGATGTTGCCGTTTTTATCACAATTAACGTGGGTGAGGAATTGCTTGATAATTGCAATGAAAAATGCAAGATGACGGGAGTGGGACAGTAATTCTATCGACTGGGAACAGGTTTGGAGAAGAGATGGTGAAAGCAGGGCTAGGTAATCCTCCGATAGCAAGTCCAGGGAGCAAGAGTCTAAAAATCAGCTAAAACGCTACGATGAGAGATGGAGTTTGGAAGAGGGTCTTTTTTTTTTTTTTTGGTATGTAATTCTTTAGATTATTCGCATTCTTCCAATGTAACATTTTAGCGCAGTTAGGTCTCTCAGCTCTTCTCTATCACTTCATAATCATTATTGGCAACAGGCAAAATTGCTTGATATTCATTTGGAGCATATTATACAGGAGCAGATTTAGGGTTGGCCAGTTGAGCCTGGAAGCTGCTCAACCTCGCTGACAATTAGAGGAGTTATAATCTGAATTATCTTCCTGGAAGCACTTCAAATGATTGTGGTTTATTTCAGACTGCTTGTTAGTTTCAAGAAGAAATTGGCCGCAAGTGTGTTCACGTATCCCATTGCGGCAAGTTGTCTAATTTCACTTTATGATCATCGGGATTCGATAACGTCACACCCTTAGCACAGCCTTTGTTTTTTCATCAACCAATTCGCGAATCATGTGTGTACCGAACCGTGAAGACTGATCCGTACGGATCATGGATCAACGATGATCCGTTGCACCACTAGCCTTAACGGTCACCTGAGTTGTATAAAAACTGATGTTATTGATGTCAATGAACCAAATATACCCAAAAGTTTCATTTTCCTATATAAACTATAGTAAATTCCTCCCCCTCCCCTGGGGCAAACATCGAGGGTTATTAAGTTCACAGTTTTGAAGTTCACAATTTTGATAAAGCACCTCAAAAGCCTTCCATCTATGAAGAGTATTGTTTTCCAATATATCTGGGTCTGGAGAAGAAGATTTTGAAAATTTCAGTCAATTTGACCACTTTTAGCCCCACCCCTCAGAGCCCCTGGGGGTGAACAGCATATAATTTACAATTTTGGTCCATATTTGATCAAGGAAGGTTCCTGCAAAATTTAATTGAAATCGGATCAGCAGTTTCTGAGAAGAAGTCGAAAATGTAAATTGTTTACGGACGCACGACAGGCAACGACAGACAAAAGGTGATTAGAAAAGGTCACTTTGAGACTTCGTCTCCGGTGAGGTCAAAATCCCAAAAAAATTATTTCAAAAATAATGACTTCCAGCTTGCACTTGAGAGTACATTTCATACAAACTG
Organism: Gymnothorax reevesii; assembly: GCA_029721435.1. Taxonomy (NCBI): domain Eukaryota; kingdom Metazoa; phylum Chordata; class Actinopteri; order Anguilliformes; family Muraenidae; genus Gymnothorax; species Gymnothorax reevesii. The sequence continues at coordinate 25,005,733 of CM056587.1, read as the reverse complement.
CTTTATAATCCTGATGGTAAAATGGTTTTGAATAACTGTGCTCTCTAAATGGAAGGTAACAGTCTGTCCTATTGGGCCATACTGACCAATATTATTCCAAATTCAATTAATATGAGATATTCAGAATATTTTGAATTAAAAATTGTATGTTTTCTCCGTGTGCCAAATGAGGATTCAGTGTCCACACACTTTTGACAACAAAAGTCATTCCTGCACTTCCCCGACCTCTCCCTGACCCAGGACCCCACTCCAGCACCTGCCCATCCGCTTACTGACCCAACCTCTGAATACTATACCTGCCTAACATCTCACTTTGCTCTGGCTATAGAGCCTAAATCAGTGCTGGGGAAGAGACCGGGCCCTCTGCCATATTGTAGACGGAGTATTACCATCTCCAGACATGGTTGAGTGACAGTAAATAGAGATGTATAACTGAGAAGTTACATCAATGCAATGGAGCACTGAAGTTGTTTTTATGTTATGGTTGTGGGCATGTGTCATTAAGAGCATTGATGCCATGTGCAGGGCGTTTCCAGGCAGCTGATCGTGGGGAGCTTGGCAAGCCTGGCAATCAGGTGGATGACCTGATGGAGGTGAAGCCATTCTGGAGCACTCGAGACATCGCCATGAGAGTTCACCGCGGTTTCAGGTGAGACCCAGACCTGACCTGCTTTCGCATTAAAAGCACAGCCAGCTCATAATGCATCTCTCACTGGGATTCACTTGTCTGCCTATGAAACGAGTCAGATGTAAACCATATAAATGCAGTGAGAAGGGATCTCTCTTTCAAGCTATAATGCCGTGAAGTTTGATTTGAGGCTGATGTACCAAGTTTTGTCCTAGTTCTGGGTTTAGAACATAATTTTATTTTTATTTTTAAAGATTTGGAATTCAGATACTTATTTGCTAAGAAAAACAAAAAAAACACCGATCCGGTGAAACTGTCCAGCTGTTTTCAAGATTATCCAGTGAGGTTTAAAAATTTTGCCTGTGAAGCATATGGTATATCAATGCAAGGAAATGCTTTGTATTAAACTTGAGAAAGATAATTTGTTATGGCCCCAATTTGTTATTACATTTATAACACAACAGCAACAGCAAGGGATGACAAACACAGTTTTAACAACTAAAACACATTTAATTTTTAACAAAGACAAAGACTAATAACAACCTACAACTAAAGACCAAGATTGATAAATAAGAAAAAACAGAAATAATTACAGTCCCTTTTTGGTGGGGTGGCTTGGTGATGTCCTGGATGAAGAAAATGCTCAAACACAGGCAAAGAAATCCACAAAAGAAACGTCACAGGTCTTGAACAGAATGACAGGTCTGGTCATCTTCTTGCAATTTCTCCTACCACTTTACTGTCTCAGTTCTTTTCCCTATATACTCTTTTGCAGACCCCACCCACATTTAGACCTCTTTTTTTTTTTATTTTCTGAGACTTGCCCCAGACATGTCCAGGACATGTCTAAACATGACTCCAGTCTGAGCTTAACAAAAAAAAGGTAAATACTGCCATCTAGTGGCCTATATTCACATTACACCTCCATTCCAAAAGAAAAAAATTTTGACTCATAAAGGCAAAATTTTTCTTTTCAATACAAAATGGTTAAGTGAACACTTGTCTATATATACATATCATACAATATTCAAACACATGATATATATATACACATTCAAACTCGGGATAAGCAATCAGCAATTACATTGTCTGTACCCTTCACATGCTTAATTTCCAAATCAAACTCCTGTAAAATCAAACTCCAATTCAACAATCTCCGATTCTTGTTTTTCATCTTACTCAAAAACATTAACGGATTGTGGTCAGTGTACACAATCATTGGCTTTTCCCCTGTACAAACATAAACCTCAAAGTGTTGTAAAGAAAGGACCAAAGCCAACAGTTCCTTCTCTATTGTGGAATAGTTCCTTTGGTGGCGATTGAACTTCCTGGAGAAGTATGCCACGGGATGCTCAATGTCATCAGAGTCACTTCTCTGTAGGAGCACAGATCCACAAGCTTGGTCGCTAGCATCGACCGCGATGGAGAACGGTTTGTTGAAGTCAGGAGATTTCAGCACGGGGAAGTGACACAGCAGAGACTTCAGGTGATCGAAGGCTCTCTGGCATGCATCATCCCAGGTGAACTTTACGCCTTTCTTCAGTTGGTTAGTTAGACTGAGAGCAATCTCAGCAAAGTTCTTGCAGAACTTGCGGTAGTACCCGATCATTCCAAGGAAGCGGCGCAAAGCTTTTTTGTTGTCAGGAACTGGAAAATCCATGATGGCTTGGACCTTAGCATTTATGGGTGCCACCTTACCCTGGCCTATGACGTAGCCAAGATAGGTGACAGTAGCACAACCAAAGTCACTCTTGCTCAGGTTAACAGTCAGGTTAGCCTGGGTCAGGCGCTGGAACAACGTCTCTACATCTTTTAGATGTTCTTCCCAGGAGTCACTCCATGTGATCAGGTCATCGATGTACGCACCCGTGTGTGGCAATCCGGCGATTGTAGACTGTATCATCCTTTGGAACGTGGCTGGGGCATTTTTCATGCCAAAGGGTAGGACTTCATACTGGTACAATCCAGATGGTGTGGCAAAAGCAGAGATGCTCTTGGCCCTCTCAGTTAAAGGCACACACCAATAACCCTTCAATAAATCAATCTTGGTCAGAAACTTTGCTTGCCCTACACTATCAATACAATCATCAATCCTAGGTATTGGAAACACATCAGTTCTAGTTACAGCATTGACTTTGCGATAATCTGTACAGAATCTAGTACTTCCATCAGGTTTTGGAACTAGCACACAGGGTGAACTCCAATCTGAGTTGGAGGGTCTGATAATATCATGTTCTAACATGTACTCAACCTCTTTCTCAGCAATCTTTCTCTTTTCAGGATTCATCCGGTACGGATGCTGTTTTATTGGTTTGGCATCACCAACATCTACATCATGAGAGGCTATAGTAACTCTCTTTGGAACATCAGGAAACAAATCCTCATATTTCTTGATCAACCTTTCAAACTGATCTCTCTGTGAGGGTTCTAAGTGCTGGAGTTTTACATCAAGATTTTGCAACACTTCAGTGTTTGACAATTTACATGAATGAACTTCAGCTTTAATTCTTGGTTCATCACCTTGAAACTCCCCCTCATCTTCACACGTTTCGACCATTGGAGAATCTGAAGTGACAGCTGCAACCCTAGCATTTCTGTCATGATAAGGCTTTAGCATGTTAATATGACACAATTGTTTTGGTTTTCTCCTATCTGGAGTCTTCACAATGTAATTGAGATCATTGAGTTTTGTCAGAATTTCATAAGGACCATGAAATCTAGCCTGCAATGGATTGGACTGCAAGGGAAACAACACAAGGACCTTGTCTCCTGGTTTAAACTCACGGCTTCTAGCCTTATGATCATACCAAGTTTTCATTTTTCCCTGACTTGATTTCAAGTTCTCTTTGGCAAGGTCACAAGCTGCACGCAATCTTTCCTTGAACTTGCTAACATAGTCTAACAGACTGATATGCGGTTCTTTCTCTTGCCATTGTTCACTCAACAATAGCAAAGGTCCTCTCACTTCATGACCAAACACTAGCTCAAATGGACTGAATCCAGTAGACTCCTGCACTGCTTCTCTAGCTGCAAACAACAGCAAATGAACCCCTTCATCCCAGTCTTTCTCATGGTCATAACAATAAGTCCTCATCATTATCTTGAGAGTGGAATGAAACCGCTCTAAGGCACCCTGACTTTCTGGATGATAGGCACTAGAAAGAATCTGCTTTGCACCTAGTTCATACACAACCTGCTGAAACAATCCTGAAGTGAAATTGCTACCCTGGTCTGACTGAATTTCCCTGGGAAGGCCAAACAACGTGAAGAACTTTATCAAAGCCTTTGAGATTGCAGTTGCCTTGATGTTACGTAGAGGTATGGCTTCAGGGAATCTGGTAGATGCACACATGATTGTCAACAAGTACTGATTTCCAGATCTAGTCTTGGGTAATGGACCAACGCAATCAACAATGACCCTAGAGAATGGCTCCCCAAATGCTGGGATAGGCTGCAATGGAGCTACAGGTGGGTCTAACTGGTGTTTTCCAACTACCTGACAAGTGTGACAGGTTTTGCAAAAGTTGGAAACGTCTTTCCGAAGCCCAGGCCAAAAGAAGTGTTTCATGATCTTATCAACAGTCTTGTTAACACCAAGATGACCTCCTAAAGGTAAACTATGAGCCATTGTTAAGATCTCATTCCTATAGACCTTCGGAACAACAATTTGCCTGACCACTGCCCAATCTGCATTGGCAGGGATATCAGGAGGGCGCCACTTCCGCATCAACACACCATCCTTGAGATAATACCCAACTGGAACTGCGTCTATTTCTTTATCAGGAAGGGCTCTCCTCTTTAGTACACAAATTTCAGGATCATTAGTTTGCTCCTCAATCAACCGCTTTCTGGACAGAGACAAGTCTCCAGACACATCAGAATCACCAGACCCTTCCGGCTGGCTGAATAGAGAACTGATAAAAGTATCTGATAAGTCCTCAAACGGAGAAACCATAGTAGGCCAATCAGAGTCATGAGGCGAACCACCTGAGTCCTGACTATTCAATGTACTGGACGGCACCACATCATCTTCTTCTTTAGCCTTCTTGGCCATAGCACGAGTCACTGCGCAAGAAGGATACAGAGATGGGTCCTCATCCCCATCTTCAGTGCTCGGCTGTGAAGTAAGATGTACAGGGGGAACTACTTTGCCCCCAGCCAGGTCATTGCCTAGCAACAGAGAAACACCCTTTAAAGGTAGACTTGACATAAGTCCCACCTTTACCTGTCCTGTAACTAAATCTGACTTCAAGAATATAGAGCGCAGGGGTACAGATACAGTCCTCCCTTCAATACCTTGTACAAGTATGAAATCCCCTGAAGCGGTCTCATCACGTAACTCCAAGGAGTCCATCAACAAAAGTGACTGAGAAGCTCCGGTATCCCTTAGGATATATATGGGGACAGGAGTAGTATGCTCATTTAGAGCCACAAATCCCTCTGACACAAATGGAAGAAATTCCTCCCTCACAAAGTCAGCTGTATTAGGCTTTTTAGCCCCACAAGAAGCAGGCAATTTAGCAGATTGGTTATCTACTACAGGGGTTTCTAACCTTGTTTTCACAAAGGCATTTGGTTTGGTATCCTTTTCTTTTTCTTTCTTAGCTTTAAGGAACCAACAGTTAGTTGTAACATGACCAGATTTCTTGCAATAACTGCAAACTAGACCACTTTTGTCACTGTCAGCTTTCACACTTTGATCAGACCTGTTACTGGATTTCTGAGCACCATCACCAGATTTGTCTTTGTCTTTGGGTGAGGAATCTTGGGTATCACCGTAACCCTTTTTCTGAAATTGGGACCATTTATTGTTACTGCTAGACTGAAATTTGGACTTATGAGTGAGAACATATTCATCTGCAAATTTGGCAGCTGATTGCAAGTTCAGTGCTTGCTTCTCATTAAGGTAGGTCTTAACATCATCCTTAACACAGTTCTTGAATTCTTCAACTAACACCATCTCTTTTAGTGAGTTGAAATCATCCTTGACCTCCATAGAAGTACACCAGCGCTCAAAGCAAACCTGCTTCTCATTAGCAAATTCAACATAAGTCTGATTTTCAGATTTCTTCAGACCTCTGAATTTCTGTCGGTAAGCCTCTGGAACCAACTCATAAGCTCTCAAAATAACCTTTTTGACAACCTCATAATCAGAGGAATCATCTGCAGACAAAGCCGAATAGGCTTGTTGAGCTTTACCCTTGAGGACAGTTTGCAACATCAGAGGCCAGTGTTCCTTTGGCCACTGGCAACTCTTTGCTACCTTTTCAAAACACTGGAAATAGTTGTCAACATCCTTTTCTGAAAATGGAGGCACCAGTTTTACCTCCTGACTGGCACAAAATTTATTTTTAGTTTCAATTTTAATTTTTAGTTGCTCCATTTGGAGTCTTTCTTCTCTATCGAATTTCTCTAATTCAAAATCTCTCTGTCTCTGTCTCTCTCTTTCTGCTCTTTCCTCTTTCTCTCTCTCAAATTCTCTTTGTTTTTCTTCTCTTGCTAATTTTTCTAACTCAAACTGCCTTTGTTTTTCTTTTTCTTCCCTCTCAAATTCTCTTTGTTTTTCTTCTCTTGCTAATTTTTCCAACTCAAACTGCCTTTGTTTTTCTTTTTCCTCCCTTTCAATCTCTAGCATTTTTAATTTAAGTTCCATTTCTATATTTGGATTTTCCACTGGAAACTGTTCCAGATCTCCTGGTGCAAACACATTTTCATCAATGTAATATTCAACTATCTCTCTAGCCAGTCTTGCTTTTCGCATGGCTGGTTTTACCTCTGTCAGCTCCAACTGTCTGCAAATTTCTAGCAGTTCTGTCTTTTTAAAAGACTTCAAAACCCCTACGGTTGGTGATGCCAAGAAATCATCCATTGCTGTTGTCAATATATATCTAGGAAAATTCACAAAAACAATTTCACCATTTGGAATGTTAGATTTTCAATAAATTACTCACACAATGGTCTATCCCGGACCTTGAGCCCCCAATTTGTTATGGCCCCAATTTGTTATTACATTTATAACACAACAGCAACAGCAAGGGATGACAAACACAGTTTTAACAACTAAAACACATTTAATTTTTAACAAAGACAAAGACTAATAACAACCTACAACTAAAGACCAAGATTGATAAATAAGAAAAAACAGAAATAATTACAGTCCCTTTTTGGTGGGGTGGCTTGGTGATGTCCTGGATGAAGAAAATGCTCAAACACAGGCAAAGAAATCCACAAAAGAAACGTCACAGGTCTTGAACAGAATGACAGGTCTGGTCATCTTCTTGCAATTTCTCCTACCACTTTACTGTCTCAGTTCTTTTCCCTATATACTCTTTTGCAGACCCCACCCACATTTAGACCTCTTTTTTTTTTTATTTTCTGAGACTTGCCCCAGACATGTCCAGGACATGTCTAAACATGACTCCAGTCTGAGCTTAACAAAAAAAAGGTAAATACTGCCATCTAGTGGCCTATATTCACATTACAAATTGAAGCACTGATTACTAAAACCCCACGAGTCAAGTCAAGTCAAGTGTGACTTATGGGGTTTTAGTAATAGGTGCTTCAATTTAGATTTCACGGGCCGGTGTTAGATGGAGGCAAAGCCTTGTCTCGAAATAAATTCCAATTTGAATTTAAATGATCCATCCAGAAGTACTTCAATTCTAGTCTATTATGCGTCTGTGAAACCTGCCTTAAGTTTCATTTTGAAAATAAAAATGCTCTTTGTTAAGACTGAATTCTTTCGTGCTGACACATCTGTATCTGTGTATAGGGTTATAGGGCTGTTCTCCCATGGGTTCCTTGCGGGTTACGCAGTGTGGAACATCATTGTAGTGTACGTTCTGGCGGGGGAACAGCTCTCCAATCTGCCCAACCTGCTTCAGCAGTACCACCCACTGGCCTACCCCGCCCAATCACTGCTTTACCTGCTGCTGTCAATCAGCACCGTCTCTGCCTTCGACAGGTGGGACTGTGTGCCCTTCTGTGAATGTGTGTATATATTTCATGGTTCTGTACATGTGTCTCTTTTCATGGGTTTGAATTTTAGTCGGACTCCCTGGCAGCTCCTTCTTAATCACTCTCTGGTTGAATTTTAGTCAGAAACTGACAGCTCCTCCGTAATGTTTTAAGATGAATCTTATTTTGATACTCTGATTGCTCCTCCGTAATCACCATCAGGATGATTTTTTTTTAGTCTGAGTCTCCGGCAGTTTCTCCTTAATCTGTGTCAGGATAAATGTAAGACTGAGTCTCTGATGGTTCCTCCTAAATCTCTATCAGGGTGAAATTTTTTGTGAGTCTCTGACAGCTCCTCTTTAGTCTCTCTCAGTGTGAATTTTTCTTTCTCTGACAGCTCCTCCTGAAAGGAAAGGTTCAACCGACAATGCGAATTCACTCATCTACTCACCCCAAGGCTTATCAAAGGGTCCATGAATTTCTGTATTCCTTGTTTTCAATGCTGTGTTTTGAGGAATACATAAATTCATTGACCCTTCGATAAGCCTTGGGGTGAGGACATGAGTGAATTTTCATTTTTGGGTGAACCTTCCTTTAATCTCTCTCAGGGTGAATTTTGGTCTTAGTCTCTGACAGTTCCTCCTTAATCTCTCTCAGGGTAAACTTTGGTTTTAGTCTCTGACAGCTGCTCTTTAATCTCTCTCTCAGGGTAAATTTTGGTTTTAGTCTCTAACAGATCCTCTTTAATCTCTCTCAGGGTAAATTTTGGTTTTAGTCTCTGACAGCTCCTTAATCTCTCTCAGGGTAAATTTTGGTTTTAGTCTCTAATAGCTCCTCTTGAATCTCTCTCAGGGTAAATTGTGGTATGAGTCTCTGACAGCTCCTCCTTGCTGTCTCTCAGGGTAAATTTTGGTTTTAGTCTCTAACAGCTCCTATTTTATCTCTCTCAGGGTGAATCTGGCGAAGGCGTCCATGGCTCTGAGAGGGTTCCTCACTCTGGATCCTGCAGCACTTGCCTCTTTTTGTATGTGACCTGTAACCAGTCATTGCTAACATCTTTTCCTTTGGGTTGCATAACACAGTGGTTTGTGTAGTGTGTACTGCAGTAGTTTGAGTCCACACAGTGATTAATTCTGTGGGTTCAGAACACTGTACCCTGTATTGTGGTTTTTGCAGGTCTTGGTTCCCATTGATTGCTAATACTTGGCTGTTTTTCCACGCCCTGCAGTGTACTTTGCAGCTCTGATCCTGTCTCTCAGCCAGCAGATGACCAGCGACCGCATCAACCTCTACCCATCGGCCAATCAGACCCTCTGGTGAGAACACTGCACTCCATCTGCTGGAGGATCAATGTTACATTTGAAAACAGAGATGTGGGACACTACAAGGCTAAATTTATATGGGCATTCCTTGGTCTGGGGCTGCTGTGATGAGGCCTTTTGGTTCCACTGAGGGAAAATCTTGATGCAGTTGCACACAATGGCATTCTAGATTATTCTGTCCATCAAATGGTGTTGCGAACCCTGCGTGATGGTGTTCTCATGCAATGAGTGAGGTCTGTACATGGGTAATCCGGAAACAAAGCCTACTTCGACTCAGGCTTCATCGCCAAACAACTTAGCCAGACCTCAATAATGCTTGTCTGGAGAGAATGGAAGCTAATTCCAGCTGCAGTATTCTAGAATTCTTGTAACGGACAGCCCTCTGAATAGAGTGGCAGCTTTACTGGTAATATAGGGGGCATCCTAGTCCTCATTAATGCCCATGAGTTCGAAAGAGTTTTTGGATTAGTGGATGTGCACATGATTTTCTTTTTTCCATGGAGTGTACCATCAGCTGCACACCACCCTGTGTTTCTCAGGCAGCCTGGCATGGAGCACCAGATCCTGCAGCCCTGGATCGTGGTTAACCTGGTAGTGGCGCTGTTTGTGGGGTTGGCCTGGGCCTTCATCTCCACACGTCCTGAGATGGACTACACTGAAGGTGAGGATGTCTGCACCAGTCACTCTAAAGCACTAATATTGCTCCAGAAACCCTGGACCCAGAGTCTACAGCACTTAAATAGTGTTTCACTGTAACTAGAGCCTGCCAGTCAACGGTAGTCTGATACTGTTTGACTACAACTAGAGCCAGTCAGAGTCGACAACACTTTGATTCTGTTCCACTGCATCAGTTTATCTACAGCACCGTGATATTGTTCCACTGCAATTGGAGCCGGTCAGAGTCTACAGCACTGAGTGTGTTTACAAGACGTTTGAGAAAAGTCAATGTATTGCGTTAGTCCGACTAAAACCGGACTTTTAACATACATGTGAACATGTTTGTCTGACTAGAATCGTACTGAATTGAATTTCTAAAAGTTGGACTAACACATTCCAATAATGCGGTTGTCAAATTGCTCCTCCATGTTTACACTCGAATTGATCCGAACTGAACTCTGCGCCCTGCACGTGCTCCGCAGTTCGTTGTGCGGAGCTTCGACCCGGAAGTTGAACAGCATAGTATTGGTGCTTGAACAGTCAAGTCTTGGGGGTTTATGACCTTTTCCATTAAGCCGCATAATTTCTCAAATGGCCTACGCGTCATCCGAAAATTATCCCTCCACTCGCCATCGGAAAATTGTCTCAAAGCGACTTTCTCAAAACCACCAGTCTTCACTCCTGACCCGCATCCAACATGCATGGGAAGTGCGGGGTAGTAGAGAGGGCACTTAGTGGAGCATAGAGTAGGTTGCCTCATGGGAGCTCTCCTGGAGCATATGGCGTTGCCGCCTGCCTTTAGCTAGTACCATAACTGCTAGGGATAGCTTGCAATTGTGCAAAAAACTGCATACAACACATGCAAATTCACAGAGCCGTAGTTGTCCGTGTTTTCACCACATTTCATGCTACCCGTTTGCCCCCAGCTAACTTGTTTGTCGATTGTTTGGTCTGTGATATAATGGGCGACCGAAAAAGGTTCAATACAAAAAAGCTGACAGGGGGCATATCGCCACCTATCGTAGCAGAGATGGACTTCCTTCACTCCTTGATAGTGTTCCAGTAAAAGTAGGTCTGTCTGGGTCTACAGCACTCTGATTCTATTTAACTTACAATTGAGCCATTTAGAGTCTACCGCACTGTGATTCTATTTTACTAAACTTGAGCCATTTAGTTTCTGCAGCACTCTGATAACGTTCTCTGCAACTAGAACCAGTCCAGTCCTCAGATATTGTTCCTGTGTAACTATAGCCAATTTGAGTCTTATCAGTGCCATAGGGGATATGTTGAACCAGCCTGGTTTCAGTTCTACAGTGGGAAAGGGTCAGGCTTGTTTCAAACTGCAGTGGCACGGGGTATAATAAAGCAGCCTGATTCCAGCTGTACAGTGCGAAAGGAATATAATGACTTGCCTAGCCTTGGACGAGTTAGATTGTGGGAAAGGGATATAAAGACCCTGCCAGGTTTCAGCTTTACTTTTAGAATGTGGTAATGAAGCCAGCAAGTTTCCGCTCTACAGTGAATCCTCTATGATTCAGCTCCTCTATGAATCCGCATCAGTCTCAGGTTTTGCATATTTTAGTATGAGGAAACTCTAACTGTGGTATTATGTTTGTGATAATTTTATTTCCCGCTGTTTAGCTCACTTTTTTCCTTTTCTGTCTCGCGATCTCTCTCACGCTCAGAGTTCTTAATGGCAATGGAAGTGGAGGACTACCCCAAAGCAGACGACAGAGCCGAAAACCCAGCCTGAAAGAGCAGTCCTGTAGCTGTGCCGATGTGTTTACAGCGTATTTCAATGTTTGTACATATGTTTTCATTGTTTGTGGCATTGACGGGTTCTTAAAATTCCTTGTTCTTTGTGTTTAATATTTAAGAAAGTCTATTTTTGTATCACCTGGCATAATACGTGTAGATATTGTATTGCACTTTGTTTTTTTTAAATACAGTAGTATACTTCACATTTGTCTGGATAAATTTCTGATGTGACCTTTGAGTGCTTTTCTTGTCTTGACATTGCTGGGCATTTTGCACACATTAAATCAAAACCAGCAACCTAGTCAGTAGTATAATTCCTGATACGCATACTGTTCATTTTACAGCTTCTGTAATAACATTTCCCATATCTTCAGATGCATCCATTATCTACGTAACCCTCTTGTTCTTGGTCAGGATCACTGAGATCACACTATTAGCTTGGATGCTCTTACATTTTGACTTTCAAGGATCTTCAATATTGACCACTGTCTTACGGCCGTAGGAGGAACCTGGTTGAAATTCATGTTAAGGCAAACTCCACCCTGAAAGACCCTTGGCTAGATTCAAACATGTAACCACTGACGACTATCATTGACAACACCCAGTCAACCAAGATGAGCTGAATGTAAAATTAATCTAAGTGTGATATTACTTCAAGAGACAGGGAAGGCTGTCAGTATTGCTATTATGTCAGAATGGTCAGCATTCCCTCGTCTCCCCTGTGTTGCTGCCATCCAGTGGAAAAAAAATATGCTTGATATTTAAATACTATTTGCCATAAAAGTGATATGAGCACAGCGAAAGGGCTTTGAGAGTCTGCCAGAGACATCAGTTCTACTTTTCTGGCTTAGGTTGTTTTTTTCTAGTTTTTGCAGAAGTACAATCTGTAGTTTGATTAACTGCCGAGGCAGAAACTGTTTGCCAATCCAGGAAATAATTTCCAATGAATTAACAGGAAATTTTGGTTTAGGCAACAATGAGAAAATCAAACATTGTTCATTTGAATATACTCACCACATGGTAATTATACAAAGCCTGTTGAAAATTGGCAGAGTATCCCTTTAACAAAGAGACTGGGCAAACACGGCATCCATGGGAGAGCTACAAGATGTAAACCACTGCTAATCAAAAACAGAAAAACAAAGCCTTGTCTCACATTTGCTGGGGGAAGAAAAACATTTTAATGGGCCACTAGAGTTTTGGGAAAATTGTCTAGTCTGTAGTCTGATGAGTGAAAAGTCGAGCTTCTCGGAGGACATGTCCTGTCCCGCTAAATTTGATGTAAATTTGATAGCATTTCACAAGAACATCATATCAACAGTCAAACGTGATGGTAGTGTGATGGTCTGGGGCTGCTTTGCTGCTTCAGGACCTGGGCAACTTGCCATAATGAATGGAACCATGAATTCTGCTGTCTACCAGAACATCCTGAAGGAGAGTATCCGGCCATCGGTTTGTGACCTACAGCTGAAGTGCTGTTAGGTAATACAGCAGGACAATGGTCTGAAGCACACAATGAAGACTGCAGACTACTGGCTCAGATGAAACAAAATGAAAGTTCTGTAATGGCCTTGGAAAGGTCTTTGCTTAATTCTGACAGTGATGCACTGGAATGACTGTAAACAGGCAATTCATGCTTGAAAACCCTCCATTGTGGCTGACTAAAAACAATTCTCCGTAGAAGAGTGGGCTCAATTGCTCCACGGTAAAATAAATGACTCATTGCTAGTTAACGCAAACATTTGATTGGAGGTGTGGCCGTCACAGGTGGCACAACCAGTTCTTAGGTTTTGGGGGCAGCTATTTCACGTGGGTGATGTGTATTTTAAGAAAACATTTACCTTCAATTGACGAAATGATCATTTAATAGCAGTATTTGATATTTACTCACATTGTCTTTGTCTTACGTTAAATGTAGTTGGATGATCTGAAACATTTAAAGATGACAAACGAGCAAAATTAGAAGAAACTAGGAAGGGAGCAAATACTTTTTAGCAGCACTGAAGGCCATGAGGTTAAACAGCCAAATTTGTCATTTCTCATTGTCATCTGCACAGCCAGCAAATACAAAACCTGGAGCCAAAACTATAGTGGGTCAGCTTGCTGCAACCATATGCACATCTAATGTAACAGCCTATATCCCATGTCAGTGCATTGCATAAAAAAATATTGTTTATGTTTCAGTCAAAGATGGAGTTGGATAAATTAAGCTGAGTGTTGTGTTTGCATCAGACTGGCTAATTTAAAGGTATGGAAAGGGGTTGGGATTCTGATGCGCATCTGCAGAGAATTTGTCAGGAAGAACTATGCTTTTGGGCCCTTGACAAAGGCCCTTAACAGCAAAACTGCCCTGGGGGCGTGATCCCTACTTCTCTCTGTACATCACTTGCAAATTGTTCTATCTGGCATCTCTCCCTTGAAAAAGAAATTAGAAAAAAGGTTGCACTTTGCATAAACACATTTATTGTAACAAGCGTCTCAGCGCAAATGCATTTCGGCGTAGTGCCTTCTTCAGTGTGCTGCAAGCAAGCATGTCGAGGTATTGCACTGCACATGCAGTTTCACAAATAATATCAGTCAGTCAGTTGGTTTGTCACTCTTGTTTGGTTGGTTACCCTCTGGGCCAGTGGTCTTCAGTGTCGTTGCCCATCGTCTTATTTGATCTGTTTGAAATGTTCTATTACTTGAAATTTCTTGGAGTAGAGAAATAAACACACTATCTTCCAAGGTATTTTATTCTTCATAGCATGTATGTATGTTTTTATGTAACATTTGGCTAAAGACCGTAATTAACAACTCTAAACATTAATAACACCTAATTAAGACATTAGCAGCTTGTTAAAATCCTGCGAATACAATTGTGGTTGGAATGAACACCAGCAAACACCGTGGTCCCCAGGAACGACGTTGAAGACCACTGCTCTGGGCCTTTTTGGGCATCGCGGATAATATCATCGATGCGCTCTACGATGTATTATGTTAGTCTCAGTTCAGGCTGGCTAAATCATTACAGAGCTCAGGGGCTGCCGATCTGCTATGGTAGACGTGGTGGGCTATGTGATGTCAGAGGATCATCAGTCAAGAAAGCGGACTGGTCACTTAACTTTACGAACTCAGTGGCCTTGAGACTACAATTGTAAAAAGAAGCAAACATGCTGGATTTTGCCATCTTCGCGGTCACGTTTGTCGTTATTCTGATCGGTGCTGTTTTATATTTGTATCCGGTAAGGCACTTTTTTATGAAGTAAAGATTACATGATTTATGGACAGTGCTTACTGTTATCCTATATAGTTTGGTCATGTATTTTGTCGTGTGTTCTCCGTCAAATAATGAGTGTAGCCTCTGTGTCAAGTCGAACGTAGTGGTGGCTCTATCTCGTTTGCGCCGTATAGGCAGTATTAAAATAGAACGAATTTATTAAGATTAAAGCACTTAATGGCAGCTTCTCACGTGTGTACTGGAATTGATTGCACGAATTTAAATTTTCTAATAATAAATGTAAGGAGCTGACAATGGTTTTCCTCAGTAGCGAACTGCTACATACAAAATTGACTCCACAGCACCTCGAGTGCAGAATGGAAAATTCCTCCTCATTCAACATCTGCATATTTGCATTGATAGCGAAAAGACTCTCATTAACGCATGCTGCTGCAACAGACGGACTGTCTGTGTATGCCGTATTCCCCCTTAGACCTATAGACCGCTTTGAACAAGTTACTTGAAGATCTGTCAATGGATGCCCTCCTCATTTATGTCTGTAATATTTTCTTAAAACTCAGTCTAGCAGACGAGCTTCTGGGATTCCTGGCCTGAACCCGACTGAGGAGAAGTAAGTGGTCTTTTCTACATATTTATCTGGGATGGCGGTGGGTAGAAATTTTCCAACTGCTATACTGAGTGGATATTTGCTTATCCCTTTTGTCCTCTGCTGATACAGTTTATGGCAAAAACATGTGAGCCCCTGCCCATTTAACATTGCCATTACAAAATCTCGGACTGTAGTCTTGTAGTCTGTCCCCTGTGGCTGACGTAACAGCATCCATCCTCTGGGGACACTGAAATGTCAGAACATTGGATTTGCTTACTTTGCAGCTGTCCAAAGCATTAGTGAGGTCCGGCTAAGATGTTGGTCAATGAGGCCTAGTTTCTGGTTGATTCCAACAATGTTTGATCGGATTGAGATTCGGCATCTGTGCCGGCAAATCCAGTTCTTGTACACAGACATCAGCAGTACATGCGTGGAGCTCGCTCTGCCTGGGCCTGTTGGCAAGCTGAAAGAGGGGCCCTCCCCTAAAGTGTTGGCAACACAAAAAAAAATCAACTGCAATATTCTTTTATGCCTTCAAGTCAATATTGTCCTTCAGTGGGACTAAAAGGCTTGGCCTAAACCTAAACACCCCCCTAGCCATGGAATGTCCTCTTATTTTTGGCCAGGTTATACGCAGTTTTTGGTCATTGTCCAGTGGATACGCATGTTTCCATATTGTTCTTTGTGGATATATCTCTCCCTCCTTCAGGGATGGAAATCTACAGGACATCGTTAACAGTGGCGGCCTGCATGACTTCCTGGTCAATCTACATGACCGATTCGGCCCTGTGGCATCGTTCTGGTTTGGTCGCCGCCCTGTTGTCAGCCTTGGCTCAGTTGATCTACTTAGGCAGCATGTGAACCCCAACCGCACCAGTGAGTACTTCCCTACTGCTACATCACACTGCATTCAGTATGTTAAACTGTCTTTAACGTAGTGCTGTCTCCCTCCCTGACCTGTCATATGCTGGAGATGCACCCGTTCAGCTGGCACTTATTTGGGGCCATGGTTCCCAAACTTGGTCTGAGAGCACCTTTTCACCTTTTTTTTTTTGCTGATTTTTATTCTTGCCACAATTGCAGTCATAGCGTTTCAACCAGAGCAGTTCTTTACCCACTTAAGCCTCATTCCAACAGAAATATTCATGCATGCCGTGGAGCAAAATGCATTTGAACTTGTTTGTTGTTTTTTTTATACAAAAGTATATTGAAAGCAATTAAATCTTTTAACTGGTCAAATAAAGTGTAAAGAAAATCATTAAGCTCCAAATGAGTTTGGTGAACACCACTGTTCTGAATTTGCCTCAGTACTTTGCCTCAACTTAACCATTTATTAGGCAAACTTGTATTGTGGCAAATTAATGTTAAGTTTTGCCATGGTTATTATTAATAGCATGATTCGCCATGCTATTAGGAGCCTATTCGTTTGTCAATTTGATCGATTACATTTTTCCCTCTTTGTGCAGTTGTTTCCAACTGCTTTTGATGCACTTAATAATAAAATGTGAGCATTTTTTTCTTCTAAAACATTAGTATAAGTACATCAGGATGAGGTGGAACAGCTTTTTACACTGGGTGTAATGACTACTGAAAGTTGAGTTTTACAGTCATGCGAAACGATTCACTGTATAAAGAAGTTTTCAAACAGTAATTGTGTTTTGAGACATTGTTATGGTTTGGACGAGCATCATTTACATTTGACTTTCCCCCTTTCTTCATCTCCATTGCCATTTGCAGCGGACTCCTTTGAGACCATGCTGAAGTCATTGCTGGGTTACCAGTCAGGAATGAGTGGCGATGCAACCGAGGCTCTGATGAGGAAGAAAGTGTATGAGAACGCCATCGACCGCACGCTGGAACACGGCTTTCCCTCTCTGCTGAAGGTGTGGCACCAGCTCGTCCCTCGTCTGTCTATTCGTGCTCTCACCTATCTAGTCTGTCCTAGCTTGCCTGTGTTGGCACTTAATTTTTACGGCTGAATGATCTGTAGTGGGTCCTTGAATTTGTTTGCGGTGCACTGATGTCACATTTCCACTGTTGTTACTAGTCACCTGGCCCAGAAACTTAAGTGCCCGTAAAAACCTCTTTGTAGTGACCCATTGCCTCTTTGCACATCCAAAGTAAGAGTTGGGAATTTTAAAGCATAATGAACCCACTGAAGTCTTGTGTTAAGATGCAAGCGAACCATTGATGGGGTTGATTTTGGCATTGGACTCTTGGATTCTTACTGACTGATAAAGTGGGCTATATTTGTGAAACTGAAGAAAGAGCTGTCAGTGAAAATGTAATCAGAAAATGCTGATCGGATTGTATAGCTGTAACATTTCCACCAACCAGGTATATGTTGGTATGGCATTAACTCCAGACCCTGGAGAATTATGTGATTGATTTGGATTCTGGTATTTGCTCATTTGATATTCCGTGGAGCTGTTTAGCAGACCAAGTGGACCCGAATGCAAGGTTTTATTCGGGTATGTCATTAAAACAGTACTCCAGATGGCCTCAGTGAGTAATGAAGTATTTGAATATGAAAAAAGAGAACCGCTGAATTGGTTCTGGTCTGATTGACACATTGTGAATCACTCCATTATCTTTGTGCTGTGGCATTAATGACAATAGATAGTGGGGAAACGGTGTGCCTTGGGGTCGTGCTTGACTGCACGCTTAGTGGCAATAAATGCCTGAAGAGTGTAGCTGACAAACAGAAGTCCAGGGTGAACATCATCCGGAAGCTTGCAGGCAACAGTTAGGGATCCAAGGCAAACGCCCTTCGTGCCACAGGTCTAGCCCTAATCTACATGACAGCAGAGTACTGCTCAACAATGTCGGCCAACAGCTGCCACGCCAACCATGTCGCTACAGTCCCAAACTCTGCAATGCGGGTGGTCACATGGATACAGAAATCAACTCGTCTTCCGCGGCTCCATGTCCTCTCCCACATCACTCCCCCAAGCATACGCAGAGCCAAAAAGAATGATGGAGGACATGAATGCCTTCGAAGCTAACCTCAGTTACCCCATCCATGATGACCACAGCAACCTGCTGACCATGGGTCTAAAATCTCTCAAACCTTTCAATCTCTGAGCAACTTTGACATCAAGACTGAATGGCGTGGGGCACGGGCAGTTGCCAGCTATAACTGGGACCGCACCGCCACCACAGATCGATCCCACAGAGAAGTTTCGACCTTCCGCCCAAGCATTTGCAGACACTGAACTGCATACGCACCCGCCATGCAAGAATGGCAAACTGGTAAGCTTTTCTAGTCATACGACACAAAGCGCTTTAGAATTACGCCTCTCATTCACCCTGATGGCTGAGGGTGCCGTGCGAGGGGCCAGCCTGCACGTCAAGAACAGCGCAGGGTTCAGTGTTTTGCTCGAGGACACTTTGACATGCTCTCTGGAGGAGCTGGGGATCAAACCAGGGACCCTATGATTCCTAGGTCACCCGCTCTACCTCCTGAGCCATGCTACCCCACAAGAACAGGACACCGTCTGCACAGATGGGGGATGGTAGACTACCCAGCCTGTGACTGTGGCCATCATGATCAAACAGTACACCACATCATGCATGACTGCCTTCTGCAGCATTCTGCTGGGGACTCCAATGAACTGGAGAGAACACCCAACGCTGCCCTGGCCTGGATATCATCTCTAGAACTGACTTGGGGTATTTGTAGCTTATTGTACTTCATATGAAAGAGGAAGATTGATTACATTACTTATGGCGCTCTCTCGCTCTCTTTCGTCTTCTCTCCTTCCTCAGCTGGTGGAAGAGCTGGCAGATAAGTGGCTGTCCTATCCGCCCTCTCAGCACACCCCTCTCTGTGCTCACCTGCTGGGATTGGCCCTGAAGGCTGTCACTCAGCTCTCTATGGGTAACCGTTTCCTCGAGGACTCCGAGGTGCTCCGCTTCCGCAGGCATCATGAAGTGGTGCGCAGCGCCCTCTAGTGTGTGGTTGTGTGAGCCTGTGTGTATCTTAAGTGTGAGTTCGTGTGTGTCTGTATGAGTGTGAGTCTGTGCGTCTATGTGTGCCGGTGTATGCTTGCATATATGGGCATGTGCACGTGTCTCTTTATGCCAGTGCCACCTCTTCTCACCAAACACTTTGGTTTTTTGTACTTGTTGTTTGTTAGTGCTTGTTTGTTATTGGGCTCCCCCTTTACCTCTGTGCCACGGTTTGAAATGTTTTCTTTTTATCAATTATATTCTTATCCTATTTTTAACCTGAATTTATGCTGTCTTTGTCACTGCACAGATCTGGTCTGAAATTGGTCGAGGTTACCTTGATGGGTCTCTGGAGAAGAGCTCAACCCGTAAAAAGCGCTATGAGGAAGGTTAGTCAGTCATCTGCATTAAACCCTTTTAGATCACATTCTAAGCTGAACAGTATCATGCCGGCGTGAAAATTACCTCTGGTTGTTGAGCTTAATGCAGTTTTAGAACATGCATTTGGAATTTTTCGGAAAAAAAAAAAAAAGACCACAACAGTATAAAAGATTTTGAGGGACAACTTTGGAATTTATGTTTAATGCTGTATTACAATAACACTACAATCAGTGTCCACTATATTGGGTACACATTTTGTATACTTTATGGGACCCTAGGAACAGCCTAAATTCTTTGTGGCATGGATTCAGTGAGGTGATGGAAAATTTATTTATTTTTTTAGAAATTCTGGTCATTTTAACAAAATGGCATTGCAGTTTTTTTGCGGATTTGTAGGCTGTTCCTTCGTGTTGCAAATCTCCCATTTTGCCACATCCGAATGGTGTTCTATTAGGTTGAGATCTGGTGAGGGAGGAGACCATTCGGTTACACTGCGCCAATTATCATGTATGTAGAACTGGCATATGCGCTTTGTGACATGACGTGGTATACTGCTGGAAGAAACCATCAGGAGATGTGTCCAACGGCTCAAACCGTGTGTGTGTGTGTGTGTGTGTGCGCATTGTTCTATGCGCGTGCCCCTGTCCTCTTCAGCTCTCTCAGCGATGGAGTCTGTTCTGCAGTCGGTGGTGAGAGAGAGAAAAGGTGCGAGCTCGAGCCAGTCAGCATTCATGGACTTTCTGATGAGGGCCAACCTCAGCGAGAGACAGGTGATGTCACCGTTTGTCTTTACATGCTGTCTGTGACTTATTATTAATGTGTGTCTGATTAACCTAATCGTCGTAAGTGTGGTATCGGCATATTTAAAACTCAAGTAGACATTCGATTCAATAATTTCTTTGGGCTTTTTGAAGCGTATGGTAGGCGGAAGTGGAAGACCCCAGTAAAGAAGCAGTTGTGGCTAATTAACGTAAGCTGAATATGTTAACACTCATGTGACCGCAGCTACTGGAGTAATTACTGTAGAATGGTAGTATTAATGTGAACACAATAATCTAAAATGGAATCCTCACAATAGTTTGGGTATTCTTATGCATGTATGATTGTAATCGCGATTGTATATCTACCAGACCGAAATACAGTGAGAAGCACACTTCTGCGGACATAAACACTTACTGCTAATAGACTGAGCTGTGTTGTCTGTATTATGCTCTTGTAGGTTATGGAGGACAGCATGGTATTCACACTTGCAGGCTGCGTCATCACTGCTAATTGTGAGTGTCCAATGCTCTACAGTTCTAAAGTGGGCCTGCAGCCTCTGTCGTTTACATCTAAAAGTGCTTCATGTGTGGCATTATCACTGCTGGACATCTGGTGGAGTAACTCACCTGAGAACTTCCATAATGCTTGTGCCTGGTTCACTCAGGCTTTCAGTTATCTGAAGCACTTCACAGTTGAGTTTTTTTCGCTGTTGAAAGTAATTTTCTGTTTGTCAAGCTGTGCCAAATTTGAATGGCAATGTTAACAGATTGATTACATTTTAAGTATGTATTCATTGTAAGGAACATTAAATGCTACTCGGGATATTTCATTGCTGTTCGTACTGATCTTACAATGATGGTTTCCTGATGGCTAATTACTCCTTTCTCAGATTGTTAAATACAGGCTCTGGTATAGAATGGAATAAAAGTTGGGCTTGTGGCTGTAGTTTAAAGTTGAGCTTTCAAAACCTGAACTGAAAAAAAAAATCTGAAAACCCTAGCTTTGCTTAATGAAGTTTGCACTTTTTCCTTTGTGTCTGATTGCCTCTCATCTTCCCTACGTAATTATGCATCCCCCGACAGGGGGAGCATGTATGTATTCAGTAGTGTGAAGGCGCCACCGCCGCACAATGTTTTTGCTAATATCTCCAAGAGTATTTTGAGCAGCCATTAGATATTGACCACCCATAGTGACCAGGTCTGGGGAATTTAGTTGGGTATGGTGACCTTGACCTTGGCCTGATTTTTCAAGGTCATCCGGTATTATGGGATTCTGAGGTTGTGAACTCTCTAACTTTGGAGGGATTTGAGCTAGACACTTGAAATTGATACCACAGATGTATCTCTGGAGGGTTCAGACAAGTTTGAACATGGGTGACCTTCACCTTCTTTTTCAAGGTCATTTGATAGATTGTCTAAATTTGGTTTTTGGGGGTTTTGAGTTTCCATTACATATTGACCACCCATACTGATCGGGGCCAGGAGATTTTGTTGGGTATGGTGACCTTGACCTTGACCTGTTTTTTCATGGTCACCCTATGACAGCATCAGCATAATTGGCTGTGACATGTACTATCACTTTCCATCTCTATTGTTGATTTTCTTAGCCTAGGATGTCTCCAAGTTCAACTGGGGATGGGCTTCTCGGGTAATGCACACCGTATGTTTTCGTTTGCGAAAACTAATATTTCTAGTTAATAAAAGCTGTCGTCCCTTGGCTTTCCCTTAACTGAAAGTTTGATGTCAAAATTTTTGTCCCTGCTGCTTTAAAGCAATTTGTGTGGGATCAAAAGTTGTCAACCGAAGGGGATATAAAAGTGTTGTCAATTAATTCCTTGTTCTTACACTTATATTTTTTTTTGTCACATATCTTGGATAGAGGGAGGTATGCAAGAAGGGTTGGTAATGCCAAATTTAACACATCGTAGTACAGCATCTGTGTCTTTTCCCTTCAGCTCTCCACTCTCTAGAGACATGGGCTGTCAGCAGGCTCACAGTCTTCTTAATTCACATCGAACTGCTATTACATGGACTGTTAGTCAAGCATACCCTTAATTTACAAAGTTTACATAGAGTTCAATGTGTTTACAAGCATTTTTGGCAAGTCTGTAAGGAGTTATCTTGCGCGCATCCCCGGAAGTCTGCATGCTGAGGCACACACATCCCCAAGTCTGGACTAGTTTTGATGAATTAAAGATTGTAACTCTTGTACTGCTTGATCTATCTGGCAGTACTAATCCAAGACACAATACTTAACAACACAGCATTGAAATCAGCATTTAAGAATAATACTAAACTGAGAAATGCATTCGGTATATTTACATGTCTTGTTTATTGAAATTTTGTTCCTTTCATCGTAGTGTGCATCTGGGCAGTGTACTTCCTGTCTACATCAGAGGAAGCACAGGAAAAGTTGTACTCAGAACTGCAAACCGTCCTCGGGGATGGGCCTATTTCTCTGGACAAGATACCCCAACTGAAGTGAGACCTGAGATTTTACTCTTCATGTTATGTTTTTGAACATTTCATTAACCTGACAGGTCATACAGTCCTGAGCAGGGCCAGGGGAAAATGCCAAAGTGGAGTTACAAATAGAGATACTGAAAAAGTGACAGGATCAGGCCCCTAGAGATTTTTTTGGGGTCAAGGGCCTTGCTCAGGGGCCTATTGCTACGTCACTCCAAGTGGGTCAAATGTTGCAGTGGCTGTGTGTCTACAGGTACTGCAGACAGGTTCTGAATGAGACTGTACGTACGGCTAAACTGACGCCTGTAGCAGCCAGAATGCAGGAGGTTGAAGGGAAGGTTGGACAGCATGTCATTCCCAAAGAGGTACAAATTTAACTCTGTCACTCCTGGCTCTTAGGACCATGTCCTGTATTATCTGCATGTGTTTTCCTATTGTGTGTTTGTGGGCGTGTGTGCTTTTGGGGGTAATGAATGGGGCCATGAAGGAGGCTCGTTCTTGACCAGTAAAACTGGGACAGCAGGTACTAACTGAACAATACAAATGGCAAACAAATGCTCTATATGCATGACTGTGCTGCATTCACATTTCTGTATGTCTGGGGTTTGCTCAGGTATGACCTGGCGTATGCAGTGTCTCTGTAAATGTGAATGCTCTGTGTTTCAGACGCTTGTCATCTACGCTTTAGGCGTGGTCTTGCAGGATGAGGACAGCTGGACTCTACCCTACAGGTATGTCAGTCCTCCTGCATGTGAGTGAAGATTCCTCTAATCTTTGGAACGTTATATGGTGTTAATGACTAATGTTTTAATAATCTGCTGTGCATCATCCTGATGCATCACCAGCATGTTCTCATGCTTGTTGTTGATTGAAAATTCCTGCCATCTCCCCCTTTTTACGTAGATTCGACCCAGATCGATTTGAAGATGATGCAGTCAAAAGGAGCTTCTCACTCCTTGGCTTTGCTGGGAACCAGGCTTGTCCTGAGCTTAGGTGAAGTGTGTGTGTGTGTGTGTGTGTGTGTGTGTGTGTGTGTGTGCGTGTGTGTGCGTGTGTGTGCGTGTGTGTATGTGTGTGTGTCTCTGTGTGTGTGTGTGTGTGTGTGTGTGTGTGTGTACACCTACACAATGCATTTGCACTCTCTGTTGTAAACAGTTTGTATAGTGCAGAAAGGGGAGCCAACCTGGTGGACACTACCATGTATTACAGCGGCTTGTTCCTGTTTAGCTTCAGCTTGGAAAGATTTATGTTCTCCTGTCCCGACCCCTTCAACAGTGATGTTGACTATCAAATAAACACAAGAGCTTCACTTTTCATTTTAACAGCTCATGGGCATTTTAATTAGCTGCATGCTTTGTCTGCTTCAGTAGTTATTGTGGGTTATAGACAAGGTCATTGCAGTGCCAGGGGCAGTTTAGCGTGGGCGAGGTCTGCAGTGAAATTTACCCAAATCTTGAATGATTTCCTAATTAGGCTTAGGGAAAATATGGAGTGTAGAATGAAATTTTTGAAAGTGGGGTGAGATGGATAATGTGGTAATTTAAGGTTAACCATAGTCCTGCCGGTCATCGATGTATATTCAACCCACACTCATTTCCCTGTGTGCTGGTCGTCGATATATCATTCCCCGTAGCCATTTCCTTGTACGCCGGTCCTCAATAAGCATTACCCTAGAGACAGGACTGAGGTAAACACTTAAATATCACTTGGCTATATAAAATCAATTCCATGCAGAAATAAGTGCTTACAAGAGATACTTGCGTATGTATGTATGCATGTATGTATGTATGTTCTACTTACGTTTTGGAGAATTGCAATTCAATCTGACCCTTGTATATTTTTTAGAGGATGGAAGATTTTAATGCTATTTTTTTCCAAGCATAACAGATTTGTTAAAGTAATGCTGTGGAGGAAACCATGTTACAAGCATTGCAAAAGTACACTTTGCTCAAAAAACCAAGCAGGACATTGAGTGAAAAAAGGAAGTCAGTTGGGGGGCATTGGAAGAATGTGGGATGAAACATAACTGTGTTATGCAGTACAGTATCTGTGACCCAGACCCTGTCCCTGTCCCTCAGGTTTGCCTATACTGTGACGTCCGTCCTGCTCAGCTCCTTGGTGCGCAAACTGAAGTTCCATAAAATAAAGAGCCAGGTGATGGAGGCCAGGTATGAATTGGTCTCCACTCCTAAAGATGATACCTGGATCACTGTGAGCAGAAGGACCTAACTTGAAAGGATACCCCTGATTTTTGTATCAAGAGGAACAGAGGTTTGTCCTGACAGCACCGGTTCATTCAAACTTTCATTACTTACAACCCATGCCATCCACTTTTTTTTGACACTCGCCTCAAGGATCAGCACCTTGTACATGATGGACTCTGGTTTGTGGACTGGAACTGTATTTGGATGCTTGCTTAGTTCCAACAATTCTATCTCATTTGTCTGAAGAATAATATTCATTGAGCGTTAATATGAAGTGGAAGTCTTCCTCGCTGTGAGCAATGTTGTGCATTTACTTGGAAGCCTGCGTGGTGTTAAGACATTATCCCCGTGGGAAATGGACATCTTCAGCAGTCTTCCATGGCTTTCATACTCAGCCACATGAAAATATTGGTTTTAAATTTCTTTCACCTTTTAAAGTCTTGACTCAATGGCAACTACATTTTAATAAATAAAATTATTAATGCTCTGTCTGTTTTATATGGCTAATCTATTGCTGTGCCAGGAATGTGCCTATAGATATATATATATATATTTTTTTGCAATATGTATCCAAATCACTTGAAATCGCAGTGGGAATCCCAGGTGACAAATTGTGTACATAAAACCTAACCAAAGCAAACATTAAGTATATGTCTCTAAAACTGTGAGTTACCCGGTTACGTTACGTCGACTTCTTCAGACACATCAGCAGCACGGAACCAAGAAAGCGTTGAAGGTGGGAGTACAGCGTGTGAAAAGAAAATTCTGCACTACATCTTACACAAAGCTAGTGGCGCTCTTGAGTCGTAAAAACCGTCATTCCAAGCTCATGAGTTTGAGCCAATACTTTACGAGCAACTGGCTGCCTGATAAACATTCTGAATTACACTGGCGATCAAAAAAACTCCTATTGTAAAGTTAATAAAAGAGAAAATAAATGGTTCACCGCTTGGAAATGCGTCATATATGAGACCCGTTCTCCGTTCGTGACCAAACAGATCGATCAAAAGAGCAGCTAGTTCAAGCCGAGCTGCGGTGTTTATCATCCCGGAGCGCAGGAGGAGCGGAAACGGCATTCCGCCCGCTTCCTGCGTGAGAGCGCTTGCCCATCGGAGCATTAAAAGATGTAAAAATGGCGGAGCTGCAGATGCTATTGGAAGAGGAGATTCCAGCAGGTCGGGGAGCTTTGCTGGACAGTTTTACGAATCTGGAAAGAGTCGCCGAGTACTGTGAAAATAATTACATCCAGGTAAAGAGCCGTATGGGTGTTGTTCCAACTGACTGCGAGCTGTAGCGCGTATATTACACTTGGGGAAAGCGGGGGTTGTTGGCTGTAGTTTTTCGCCGCGCTGTGCGGCTGATCCAGGTTATTTCGTGTTATGTTTATGGCGATACAGCAAGAGGGCTAGTTAATTAAGTCTAGAAAGTACTTAATTGCGTCAAAGTTATGTCGGGAATTGCCGCTTACTGTCCCGATATACTACTATATCTACTACTGTGTATCTGTGTTAAAATTACACTTCACTCACATTAAAGCGTTTTTTTTTTCCCTCCCGAGGAAGGGACAGGAAAGTATGGGAATTCACTGGCGATCATTTGCATGTAGTGTAAGTAACGTCAGTGCGATCCAGGTCCGGTAGTTTCACGAACGTTAAGATAACGCGAAGTTATTCCAGCGCTTTAAAGCTGCTTTCACACCAAACGCGAAACGAATTTTTCGCACGACAGATTACATCCAAAGTCATTGACTTTGGATGTAATCTGTCGCGCGAAAAATTCGTCTCGCGTCCGGTGTGGAAGCGGCTTAGGTCATAATGTGTTTCTAGTGGTTTATCAATGTAATCTTATATACTCGCGGTTCGCATTCAGACGCATGTTTCAAACGAAGTAATATGAGGTGCAGCTATGAGCCAGTTTGCAGTGTGTCGGTGACTGCAGTGTCGCTCGCTGGCCTCCTTTAGATTATACGAGCTGGGAGATGTCAGATCCACTACACTCGGGGAATGCCGGGTGGCGTGAGAAAACCATGGGTCTACATGAAGTTTCCCACATTAACAGTTAAAATGGCAGCGAGTTGGGCAAATTGAAGTTTTCAATTCAATAACGTTACACATATTTACGGAAATCAAGATTTGGATGGTTTTGCACGATGCTTTTATTTATTAAACATCAATGCTTCACAATGTCATCGTGACCGGTACACAGCATTGGTGCACGGTGAAAGTATATTTTGTGTTATACCGTAAAACATGAGATCAGCATTTATCAAGTTATTGCACTGAACCGTTCAGTTGTGTAACTTGAGCCATGCTTAATTGCCAATAAGTGCCATTCTGACTTACGTGCATGACTTTTGCAAAATAATTTAAATTCCCCCTGGATTGACGTATGAAGAAACTTGTTTACATGTAGCGAATGTTGGTATGGTTTTACCTTTTCCGGTTTATTTGCTCGTTAGCTTACTTAATTCGCTAGCTAGCCACATTAAGTCGTGGTCAATGTAATCGATGGTTTATGTTCAAGTGGGATATGAGTTTAGTATCGTGTTGAAACGTTATCATGGCTAGTTGGGTGACAGCTGGGGTTTTTTCTCTAAGCTAAATCCTGTGGTTAACGTACAATCCCGTATGGAATCCATATTTGGCTGACAAATTCACTTCCTATGCTTTGGCTGTTACAACATTAGCTATCTTGTGAAAATACGGGGGCTTGTCGATTTGCAGCTGGGTTGCGAATGTAATTTAAACAAGGTCGGACCCAGCAGGGAAAACGTACGGCTTAATCTGAGTTTAACGGAGCGTGTGCGCCCGGGAGGTTTTTACGAGCGCTGCGCAAGTATCTGGAATAGTGGGCGTTACGGTATTTGCGACCATATTCATGAATGTGACATTGATTTAATCGAATGGCGGTTATGCGCGTATTTTCTCAGTACGTGCGTTGCCTCCAAATGCAGCCTTGCTTAATACTGCGGGTCAGATGCAGGTACATGGTCAAGCCTTTTGCATGGCTAGTTGGTTGAGTCCTCGTGGTATATTGTTCAGCCAGTGGATTTCTTGTGAAGTCATGGTGATTCATTTTTGGTCCCTGAGCCAGATCAAAGATTCAAACCATGTGGTGTTTAGGAGTGTGTCAAGGGGCACAATTCCATTTCTTACTGTGGGAACGCCTACTAAATGCTGTTTGTGGACGTTTTGTCCACCAAATGCCCTTTCTACCATCAGATATTGATTATAGATCCATGATGAATGCTGTAGCATCCAGAGGCTCTGTCAAAGTGCCATTCCATTTGAAAATTATTAATTCTGTTTTTCTTGCTTGGCATGGAAAACCTTACCTTTTTTCCCCCACACAAGCCTGAAGGTTTCGCAGCAGGAAAATAATGACTGAAATAATCGCACAGACATTGTGAGTTGGGCCACAGAGAATCCACTGGTATGGTGAGAGAAAAGGAGAGAGGGAGGGAGCGAGTGGAGGAGAGGAGTGTGCCAGCCCTGTTCCGACAGGCTGTGCTGCCCACTCGAAGCCTGTGGAGGAGGACTGGCCTTAGTTTGGTGTGAAATGGGCTTCCTTGAGCCAGACACCTGCTCCAGTCGTGCTCCTGCCTGCTGCTGATAAATGGAGGGGAATGCGAGCAGGCCGTAGCCTTCAGTCATGAGCTTGTCTTATTTAGGCTAAACTTTAAAGAATGTAAATACGGTTGCCCCCTACTGTAGTTAGTGCCCATTTGTGAACACGAGCCTGCATGTAACAAAACCATGATAAAATGGCAGCTGTTTTTTTCTATGCTTTATTTTGTACTGCGTATTTATTTATTTTCGTTTACTTAAAGCCTTTTTTTTTTTTTTTTTTTACCGGAGGGCATGGTACAATGCAGCTTGATATGATTAGAATTGTGCTTTATTGCCTTTGGGTAATTCCACATCAGATCACCGCTTATGATAATGATGATGATAATGTTGATTAATTTACACATTGAATTTTCCTGACAGAAGATAATTGCTATCAAATTGTCAATGAGAAGAATCTATCAAGCATACCAAAATGAATTTGAGATATCCAAGTCCGTGTGTTTGGTCTCACTTAGTACAGTTGTATTGTATAGGTCCTGTTGAATATTCAAATTGTGGGCTTCAGAGGGTTAATGACGGATGTTTGGCTGTTGCTTTGGATTCCTTGTCACCTAATCAGTATTCCTGCCAAAGCTATTCCAAATCTGAGTCAAAATGAAGAAACTGCAATCTGAATTGTTGACTTGGCCAATATAAATTAACTAATTTATGAAACTAGTAAACATTTTTACAACAAATATATTTAAAGAGTACCTCTTTCATCAGTGTGCAACATTGACTGCATATAAAGATGGATGACCTGCCAGCTCCCCAAAAGTGAAGGCAAAACATCTTGATCACCTCGTGGTGGCTGTGTGCAGGATGGGTTATAAACCCCACCCCTTCCATGTTAGTGGATGGGACATGGGCCTCGCTAAAAATTTAAGGTTGAGTCAGATTTTTGCCGAAGATGATTTTAGTCATTTTGTGTCATTTTTGATTATGCTGATGTATTTTCAAGTGTTCATTTTTTCTGCTGAGTTTGATTTTATTTAGTTATGTGATGATATAAAAAGGGGTCTAATGTCATGTTTGACGGCTGTGATTAACGGCTGCTCGGAATTAAGTAGTCGCCTGCTGACTTATTTTACGGAATAGTAGGAGCAAAAGTGTGACGCTGGAGAAGGGATATTACTTAATGTTACACATGCATAAATTGCTTGGTCTCAGTACAACTGAATACAACTTATTTTCGCAATGCACGAAATAGCCAAATATTCAAATAACTTGGCAAACGCATTCAGGCAAGTCTGTGCCGCCAATTAAAGCATTCTCTATTTGATTGTTTTCCGATTCAAATTAACAACTGAACGACTCAAGTGTTTGATTGCTAATTGAGCAAAATAAATGGGAACAATTGAAATGAGGCAATTCCTAGTTAAAAGGTGATGATTCTGCAGACATTAACATTGCTGTATGAAGCACGTCACTGAGAAGTACTTTAGTTATGAAGTTCTTCTCCAGAAGCATTTTATTTGGCCTTTGATACTTGGCAGCCGTTAAAGACCACATTAAGTATGATTCGTCGAAAACAAATTGGGCAAGCTCGTCAGATTACCCCATGGTGGCAGTCATGATAATCTTAAGTGCAATTATAAAATGGATCGCCTGTCTCTAAAATGTTCACATCTATTATATTGACTGGCAGGCATTTGACTTCAAATCACACTTCTATGGATATTGCATTTTGCAATAAAAGGGATCTTATTTTTCCAAGTAGAAGTATTTGTTCCAAGTTTGATTGTGTTGCATTTTTAAGTTCTTTGAATAAGCCTTCATTTGAGGCCAACTTTTTGAAAATCAAAACTGGTCCACATGGTCAAAATGAGGGTCAAAAAGTGCACCGTTTCAGTAATTAGCTGAAAAGGGGTTAATGTTTCTCCAAATTGGATGAAGATTGAAAGATGTTTTTATCCTCATTTGAAACTCCATCAGGTGTACTATCAACAGTGTAAATGGTAAAGGGAACATTCTAAGGATACTTGCATGATATTTCATTTGAAATTGACATGTTTGGCACTTGCGTAAACCAAATTTCACTGCTTAGGGGTTAATTATGAGCACACAAAGGGTTAAACACTATTGTTAAAGCTTTGTTGCATGAAGGGTTTTCGTGGCATTTTAATTTTGTGAAAAATGGGTCATCGTGAAAAACACCAAATTAAAACGCATACGAATATTTCCCGGTTTACAGTACAATCACTCTAATGTTAGAACCCTTCATGATCCATCTTTTGTTCATTTGACAAATTCGTAATTTTAAAATGGGACGTTCTAGATTTGAATTTGAATTCGGTTCATGGATAAATGTATTTTCTACTACTTGCTGTGGTGTTTTAAGGTATAAAGACGGTTTGTAAGGTGATACGAACACTTTGAAGACATTTTTGTTGAAAATAAAAAGTAAAATATGACGCAAATGGCAAATTTCGACTGTTGTACCTGCACATATTTGCTCATAGCTCAAAGGCCATTTGAGTGCCCATCACAAAACTTATAGGAGAGCTTCTTAACATCTTAAGCTACTTCTCACAGGAATTTGAAGAAATTTGAAAAATATACTTTTTTGCAGTACACCTTTGAAGTTTTTGAGTTGCTATAACTTTATTCCATTTGACTCTATGGAGAAAAGTTTGAAAAAGTCTTGTAGAGCTTGAAAGGAGCTTTCCAATGAGGCCCGAACAAACTCTAGCTGTTATAATAAGGGAGACGCACGTGTTCGAAGTCGCGAGGGTTCGCTAATTAGTCAAAACTTTAACGAATTACTCACTAATTAGGAGGAGTTGTGCAAAAATATTTCAGATTAATTCGTTACTCATAGGTCCCCGCTCATCCACAAACTTTCACAAAATTCCAAGAGATGTCTGCAAATACTTGGTTGATTTGACCATGGACTTTTTCCAGCTGCATATTTTTTTTCCTCGTCCTTGCTTTCAAAATTTTGTAATTTTCTTCCACTCGCTTTGAAATGCAATTTGGCGAATGAGTGCAATAGTGCCTTCTTTTGAAAATTTTGAACTTCATTACCCTGCCCTGATTATTGCTTTTCAGTGGGTTGAATTTAAAGCCATGAATTCTCCTGTTGGTTTCTTGGTGGAAAGATGCGCCTTAATTAAATGTATGTCTGTTTTATATTGAAATTGACACTTCATTGTGTTGTAGGTTATGGAAGGACACGTGGAAGTTAAAATGGTTTTTCCGCTTTTCTGTATTACTCTATTTGGACTTCATATCTGAGGATTACAGTTTTTCACTTCAAGCTGAAGTGCTGCAGTGCAGCACCTCACTGCTTGGCACGGCTTTGCTGGGCATCACGACTGCAGCAGCTACCAGACCCACGTTGGTTTCCCACATTGAGATGTAAACCTTTGATGTTGGTGGGGATTGTGGCTTGATGGTGACTTTGACGCTGAATAAATTGTCACGATCCATTACATCACTAACACGCCAATAATATTCAGTTTACTTGTTTTGGCCCTGCCATTGTTTATGATGTACAGTTGTAGCCAAAAGCAACCATGCATTACAAATCCACCTGGAAAACCTTCCTTTTGGTTTTGGATGCTGCCATCCAATTCTCTGAATTTTCTCATCGCCCACAAATGGCGGTGTTGGCCTGCTTCTCAAGTAGCCTACTTTAGAAGCAAGATAGCCAGCTGCATATTTTAATAAAAACTTCTTTTGCTTTTTTCCTTAAATTGGTAAACCATCCGTGACAGAATCTGAATTTTGCATTCAAAGGTAACAAATTTGTTGCTGTATTTTTATTGCAGTCTGACCATTTACAGGTGTTTGGCACTTCTGGCTCTACCTAGCCCAACGGCAGTGCTCCTGAAATTTGGCACCCTTAGTACCTGTTCCATTCATACCATCCACAACTTTTGACAATTAAAATGTCAAAAGTACGGAACTATTCATGTCAAGCTGTATGGTATGAGTGGAGATGATGCGTTAGTTTGGAACCAGAGCATTTAACTTCATTCATGGAGGGTCGCAAGGTCTACCAGCCTTAGTGGCCTCCTTTCAATCACCAATCAGTGGCCAGTTGCGACATTAAGAACAACGTTTGGTGAGCGCCTTAGTCAATCTGGGATTTAAATGAATCTCTTTTGCCTAAATGACCTGCTAGGCACTGTTGCCCTCTCAGACTGGATCATGTAATTGACACCTATCCTATGAATGTGCCCTGAGATGTTTGATTTTCAGTGAATTTTGAGTGAAATGAATTTTGCCTGCAGCAGACGATGCACTGTTGGTTTTGTTTTAAGTAAAGTGCAGACGGAGCCAAATTGCTGTGCTGCCCTGCAATTTTGGATGGTTTGTGGGTACGGTGGGATTTTGTTGTCCCCTGTGTGGGTGAGGCACATTCTAAAAATTAAAACCAGAAGCCGGCTGGAGGCGTTTTCTTGTGCACCGTTACTGTGCACACGAGAGACTGAGATTTGATGGCCAGCGGCGCTTTGTTAATTACACACTGCGGTTGTGTTTGCTAATGGCTCTTCGTGGAGGAGCAGTGTATAACAGGGATGCATCACAGCATGTAGGCCATGGGTTTGGATTAGCGCTGCAACTTGTAGTTATTTTGATAGTCCACTATTCTGACTATTATTTGACAAATACAGTTATTAAGCAACAGGTCTTGATCATCTTTTCAATTTTTCCCTTATGCTAATGGTTATATTGCGCTATCAATGAGGATTAAAAAATGCCTATACATGACCTTTCACTGCATTACTGGTAAAAATACTTTGTGAAAGACAACCTTCATCTGTAGTGAACTGCAAATGAAAGAACTACCCTTTGTGGTAATTTTATGACTAAGCTGAAGTGAATGATAAATACTTGAACATCTGGATTGTAACAAGCACAGCATCTGCCATTTTTAGATAACAGCGATGTCAAATGTCCTATAGCTCTTTAACACCACAATGTCGTAAAACCTGTCAATGAAGACCCAAATTGTCTGCTTTCCGCTGAGTATTCTGACAGCCAACAGCGAATACACTGGCAGTTAAATCATCTGTGAGGGATTGTGTACCAGTACAACAAATGCTCTGAGGTATAACCAAACAAACATGATTCTAGTGTTATGTAACCTATTGCGCATGCATCGTAATCTTACAATGATGCCAGTTGAGCTAACCACATAAGCTTAAATATAAGTTTGTATGCTGAACCTGCTAGCAGCTTGTAATGATCCAATCTGTGGCAAACTACCCAGATCCCGGAACTATAAAACAAGCGACATCCTCATTATAGCTAGTAATGATAATGCCTGCGCCAGTGTAAGTATTCAGTCAATCTAATGAATATTAAAGGCAATGACATTTTGTTCAAGCATGCTTTGTAGACATGAAACTAACATTGTGAGAAAACATGGAACATGAACCAATCTCCCATAGATAGACACACAGAAGTGCATTAACCAATTTAAGTTGAGAAAACTGCTCCGAATCCGTGGTATTCTGGTAAAAAAAATGAGTTGAGGCTATAAAGATATGGGTTAAGCCGCGGTCAGTTGATGTCACCGTCGTGACTGTCTTGGCCTGATTGGCTAAACCTTTTTGAGGGATCAGAAGATGGCAACCTTCAGTTTTTTTATTGTTAACTTTCATTCTTGTTTTTTGAAGCATTGTACAGCTTAACAAATAATTTGCAAACCACGTCATAATATCTGGACTCTTTATAGGTAACTTTTTTTTTTTTTTAAACATTCCTTTTGTGAAAAATTACCTTCCAGTTCAAGAGTTTATGAAAAAAAAAAAAAGTAAAAAAAATGAAGTCTACGATTTTATTTCGCTACACTCCAATTCTGTCCGGTGGAATAATACCTACTCACAAAAATATTTAAGTTTTTTTTTTTTTATTTATTTTTTTTTTAATTTGGCATCTCCAATCCCACCCGAATCTGGAATGCCCAATTGGTGAACTATGTACAAAGCTTGCTCGTATGCGACCCCTTGCTGCCAACTCAGGATAGTGAAGACAGTTCACGACTCTCCGAAGCACGTGCCCGTCAGCCACTGATTCTTATACACTCATTGGTTGAATCCTCGTAAGTTCAGCACGAGGGCGGCGGATACCCGGCATTGTTATTATAGTTAACGAAAACCAAGACTAAAACTAAAACTAGCTGTGAAAAAATAATTTAGTAAACTGAAATAAAAATGTCAATTTTTAAAAAAAACGAAAACTAAATAAAAACTACAATGGACAATACAAAACTAACTAAAACTAAACTGAATTGCAGA
This sequence comes from Gymnothorax reevesii, assembly GCA_029721435.1. Taxonomy (NCBI): domain Eukaryota; kingdom Metazoa; phylum Chordata; class Actinopteri; order Anguilliformes; family Muraenidae; genus Gymnothorax; species Gymnothorax reevesii. The sequence continues at coordinate 24,970,980 of CM056587.1, read as the reverse complement.
TAAAATTAGCTTCGTTTTCGTTGATAGTTTCGTTTTCTCCCTCGATTATTGTCCTGTTCAGTCAGAGTTTACCGGTTGCTTCCAGAGGGGGGAAGCATAGCGGCTATTAGCTGCCATAGTTGCTGCAGGCGTCGGCCGAAGATGATGCTTCACGTGCACAATTCAGCCAAAAGAGTCTAGCTGCAAATGCACGGAGGAGTGGAGCTCCACTACTTCTCTAATTCAGCGCCGTCATAAGGGCTCACAGTCCATTGGGGCCCACAAAACCCACTGTAGATGCCATGACAAAATTATTTGCATAGATTTACCTAATATTAATACTAATGCATCAGAGTTTAAACAAAGCCATTAAGGCATGCAATATTGATGAAATACATTTCAGTAACCCCTTTCTTTAAAAATGGTTCAATCCATGCTTCATGCTCGTATTGGAAAATTGTTTGTGCGTTTTTGCTGGCGGGGTCGCGAACTAAGGCAGCAAACAGGGATCACCGCTCTCGCGAATATGATGTCCAAGAGCAAACAAACAAACGCACACAAATCTGGACACCAGAAAAGACTACAGAGAGGACAGGAAGAGCAAAGCAGGGGTCCAGAACATTACAAAATTCTTTTCAAAGAGAGGTGAGTGTATTAAACTAGCTTGCTATGTTAGCTGTTCAGGCTGGCTATTCAGCTGCTAACATTACGTTAAAGTAACATGCAGTCAGCTGAGTAAATAATCGCCTGACAAGAATGACATTACTCAGTTATTAACGGTATCATCTACAGAAAAGATTGGTAAGGTTATCATTCGCCAGCCATCATAATATGCCGTCAAAAAATTTAGTAGCAGCAGCCTAGGACACGTTCCTCCGTTCTCATGAGTAGTTGCTGCATATTCAGCTCTCTCTAGCTGTAATTGACTGTAAACGCTCTGTTTGGCTAGCGAACTACATGTAGTCAGTGCGGTAACCTTTGGTGTAACTTAAATAATCGCTTGTCAAGGCTGCCATTACTTTTACCTTAATTGTTTACTAAAACTAAACTGCTACTTTAGCCTGTTGGCATAAGTCTTGCTCACGCGGGGGGTAATTTTACAGAGCTTTCCCTCCTCCTAACAAAAGCAAAATGAAGCTGGGTGCTTTGAGCTATGGTACTGGGAAGCCCTTTTAGATTCTGTTTATTCCAAGACTCGGTAGGTTAGTTCTTCATCAGTTGTTCCATGGAACATAACCATAAATGTTTACGAAAGTAATATGAAATGGAACAATTAAACCTTTATGCACTGCTACTTCAGAATCAGCTGTAGTCACTTCATCTGAACCTGACCTAGCAATAGATCCTCACCACCAGCAGTCCGAATATGTTTTTGATGATGAGTAAATTAGTGAATAAGACAACTGATAATTCATAATTCACGTGATGATACTCTCTTTGAGTGGTTAATTTTAAAAAAGGAAAAATTGGGTGTATTGTATTAGGCACTGTCAAGAACACAGAGAAACAGAAAAATAATGAATAACATCATGATATATTGTCGTTAAAGAGTGGCAATGAAAAGTCGGGGGCGGGGGCCCACACCGATATTCTGTTAGGGGCCCCAGAATTCCAAGCAACTGCCCTGCGCACATTCAGTGAAGAAGATGGTTAGCTCTCAAACATGGCAAAAGCTGTGGAAATAACTGAGCATGATGACTGTATGGGGTGAGATGGATTGGATTTTTTTTCCCAGTTATATTAGTATCATCAGTGTCACATGTTAAAAAAGATGATGGTTAAAGAATACAGGATTAATAAAGGACTCTGTAAAAACATATTTGCTGTCATACATTCTTTTATCCTTGTCAGCCACTACAAATTAAGGCCTTCCTCTTAATAGCTGAAAAACTAAGACTAAAACTAAATAAAAACTAAACTAAAACTGCTTAATCACTTGTTCAGCTAACTAAAACTAAACTGAAATAAAAAAGCAAACTGTAAAACTAAATAAAAATAAAAACTAATGAAAATTTCAAAACTTTATTTACCTCGATACCCGGACATGAACAAACCCAGAGTCTTCCTGACGAGCGCCCGTCTGGCCAGCAGGAGGCGCTGGAGCAACGAACAAAGCTACTATTGTGTCCCCAAATCCGGCAGTCCCTTCCCAATTTGGAACCCTGTAGTGCAATGGCCAATTGTGCGGTACTCTGAAAAAGCTGCCGGTGGGTACGCCGGGGCTCGAACCCACGACATGATAGTCACCTCTGCACTGCTGCGCAGTGCCTTAACCGAGTGAGATATCCGGCAGCTCTAATATTTAAGTTTTTTGTTTTTCTGTCCTTTTAGAATCAGAATAAATGATTTATTGCAGAATTATTGTATTTATGCCAGAAACACTCCCAGTTTCACAAGCTCTCAATGCTTACAAAAAGAGGTTTTGAAAGGTGGGCCCCTTTGGAAAGTATCCCCTTAAACATATTAGTTCATGCCATGATCATCCATGTTGACCATCTCTCCATTCTCTTAAGCACTGGTGTGATAACGGAGGATTCTTTCTGTGCTTGCCTCATCTCTGCTCTATTTGAAGTGGGCTAAATGCCATGTTGGCGCAGAAAAGTCTCAATTTGTTGCAGTTTTAACTGTGATTTGCAGGCCTCATGCTTTATTGAAATGCATTTCTGCAAGATTTATGATCTGTGAGCGAGAATCCTAATAGACATTGTTGTAAATTTAGCCCATTTCTTTTCGGCTTCACATTTGGCCACAGCATGCATCTGATGGTAAATTGTCATTTATTGTCTGAGTTTAAAATGACCTTGTGGGAAGGTCCCATGAGTTGAAACAACCGTTCGACTATTATTGATTGTAGTTTTTTTCCCTCCTTGTGCAATTCTATTTCGTTTTGTGAGATTTCTCTGTATGTTAATCCATTTTGTTGCGCTAGATTTCTCCTTCTCTAAATCCATTTTTTGCTCTAGATCTCCCTCACGCTCTCTGATTGCTTTGGACTGCCAGCCTAAAACGTCATCACAGAAATGCAAAGAAAGACGTCAGACCAAAATGGCTGTGTGGGTGGCTAGTTTGGGGGTGGTGAAAGATTTGTAATATGAGTCAGTATTGGCATTCATAGTCAGCCCAACAATGATGCATGTGAAATGTACTGGTGGGTGTCTCATCATGCTTCTGTTATATCCATTGACTGTTATATCTTGAGATTATTTCCCGCATAGTCAATTTTTTATATTTGCTATTGTTTGTCTACCCGCTGCGAGGTTTCCATAACCCTGTGCGTTTATGATCATGGGCATCTGAGCTGAGTCCAGCATGCCGTTCTGTCACTATGTGAGTATCCTTTTGACTGAGGTGAAAAAAGCACAATAGTGAGTTCCATAATTCACAGGATAGTGACACATTTTTTGTTATTTTGTTTCAGTCAGTCGGGTCAATGGCTGGATCTGAAACCAGTTGAATACTCATTTTACCTGCTTAAGAGGAGACTGATGAAACGGAAGTTCCTGAATGGAGCTGGAACAGAAGATGGCCACAGTACAGGCCCGGCAGAGCAGCTCCAGAGAATTCAGTATTAAGCGAGATAAATGGAGGAAATATGTGAAGTTTTCTGATGACTAAAACTAAGAAAATCAATAAAAATGCAAAACCCCCCCCCCCCAAAACCTCAAATTTATTTTGGTAGACATTGTCCCAAGGAAGCACTGTACAAAGTTTGAAGTAAACCAGGCTACTATTTTGATTTTTTTTTGTTTGTTTTTGTTTTAATTTTCAGACGGGAAGAAAAGGGGGAAAAAAAAAAAAGAAAACTAAGAAAATGCATAAGAGATAGATTTTTATATTTTTTTTAGACGTGGACAAAGTTGGCGGGCACTGTCCCAAGACAGCTCCATACCAGCTTTGAAGTCAATCTGGTCAGTGATTTTGGAGATGTTCACAGAAATGGTTAACGTACAAAAATGACACCAGACACTGCATCTTCCTAGGGGCTTGCGGCTTATCGGTTGATTAGCAAAACATGAGTACTTTATTCCACATAGTGCAAAACTGTCCCAACATTATTTTTTTTAATTTGCCTAACATTGGTAGGAGGACTGTGTACTGAAGGTGCTGTCATTTCCAAAGGGGTCATCCGATATGAATGAAAATGTCCTCAAACTAAAGATGTCTGTCTGCCCTTCTACTGCATCTTGTGCTCCTGCATTGTCCTTATTCTCACAAGTCCCAGAATGGGGAAAAAATGATCACTTCCCAATAAACTATCATGCTTATTGTGTAATATTGAACTGTGTGTAATGCGTAATGTGTAATATTGAGTATGCCGCAAGACTTTTGTGTGCTGCTCTCGTCTTCCGGAGTCTCAGAAGGGTTTTGAGAGTCCTGCATTATGGCAAAAATAAATCCAGTTTCTCCTGAACTTTTTCCCAGCATTGATATCCCCAGGTGTTATAGCAAGACTCATCTGACTGTCAAGCAAGGAACGAGCTAACCAATGAACAAGGCTGTATGGAATCATTGTGAACAGTGTCAGTTGGTCCTGAGGTTATTTAGCGCTGCTGATTAGCATATGAGCATAATCTGCTGCAGAAATCCAGATCACTGCTTCATAAATCACATTCATCTGCCTGGGGATCCAAGGTTTCACTGAAGATTCATCTGTGATTGCCTAATGTGCATTACCAAGCACATTGTGCGCACTGTGATTTTGGCCTGCACTGTGTGGTGCAGTGGTCTGAGTGCTCGGTACACATACTCGTTCACTCTGTTTACATCACTGGCGGGGCCAGTTTTTACCCCTGAGCCCTGACTAAAAGGCCGATGGGTATTGTCCTCCCCTTCGCGGATGGGCATCCAGCCATTGTCCGGGCCATTTCTCTGTAACCGCTTGGGTTAGGAACTTCATTTTCTGTACTTGGACTCGCCTTGGTGGGTAGTCGTGTCTTGTACAGGTTTTGTACCTGAATGACCTTTTACCTTTGCTCTGTGACCTTGACCTTCGAAACTTTATCCGGGCCATTTCTCTCGAACCGCTTGGGTTTCGGGTATGTGGATACGCTTTGGTCGCGGGTGTGCCTTGTCCTGGTTCAGTATGTCGGGGCTGATGGGCACTGCCTTCGCTCCCGCAAAGCACTTTTTTATTTATTTATTTTTTTCCGTGACTGCATGCAAGTGTATTTCGTGAGTTTCTTACTTGTGTTTAGTTGGGTAGACATTAAAGGTTGAATAGAGCGTGAGTGCAGGATGTGCATTGTTTCGGCAGATAACCTGTTATTATCCTCATTGTTATCCTGCGCTCTAGTCAGTGAATTTTAATCATTGGTTGTTAAATTGTTGGCTAATATTGACTTGAATGGAAAATGGGTGAGAGTGATCTATAACTTATGTAATTAAAGCAAAAATGGGTGCTAGCGAGCAATGTTTTGCTTCAATGCTGGGAAACGGGCCTCCACCTGATCAGGGCCTGGCTGGTTCTGTACAGGACTCTGGTCCTTTCCACACCTGCTTCCCCCAGTTCTCTGATTCTGTAAAACAGGAGAAAAATGCTGTTTTGTTTCCATTTCCCCCAACACTAAAAATGTGTGTTCTCTCTTTCTCTCTCCTGCTCCGCAGTCGCCCGATAAGCACAGAGCCCTAGAGGAAACCAAAAACTACACCACTCAGTCCCTGGCCAGTGTTGCATACCTGATCAACACCTTGGCCAACAATGTCCTACAGATGCTGGACATCCAGGCGTCCCAGCTGCGCCGCATGGAGTCGTCAATCAATCACATCTCCCAGGTGAGCAGCCCCGCCCTATCATCCGTCCCCTCGTCTTCAGGACTGGGGAGTTCTGCTAAACAAAGGCAGTAGGTGTGGCCCAGTGTCCCAATAAAATGATTCCTTCCCTCCACTAATGATGGGTCTTGTGGTATTTTTAGGGCATGCCGTGTTTGGTATTTGTTCAAATAAAAAGATGCGCAGCACAGGCAGGTAAACCAGCACTGTGTGGGTAAATCCATGTAGGAAAAGCACACTAGTGGAGGAAAGGATTTTTTTGTTAGGATGCCTCCAGACCTCCCCCCCACTAGGGCAGATGGGGAACAGCACCACTGTTTGGATTTTTTATTTTTCTTTACACAATCGTTAGATGGGTCTTTTGGCCTGTCTGTCTGTGAAATAAATAATTACTCTAAAGCTATGCTGGTAGTATCTTTAATAACATTTTTTCATCAACACTTAGCCATTATAAGGAAATTAACATTTAAGGGCAACATGGAGCTGTGTTGATTAGTACACTTGCAAAACCTGGGCTGTGTAACACTACTGAGAAAAAAGCCCTCGCGCAACAACAGCTATTACACACTTGTCTACGTGTTATTACACTTAATTGTGTAAAACGCTGTGAATTTGCATGATGACACGAGCTACAATGACTGATATAGTCATGGCATCCAATGATGACCTTACATGGTGACTTCTGATTAAGTAAATTGGTGTTTATGTGACACATAGTTATGCTGTAAGATGTGGTTGCACCCTTGGACCATGCAAAGTTTGGACCTTTGACCGCTGACCCGTTTGTTGTTCCGGTCCCATTCAGACAGTGGACATCCACAAGGAGAAAGTTGCAAGGCGAGAAATTGGCATCCTGACCACCAATAAGAATACTTCTCGCACGCACAAGATTATCGCACCAGGCAATCCCGAGCGGCCAGTGCGCTACATCCGCAAGCCCATCGACTACAGTGTGTTGGACGACATCGGCCATGGGGTGAAGGTAGGGCGGGATAAGGCCATCAAGCTGAAGATTGACTTTAAGGATATTTATAATGCTGTAGAGTATAAAGGGATATGGGCAGGGCTGTAAAGTTGGAAGACTGGTCATAATGATATTAGCAGCGCTATAGGGATGGGTATTTAATGATTTGGCTGGGCTATAGTGTTGAAAGAATGGCTTTTGGGTATAGAGGGATACTGGCCCAGTTGTAGAGCTGGAAGATTGGCCATAAAGATATTGGCCATGCTGCAGAGTCAGCTATAGGTATAGATCGATTTTGGCAGGTTTGACAGTCGGAAGGCTGGTCATAAAGATATTGGCAGTATTGTAGAGTTGTGTATTGGTGTGGAGGAATATTCTCAGGTTTTAGAGTTGGAAGACTGGTTGTAAAGATATTTGCAGTGGTATATGGTGGACTTTGGAGGCATATTGATGGGGCTTTAGATTTGGAAGAATGGCCATGTAGATGTTAGCAGTGCTGTGGAGTTGAGTATATAGAGGGATATTGGCTAGACTGTAGTGCTGGGTTTGGTTATACAGGGAGGTCTAGCCATAGCTGTAGCATTTGGTATAGCTAGACATGGGCAGGGCTGTAAGATGCATCCTGGATATTGACACGGCTGCAGTGTTGAGTTTAGTGAATCATTGCTTGCTGGCCTGTAAATGGGTTAGCTTTTAGAGTATTTGGATGAGCCAGAGGGGGATTGCATATACTCAATCTTTTCCATGAATATGCTCTAATGCGCTGTAATGCCAAAGGTATGGGGGTGCCCCTTCCACCCTGAGCAACCTTCACTCTTCTAGTAATGTTTTCCACTGGATGTTGGCGCATTGTTGATGGGATTTACTTCCATTCTGCCCTCATATAATGTTATTGAGATTGAGCAGTGATGAGGGGTAATTGGCGCACACTTGCTCTGTGTTTCTGTTTGCCACAACTGTGTTAGATGGGGTTCAGGTCAGGCCTAGCCTGGCTTGTTAATTTCTTCTTCACCAATTTTGACTAATTGTTATGTGCCTTGATGTGTGTGACCATTGCTATGGAGAGGGAAAAGGCCAAAAGCAATTGAATGTCATTGTATGCTATTCTGTTAAGATCGTCCGTCATTGGATTTAAGCGGACTAGCCCGAATGAGTGGAAACAGACCCTCGACTAAGGAGGGTCTACTGTTTGTCATGTAGTGTGTCTTATGATTACTGGAGTTGGGATGCTTGCATCTCGAGTCAATTAATTTCCATTGTGACTTAACTCTGCCCGCTTCTCAGCGTCTCTAACCCTCAACATCGAGTCACTAATGTTGTTTTACATTTGTCTCTTAACTGCTGTTGCACTAACGCTTGGGTATTGTCTTTTCTCTGTCTCTCTCTGGGTTTGCTTCATGCGTCCGTGTGTTTAGTGGTTGCTAAGGTTTAAGGTAAGGATGTGTGTAGGACCTGTTCTTGAAGGGCACCGAAAGCCACAACCTTTTATTCACAGAAATACTCGTCCAGTGCCAGCAGTAGTCGCCCAGCTACCTCGGAATGTTCTCGCTATGTTGCCAGGAGATTTTACCAACGTTCTGACATTGCTCCTGTGCAGCTGTTTTGGGAATGTTTTCGCGGTAGCTGGGTACGCGCTAATGCACAACAGCTGGGTCCGACTGCGTCAGCTGACTGAATTGCTCTGACTGCTGTTTTCAGGCTACACTTAACAGTTAGTCAGGATTAGGAAAAGCTGTGGTCGATTGATTAACATGTTTACCAAAACAGTTAATGAGAACTGAATGCTTTTTATGCAGTTTAGCCATTTCAGTTAAAAAAGATCTTGCATTTTACCGTATTTAGCATTCTAAATAACCTCTAGTGGCATTCTTCTTTTAATGAAAACGGTAAGGGTTTTTTTTTTTTAAATGATTGGAGTCGTGGATTGACCTATAGCAGAGGAGATTTGGAGTAGCCGAATTTACACAAACAAAAATTGGCAAATTATATTTTGCATATGGGGTATCATTTTACTGTCTAATATGGGAAAATTGTGGACTTAATCACTGGATTTAATTTTAGATCGTGCAAAATGCTTGACAATGTTGATTGACCATGTTAGAAATGGGCACGTAGTGTGCTTCTGTGTTTTGTTTTTTTTTTGTAATGTGTGATGATGTGATGTTTAGTTTTATTTATGAAGAATAATATCTGTGTCTGTTTGGCATGGTGAGTTTTTTTTTTTTTTTTTTCTTGCAGTGAGTTTGTCTGTTTAGTGAACGACACCCCTCCTGCATCGTTTATTAAACCCATGCTCTCCCTCCGCGTGATCACCACAGGCTCTCCGCACCCCTGTCCCCGTCCACAGCCCGCTTTCGCCTGTCCATCATCCTCAAGAAGAGGCGGTGTTGTCTATTTCCCGGCCCACCCACTTGGGGAAAAATCACTGCACCACTTTACCCCTCAAAATATTTTAAGCCTAATCAAAGTTCTTTTACGAATTCTGCAATTTGCACACTCGTTATGGCGACACTTGGCAGAGCTCTGGTTTTCCACCTCGGAGGGGAAAGTTTGTGTATGAATTGTTTTTCCCTATTGGAATGCTAAAATAAAAGCGAGAATTTTTCGTCACGACTGGTTTAAAAAAAGACCAAAACCTGCTAATTGGCTATAAATGAATTCCGACTTCCATTTGTGTATTGCATGCAAGAAAAAATTGCTGCCGTTTGTTCTCAAAAGGTGAAGAAGACTTTGGATTACACTTTGCAAAGTCTTGTGGACTGACATTTACTAATGTAGGTCTAATGTAACGTTTATTTAGATAGGTAAAATGCTTGAATTAAGCTTGAAAATAGCTGGGTAAATGAATGCATTCGCTTGCGTTTCAGTCCATTATCATTCAGGCTTTTGCATAGGATGAACTTGATCCTTGGTTAATGACTGGTGCACCATCTTTTGGTTTTCTAATCTCTGTGTTAATTGCGATTATCAGATATAGGTGCTAACATAGCTTAATGGTGTGCACTTTCAACTGCATAAATCTTCATTTTTGGCTTTAATATCTCCTGAAGTCAGCTCAGCTAGAAAAGCGTTTTTATCCCCTGACACAAAGTGGTGTGGGTGATATTGGGTTCTGTCCGTTTGTCCATCCTTCCATCTGCCCATCTGTCCGCCTCACTTTCGATGGAGACAAGTTTTCTGAAAAACTATGAGAGATGCATTAGTCTAATTTTGCATGGTTGCTTAACCAGTCATCTAGGCTGAGTGTGAAAGTCAGTGTTGCAGCTTTTTTAATTAAGAGTTATAGCCCTTTGTTTGAAACGTCTCCAAGTATTGTTGACAAAGTCTTGAAACTTTGCACATTGATTAATGGCTCTAATGCCCCTTGATCGTGACAGGGGATATAATGACCGTTTCATCTTTGTTTTCATATTGTAGGACAATGTCATGTACATATTCTGTATCTGCTGGTTACAGCACTTCACTGGAGGGACATCGCGCTTTTATCAAGCCAAATTCACCCCAGAATGCATGTCATTACCGCAGCATTACATTGAGTGTAAAATATCGAGATCTTGTGCATCATTTTACTAATTTTCCTGTATTTTCTATTGGACATATTTGGTATCTTTGGAAACCTTGGTGTCTCCACTAAATGGGTCGAAAGTTTCTCAGGTTTAAATTATGTAGCTGCATTTGACAAGGTTATATTTGAGTCAGTAGGTTTTATCGGCTTAGCATTAAAATATCTTTTCATTCATTGCCTGTTAATTGATTCAGAAGCTGCATGTTCAAGTAACGCAACAATTGCATCATCTTTTTACCAGTCGGTAGATAAGCGCCGCATTAGTTTTTGTCAGTTTGTTTGGAACTCATTGTGAAGCATTTGCAGTGTAATATCTGCAGGCTGAGAGCTGGGCTGGGGTCAGAGGACAGGCTGCTGTCAGAGGTGTGGGTGTGTAGGTGTATGTTTGTGGGTGTTGGTGTGTTTGTCTGTGGCACATTATGCATAATGTTTTTTCTCCTGTCTCTCTTAATCACCACCCCATTGTGTTAATGTGTTTTTAATGTGTGTGTTCATGGCTACTAGTGTGTGTTTATACTCCTCTCTGGAGCTGTGTGTTCTCTCTCGGGGGCGCACCCTCAGTTTGCTGTGTTTCTTTCATTGACTCCCAAGGTCTCCTTGTCCTCTTTGAAAGGGGCCTGTGTGTGGGTGCAGGTTTTCATGTTGGCCTGGTGCTAACACATCTGATTCTGCTTACCGAGGTCTTGGCTTAAGACGGCGATTGACTCAAGTTAGTTGAATCCAGCGTCTTGATGTTGGACTGAAACAGAGAAAAACCTGCACCCGCACCCTTTTTCATAATTTCACAGAAGATTGGGCATCCTTGTCCCAAATGCTGCCCCTGTTTGCTGCCCACCCCCCCCCCAAACCCACTTATCTTCATATCCCACCTGCTGTATTTAATCCCACCCCCCTCTGTCATAGGTCAGTGCACAGAACATGAAGATGGGCAGTGGCCTTCCCCGCACAACCCCGCCCACCCAGAAGCCTCCAAGCCCGCCCATGTCAGGGAAAGGAACACTTGGGTATGTATCACAGCCCCGCCCCCAAAGGCTGAGTAGCTGTAGTGCAATGTAATGAGGTTATTTGAGCTACCGTTTCCATATTAATTCATGTTAACAAGTACGTGATACAAAAACACTGCCGAGCTTGAATATGACTTGTTAATTATCAGTTGAATACCACTATCTATCTATCCGTGCTATTTGGTTTTTATTATCCCCTCGGCATATAATACGGGGGGATATAGCCATCAGTGTGGTTGTCTCTCCATCCGTGGACATTTCGTTTCTGGGACAGAACTGAACAACCGTTCTGTATTTTTGAACGAAACTTGCTGTGCATATTAATCAGGTCCTGGACTGGAGCCTTTTGATATTTTGGGATTTCTGTGATTAGACTACGGGGACCGGGGGATATGTCATCTTCTGATGACTCGTCTGAGGGTAGGATCAACTTAAACCATTAATGCTTTATCAATAGATAATTTTATTTCCATATTAATTGGCATGAACAAGTGTAGTGGTTAATCTGAATTAATGATGTGCAGGCTACATTGCGAGTTGTTTGCTGTCAGCTACATTAGATAATACAGATTCATATGACCTCATCGTGGAATGTAACCCTATCACACTGCACTCTGAAGGCCGGGTGAATCCATTGTGTGTCGGTCACTTCCTTTGTGCGTCTTCAAGATGTGCTCTTTATTGTTTAGACAGGGTTTCAGTTATGCGCTCTTTTTGGCAAATGCGCCCTCTGTCTGTGTGACAGTCTTGGCTGATTGACATTCGAAAAGCAGAAGTTTGTCTCACTTGACAATGACTAATAAGGGGTTTGGAACAAGAGGAGAAATAACGGAACAAGACGGAAATAACTGTTGCCCCGTGATTCCAAACTCGTGGATATTTTTTAGCTGCTGCGACCTGGAGGATTCATTTCGAAAGAATCTCCACACATACAGTATGAGTCATCCAGCCCAGGCTTCGGCAGCTGTCTTTAATATAACACAGCCTCCGTCTCAGTCACCGGGAGAAACTGCTCACAGAGAGTCAATATCATCTTTTCAACCTCTGTCTGTTTATTTCTGTAGGTGTGTGCACGCGTGCGCGCGTGCGTGCGTGTGTGGGTGCGCGCCGTGTGCACGATCTTTCAGTGTGTACCTGCCTGTGAATCTTTTGTATGTATATGTGTTTGTATGACTGCTTTCCAGCTGTCTTCTGAATATCTGTTTGTTTGGGGAATATTGGTTGCTTTCCCTGTCCTGGATTTGTTCACAAACCTGATCCTTCCATAAAGTTCGGTGGCCGGGAGAACTGTGTGAGCCTCCTGATTCCTTTCTTGAGTTTCTCCTGTGTGGGATGGACTGCTTTACTACGAGCCCTTAAAGACGGGTCCTGATTTATTGTGTTTGTTTACCATCCCTGGGGAAAATGGCCACCCTGTGTCAGTCCTCTTGGTGCTGCATCCTTGAACACATTACTGTGGCCTCCTGTTCTCTTGGGTGCTTTGTTAAATGACATGTTTTCTGGCCATTCAGCCCAACAAAGCTGGATATTTTTGAATACTTAAATGGAAACCAACAAAGTAGGTAGCATCTAGCTCTCTGTCAAGCCTGCTCTTAGAATTCCCCATAAGTTTTTGCCTCTACTGCTTGACCTGGCCAGCAGTTCTACCCTGTCACAGGTTTGTGACGGGGAAACATGAATGTAAGCTGAAGGGTAGAATATACTTAGAATATACTAAAAATGCTTAAAATGCAAATCATAAGAATACTTGAGTAAAATGATTGCTTTTATATTGCTGTTGGGCTCCCTTATTAGTTTAACTTGCAGCAAACGAATTACACTCTCATGATCTCTCTGCTTATAGCTTTATTCATGAAGGCGAGAGACAGATTCACCTGCTGGGTGTCTGTTGCAGGGCACTGGGTGACTTCCAGTTGGTTAATGCTGATTGATCTGATTAATTGTGCTCCAGTCCATTTGTTATTTGAAAACCAGGGGCTATGTCTGATCATTATGAGTACTGGGGTTTTTTTCAGGCCTGATTTTAACGTGAAGAATTATTTTATTTGTTTGTTTTCTTTTTTCAGAATAGTTCCATGCTAACACGCACTTTCTCTCCCGAGGAGCACTAGTTGTGTGTTCCCAAACTGAAAAATTTCTGAGACATTTTTAGAGAAGTAATTGTGAAATCCTTATTATTAATTGGATACCTTGTTGCAAAACTGAACCAACCCACAAATTAACGAAAATTTAGATAGTAGTCCAGTCTTTCGTATTTAATGTAAAGTAGCATGTCACCCAAACAGCATGTGTCTCTACGGCACTGATTAGCAAATAACTTGTTGATGAAAACCTCCTCCATCAGATTGCTGTCCGTGACACATGCGCTTCAGTCACACTCAGCCTGGTTCCATTTAACTCAGGAATTCCCCCATATTTACTTTGGTACAGCAATTCTGAGAAGCTGTGATAACCGTCCTGGAAGGGTGGTAGTATTTCAATGAAGAACGAGTTAATTTCCCATGAACTAGACTGTTGTGTAACATTGTTAAAAGTGTATGAAGATAGTCAGTCATGTTTGAAAGTTACTAAACCTTACCAAATCTAGTAATTCTGTTCAATTACATTTCATTTTAAAGCAAATTTGTGAAATTCATGTGTTTAGTCATTTATGGGCATCTTATCATTTGAGCATTTTTACTTTGTTTAACTCGTGTTTGACTTCTGAAACGGCAGAGACATTAGTTGTTCACAGTAACATCATGTGATTCCTTTTTTCCTGGGCCAGGTATTTGGTAATACATGGAGCAGTTTATTTTCTCTTGCTGACAACAGCTGCTCATATCAGTGCAATATGTATTAAACCATGAATTGGCATTGAATTTTATTTTGCGAAGTGAAGTTATTTTGTAAAATGTCACAGCATGTGGATGGCTTTCTTTAGCATTTTTTGCTTAACAATATATCTTGCAGCGTGAGCCGTAATTACCCTACCATTTCAAAGAGGCTTTTTTAACGTTTACATTTTTTCTTTTCAAAACAAATAGAATATTTTGATGCAGATTGAGCTGCATCAAAGTGTGGTTTGTGATTTTACATGACCTCTTTCAAACTTGTTCATTCACATCTTTATAGTTAGGAAGTAAAAAATGGCCGATATCTCAAAATGTCTTCCGTGCAGATTGGTTCAGTCTAGCTGTAAGGTATCCAGTTGATGTTGAAGAAATTTTCCAGGTAGCATTCATCCATATTCATCAGAAGTGACCTCTACCTGTAATTTGGGCGCAATATTCAGCTAACCCTTGACTGCTAGCAAAATGCGCGGAAGATGCTGGCTTATACCAAAAAGCTGAACAGGCTCGGGCACGGATGGTGACTACTGCTCGTTAATTTCATGTATTAATTAATTCTCCTCAGCGCTGTTCTGCCTGTGGGGGCTGTAGGCCGCCGAACCTGTTCACTTTCAAGCCGCCCGTGTTGTCGCTCCAGCCCTGTGTTTAACGGCTTGGCTGAATGTGAATTTTAGCTTCATTAACACTTCTTTATTGTTGGGGGTGACATTTAGCTTTGTGGTTAATGTGTTTGTCTCGGACTCAAAGTTGGTTTTTCAGGCCCCAGTGTAGTCAGCTGTTGGGCCCTTGACCAAGGCCTTTCACGCTGCATTGCTTTTCGGGGGGGAAACGGTCCCTCAAGTTTAGACACTTTTATGTGACTGTTATGTTGTACATTGCTCTGGGTAAATGCATTTGTTTAATCACTGTATTGTCATGTAGCGTAATGAAATTTCACTGGACAAAAAGTGAAGGTATATAACTTAAGTGATGGCAGTGGGTTGTTTTTCCATGTGACACTGGCTTGGTGATGTCTTTGAAGTGTCTTTGGGACTCAGGGAGTCGTCAAGGGAGCTTTGAGAACCTCCGAAACATACCTGCTCAAAGCTGGCCCATGGCCATTTCCTGCGGAGGATTATCCCCCATGTACAGCCGGCCTAATTCCCAGTTTCCTAACCCATGTAATTTTCTCACTCTTCCTGTGTTTCCGCACTCCGGCAGGCGGCACTCCCCCTACAGGACGCTGGAGCCAGTGCGGCCCCCTGTGGTTCCCAATGACTATGTCCCCAGCCCGACACGCAGCATGGGTCCTGTGCAGCAGAGTCCAGTCCGCACGGCTTCGGTCAACCAGAGGAACCGGACGTACAGGTGCGTCTACCCCGCTATGACCAGGGAACTGCATTTACTGGTAAATCTACCTGGCTACAGCCTAGGAACTGCATTTCCAGGTCCAGCTACCTTATTACAGCTAAGGAACTTTACATATAAGTGCATCTGCCTCACTACATGCCAAAAACCTCACATAGTTACCGCTACCTGGCCATGGCCAAGGAACTCCATTTGCACATCCAACTATCTTATTATGCACTAAGAACTATACATGTAGGTACAGCTATTTGGCTACAGCCGAAGAACTGCATTTACAGGTCTAGCTACCTTATTATTGCACATGCAGGCACAGTTACCTGACTGCAGTTCCTATCTGTAGTAAAGTCTGTGCGGAGATGTCAGTAATGGTTCTGTGTAAGTGCTCGGTGTAATAACTGGACGGAGGTGGCTGGTCTCTGTAATGGCTTAGTGTAATACCTCTGCAGAGGTAGATCTCCGTAATGGCTCAGTGTACAAAGCCCAAAACCAGTGAAGTTGGCACATTATGTAAATCGTTGATAAAAACAGAATACAATGACTTGCAAATCCTTTTCAACTTATATTCAATTGAATACACTGCAAAGACAAGATGTTTAATGTTCAAACTGAGAAACTTTTTTTTTTTTTTTGCAAATAATCATTAACTTAGAATTTAAATGCAGCAACAGATTGCAGAAAAGTTGGCAAAGGGGCCTTTTTACCACTGTGTTACATCGTCTTTCCTTTTAACGACACAGTAAACGTTTGGGAACTGAGGAGACCAATTTTTGAAGCTTTTCAGGTGGAACTCTTTCCCATTCTTGCTTGATGTACAGCTTAAGTTGTTCAACAGTCCGGGGTCTCCATTGTCGTATTTTACGAAAATGTGCGCCACACATTTTCAATGGGAGACAGGTCTGGACTACAGGCAGGCCAGTCTAGTACCCGCACTCTTTTACATGCTGTTGTAACACGTGCAGAATGTGGCTTGGCATTGTCTTGCTGAAATAAGCAGGGGCGTCCATGAAAAAGACTTTGCTTGGATGGCAACATATGTTGCTCCAAAACCTGTATGTACCTTTCAGCATTAATGGTGCCTTCACATATGTGTAAGTTGCCCATGCCTTGGGCACTAATACACCCCCATACCATCACAGATGCTGGCTTTTGAACTTTGCGCCTATAACAGCCCGGATGGTTCTTTTTCTCTTTGGTCCGGAGGACACGACGTCCACAGTTTCCAAAAACAATTTGAAATGTGGACTCGTCAGACCACAGAACACTTTTCCACTTTGCATCAGTCCATCTTAGATGAGCTTGGGCCCAGGGAAGCCGGCGGCGTTTCTGGGTGCTGTTGATAAATGGCTTTCGCTTTACATTGTTGAGTTTTAGCTTGCACTTGCTGATGTAGTGACGAACTGTAGTTACTGACAGTGGTTTTCTGAAGTGTTCCTAAGCCCATGTGGTGATGTCCTTTACACACTGATGTTGGTTTTTGATGCAGTACTGCCTGAGGGGTCGAAGGTCACGGGCAATCAATGTTGGTTTTCGACCTTGTCGCTTACGTGCAGTAGACCGTAGATGATGAAATCCCTAAATTTCTTGCAATAGCTCGTTGAGGAATGTTGTTTTTAAACTGTTCGACAATCAGCTCACGCATTTGTTCACTAAGTGGTGACCCTCGCCCCATCCTTGTTTGTGAATGACTGAGCATTTCAGGGAAGCTGCTTTTATACCCAATCATGGCACCCGCCTGTTCCCAATTAGCCCGTTCACCTGTGGAATGTTCCAAATAAGTGTTTGATGAGCATTCCTCAACTCTCTCAGCCTTTTTTGCCACTTGTGCCTGCTTTTTTGAAACATGTTGCAGGCATCAAATTCCAAATGAGCAAATATTTGCAAAAAATGACAAAGTTTACCTGTTTGAATATTAAGTAACTTGTCTTTGCAGTGTATTCAATTGGAAATAGGTTGAAAAGGATTTGCAAATCATTGTATTCTGTTTTTATTTACGATTTCCACAACGTGCCAGCTTTACTGGTTTTGGGTTTTGTACATACCTGTGCTGTGGCGGCCGGTCTTGGTAATGGTTCAGTGTAATATCTGTATGGAGGTGGGTGTCTGTAATGACTCTGTCTGTTCTTTAGTCGTTAGTTCACAAAGACATAAAGGTAACCATCTGTATGTAGTGGTTGGTTTCTGTAATGACTCAGTGTAGTATCTGTTTGTAGCAATTGGGCTCTGGAATGGCTCGGTGTAATATCTGTTTGTAGCTGTCGGTCTCTTTAATGGCTTTGTGTGATATCTGCTCCGATCAGTCTCTCTAATGCTCTGTAATTTTTGTTTGCAGTGGTCAGTCTCTGCTTGGCGAGATATCTGTGTATCGGTCGGTCTCTTTATTGGCTCACTGTAATATCTGATTGTAGTGGTCGATCTCTTTTGGCTCAGTGTGATATCTGTTGTGTTTGGTCTCGGTAATGGCTCAGCGAAATATGTTTGTAGCGGTCGGTCCCTTTAATGGCTCAGTGTAATATGTGTTTTTACCCCTTGGCCGACTCCAGCCCAGAGGGGTATTTTCGTTTCCTGCGTGTCTATCCATCGTCCGTCATCCGTCCATGATTTTGTCCGGGCCAGTACTCGGCAACTAATGATCGCAGCTTCACCAAATTTGGGATGGTAACTCACTATGACCCATAGATGTGCAATGTTAGGTTTTTTGTTGGATTTGACCTTTGACCTTAGTGCTGTGACCTTGACCCTGGAAATCTTGTCCGGGTGACATTTTCCGGGCCAGTACTCAGCAACTAATGATTGCAGCTTCACCAAATTTTGTATGGTAACTCACTATGACCCATATAGGGCCTCGGCGATAAATCTATCGCGATAATTTTAAGCGCAACAAAACTAACTTCCACTATGGGGCAGACAGGTGAGTCTGCTCATTACCTTTTCTATACCTAATGCTGCGTGGAGCAAACATCTGAGGTCTTTTGAAATGTTTCCTGGAAGAGAATTGCAATTTGAAGTCAGCTAATTACCAGAGAAGCTGGACAACTTCCTTCATCTTGGTGTAATCAGCTTACCTTAAATCAATTCCAGTGTGCTTTGCCTAACATCCAATCAAGCCATTTATTCAGCCAACTGACTAATCAAATCCAAGATGTGTCCTATAATGATATAGAAGAGAGAGCCTAATGAGAAGCTCTATCCAACCTGTCCCACACCTGATTCTACTAATGAACCCTTAAAGCTTTTGCCATAGACCCTTGATAAGTAGAATCAGGTGTGTAACTGCATGGTTAGAATGAAAGCCTGCACCCACTGCGGCTCATTCTGGAAAAGAGTGAGTATCCCTGGTCTAAGTAATGGCTCCGTGTAATATCTGTTCCTACTGGTCAGTCTCAGTAATGGCTCCGTGTAATATCTGTTTTTACTGGTCGGTCTAAGTAATGGCTCCGTGTAATATCTGTTTGTACTGGTCGGTCTAAGTAATGGCTCCGTGTAATATCTGTTTGTACTGGTCAGTCTCAGTAATGGTTCTGAGTAATATCTGTTTGCACTGGTCGATCTCAGTAATGGCTCCATGTAATATCTGTTTGCACTGGTTGGTTTCAGTAATGGCTGTGCTCTCTGTTTCCTGCAGCAGCGGGAGCAGCGGTGGGAGTCACCCCAGCAGTCGCAGCAGCAGCCGAGAGAACAGTGGGAGTGGCAGCGTGGGCGTGCCTATCGCAGTGCCGACACCTTCCCCACCCAGCGCATTCCCTGGTAAGAGCAGTCGTTACCACGGCACTGTAGCCTTAAAGGGACACTAAACGCTGGCCTCGTGATGACAATCAATTGAGGTCAATGGACGAGGCACCGATCAGCTTTGTTTTTAAACCTTGGTCTATTCACTTCTAGTCATCGTCTTCACAAGGTTAGCATGTTGCTTGTATCGTCCCTGTAAGGTGATGATGCTTTCTCAGTGGGCGACTTGGCAACCACCATGGGTTTTCCTGGCCAGTTATCGCATGCTTCCCCTGCCGCATGTGAGGTCCGTGGTTAACGCAATCTGAAGACTGTTTCCTGTTTGGTCCCGCAAGCTGAATTGCAGTCCTGATAACTCCCTTGCGAATTTTGAATCTTCTGTAAAGCATGTAGCCATCATGTTACCGTACTGGACTTACAATGAAGGTCATATTTCGATAGACGCCACTCAAGTTCCGCAATAGAACCCGTGCATGTTAAATTTGTAGCTGTTATATAGCAAACTGTTGGCAGTATCATTACAACACGCACGTAAAGGCTTTGAAATTTGCGGTTCTGCTATGAAGCGGTGTCGTTCAGCTTTTATAACGAAAGATGATGTGCTTATGTTAACCACGGAACTTGTCCAGTTTATAAACAAAAATCCCCTCACAAAAATAGAGTTGGAAATCATGTGAGGAAACCCATGGCTGGAAAGTGCTAACTTGATCCTTGGTTTTAGGACTCTAAACAGAGTTTTCAGTATTTTTCTCCCTCTAAAAACATGATGCGCTCTGTTACTCTGCACCTTTATTGCAGCTGATTACTGTTCAGAGAAGGAGAACGGCTTCCTCTGCATGCGTTTGTAGCTCTCAGCGACAGATGGTGCACCAACTGCCTGTTCTCACTTGTACCTCTTGACACTGCGGGGTGCTGGCAGAGTTTTTTCTGTCGAAGATGATTGAGCCAAGAGTGAGGCAGCAGCCTGTTTGCTTCTAGGCAGGGTTTTTGACCTGGAATTGGGAGGATTTTCAAGCCTCAGTTTGGCCATAATTAATGGCTGGGACTGGTGATCCCTTGAGCAGGACCCTTAACCCCACACTGGCCCTAATTAACTGTAAGTAGCGGTTTTTATGTCAGTCTGCCAGTAGCAACCTTTGTGTGCTGCCCTGGGTTCTGGTTCTGACTGTGTCAGATTGAGGCTGGGTTAAGTTAAATCAGTTTCCCTGCTGTTTTGAGAACCCCGGGAATCTTTCCAAAGAAATGAGCATGTGCATAGTAACTGAAAAACACAAGCACTTCCAGCACGATGATCTCAGAGACACGTAATGCATTGAATTCTCATCTCTCAGTCGCTTACTAATGCAATGCCACCCTCCCCCTCACCCAAGCCAAACTGCCCATCATAATTAGAAATTGATAATTGTGTTTTTCGTGTAAAATTCAGTGCTTTGCAATAGAGAAAAAAATTATTTGTCACAGGCCTTAAGAAAAGCTAGTCACATGATAAATATGTACAAAACCTTCAGAGGAAAATGAAAACAAGACAAAAAGCCTCAAAGGAATAAAATAAACACAAATGCACTTCATAACCAAAAAAAAAAAAATTCCCACATTATCTTTTGTTGGACCACCTTTAGCTTTGATTAGGGCGTGCATTTGTTGTGCATTGTTTCAACAATTTTATGCAATGTTACATTTATTTCCAGCAACAATAGCATAAATTGATGACTGAGGTCTTGTAATTGCAATGAGAGAATCAAACCACTTCATAAAGCCTACTCTAGCATATCGTGTAGACTTTCAACTGGTTCAGGTCAGTACTCTGGTGGCCAATTCATGTGCAAAAAGATTTCTTCGTGTTGCTGATGAAGGCAGGCCTTGTCATCCTGGAATCTGCTTGTGCCGTTGGGGATTTAGAAATCCATTGATGGGATAACCTGCTCATTTGGTACTTTCAGGTAGTCTGCTTACTGCACTACAGTGCTGCATATTGTTGTTTTGCATAGACCGGACAGATTAAAGAAACCCCAATTTATGTCCCTGCCTCCAGGGGCTTTCACAGTAATAATGGTCCAATCATAGTCTCAGAAGTATTGGTTTATTTAACTCCAAAAAGGGACTTTTTTGGCCTGGCAGTGTACAATGGTGATAAAATACTATAATTCAGTCATTAAATGTAGAACATGCATAGTGTAAGAAATGCAAAGCAGAGGTTTATTGTGAGGAGTTATAACTTATTTCCTGATTTGAAAAGCGCATTTCCACTCTAGCCCTGTTTTCAGTTCTGCATACTTTGTTCGTGTGTGAGGCTACTGTTCCTCTCTGAAGGGTGAGCTCCCGTTGCTGTGCTCAGTTGCTGCGTTTCAGTGTTTTGGGCAGCTGGATTTCCCAAGTCACCCGCAGTCTGGTGCCACAGTGCTGGTCTGATGGCTGAAGCCCCTGTGGGGCACAATCGAATCAGTGCTGCTGTTGAGCATGGCCCTGAACCCCATTCTGAAACTGCTGCTTTTCCTGGAGTGAAGAGGGTCTTTGATGTAACCTTCCTAGATGTCCTGAGCAGTTTTTTGCTGTAAGAAATCGTTTGCTGCCAAAAATCGGCCTTATCAACGTGCCTTATCCTTCTGCTAAAGCTTTAAATCCTAAAAAAGGAAATGAATAAGAGAACTGTTCCTCATCTTCCTGTTCCTGTTCCCTCTCTCTTCTTCTGTGCTTTCTGCTTTAACCAAAGCCTCGGGCACCCCTTCTGCTCCCCCAAACTCTGCTCCACCCCCTGCTCCTGCTGCTCAATCCAGTGCCCCGCCTACTACCACACCCAATGCCCTGCCTCCAGCCCCTGACTCCTCCCCAGCCCCACCCCCTGAGTCCCTCCCTCTCACCCCCCCTGCTACTGCTGCTGGTGCCGCCAGCTCAGACACCACCACTTCCCCCACACAAGGTGAGTTACTTACCCCGCCCTCCCCCATCTGCTCTGTTGCCATCGTAACGTCATCGCCATGCCCATCACTGTCTTCACGTCCTATTTGCTCCATCCCATCGTTCTCTTTGGTTTTAGCGCTCAGTTTTGGCGCTTAGTTGGTATGACCAAACAATCTGCTTTGTGGAGGGGCGGGGGGCGGGTTGTGTTGTCGCGGTCGCTGTGTTGTGATGTTGTGTTTTAACTTGTCTATTGCACGCTTTTGGAACTCTGCATGCCTAATGAGAAACCTGTTTTGATAATTGATTTTGTTCCTCCTTGCATTGTTTTGACAGTTTCCCTGAAACTATGCTCCCATAACTTAGTATTGGATTCATTAATTGGAAGCGTATTATTTGATCGTTCTAAAGTAAGGTTATGCATCACGTGTCAGCTTGCTAGTGGTATAAGTTACTTGGCACTATCAAGGACAGCTAATGCAAGCACTAACTTGAAAGGTTTAATTTAGGATTAAATAATTAACTGTAGTCATATGTTCAATGCCTGATTATAGCTGTGTAGACAAAATACCCCACAGTGCAATACATCACTGTGCAACAAAGTGCAGCGAGAGGCCCTCGTGCTGTTCCCATTAGAACCACTATGGTCTGGTGGATGCTTTAGTTTGCCTTCCCTTTCAGTTTCCTGAAAATGTTGTAGTTTTTAGAATTTTTCCTGTTTTCTCAATTTTGTTTGTTCTTGGGATGCAAACTTATCGATTAATTCATTAATCATTAGTTGGTTCACCTTATCGATCGATTAACAATTTATTGATAAGCGGCAATTCTCCTGAGAACCTAAATTTCCCTTGGTATCAATGGGTTCTACAACATAAAGAGCTATACATTGCTTGTGATACACTGAATTTAAAAAATGCATGTTATACTCATTTATGAATGATTTATTGTACCACTTGGGATCCGTCCCAGACAATAGCATTTACGTGAAGAAAATGAACTCTGCATAGAAATTGAAATACGTTGGCTACTTTCACATGAAAAAAAATTGCACACTGGCCCATCTGTCGCATGTGAAACATCAGCAGCGTTAACAGAATTCTAAATAGAAATAAACTATTATTTAGGCTAAGCCTACATAAAATAGTGTATAAAATAACAAAATATTAACCTAGTAGGGTACGTATTTTGAACAACATTTGAAACATAAGTTGAACTCATAAGCCCACTTGAATTGAGAGAGGCTACAGCAAAACAACTTGAAATTACAGGCTGACTGAACATAAAAATCCCTGAGAAAAAAAGACATTAAAATTAGAGGGCCTACTTCGGAACAATCAAATTAAAATATTGGCTGCCTTTCCTGAAACAAAAACATCCCTGTCCAATTAAGTTTTAAATAGGCTCCTCAATAACATAGATCCTAGACCCATATATTTTTGCTCTGCTGCTGGTGTGAATCGAGTAATTGTAGCTGCTGACACCGCTCTCCGTTTTGATCGCTTCAGGCTCATGTGTTGTTGCCATAGACTGTATAGAAAGATGGGCGAAGCAACTGTGACGTCACCCATCGGTTTCAGCATACCATTGAGGAAGCCTCAATTTTGGCTATTTGAATTGCGCCATTTTGTAATTTTGAAACCGGATGTGATTCCTGTTGGACAAGGGCATGAACTGAATATCTGGGGAGAAGTGAGGGGTGGATCTACGGATGGACCCTACCGTATCAGACCAGAGGATAGCCACGCCCCTAAAGCATATACTAGCTTTATCCTTTATTCTAGTCTATTTGGGACCATAATTTACAGAAATGAACTTCATGTTATATGAATACTTTTTTGTATATATCGCAAGTTTCAAAGTCATGTGGAAAATCATTACTTAAATTATAAATCTGGTGATGGAGCAGAGTCATTTTCTCTCTATAGACTTCTATAGGACTTAACGCCCATTTTTCCGAGGATGCATCGGATGGTAACTTGTGTGAACTTCAGAGCACGCATATACCAAAATTCTTTCCGGCATCTTAGCAGGACGCCCCTGAGAGAGAGAGGCAGGGTTACGTTTCCCAAAAGCGTAGTTGCTAACTAAATTAGCAACATACATAGTTCGTCCATTTACAGTCAATGGGTCTAACTATGTAAGTTGGCACCTGTGATTTCGGGAAATGCACGCCAGGATTGGTAAAGCTGCTTCACACCAGACGCGAAACAAATTTTTCGCACGACAGATTTACATGCAAGGTCAATGCAAAGACGCGAATTCCTGTCTTTGCACTGACTTTGAATGTCATCTGTCGGCATTCGTTCGCTATATCTTAGCTAAAAACTATTCAGCTAATTTTCAGGCGAGGAACTATTATCTGAGTAACGTTACATTTGGAATATTGGCTGCTTTACGATGTTTTATGTCGAATATGTTCCCGTGTTTGTAGTAGAGAAACTCCGCAACAGCCGGCGGAATGTAGCTAAGCTAAGCACCTTAACTAGCTCACGCTCACAGACCCCTCTTCCCCCACAGACAACATTACTGGGGGGGAAAAAAAAGAAAAAAACGCGGAGGAAGTCGCAGCCCACTGGCTGGCGTATTGCGTAATACCGACGAAAACGCATCGTCTCAAACCGTCGATAGCATTCTGAGTGCTCGTAGCCTTGGAAGTGCACTCTTCCTATAACGACTTGCGAGAACGTTCCTCCCAAGAATGCAAGTTCGTTAGCATTCTTGGTATTGAGAAACGGCCACAGTCTATGGTTGTCGCGCATGCTTTGCATCAGGTACGTCAAGCGTGGTCTAGATTTGTCGTGGCGACGCCACAACATTTCACAGAAGAAAAATAGCTCTCGGGGTGTAGGACCGTAAAATGTTCAATTTATTGACGAATAATTTAAATTAATTGAGCAAACTGTTTTCGACAATTAATCGGTAATTGGTTAATTGTTTACACCCCTAGTTTGTTCCTTCCTGCTGAAATAAGAGACTTGGGCCCGTATTCAGAAACGACACTCGCACTCACCCTCGACTCACCATGTAGTGAGTACGATTGAAATGTAACTGGAGTGTGAGAGAGAGATCGACCTACCTCTAACCGAGAGAGCGGTCCCACTCCTCGCCAGGTGATATTCCCAAATGCCACTCGAGCATAACTGACAGTAGTGGGCACTGGGTAAAACGGGCGGTGCGTCGCCTGCTGCAAAGGGACGCTCAATTCTCGCCCTTCAGTGCTGAATGACCTAAACTTGCCGCGGTTTACTTTTCTTGATTAGAAAGTTTCTCAGACCAATTGGTAAAACGACAATGAAATGTATTTTAATATTGTTGTTATACATTGCTTCACAAAATTGAGGCGTTTCTTTCGCACATAAATGACGACGTTAATATCTGCATGTCTTCATAAATTCTGTGGTCGAGTGGCTTTAGGCTTCTCGCTTGGAAAGGGATCAGAAAGCCCTAGATTTTGTATGTGCGTGCCTGAACTCTCCTTGGAAGTCAAAACCTCTCTCTGACCTTGACCTTTTCAGCCAAGAACAATAGTTTTAACACCAGTTGAACATGTGCTTCAGTAAAGCCAAATATCCACCAGTTAAAGTGCAGCTAGATTCTTATCCGAAGTGTATTTGAAACATGGCATATAGAATGTTGGTAGATGATATCTTGTTGGCATTATTTTGAATCTCTCATGCATTACTCTGGATTGATAAGAGTGTACACTTTCTTAATTGATTTAATTGTTTTTATTATAATCACAGACTCATCTGTGTATCTACTCATCTTGGATAACTGTATATTTCTACACCATCTTGCTTTTCCTGTGAAATGGCCTTGCTGCTGACTTGTTGCACTTGACTTTCAAATGCTTGATGCTTGGCCCTGGGAAAATGTGATTGGCCTTCAGGCAGGATGTCGCCCATATTTCTGGTTTCTGCAGCCTGCGTAGCTCGCCTGCATACTGTGTGTGCGTGCGTGCGTGTGCGCGTGCGTGCGTGCGTGTTTTATGAGCGTTTTGCTCAGTTGAAAGTGTATTGAATGGCTCATTTTTCCCCCTGTGCTGCATGCTGTGACTCCACGGAGATGCGCTGCATGGGGGCCTGATTAGTTTTTTGGGTGCAGCCTGATGAAATCTCGTAATAGACCTCTTATCTGATCATGTGACTGCACACAGGCATGTACGCGCTCCAGCTGGTTGCAGAGAGACTCGGGAGAACTTTATAAAGCAGACCTTATCTAGGTTTTGATTATGTGGTGTTGTGCAGTGGGGTGCCATAGCCAAAAACGAGTCAAATTAAGTCAGTGTTTGTATACAGATAATTGGTTGATTGCTTTCCAGGAGTCCTGTCGTGTTTCTTCTTCAGGCATAAACTGATTAACTGATCAGAATTACCTGCTGGCTGAAGAACTGTGCTCTTAAGAGCATCCAAGTGGTTGGAACAAAATTCTGGCTGGGGGATTTACTTTCTCAATGTGGATTTTTCCACATCGGCCCAGCCTCGCAAGTCAGAGTCTGCTTTTAGGCTTTATGAGTAAATAAGAAGCCTATAGAGAAATGATTCCCGAGTGTTCAAGAAATCAGTTTTCTAGGTGGTTTTCAGGCTGTTTCCAGGTGCTTTTTGGATAAGGGTTCAAATGGATACAATTGATCCCGATATGTCAAACTTCATTACAGGAGAGTTTCTGTATCTGCTAGTATTTGTGGTCTCTTTTTCAATCAGCAACCTTGAGAACAAGGTGTGTGGACTCATATAAATCTGTGAATTTAAAGAATCATTGCAAAAACTGTGAGGCACTGTGGCCATCCATAAACTAGAGTTTGACACTTCTGCAGTGAGTGAAAAAGAATTTTGCTGATTCTAAGTTCTAAGTTAATTTTCCCTTTGCATGAGTAATGTCACATTTGCGGAAAACCCCATTTCCAAAGATTTAGAATGAGCTGTGCTAATAAAAAAAAAAGAAAACTGTGATTTTTGAATCATCTTTTACCTGTATTAAATCAAAAGTAGTGCAAACAGGAGATACGTTATATTTTTCCTTTTCTATTTAAATATTTGTTTGGAAATAAGCACTCATTATAAATGCCTCCATCATGTTCACGAAAGGTTTGGGCAGGTGTGTTTACCACTGTTGCCTTGCCTAATCATTTGTGAACTGAGGACACTAATCATTTCAGTTTTGACGGATATTTTTCCCATTCTTCTTTGATGTACATGTTCAGCTGCTCAGACATCCGAGGTCTTAATTGTCCTGTTTTGTGCTTTTGAGAGCAACATATTTCAACCTGAGAAAGGTCTAGACTCCAGATAGGCCAGTCTTGCAGCTGCACTCGCTGATTAGTACACCACCCAAGCAGGGGCGTTCCTGAAAAGCGGTCATCTCGAAGACTGCATATATTGCTCCAGATTGAATATGTCCCTCTGCATATCAATGATATCAACACAGATGTTCATGTGTATGTTAACACGTACACATCCCCATACTGTGATGGATGATGTCTTTGAATCTAGCATCAATAGCAACCGGGATGATTTTTTTTTTCTACTTTGGCATGGAGAGCAATATGTCCATTATTACCGTTAACAATATGAAAGGTTGATTTGTCTGACAACAGCATGTTTACATTGTGCATCAGTTCAATTTCAATGAGCTCAAGCCCAGAGAAAACTGCAGGGTTTCTTTACATTTTTGAGGCTTGGCCTCCTCTGTGTATAGCACACTGCTCACTTGCATTTTTGGGTGCAATGATAGATATTGTTCATTGGCAAAAGTTCTCCAAAGTCCAGCTAGCCCATATGGTTATATCTGTCATTAAAGCATGTTAGCCCTCTTCACATTACCCCATCTGAAGGGCTTATGGTCAGGGGCAGATTTTCAACCTCATCCTTAATGCAGATTTCCTAAATACTATAATAGTAGTAGTAATAATAATAATAATGGAAGCTGTAGAGGGTTTTTTTTATTATTTGTTATGATGCGAAATCCCTGAGTTTGGTGTACAGTTTTGGCTGTAACATGAAGCCTCCACAACTATAGCATAACCTGAGAACTGACCCAGTTGAGCCAAAAGTAATGTTTAAAATTAGTGGCAGGCATTTATTTTCAGGAAGTTTGAGCTAGCTATACTATAGGTCTTAAATTAAGCTAAGTGTATTTGAAGCATTTTTGAGTCTCACCAAGGAGCAAGTGAGGTGATGGCGTTGCAGACAAGTGCCAAGTCATTGTCCTCAGATTCTTGGAGGACAAAGGTGGTCTATTCTAGTCAAGGATGGTCTCTGATCGTCAAATGTGGTCAAGCGAGGTCTGAGGCACAAGTTGGTCTCTAAGAGTGCATAAAAGGTGGACGTGATGGAATGGCAGGCTCTAATGGACAAAGGCAGGCTGTGGTTGACCACAATGGCAGTCAGTGGAGTCTGAGACGGTCTGAAGTAAAAGATGCTGGTTGAGTATTTATATTATTGCTTCTGATCCATAATGCTGCTCGCTGTTCACCCCGACTGCTTCCTAAACAGACATTGCTCAAACGGTTGTCTTGTTGATGGCGTGCAATTCTGGGACATTTCCAGCTGGGAATTTGTAAATATGGCTGTGATTTCTCCTGCACCTGTGCAGGAGACGCAAAACAAGCTCCGCAGTACACACTTCAGAAGAATGCAGAATACGACGGTTTTTATGTATTATAATTGTCTATTCAAATCGCGCCATTTCTCACAATGAGGCAAGCCTCAAGCATTTGTTTCTTGTAAATAACGGGGCCTTTTATGGGTATGCCTTCTATATCAAAGCTTGATGGCTTTACCCTTTCAACGTCACTCCTCCCATGTTTTAGCATTCCAATACCCAGCAGTCTTCTATTGCCCCGTCCCAACTTTTTTGGAACTTTTTTCAGACATCAAGTTCAGAATGAGTGCATATTTTCAAAAATTCAATGAGGCCAATAATGTTAAATTAGAATTATTGTGTCTTGCACTTTTTTCAATTTAATTCAGGTCGAAGGTGATTTACAAATCGCGTCTTTCTTTTTTTGCTTGCAATTTTCATACCATCCCAACTTTATCGGAAAGGGGGTTGCAGATAAATCCAAAGTTAAAGTTTTAGCCCTTTACTTTTGAATTGCAGACTTGGATGAGTAGTGTGTGTGATGGAAATGATTGCTCCACTGTCTGGCTTTCGCCTCACTGGCGCTCCTCGGTGGGATTATGTTGCAGGCGGCGCTTCTCAGTTCTACAGCATGAACCGGACGGGATCTCGGCACAACAATCCCTCGGTGGGGGGATCCCTGCCTTACCGCCGGCCCTCATCGGGGACAGGCCAGTCAAACCTCCCTCAAAATCAGGTCAACGGAGGACCTCACTACAGCCAAAGTCAAGGTTAGTGTGGAGTGTATCTCTCCAGGCCCTCGGGCATGATGTGTGAGATGCATCATTTGGAGACCCACTGATTCTTGGAGGAAGTGGCTTTGAAATAAAAATGGATGTTTTTTATGAACGATGTGCGCATAATTGAATGGAATTTTTGTTTTATGTTTTTATTAATCAATGAGTTTCATTTTCCTTTTGCAAAAGAGGACATTGTGCTGAACAGTCCTGCTTTTCATCTCAAACCTTGACAAAAGAATTAATGAGTGGCCGTTGCTGACGGCATAATGGGCTGTAGCTGATGTCATAATGGGTTTTTGATAATGTCATAATGGGCTGTTGCTGACATTATGAAGAGCTGTGACCGATATTAAAAAGCGCGGCCCCATCACCCGAGACGAATGTCTCTCGCACGGCGCTGTATGGAATAAAATCCATTCCCCATCAATCAGTTGGTAATCCTGCTTGCAATTTACTAGCAAGAAGTGTCTTATAAATTTTACCTGATGCCGTTCTCCCTACATCACGATGCAATCACTACCCGCACACAGGGTGTTTAATGACTAACTGCTGTCACCTGGTGAATGCTGTTTGGTGCGGAGCTCACATTTGTCTGCACACCTAACTCAAATTAACTTGCTTCTCTCTCCTGTCCTGTGTCTCTGGCCCTTTTTGACTTCCTGTCCTCCTCTTATCCAATTCTTCTCTCCTTCTGGCCTCCCCCGCCTCCCTCACCCTGTGTCTCCCATCTTTCATCCGTCCCTCTTTGCGGCCGCTCGCGGGTGTGTGTGCAGCCCCTCCGCCCCCCTCCATTCTGCAGATCACCCCCCAGCTCCCGCTCATGGGCTTCGTGGCTCGGGTTCAGGAGAGCAGTAAGTGGCTGCGAGTTTCCACCACACTTTTCCCCCACATCACAGGACTCACGGCGCCCCCTGCTGTCTGTCACCAGTGCACTACACAGGTCTTCCCAGCAAATAATTTATCCCTCCTTACGACTGGCCCTTATGCCTAAACTCTTGTGTATATGACAACTTCTTTCCAAAATAAAAAATATCTACTCACCAAAAGTCAATTTTTACTCATCAAAAATTGGTTTGTTCATTTGTGATTTGTGAAATAACAATAAAGAATGATGTAAATTGTATTGTTCATCTTTAAGTAAATTATGCAGAACTAGAGTGCCATAGATGCAAAGTGAAAAACATTTTTGCATATCAAAAATATCATGACCATCTCCCCTCCTCCTTCCCAGCACTGCACCTGTGTAACTCACAACAGAGCTTAGCAGGAGGGAAGAAAGGACGAATGTCGTACTCGTGAGCGGTTGTGGGTGGAAGTGGGTCTTTTTTTTGTTATACCCCCGCTACGATGTAGTCGGGGGTATATAGCGCTCCGCGCGTCCGTCCGTCTCTCTGTGTGTCTGTGCGTCCGGATTCGTTCAAACATAAAGCGGGGGTATGTGAGCTCTGCTCGCTTCTACACGTTTGTCAAGTGTGACTCTCTTTTTGTGAGAGTCTTGCAAGAGTCTGAATGCTTCACAAATTCCCTCAGATTTTTCCTGGTGTGTCCACATGACCAATTCATGCCTTGAATTTTTGGGCTTTTTTTATTATTAGCATTTTCAGATGCAAGTTACCTCTAAACTACCTCTAAACACTAAGTGCGACAAATATGGGGAAAAAAAAAAGAGAAATCCTGAAGGGGGCAAATACTTTTTCGCGGCACTGTAAGTCAGTTGCCACATTCGCGAGTGACAACACACCCCCTTCTTAAATTGGCAATTACTCCACTAAAAATTGGTGTTGGGAATTTAAGATTAGGGATTTTTCTATCTGAAATTATGGCAAACACCTATGATTTTTTTTTCGAATTTTTCTGAGAAGGTCCAGTGCGGACCCTGGTCCACTTGGCACGGAATGACCCCTGTACATTCTTTTTTATCTTTAATTTGTTGAAACCGTCATCAAGGAAAAAATTTGAAGTTTCAATTCATAAAGTGCATTGGTTCTTGTAAATATATGCAAGTTTTGAATTTGATACCAGCAGTATGTCCCAAAACAACTGGGACAGAAGAAGTTATTCTTTTACACGGGTATAAAATGAGCTGAAAATGAAGCCGATGCACAGCTTGAGAATCTGACTAAAGTTAAAAGTGTTGGAGATTTTGTTCGTATTTACCCTTGTAAATCTCCATTCCAGTCTCAGATGCGCCTCCTCCACCACCCCCTACCGAAGAGCCGGTGTTTGAGGAGTCCTCTCCGCCGCCCCCTCCTGTTCAGGAGGACTATGAGGAAGAAGAGTCGGCCGTAGTGGAGTACAGCGACCCCTACGCTGAAGAAGATCCACCATGGGCGCCGCGTAGCTACATGGAGAAAGGTTCCTATTTGTCTCTCCCTCCATCATCCCTTTGTTATCTCTTTCTCCCCCTCTCTCTCCCACCCTTTCCTTCCCTGTCTCCTTCCTGCCCTTTTCCTTCTGTCTCTCCCTTACCCCTTCTCTCTCCCTCACTTCCCCCTCCCTCTGTCCCTCCCACTCCTTCATTCTGTATTTGTTACTATCTATCACTCCCTCTCTCCCCAGTGGTATCTGAGAAAATTGATACTGTATGTGAATGTACTATGTGTAACCAGAGTTCTGTAGCTTTTGCAATGACTCTTGGTTTGCAGTTATTGTAAATGGATTTAGATGGCAGCACCTAGGAAATGCATCTGGCAAAATGTCATGCATTTCTGTTGTGAAAGTGTTGAGGACTTAGTTTGCTGTGCATACTGTGCATTATGTGGATTAAGCTAGAAGTTTAATGCCAATGCTTTTTCCCCTGGATATCATATAAATGACCAAAAAAAGACAGCCATGCAAATATTTCAGATTAAAGTTAATAGTTGTTGCTAATACCAGCTCTCAGCTGTCTAGTTGACGTAGCACTGTTCATGAATGAGTTGAGAGATGCATTTATATAGTCAAATTTCATCTGGTCAAAGTATGTAGCCATTTAAATGACCACCTTTGTGCACTTTTTGTTGGTCACTTATGATTTTTTTCTTTTTGTTTATTTCCGCCAAAAAAATGTTGTGCACCACTTTGGGTGTCCGCATACACGTTAGCTAGCACTCCTGTTGGGTTTGCGGAAAAAATATTATGGAGCGCACAATGTCTGCTGAAAAAATTTCTATGTAGGAATCGAGGTGTCTGCCGAAAAAATACTATATAGCACCCAAGGTGTATCTGCTGGAAAAAATGATAAATAGCACTTGAGGTGGGTCTGCCAAGATGGTAACTATGGTAACTCCGGGGTGTTGATCCCGACTGCCTCCTCTCTCCTGCAGTGGTGGCGATCTACGACTACACCCGCGACAAAGAGGACGAGCTGTCCTTCCAGGAGGGCGCCATCATCTACGTCATCAAGAAGAACGACGACGGCTGGTACGAGGGTGTGATGTGCGGCACTACCGGCCTGTTTCCCGGCAACTATGTGGAATCCATCATGCACTATGCCGACTGAGGCCCAGGGGCACTGTCGCCCCTACACTCCTGCTTTACAGGCGGGCCAAGGGTGTTCGGTCTTATCCGAAAAGGGCAAGTGTGTGTACAGGTTGTTGTTGTGTTAGCCCAGTGCTAAGTAAACCTGATTCAGCTGATAAACTAATGATGGTCTTCAGTCAAGTGCAGGGCACGAGTGAAAGTCTGCACCCTCACTGGCTCTTTGCAGATAAGACCGGATGCCGCTGGTACAGATACACGCGCATCGTGTGCACACATGACCCGCATACAAGTTGGTGTGTATCTGTTGGCGTCTGTATCGGGTGGGAAAGACTGGGCAAAGGTCCAAGACTGCAATAAGAACAATCCCCTCTGAGTTCTGCGGAGAGTGGGATTATTACTATTCAAATGAATGCAGAATTCCAGCAAAAAATTTACATTTGATGACCACAAGTACAGTACTACATTGAAGGGTACCATTGTAATAAAAGAAAGCAACCACTTTATCAGTTTTTTTTTTTTCTCCATAATTTTTTTTATTACTTATGTGTTCAAATGAGAGATGAAGATGGCAGTTTAATGAGCTGAAGGAAAGTTCAAGCTGGCGATTTGTTCTCCTGATTTTGAGGCCTTTGTCTGAGCTGAAGCAACACCTCCTTCCAAACCAAAGCTGACTGTGATCTGTGGAGAGGTGCATTATGGGACTGTACCAATACAGCAGGTGTTTTCAGTGGCCTCCCAGAACTCCTGCTCTCTCACTGGGGACAGTGAAGATGCGCAGGTGTTTTCGAGGCCTCTTGAAATGGAAGATGAGATTAACAGACATGCGTAGTCGATTCATCACTTAGTGTTTGGCTTCAAAAAAAAAAAAAAAAAAAATGGTTTCAGCAGGGTCTGTTTCAATGATGGAGACTGGTCTGTCAGGAAAGTAAACACTCATACACAAATGTGTGCATTCTGGCTTTCATTTGAGCAGCAGCGAGTGAATCGTTTTTGCTCATTATGCTCTCTTGTCT
Source organism: Gymnothorax reevesii (assembly GCA_029721435.1). NCBI lineage: Eukaryota > Metazoa > Chordata > Actinopteri > Anguilliformes > Muraenidae > Gymnothorax > Gymnothorax reevesii. Next base: position 24,937,064 of record CM056587.1, on the reverse strand, counting down.
CGGTTAATGAAACTCTGTAAAGACGCACTCATTCACACACTTGCGTATATGCAAACCATACACTGTATAAAAAGATGTACGAAGCGCCCAGGTCTGAAAACTGTGGCCAAAGCGAAAATCTCTAAAATTTGCGTTGGCCAGTATATGGCACCATTGGTGGTTGCAGAAAGAAGTTCAATGCTGTAGAAGTCTACACGAAAATGACCCTACTTTCTCCACCTGACTTATTGTTTCAATAATGATTTTCCACATTATTTTATGGTATCTATCGCAAGTTTCAAGAATATCGAAATATTAAAATAGATTGATGTTCATTTTTGTTAATTATGGTCCCAAATAGACTAGAATAAAGGATATGGCCAGAATGTGCTTTAGGGGCGTGGCTATCCTCTGATCCACTTCATGCTCCTCCGTGGACCTTCAAGTCACGCTCTCATCCAACAGGAATTGCATCCGGTATCAAAATGACAAAATGGCGCTTTTCAAATTGCCAAAATTGAGGCCTCTTGAATGGTATGCTGAAACCAATGGGTGACGTCTCGGTTGCTACGTCCATCTTTTCATACACTCTATGATGCAAGCATACAGTCATGCGTGCACACACAAACACTTCACATGAGATCTTGTAGATAAATGAAAGAGTGTTTTTTTTTTTTCCATTTAGATTTTTAAAGTGTTTTATTTTTTTGTCAGTATTTTCTGTTACATTTTTGTGGTTGCCAGCTGTAGTGTTGTGGCTCAAAACAAGCGCCCATTTGATTGAGATGTTGTATGTGGTATTACACAAGACTGCATGCCCTAATAAAGCTCTTAAATTATTCATGTCATGCCATCCCAGCTCCTGGCTTTATTTGGCTTCATCAGCTTTTGTGTTTGGCAGTCGTGGCTAGTAATGGTATTAATGCAACTCTGGAATCTAGAAGCGTCAGAGGACAGTCCTGTGCCATACTGTAATGTTTTAATGTCCTTGTGATGCTTTTTAATACAACCTTCTGTTTGACTGAAGAGATCTGCCTGAACTTGATTAAAGGGGTTCCTTCCTCATTACTTTGTCTGCAAAAGGAATAAGCTGTTGTTCGTAATGCTAATTTTTTGGATTTTGAAAATATGATGATCGATATGGGGACATGTACAAGATTCATCGGAAAGTTCCTGAATGATTTGTTATTCTTGGATTTCAGTTGTCGTTGAACAGAAACTTAAGATTATTTCAAAAGCCTGAAATGAAAACTTCATATAATGGGATCCCAGACTGGGCTGTTGGAATGGTGGGTCTTGGTAATAATTTGTGTGCAGGGAATGACTATTTCATGTGGATATACCCTTATAATCCAGTGGAATCTATCAAGTGTTGGTCACTCTATGGCAGTTTCTTGAACTATGGTTCGGGATAGGGGAGCCTGGGGTCTGATAAGCCAAGGTGACCAATGAACCATATCTCTATTTGACCTATTTTAAGCAGCTGTGGTATCTGTTGATTACAAATATGTGATTTGGCTGATTGGTCCCCATGACTCATCGGACCCCAGTTTCCACTGCTCAGTGGGTGGTATGACCCCATGAGATGGGATCCTAGAATCCATCTGTAGTCTCTGGAGTTAGGATGGGTCAGTGAATGTTGTGTGAGTTAGGGTCCCAATGCGCTACCAAAGTCATGACCTCACTTCAAGGTCAACTTGCCGCAGCCATGGCAACTGGTTCTCACCGAACGAACCAAACAACTTGCTCAGTGTTTATCGCCATAGCCCTTGTGTCTGTGTATGGAATTATGCTTTATTTTCTGTGGTTAAACTATGCTCATTTAAAAAAAAGAAACCAGAAAGCAATTTCTCACTATATTTTTCATGGTCAAATATTAGGTATTTTGTGCCGTGTGTTAAGTGTACGAATGAATGTGTTGCTATGCTGTGAGCGTGAACCATTGTCAAGGAAGTGAGTGTTGACCCAAGCGAAAGTGATGTTGCAATTTTTTCAGCGTATATTGATGGTAATTCAGGTTTTAATATTAAAATTGATTCTAATTTTGGAGTCCATATTGGAGATTAATATGTTGGTCCCAGTATTGAAGGTATTTACAATCTGGGTCCCAATTTTGATGATTGGTAATCCTCCCTACGAAGTGCGACGGGGGATATTGGATTGGGGTCCGTCCATCTCGCCTCAATGGGAACAAGATGTCTCTTAAAGAATTATTCCTAGATTCTTGAACTTTTGTATGCTTAATAGGCCACTCATGATCATAATCTATGTCGAGTTCAAAAGTGAATGTTGAGGCCTTTTTTTTTTTTTAAGTTATGGCCCTTGATTGTGGTGGGGGATTGTGATGACACACTCGTCTGAAGATTTGCCTTCTAGTATTGGAGATGAATATGATTTGCGTCCCAGGATTGGGGGTTTTTACGATCTGGGTCCCTGGATGGGAGATTGATTTGGGTCCCAAAAGTGAAGATGTTAATAATTTAGGTTCTAAATTTCAGAAGTTTAAGAGCATAGGCTGTATGGTAATCTGTCTCAAAAAATGCACCACTGTCTTGCTTTGGGAGGTGTCTGTATTTTGTCCACATGAAATTCCATGCTCTTCATACTGGGATGAGTTTATTTTCAATGCGAAAAAAAAAAAAACATTCTGTCTCATGAGATCATTATGCTCAAAGAGTTAAGTATGTACATGCTGTGTGGGATTTATGAGTTGTGCTGTGTGATTGGGGGTGGGGGGAGGGGTGGAGTTTGTGTTTCTAACCTTGTTCCCTGTGCTCGTGACTTGTGCATGTCCTTCCTTTGAGCTCTGAAAATTCCAGGACTCCTGCGAACACCTGTAAACTACGACCTGTGACCGTTTCAGTCAGTGGTCAGGAAGGAAACTGAACTGACGCTTGGAGATGAGTACAATAAAACAAGACTATTGGGAATCAACACGTTTTATTGTTTTTTTCTTAATGTTTATCCATGCAAATTAGTTGATGTGCAATGTGAAATGCTCTTACATCACAGCAGGGCTATTCAATCTTGAGGGCCACTGTGGGTACAGGCTTTCATTCCAGCCAAGCAGCTACACACCTGATTCTACTGATTAACCCCAGGAGTCTTTGCTAATGAGCTTGATTAGTAGAATCGGGTGTGTAGCTGCTTGGCTGGAATGAAAGCCAGCACCCGCAGTGGCCCTTTCTGGACAAGGTTGAATTGCCTTGCTTTAAAGAATCGCTTGACTTCAGGGTGATTGACACCGTCGGACACATTAGATGAGAGCAGTCTCAAGATGGCAGAACTGATGAGGTCACGTTGTCAAATGGCCGTAGTTCAGCTGTCATACTTAAAACCATGTCCACATGTAGGCCTACTCAGTAGATACGCGCGGATCGGCTCTCAGGTCAGCAGAATCCGCATAAGCTTAAATCGTCCACCCGCCACCCACCCGAAATTATTTTCTCAGATTTGTAGACCCGCCCGAATGGACATCTCACTCCACCCCCAGGCTACTGCCCTAAAAATATATTTGGTATTTTATTAACGTGTTAGTGTTTTCAAGAAAAGATTAACAATGCTGTCAGTCTTCACAACAAAGGAGATGTTTCAGCTCTGATCATTGCGGTTTTTTTTTTCTTTCCCCTCGACGTTGCAAAATTGGCAATAGCCTTCTCAATTCAGTCAGGGAGACGCCGAATGTTTATCATACGCCGTAGTTCGACATGCTTGGCATACTCATCTAATAGAAAGTCTTACAATTCTGGTGCAATTTGTCGGCAAATGATCAAACAATTAAATTGAATTTATTAGTCTAAAGTAAGTACTTGACAAATAGGCGTCTTTGCCTGTCTGCTGCAAATCACTGCAGAGTGATCATTGCTGTTGTAGGGGAGAGCTGGTACGAAAGTTACAGCTTTCACATGGACGTCCTTTTTAGAGATATCGTAACAGACCGAAAAAAATTCGGAGCGATAAACTACATTCCTGTGTGCTCTGTCAATATCAGGTGCGTAAACATCACCAAATAAACTGAGTAAAAAAAAAAAAAGAAACTTCACACTCATACATTTGTAAAAAGAGTTTTTATTATCACTAGGGGTAAATGCGCCGTCAAAGACATCATGACACACATCAACTCCGACGTGCACAGGTATGTAGCACTTGCGAGCGTACTTAGAGCTAAAACCATGTTTACGCGTATTCCTCGTCACGCGACCATATGAGAGATGTTTAACTGAGCTCACGTTAGAGTGACATCTCGGAAAAGCACGTTTTTACAGTTAATTATTCGTTGATTTTCAATGGCATGGCTGTCAGACATTCAGCGTGAACGTGCCATTGGCATGCTGAATACAGAAACGTCCGTCACTGACGTTGCAAGGGTTATGGGATGCAGTCGACGGAGTATCCATGATCTTCGGACACGTCTCTAACAAACTGGCACCACAGCTGACGACCTCGTTCTGGTAGCCCACATGTGACGTCAAAAGCAGAAGACCGACAAATTGTCTTACGTCATTTGCATAATCGATTTGTCCCTGCAACGTCCACTAGGAGTGAATTTTTTAGATGTCGTGTGACTGCCCAAACCATACGTAATCGCCTGCGCACTGCTCTTATTCAAGTTGTAACTAACCATTTTTACTCTTGGATATTTCTGTAGCATTTCCGGTAGAACTGGCTATATTATGGACATCATTTTTGTGATACACTAACTTTAATGAGTACAGAATGAAATAAAATCATTATTTAAAACCTTATTTCTTGTATGTTCAACTTATTGGCCTCCAAACAAGTGTGAAGTTTTATTTTGGCCGAGTATATTATATATCTCTATGAGCAGAACATTTCCCAGAATATCACGCTCTTTCCATGAGCTTATCTTTTTCTCCGGTGTATCCTGATGACATCACTTCCCAGATAAGTGGTGCGCACATACCCACCTGTTGGATAGGTGACGACCTTCAACTGATCCAAGGTCCAGTTCTGAAGCCCAGGGGCCCATTGGTGCGCTTTTGGAGGTGGAGCCCGGTTAGGGTAGACACTTAGAGTGGTCTGCAAGATAAAAAGTGCAATACACAGCAGGATATGATGCAGTGTGTGTTGTGCCACATTCTGTAAATATTACTGAGATTCTCAGCAACTTGTGCCACAGTCACCATTTTGTCTGTTTGGACCTGATTGTTACCCCTCATAGCCCCTGTGCATCGATAAGCCTTGGGCGCCCCAAACCTTGTTGCCGGTTCGTGTTTTGTCCCTCCTTTGTCCACTGTCTGTAGGTACTAACATCTGCTGACAAGGAGCACCCTACAAGTCTTTCCACTTCAGAGATGCTGTAGCCCACTCATCAGGCCATAACGATTTGGCCATTGTCAAAGTGGACTGCTCGCTTGCAGTGTATAATCTATCTGCAGACCATGACGTGCTGTTGTTCTGATTATTTGTTGCATCTGAGTAGTTTTAATGTTTTGGCTCATCGGTGTGCGAATGAAGTTGTAACTTGAGCCGGTTATGTGTGAGTGTGGGGGGAGTGGGGTCTCAATGTGAGATTATGGGGAGCGACAGGATGAGTTTTGAGCACAGTAGTTGTTTTTACTTTTGTCCATTTTCCATATTTGCAAGAGTTCGGTTTTCACTCCACAAACTTATCTTGCTAATCTTGTTGGTGTCACCCTCCCCACCCCTGTCAGCTGATGGAATATGAATTGAACATACAGGAGACGGAGCTTTAGCCCATTCAGATTAAAAAGCTTTTGTTCCAGTCCCCAGAGCCTCAGCGCCCACCCTTCCCCAGTACCAGTGGCCCAACAATACAAAGGAGGCAATTGTGCCCAACTCTCCTTGGCAAATGGCTCACACTGATCTCTGTGGAGTTCAGCTCTTTCAAAGCCCCGAGAAGTTTGCCTTGCCCCCCTCGTCTTGCAGGACATGCTGTTTTTGTGTGCAGATCTCTATTTTGAAGGGCAAAGACTAAAATGAACTTCTCATGCCACCATTAAGCCACAAGGAATTTTACACTGAGATCTTAATTACAAAGCAGAGCAACCTCATTCCAGTTGAGCAGAAAAAATAAGGTCCATGTCATTGTACGTTCATTTTTAACTACAGTTCTTGTGCCCCTTGTGGTCCTAATGAGATATTTAATGAGTCCTGAAGAGTGTAATGTTCTGTGACGAGTTCCCCTGTAGGATTTGGTCTTACTCAAGATGACATCATGTCCTCAATACAAACTGAAGCTGAGTCATTTTCTAGCAGACCCTTCTCCAGTGCAGAAGGTATGGTATTCTAAGGTCTCTCTTCCATATTAGTGTTATTTTACTCCCAGGAGCAATGCACTACCACCCTGCTAAAGGTTCAATGTAATTACAACTCCAATTCCAAAATAGTTGGGACAAAGTGTAAATTGTGAATAAAATCAAAATGCAATGACTTTCAGATCACATGAGCCAATATGTTATTTACAATAGAACATAGATTACATTTCAAATGTTGAAACCGAGACATTTCACATTTTTATCCACAAAATGAGTTTATTTCAAATTTTCTGGGTGCAACCAGTCTCAGAAAAGTTGGGACACAGGCAAAAAAAGGCTGAAAAAGCAATTAAGAGAATCAGCTGAAAGAACATTCAGCAAATAATTAAGTTAACTGGAATCAGGTGTGTAACATGATTGGCTGTAAATGGGATGTCTTAGAGAGGCTGAGTCTCTCAGAAGTAAAGATGGCCAGAGGCTCTCCAACCTGTGAAGGCTTGCATAAAACAATTGTGGAATACTTTAAAAACAATGTTCCTCAACATCAAATTGCAAAGGCTTTGAAGGTTTCATCATTGACAGTGCATAACATCATGAAAAGATTCAGAGAAAAATCTCTGTGCGTAAAGGACAAGGCCGAAGACGCCACTGCATCACTCACCAGCATGATTCTGTCATTGACATTACTAAATGGGCCCAGGAATACTTCAAGAAACCAATGTCTGTAAACACTGCCCGCCATGCTATCCACAGATGCCACCTAAAACTCTATCATGCAAAAAGGAAGCCATTGTGGAGCATGATCCAGAAGCACTGCCGTGTTCTGTGGGCCAAGGCTCATTTGAAATGGACTGTAGCAAAGAGGCGAAGTATCCTGTGGTCAGCAGAGTCCAAATTTCACATTATTGTTGGAAATCATGGCTGTTGTGTCCGCCGAGCTACAGAGAAGAAAGAACACCCCTCCTTTTATCAGCGTTCAGTTCGAAAGCCAGCATCTCTGATGGTATGGGGATGCATTAGTGCATATGGTGTGGGACACTTGCATCTTTTATAAAGCACCATGAATGCTGAAAGGTATATAACCCAGATAGCAAGCTCCTCTGCTCCAGAACTGCCCCGGATCAGCTGGAGTCGGCACAGAGCCAGGGCAGATCTGGAGCGAAGGTGCTTGCTATCTGGGAAAGGTTTTATAGCAACATATGCTCCCCTCCAGACGACATCTATTCCAGGGAAGGCCTTGTGTATTTCTGCAGGACAATGCAAAACCACCTCCTGCAGCTATTACAACAGCATGGCTTCGTAGTATAAGAGTCCGTGTGCTGAACTGGCCTGCCTGCAGTCCTGATCTTTTGCTGATTGAGAACATTTGGCGCAAAATTAAACAAAAAGTCCGTCAATGGAGACCCAAAACTCTCCAGCAGCTGGAAGCCTGTATTAAACAAGAGTGGGATAAAATTCCAATGTCTGAACTCAAGAAACTTATCTCCTCAATGCCAGATGCCTCCACTCTGTATTAAAATGAAGAGGGGATGCTACACCATGGGAAACAGGCCCCTGTCCCAACTTTTTTGAGACCTGTAGCAGCCATCAAATTTGAAATGAGCTCATTTTGTGGATAGGATTGTAAAATTTCTCAGTTTCAGCATTTGCTACGTTATCTCTGTTCTATTGTGAATAAAATACTGGCTGGTGTGATTTGAAAGTCATTGCGTTTTGATTTTATTCACAATTTACACTTTGTCCCAACTATTTCGGATTGGGGTTGCAGTTTAAGCTGTTTTTGATGCTTCCCATCAGTCGAAGCCGGTGTTTTGCTGGACAAAGCTGAATAAAATGGAAGTAAAAGCTTGCAGACCAGCTGAATGCACACTGATCAACCACAACATTAAACCCAAGGGATGGCAAGGGATGGGATATATTAGACAGCAAGTGAATACTCAGTTGATATGTTGGATGTAGAAAAAAAGATGGCCAAGTGCAAGGATTTGAGCAACTTTGATTAGGGCCTAATTGTGATCACAAGACAACTGGGTTAGAATATCTCCAAAATGGCAGGTCTTGTGGTAAGCAGTGGTTAGTACTATCAAAATTAGTCCGAGGAAGGGTAACCAGAGAACTGGCCATTGGGTTCATAGGTCCCGAAGTTTTGTTGAGGCGTGAAGGGAACGAATGCTGGCATGTCTGGTCCGATCGCACAGAGCTAATGTGGGATAAATTCACAAAAAATTTGACGCTAGTTAAAATAGAAAGGCTTGAGAATACACAGTGCATCAAAGTTTACTGTGTATGGGGCTGCATAGCCGTATATCAGTCCTAGTGCCCAAGCTAATGCCTGTTCGCCACCAAGAATGCCAACAATGGGCATGTTAGCTTTATCGCTGTGGGCAGGGTTTGACTGGGAAACCTTGTGTCCTGCCATTCATGTTGATGCTACTTTGACATTTACCACCAACCTAAATATTGTCGCAGATCAAGTACTGCCCTTCATGGCAGATGGCCTCTTTCAGCAGGATGATGCACCCTACCACACTTCAATAATTGTTCAGAAATGGCTTAAGGAACATGACAAACAGTTCAAAGTGTTGACTTGACATCCACATTCCCCAGATCTCAATCCAGTGTACCATCTGTAGGATGCACAGGAGAAACATGGCATGGAGGCCCCACCTCACAACTCACCAAAGTTAAAGGACCTGCAACTAACATTTTGGTGCCAGACACCACCAGACATCTTCTGACGTCTTGTGGAGTCCAGAACTCAATGGGTCACAACTATTTTTGCAGCAAGAAGGGGTCCTACACAATATTACTCTGGTGGTTTTAATGCTGTAGCTCCTCGGTGTGTTGGAAGGTCAGCTGAGGAAAAGACGGCTGGCAAGCTGTAACTGGTGAAGACTCATCCAAAACTTACTTTACCAAATTATGTTGGTTTTTGCAAGGATTTTCAAGTGCACATGAAGATAGCTGACTCTTTCATGCATTCTTTTAGGCCTGGCAAGTCTTAAGTGCCAGCACCAATAGTCTTCACTAAGTGGAACATATTAAGGCAAAGCTAAATTGATGGCCAATAATACAAAATGTGTACCTTTGCAACTCAGACTTTATGGATGTGTTTTGTGTCTTAGTTCTGGGAACTTTTTGAGCTCACCGTAACAATGACAGCTGTTAAGATAATGGCAATATAGATCTTCTACCAATAGAAATGGCATCGTGGGTTTATTGGACTGATAGCATTAGACATATTGGTTATTTGGGCTGACAGTAGCATTTCCCAAAAGCACAGATGCAAACTTACGTAGTTGGAACCACTTTCTGTGAATGGACGAACTAAGTAAGTAGCTAACATAGGGCGCTTTCACACCAGAGCTGTTTGGTCTGCTTTAAACGGACCACAGTTTGTTTCCTCGGATAGTCCACTTCGTTTGGGCAGGTTTAAAAGCTCATCCTAACTCTGGTGCAGATCGAACAAGCAAACTCTGGTCCAGCTGAAAACGTGGGTCTCGGTTCACTTGCAAGTGAACCCTGGTGCGGTTCGCTGACAGTGGGACATGCAAACGAACAATCCAGCGAACCAAAGAGAGGTCCTGGCCAATCGATGAGCTGAGTTTTCTTCTCCCTCATGCTTTTTTTCTTCCTGGCAAGAGCGCATTTTGGGCAAGAGCTCATTTCGGGCAATACCGCCCGAAATGAAAAGCTGTTGTACTTACTTGGGGTCATTAGTCAGGAATGTTTGCAGTTGAGTAATACACCAGGCAGAGGTAATGAAATGCAACTGATCAAGACAACATAACAGTTTGTTAAAATCAAATAGTTGCAATGGTGGTAAGATCAAAAACCAGAATGCACAGTGGGCCTCCAGGACTGACGCTTAAAACCACTGTTTTAACATCTTCAAAAAAAAAAAAAAAAATTTAAATGGTGGGAGATCTACGGACAGGGAAATGGGAGTGGCTTGCAGGGATAGGTTCCTCTGGACCCACAGAATCAAGCACAGAAAATCTTGTTTCTGAGACCACTGGTTCAAAAGTTATGGTTCAAATTGTAAGGTCTTATAGTGCCACTCTGTGGTCAATTGATGTAAAAATTCCAATATGGCATTCCAGCATGTGGTTGATATGTGAGCTAAGCTTCGGCAAATTATCAAGTTGTTTACAAGTTGAGGACAAAAAAAAAAATGTTTACAGACGGACTGAGCGATGGCTACATTCCCTCTCATCATATGCTGAAGCAATTGTAAAAATTAATTCAATGCATTTCACGCAAGGCACTGGGACATCACAAAGTATAATTTCATAGTTACATCACGATTTCAGGATTAAATGCACGAGACATTTTATTTCTCGCAAGTCTTAATATATTCCAGAGATATTCTTCACTATGAAGAGCCCCATCGGCTTCCTAGAATACATACAGCATTTTTTCAGCTACATTTTGTTTTACATAACACTTAGATGACTGGTTTTAAAAAGAGTAATAATCTACTGATACAAAAACATTTTTCCTCACCATGACCACAGGTGTAAAATAGGAGACGGGTATGAGAAGAGATGCGTATGTGTTTTTGTCGGTATATGAACGCACATGGCCTATGAGTCTGTAAGGTGATGTCAGTATGCATACTGTATGATGTGTGTGGATGTGCATAGGACACTGTATGGGCGTAAGATGTGTTTATGCGTTGCAGTACATGGCCTTACTGTATGTGATTTGGTGAACACGTACTTGTGTGACTGTTCTTGTCAAAGTGTTTGTGATCCCGTATGCGTAAGCTTTGATGTGTTTATGACACTGTACATACAGTACTAATCAAACATTTGGACACCCTTTACTTCTTTCACAATGAAATACAAGAAATTGAACTTCTGTATAAAACTTCAAATGGCATGAGGTAAGAGGTAAATAGTCAGAAGTTTACAAAAAGTAATCCACTTCACACAGAATAGCGTCCAAAATTTTAGAATTTTGAAAAAATGCCATATTTGACAAAATGAACAGAAAAATAATTTCAATTTTACATCAAGTGAATTAGACTCAAGCTGATTTGAAACCAACTGGTCGGAAAGATAAATGAGAAGCAAACCGCAAGTGCAGCACATCTATGGGAACTTCTACAGCCGGCTGGTGTGAACTGTCCTAACCATGTGACTGCTCTTACCGGAAAAAATGAGTGTACTTAGAAAATAATATAACAGTGGTTTTATGGATTCAATATAATTTAATCTTTTTTTTTTGTTAATTTAATAATTTTTTTAATTTTGTTTCTGTGATTTCTTAGAAACTGTGGGTGTATGCAAACATTTGACTGGTACTGCGTGTGAGTTTGTAAGTGTGTGTCTGGTCCTGTATGAGTAGATCTGTCTGTAATTACTTTTGCATATTGATGTTAATGTGATCCTGTATGCTTGCACGTTTCCTGTGATGTACTGTATGTCAAAATGTTTGTACGATCCAGTCTGTGAATGTATGTGTGTGTGTGTGTGTGTGAACATGTTTCTGTGATGCCATGTGGCATTTCTGACGCCATTACAGCGCACAGACAGGCCAGTTGAGAATACTGTGTACCTCCAGTGTCACAGGAGTGTTTAAATAGTCTGATACATAGCACCTTGAAACAAAAGCCATGAAACTAAGTACAGAATATGAAATATTGTCAGTGCACTCTCCGCACGGACGTGTGCATGTGCGTATAACATGGCAATATGAGCAGCATGAAGTTCGGGCACGTCCAGCAAACAAAGGACATATTAGAGGTACGATATTTGTATATCATATTTTGTCGTAATGCTAAATCTCTTTTTAATTAAAAAGGCCATTTGAAATAAATACTTCAATTAACTGTCACTAATTAGAATCACGTCCTTAGTTTTTCAGTTGCTCACCAATGTTTTTGGTGCAAAAGGTACTCCTTTGCATCAAAATGGACATTCTGTATGTATGCTCAATCCAGAATAATCCAGGAAACTAGCCATACAGAGGAGGCAAAAAGCCTGCTTTTGAACCCTACACATAATCACATACTGAGCATTCTTGGTCCTGCCCATCAGCAAGTGCACTTAATGACCAACAGAGCATGCTCATTTCTGCCCATTTTTTGGTGCACACTTCCAACTGAGTGTGCTCGGTTTATTCCATCAGTTGACGTTTGCAATTACCAACTGAGCATACTCAGTTCTCCACATCAGTTTGTGCGCACAGTTACCTTCTGAGTATACTCAGTTCTGCACTTCAGGTCAGGCACACGAATACCTAATGAGCATGCTCAATGCTACCTATCAATCAAAGCACACAATCACCTACTGAGCTCGCTCAGCTCCACAGATCACTCAGTCACATAACCGCGTCACTTCTACACTACCCCCACTCTTCGGCTAAATCTTAATTTACAGTTTTAAAAAGGATAACATCTTAAATAATTCCATATAAAAAAAGAAATTAAACTCTCTACCTCACACAGCCCACAATACAGCTTCTTGTCCCCTGATACTTCCCAGCGCTCTAGTAGCTTCTCATGTTGCAGTACGTTTATACAGTAGTCCATGCAGTACGAGTACATTACAGCAAGAGTCATTCTCTTTTTTTTTGTTGATTGCTCATAATTGATACATTGCAGCACAAACTCACAGAAAAGCTGATAGGTGATTTGGTTTGTTTTTCTATAGTAGTAATAATACTGAAATATGCAGAATCATAATACTCGTGCATTCCTGTATGAGTTGCAATAAGTGGTAGGTTGCCTTGGTTTGTCATAGGCCCAATCCTAACCAGCAACCACTCAGAACATGAGATCACTTCCTCCACAAAGCTCAAGACATGAGGTTGCTTCCTTTCCAAAGCTCAAGACATGAGGTCACTTCCTCCCGAAAACGAAAAAAATTTGAGACCACTTTCCCTTATGTCCAGCATGTTCAGAGCATGAGTTCTGGCTACCACTCCTTGGTGAGTTTGGTGCTCTCGTCCCGTTTGGGGGGTGCGGGGGGCGGCCCCCTGCGAATGGTTGCATAGCCTGAGATGTTGGCGGGTTTCTGCAGGTGGGCCAGCGGCTCGGAGGAGGGCCCCGGCAGCGCCATATCGTCCACGGTGGCGGAGGCCTCCAGGCGGGCAGAGACGCGGGAGGCCGTGAGGGAGCCGTGCCGGCTGACTGACTTCCTCTTCAGAGTCCGGTTCAGGTCCTCGAGGAAGTTGGGCTGCAGCGACAGGTTCCCCTTGGGGGAGGTAGGGGGCAGTGGTGAGCCACAGAGGGGCGGCGGCTCTGGGGTGGGCGTGCTGCGCCGCAGTTGGGTTTTGGCCACGCTCCTGCCCCGGGACGGGCCTATGGTGGCGGAGCCGGACAACTGGGGCTGCGGCGTCACCACGGCAACTTTGGGAGCCCCGCTGGGCGGAGGGGGGGGTGGGAGCAGGAGCTCAGAGTCAGGTGGGGGAGGGGGAAAGAACTCAAACTCGGGGGGCGGAGAGGGGAAGTCGGTGCTGGCCTGGCTCTGCTGCAGGGCGAGGGGCAAGGCCGAGAGGTTGAGCTTGCCCGGTTTGGGGCGCGCTGGCGGTCCTGTCAAGTAGTCCACGGACAGAGAGGCGGGGCCACAGGAGGAGGAGGCGGTGGCTGCAGGAGGGGGCGAGGCAAACATGCTCACTAGGCTCTCCACCTTCCTGCCGTCCTGGTCGCCAGACAGGCTGCGGCGGATGCTCGAGTTTCTCTGGGGAGCCGGCGGTGGCTTCTTTGCCGCAGACGAGGAACAAGAAGTGGGCGATTTCTTGGGCGATCCTGATTGGATGGCGGTCGGCGGCAGGGGGGGAGGTGGGGGAGGGGCTATGGGCGGGGCGGGTAGGGCGGAAGGGGAGGGAAGAAGACTGCTCTCAGGCGGGGGAGGGGGAAACTCTGGGGACTGCTGCTGACTCTGGCCGCCCGGCTGCCATTTTGGTTTAGTTTTAACCACCGGTGGGCCTGGGGCCCCAGAGGCTTTGCTGGCCCCAGGAAACTGGCTTGCTATCTGCTTCACCATAGACGGGGCTGCCATGGGGGCCGGCAGCGTTTTGGAGGAGAGGCTGTGCTGTTTGGGCAGTGTGGGCGGAGCCGGACTCGGGGTGTAGCCAGCGGAAAAGCTCTGCTGCTTTCTCATGGTGGCGGAGAAGGGTGGGGTCGACACTGGGCCGAGTGGCGAAACGGGAGACTTTAAAAGGCCGCTTCCGCTAGGGGCCGTGTGCGGGGCGGGACTAAATGAGAATATTTTAGTGGGGGCAGACAGCGGGGAAAGAGGGGGAGGAGGGGGGGATGATATGGGGGCTGAGATATCTTGGGGCAGATCTGGAGTGCCCTGGCATGAATCAGGAATGTTTTGGGGAAGATTGGGAAACTTCTCGGCAATTAGCCGCTGGAGCTCGCTCTGGGCAGGGGGCGGGACTGGAGACAGGTCGATGTGAGCTGTGGGCGGAGCTTGTGGGAGGTCCATTTCGGGAGGAGGGGGCACCGGTGAAAGGTCAGTCTCTGAAGGCGGTGGCACTGGTGGTAGGTCCATATCTGGCGGTGGGGGAACAGGGGGCAGGTCCATATCAGGCGCGGGTGGAACATGGTGCTGGTCTCCGTTTTGCAGGGACGTCGGGGACAGGGCATGTGTCTGGGCGGACTGTGGTGGAGAGGCGAACAGCGGGAAGGTGGAGCCCGGGCCCCCCAGTTTTAGTACGGCCATAGCAGAGCCGGGGGCTGGCATGGGAGCAGGTGGTGGAGGCGGTGGAGGGGGCGGGACAGGGACGTTATTCGAGGCCGCGGGCGCCGCGCTCGAGTGAGCTTTGACAGACTGCAGGACTGGGCCTTGGGACTGGGCCTGTGAGGGAGCTTTATAGTGATTGGCAGACTGTGAGGCATTATGCAGACGTGCGATGGTACTGTATTTGAACAGCATGGTGGCCGAGTGCTGCGAGGGGCCAGGCAGAGGAGGGGGGGCAGGTGGGGGAGGGGGTGGGGGAGGAGGCGGGGGAGGGGAGGGCACATAAGGGTAGCTGCTGTATGCCTGCAGAGGCAGCTGGGCGGAGTAAGACCCTCTGATACACTCTCCTCTCACCTGTGCACACAGGGGGTTTAAAGTAAAGTTCAGTCATATAGCACCAAGATAAAAACCCACACATAGCTTCATAGTGGCATAAAATATCATTAAATGAACAAGTCAAAATGATAAAAGTATTCATATAAATATGAGGTCACACTTTAGATGAAGTGTTGCTCATAAAGGCTGTATACAGCATGTATATTGCCTTCATAAATGAGACTTAATGTCTTCATAAATCATACATAAGCAAATGTCATGCATTGTAAAGGGTGAAATAACACATCTTTATTCAGCATGTGATGCCAGATGCGACAATGACAATGTCACTGAGCTGACAATGTCACCCCTTATAGCATTTAGCCACTAGCTAAGTGACATTATATCACATCTGGCATCACAAGCTGAATAAGGATGTGTTATTTCACCCTTTACAAAGCATAACATTTGCTTATATATCATTTATAAAGACCTTATGTCTCATTTATGATACATGCTGTATAAGCCTTTGTAAGCACCACTTCATCTAAAGTGTGACCCAGTATAATAATAATAATAATAATAATAATAATAATAATAATAATAGCAATAATAAAGCAGACATAAAACATAAAGCCACATACTGAAGGACTAGCAGGACCAAGCTTTAATTTCAGGCCAGTTACTGGTTTTTTTGGCTGCTGCTTGACTGTGGACACAGTGTCTCGAGATCTTAAGTCTAACGGGAGATTATTATACAGTTTTGTAGCCACTTTGGTGCAGAGCTGATCTCCTTTTGTTTAAAATCGAGGTCTGAGAGGTATCAGTAGACACTGGGCTGACGGTGTAAGGGTGAAGACACTTGCTAATGCGGCCTGGTGTCTCACCTTGCACTGCGCTACAGCGCTATATTTAACAATGAAAACTAAAATCTATTCCTAATATGATTGGCAGGACGTCAGGAGGTTTTTCGCAGTGGGCAGATCTTACCCGGGGGGTGTCCTCCATCTGTGTGCCTCTCTTCCAGGCCTCGGAGAAGATGGAGCTGACTGCACCCTGGGAACGGGCGAGGCTGGCGGCCGCCATGTCTGACAAGCTACTGTCTGATTGACTGGAGTGGTTGATGTGGGGCTCTGCATGAGAAAAGAAAATTAGGGTACACGTTCAGAAAGCAGCTGCTACGACACGACCCCTATGCAATGGGACAGAAGCTCCGCCTAAATCCTGCCGACACTCCAAGCTCCACTTTTTCTCTGCTCATTAGCCTCAGGACTTTTCGCAGTTGCGTGAATATATTTAACCTCAGAAAATACGATTAAATAACAAAAATGTAAAAAAGGAGATTGATTTCCTTCTCTCCCCCATCCTAAAGTGGTCTACTTTCAGGCTTGACTTCTTTCCTTTCTTGATTAGCCTTCTCGTGGAGACCCCGCCACTCTCTTTGGGGAGGGCTATCCCACATTCCCACACTAACCTGGCAAGTTGCTGGAACCAGACAGGGAGGCCCAGTTGTAAGCTGCCTCGGACCGCCGCATGGCCTCTTGATAATTAATATACAGCTGCTTTCCATACTGTGGACATTAATAAGGAAGCATTGCGTTGGAGAGGCCCAGAACAGTATCCATCAGAGGTACAGGTACAATAGTAATAGGTGTAGGTGTGGAGGTGAAAGTGTGAGCAGCTTTGCAGACTTTGGAAGCTTAATCTTACAGAAGCTACGAGGACCAGGGTTGATCAGAAAAGGGCAGCTATGGGTACTGGTTTTCCTTTTCACTCATTACTTAGGCTATCATAAAGGGCAACCATGGGTTCTGCTTTTTGTTTTGAGTCAGCGGTTAAGCCATCCGAAATTATCACTGTAGGCGCTGGTTTTCATTTTCAACCAGTTACGAAGACAATCCAAAAGGGCCATTCAATGTTCTAGTTTCTGATTTGACCCTGCAATGAGAATACCTGTTAGGGCCTCTTTGGGCTCTGGTATTTATTTTGACCCAGAACTTAGACTATCTGACAGGGCTGACTGTGGGTGCTGGTCTTCCTTTTGACCAAGCACTTAGACGATTTGAAGGGGTCACTTTGGGTGCTGGTTTCCATTTTCCACGCAGCGCTAAGACTATCCAAAAGGGCCACTATAAGTTCTGGTTTTTGTTTTGACCCAGCGCTAAGACTATCTGAAAGGACTGCTGTAGGTACTGGCCTTGCTTCTGACCCAGCAATAAGACTGCGAGAAAGGGCCACTGTGGGGACTGGTTTTTATTTTGATCCAGCACTAAAACAGTCTGATTCAATAGATCAAACAGTCATTGCCCTCAATCATGGCCCTGATATACAGAATTGGGTGTATTTGCACACGGTTATGGCCATTTTCAGAGATGACTTTACACGCTTGATCAAGACTGCTGAAGTTAAGTGCTTGACTCATGCTATCAGTGTGTTGTAGCTTCTGAAAAGCTCTCTCTGTTTTTGTTGTGGCTCACCTTGGCGACGCGTATTCCATTGATCCACTGGTGGAGAGTCCTGACGTCGTCGCAGCACAGGTAACGGATATACTGGGACTTCTTCTGGATCTGGGGGTGCTGAAACAACATGGCAGACAAAGCATACTCATTTTTTTCACACTCATTCTTAAATAATATGTCTTCCCCTTTAAGCATTGTTAGCAGTTCAGTGCTAATTCTAGCACTAAGTACTAATTCTTAGACTTGATTCTGTTGGCTTACTTGTCAAATGGTATAAGTGCTGGTATCTTCTGCAAAATGAGGGGACAAAACAAACGCGCGTCAGTGATAAATGGGGTTTCCATAAAATAAGCCTGGGGGAAAGTGACTATATTAGGGACATAAAACCTCAGGAACAGTGCACTGCCAAATGAAATAATTACCTTGATAAAGTGCTTTATATTTTCGCTGATTTTTCACATTTAAATGCATTGTAATTTCCAGTAAAAACTGGGGACAGTGGTTATTATATTTTTCTAAACTCTTCTAAATGTCACAACGTGTTGTGATTGGCCATTGGAAATGATCGACATAAATCAGGAGGATAGAAATTTATGCAGCAGGGGAAGAAAGAAGGATGCAAATGATGCAATTTAGTGAAATTCTGAGTGATGGCAGAGGGAACTGCAGTACATTAAAATTCCACCAGATGTCAGCACGTACAAAAGATCTCCAATTCTATGTACACTACCAGCCCTCAATATAAACATCACCAACCTCAAACCCAGATTTCTTTGGAAAATTACTGTCTCTAAAGTAAAAATATTCAGCCAGAAACAAGTTCACTCCTAACCGTGCCAGTGAATGGTTTCATGTGCAGACATGAAATTAAACAATTGTTGGACACTGTAGGTCAAGTGTTTTCAACCGTACCAAAATAGGCAATTGTGGGAGCGGGTATTTATTCCAACCAATCAGTTATGCTCCTGATTCTACTACTCAGGTCATTTGAAATGGCTGTTGGCA
Source organism: Gymnothorax reevesii (assembly GCA_029721435.1). Classification (NCBI taxonomy): domain Eukaryota; kingdom Metazoa; phylum Chordata; class Actinopteri; order Anguilliformes; family Muraenidae; genus Gymnothorax; species Gymnothorax reevesii. Next base: position 24,918,371 of record CM056587.1, on the reverse strand, counting down.
CTGATCTGTGTACTCTGTATAGGTGTGTAACTGGATGACTGGAATGAAACCCTGCAACCACAGCAGCCGTTTCTGAGTAAGGACAACCCCAAATAAAGGTGCTCCGCAGTTCACCTTGAGGGCCAGGCAGTAGTCTGTGGGTGCCTTGTACTTGTTGCGGTAATCCAGACCATAGTACACGTTGACATGGTCCAACTGCAGAAGACAGGCCAGGTCACGGCTCACCTACAGTTGCAGACGTCGAAACAAAAATGTAAAATACCAACAGCCCTTTCCTGTAGGTAATGTATTAAAGCATTTTAAAAATACATTTTTCCAATTCGGGCCTTGAAGTCAGACACAACATACACAGTGTTGGTTCCACATTTAACATACAGAGCATAGCATTTTCCATGTTCAGTCACTTCATTATCGACCAAATAGTGACTACATTTTCTTCAATCACAGTACCCTAACTGCCAAGCAAATGTTCATTTGGGAAATGCCTGGATAACAAATTAAATACGACAGAAACCAGGACATCTCATAATCCAAAACACGCGTTATATCAATCCAGGCAAGTTAGTTGCGCAGTTCTGTGCCAGAGTCCATGTTTTAAGTAGGTTTGTGTATCTTACCTTCGCCTTTCCCTTGGGCACGTAGTAGATCCCAGAGGCCCTCAGGAGGAAATAGCGTTTCTTCCACGATTTCTTCCCGTCCTCCTTCAGCCAAAGGGAGCCCTCGATATCCGGCACACTCACCGAACTTCCACAGAAACACTCCTGTAAACAGCCACCATCAAAATTGTTAGCATCACCGCTATTGTCTTTGGTCACAGTCAGAATGTAACTTGCTTGGGTAAACAGGAGGGTGGGGGCTAATTTTAACTATCTTCCCGCTGATTTTTTATCTTTTTTTTTTTTTTTTTTTACATTTTTTCCCCTCATTTCCTTTCTTAACTTGTTCTTACCTCCGCCAGTTGCGGAAGGAAGAAAAGGAAATGAGGAAGGGGAGAATTCACAAAAAAATGAATTTGTCAGCTGAAGCATCTTTGTTATGTACAGTACTGTGCAAAAGTCTTACACCCTTCACTTTTTAAAATTTAAATCTGCTTGAGATTTTTGTTTTTGTTTTCCACTTTTTGTTTTCCACATTAGAGTTGCCGAAGATAAAAAGTAAAATTGAAATTCCTAAAGGTAATTTTAAGAAAAGTTTAATTAATTAATAAATGTTTGTATTTTATTGGAAAACAGTTAATATAATCAATATAGTCTTGACAGAACCCTAATGTCAGCATCATCATGGCTGTCTGTAATTACTCGGAGGGACAGACACGTGAGACAGTCAGTCTGCAAACGTACGGTGGCAAGTTTTCCACTCTGCTTGAAACGAGCAAAAAAGCTAATCATCTTATAAAACTGAAGCACAACAGCACAGTGTACCAAATTTTTTGGCAAAGGGTAGTCACACCAAATAATGATTTGATTTAGTTTGTAACAGTTTACAGCTCTGAATAACACATTTCTCAGTTCTTATAAACTGTTAATTTCTTCATTTTTGCAAGCATATTTGCCCTACGAAATCGTTGTAAATGTGCCTAAGACTTTTGCACAGTCACTGTATGTCACAACCTGCTCAAGGACTGAAACAAAAAGGGAGACAAACTGACTGCAATGCAAAATAGTTTTATTCTACAAAGCAGAATCATGAATAAAACTATAACATGAGGATCAGTATCAGTCATGTAAAGCGTGTAAGGGTGTGTGAAAGTGTAATCAGTACAACATAACAAAACAATAAAAGCAAATATCATGCTGCCGCAAGGAGACTGGATCTCCCCCAGGGAAAGCAAAGCCAGAAATGGTAGACCCAAGAGCAAGAGTCTGGTCACTGACTGGGGCAGCTTTTTAACCGTGGAGCACACTGGTTTCAGGTGAGCTCAATCAACTGACGACCTGAAAATGCACTAATGGAAAGGCAAGACGACCAAACCCCTTGATAAGGGTGGATGAGTCGACACACTTAAAACAGCCGTTCACAGAGATATCAGTTGCAGGCATTGCACATAGGGAGGCAAATCCACAGATCCATCATCTCAAAATCATTCATTTAAAAAAAAACAAAAAAAAACAACAAATGTCTGGTTCCCTTCTCAAAATATCTTTGGGAAACTCTTAACTCCTAAATGGCTTCACTTATTCAATCAAATTTAATTGATTGAAATTAAAGATGGCAGACCTCTATCTATTTCCTGGTCAAGAACACGGACAGGAAGCAGGTGAAAAATAAAGTGATGGAGTAAGCCACCTGTCTTTTTTTACCTCCAGAAGAGCTTCCTTGTTCCTGTCCGGCATCTCACACGTGTCCTTCCGCCCCAGAAAATAGTTCTGCCATTATTGAGAGGGAGGGAGGGAGGAAAAGGACACTTGTGTTGGTGAGAACAAACTGCAGAGTCTCAGCAGATCAATAGACTGGCACAAGGAGAAAAGACATTCCGCTCAGTTTTCTGTTTACATGAGTGTGTGAGTCCGCTAATGAGTATGCGAGTGTTTGTTTGCGTATGTGTGTGAGTGTTACTGTGTGTGTGCGTGTGTGTGTGAGAGAGAGAGAGTAAGAGAGAGAGAGAGAGAGCGTGTGCAAATACCTGTGGGTTCTTGAAGAGGGCGTATTTCTCAAGGCGCTCGATGAACATCAGCTTGTTCTGACTGTCCCGTGTCCAATTCAGCAGGTTCTCCACCAGGTTCTCGTGATCCTCAAAAATACGCTCTGCAAGACACTAACCTCCATCAGATTCTATCAAGCCACAGACAGATCAATTCATTCACTGCAATGAAATGCTAATTTATTTTTATGGCTGTTTTTACAAAGGGCAGTCTCAAAGATGCTTCATAGAGTAACACAAGGGCAGATGCCCTGCCCAACCTCCAAAAATATCAAATGAGGTAAACTCTCCCGAGGGTACAAAAGAACCCTAAAACTGCAGTGAGAAAAGACCCATTCTCCACTGGCCAGCAGACGGGGTGGCTATGAAGTATAATGACTAGAAACTGCAGGCGGTTACTCGGCTTCCAAGCTCATTAGCTGTTTGAGATTTCAGTTTATGCATTCAAATCAGAACTCCGTGTAAGCAGCCATTAACCCTCGTCCAACCGAAGGAGGGGGAGGTTACCACCCCCCCCCAACAAATTTTTTTCTGTGGCACAAAACCGTTAACAGATATGATCAAATGCTTCTAGGTTATTGTTTATTCATCCTTTGCGCTCGTTTTCATGAAAAAATGTTGAGGGTACCTCACCCCCCGGGGGTAGGGTAAGGCCGTCAAAGTCGAAGGGTGGGGGGGGTTGCCATCAGTGTCAATGTTTGGCTGTTTTTGATACAAAATATGCTTGCAAATTAGTTGCAAATAGTATGCTATCATTATGTTGCATGCTCAATGACCTTTGTAGACCACACTGATTGTCATCCTTATTGATTTATTGATGTAGCTTGTCCTTGTATTAGTAAATCTTGGAATGACAATGACCAGCATTGATCAGTAACTTTGAAGTGATCTTCACCAAATAATATTAGAAGTGCATGACCGACATACTTTTACTTGCGTGTTTGACTAATTACTGTACTGTATACTATTTTTATACTGCGCTATAGGCCTACTATTATACAAGTACATAGAATTGTTCATAAACTTGTTCTCATAATTCATAGATAAACATTTTATGCAAGTGTGTTCAATCACTGGGAAAAACAAAGTGAAGAAAATGAGAAAAATGTTCAGAAAACTGTTTTCCTTTTGTGTGTGTTTTTCCCAAAATGAGTTATTTATGACATCACAGTAATGTCAAATTTATGTTTCTCATGAGTTTATAAAATTTATAAAAATACTAAAATATTAATTGTAGTATCAGTAGTTCTAGAGGTTGCAGAAAGTTACTTTTTTTCGGCTAAAACTAATAAAAATATAAAAACATTGATTTTTTGTCATTTTGATGTTTTTTCCCAATATGGTGTTAGTTATGATGTCATAATGTTGAAATGTGTTTTGTTTGTACTTGATTTGAAGAGAGGACATCTATAGCTGTACACTGATACCAAAAAAGATGATGTTTAATGCTTGATTTCGAAATAATGGGGGGGGTGGTGGGGATGGTCGGGGTTGTAGTAGAAAAACCTTTGGTCGGACGAGGGTAAACCCCTAAAGCCCTACACCCCGGTGCCGGGGGCCAGTTGTTATGCATAATACATACAGCATGGGCTCTTTCTTTCACACTGCCCTACCCGTTGCCACTACCCGCTACCTGTGAATTACGCATTTAGCAGCTTCTACTATCCCTAAACGGTATCTTGCGGCCACACTACCCGCTATACATTATGCCAAATCCTTTACTTGCGCCTGGAGGTGTGCCCATGGGCGTGTTTATGCGCTTTCCCTAAAATTGCCATCTTGACCACACAGGTTAGGGAAAGCGTATAGCAGGTCCTCAAACCACTCGCTACCTATTTGGCAATTGAAGACATGGCTTCTCTCCCCCTATGCGATCTAACTGTGACAAATGGGCTGCATTCAGTTCAGGAAAATGATTCGTTATAATTAGGTCCATGCACTGGCACTCATTGACGTAACTTTTTTCCAGCGAGAGCGGCATTTCAGAACTCTTCAGAGAATGAAGGTAATTCTGGTGACAAGAAGGTGGTTTCGTCAGTTTACATTTTCCAATCGGACAGGTACCCATTTTTTTACAGCAAGTTGCGTGACCGTGCTGCAAAAACAGGTGTGCGTAGGCATACTTGTCACCGAAATTACCTTTATTCGCAAAAGAGTTCTGAAATGCCGCTCTCGCTGGAAAAAAAGTTACGTCGCTGAGTGCCAGTGCATTTTATTTTTCGAGAATGGGATTTTGTTCTATGCTTCATTTCAGACGGGAGAGGGAGTTGGAAGTGCATGGAGAAACGCATTTTTACTTTTTCTTTTTTTTTTTTTTAAGTTTCCATCACAAAAGGGGTAGGATTGATTTTTTTTATTACGTACCAAACATTAAACAATATGTTAATGTCAAATAATAATAATAATAATACAATTCATGATTAACTTAAAAACAGATCCTCCCCTGTCTGGATTTGACCTCATGCATGAGCAATTTAACTTCGTCTTCGGAGAAACGTGGCAACCTTCCTCTCTCCATCACGGGTTTCAGTTTGAGGATTTGAGATAGCGCAGCCTGCTCCTAAAGGCAATGGCACCTGGCACACTGATTGGTTTAACTGGCGTAACGCCCAAACCACGCCTATGCATAATATAATAGGAAGCTGTGCAAGATGGCTTCTTTTGCGGAGGAACGCCTCTAACGCAATGCTAAATCCCAAAATAAGGGGTTTAGGGACTCTGGCGTAAGATAGGGCCGCAACATTGTCATGCGGCATATCCACATTTTGCGAAGAAACTCAGCTAAAAGCTCATGTAGACCATTTTTACCTTAACCGAACACAATTAAAGCACCAAGCAAGTAAATAAGCATGCAGCAAAACATTGGATAAAATCATATCAGTGCTGAATGGCCAGAATTCCTCCTGAATTTGTGCTATGCATAAAAATTATACCTCAAATGAAAGAAGAAAGTCCACAGAATCCAACGATATGAGCCCTGTCATTTTAAACCGACACCACACTCAAAGATTTGTAATAAAAAACTGCTCAAGGGTAAATCTGCACTTGCTATTGTTAGCCTAATGTGTTCGTGTTATCACGAGACTGGATCTGCCAGTATCCTTGCATGTTCTTTCCCAGGGCGTTGCTTCAAAGATCTCACTTCCTCAGCATTCAGCTTGTTTGCAATATATTTTCCTCTCTGCCATTGGCTTGTGATGCTGTCAGAAAGACTATGCTGGTAGCCACTTGATTCCATGGGTCCTGATGTTTCCAGCAAACTCTAAACCACCTTAATCGCAAAAACCTAGCCTGAGCTACAGCCTTGAGTTCCCAGTGCATCAAACTGAGTCCATGGGGCATTAGCATGTTCTTGAAAAACGCGATAATATAAACGCATAACTAGTTTGTTTGAGGCATTGTCCGAATAATTATCTGCTAAAAATTCAACATTCATTTTCAAAGTTGTTTTTTGACAGAAGCTTTGTTGGCGTAGCCAAATGGTTAAAATGCTTCGCTGCAAGTGAGACTCTGAAGGTTCAATTCCTGGTCTAGGCACATTTTTTTGGGAAATAATGGCATAATTGCTGGGGTTTTTGTTATTCCTACTTTTCTTTAACATTTTTTCACATTGCCTTTCTATTTAATTTTATTAATTTGTTTTGTTGTTTAATAAATCTCTTCCAGTGGAGTCCAACTTCATTTTTATTTTATGTATTATCTTTGAATGGGAAATTGTATAAGCAACAAAACTGGCAGAAATAAAAATACAAATTTTTTATATTCTAAAAATTAAAAAATGTTGTTTTTGGATGGAATGTACGCCTGTAGTGACACATTAATGAAATTAAATGAGTTTTACAGTTTGGTATCTGAGAAATCTGAAATGGAACACAAGGTACCTAAATTGCCAAATTGGAGAAGCCACCTAGACATTCCTCTCTCATTTTGCTCAGATTTACCTGATCAGAATAAACTTTGGCACCGATAAAAATGAGATTCTGTGCTGTAATTTTTTAGAGGTTTCAGACTGCAACTAAACAAATTTACAAGGAATAGAAGTAAAACTTTGTTAGGTGCAAAATGAGAGTTTACAGTTATACTGTGTTCCATCTCCATTACTCTGACTCAGTGACATATATAGTGATATTTACACCAGCGCAGAAATCACAAATGGTTTTACCTTTATTATGATACCAAGATTATTCAAATTGACCAAGCAGTTGCAGAGATATACTCATTTCAATTTTGGGCTTGCCATTTTCAAAAAAGAGGCTCAGGGCTTAAGGGGTTAAAAAGTGCAAAGTTTCCACATAATTTCCTTAGGGAATGGTTGCTTCTTTTGCTTTCCTGTGAAGACATCAGCTTAGGATCTATAACTGACATTCAGTTACCATGTTTTACATGTTCTTCCTCTGCAATAGAAAAAATCTAATATTTAATTGTATCAAGTAAACCAGATGTGGTATGGCGGTCCCATTTGCGTAGTGAGGAGTGAAATTGACAGTGTGATCTAGTGTTTGCTGGATGTTCTAACACATCTGGCATGTTGTCAAATCTCCAGTCAGATTCAGTGACGTTCTTCAGGGCCAGTGAGTCAGAGCTCAAAGACGAATATGCTTATAGGCCTTTTGAATAATTACAGACCCCAGGTTGTCTTACTGGACATTTAGGAGATAAACCTACAGTTTTTTCTGAACACAGGGGAATTTATTGTAGGATAGATACCTGGAAATTTCATTTGAAACCGAGCACATGCGGAAGGTTTCAAATGTAAATTTCCAGGTATCTCGCCTATGATAAATACCAAGTGCTCGAAAAAATACTGTAGGTTTATCTCATTCTACCATGACTCTTGTCAACACCCCTACGAAAATATTGGCATGCTAGTTATGACACACAGTATCAATATCACTCAATATCACTTTGGCTTGCTAGCTAGGAAGCCAACTAGCTCGCTAACGAGTATGACAGTGTACGCATTGAAAGCGAACTGCAGCCTTTTTAGCTCACAAACTAGTTGCCTATGTAGCTAAATACATTGGCGAGCTAGCTATACTATTGCTAGCTACGTAGCCAACAAGCTCGCAAGCAAGTAAGACTGTATGCAAAGTGTAGCCTTATTTTGTCGGCGTAATCATGGCGAGATCTTGACCAGGGTTGCCAACTCTTGACCAGGTTTGACAACTCTGAAATAAGCGACCGCAGCTTCAAAAAACATAGGACCAAGGGTCCTGTAGGTTACCGGCAAGCAGTCATACAGAGATGATACAAGTTATGAAAATGTCATGTAAAGTATGACATTTGAATCAATGCAAAATGAATGTCACGGTCACTACATAAAAGTTGACATAGATTTATAAGACCTACTGTTATACAATCCTAAGCTCTGAAGCAGTTTTGGTGATAAAAGTCATGAAAATATGTCAATATGTATTCAATATGCCAATTGTGAACTTTAAAGGTCACAGAATGTCAAGTTGTGGTCAGCAAATGGACTTCATATATGACTTTCTAGATGTCTCAATACAAACCTTGGCACAATCTGTGACCATTTTGGTGGTACAAGTCATTGTAATTTCACTGTGGAGTTTGACCCTCAAAGGTCACTGAAAGTCAAGTTGAATGTCACCAAATGAAAGTTCATATGCGGCTTCCTAGATGTCAGTAAAAAAAACTCCATCTGTGACCGTTATAGTAATACAAGTCATTGAATTTTCACTAGGTCACTTTTGACCTTTGAAGGTCAATACAAAGGTCACCAAATGAAAGTTTATGTATGACTTCCTATATGTCTGTAAGACAAACCTAGACTCCATCTGTGACCGTTTTGGCATTTTAATTGTATTATGGCAAGTGTGACCTTCTGATGTCATCAACAGCAAAGCTGAATGCCACCAAATGAAAGTTCATACATGACTTCCTATACTTCTCCAATACAAATCTACACTCAATCTGTAAGGATTTTGCTGATATAAATAATTGAAATTTCACTGTATAGTTTGGCCGCTCAAGGTCACTGAAGGTCAAGTTCAAGGTCACCCAATGAAACTTCATACATGACTTCCTATATGGCCACAATACAAACCTAAGTTCGATCTGTAAAAGTTTCGGTGGTAGAAGTCACTGAAATTTCACTATGCGAAGTTTGACCTTCAAAGATCACCAAAAGTCAAGTTCAAGGCCACCTAATTAAAGTTCATGTATGACTTCCTATACCTCTCCAATACAAACCAAAACTATCTGTGACCATTTTGCAGATATAAGTAATTGAAATTTCACTGTGAAGTTTGGGCATTCAAGGTCACTGAAGGTCAAGTTCAAGGCCACCAAATGAAAGTTCATACATGACTTCATACATGTGTTCAATGCACATATGTTCCATATTGCAATATCTTCAATATTTTCAAGCCTCGAAACCTTTAAAAATTGTAACATTTTGCTTGAACTCAAGTTTGACCTTTCAAAGCCATCTGAGGTCAACTTTAACACAGCCAAAATATAGGTCATATATTACTTCCTATATGTCAGTAATACAAACTTAATCTCTATCTGCAACCATTTGGCCTCCACAGGCCATCTTGGATATTCACAAAATATAGCGCCCTCAATAGACCCACTTCCGTCGATTCAATCAAAATGGCGCTCACACTGTACATTGATGATACCAAGGTAAGTTGATTGCCTGATTTAGAAAAACATTTATCACACAGTTTTTGAGAAATTATTTCTTTAACTTTCTCAGTCCTATCTTTAACATTGAAGCCCAAATTTCCAGGGCCAATAAAACAGACAAAAATGATTCAAACAAAAATCAGAGAAAAAGTCGATATGGTCTAGTAGTATGTTACTGCAAATTTACACGAAAAAATTCATCAGGCCAAAAAAAAGATAAAAAATCTTCCGTACGCCGGACTCCACACCACGTCAATAGCTCAGGGGCCCATGGGGCCAGTAAGCCAACAAGCCCAAAACAACCGAATTATTAAATTATACGATACCGAGACGGAGTAGACCTAGGGTGTTATCTCTTTCGTTTTGTAGAGCAGTGGGGGGGAGGAGAGATTATCTTTCATTTAGTTGAACAAGGGGCGAGGAGAGAGGGCAGGTTCTCTCACATTGCTCGTGAGGCTGTGAGCAGGTTCAATCAATGAATCGGGGGAGAAATAGAAACCATAAATGTATAATAATTAGGTCGCTTGCAGCACTTCTCTAACAAGCAACCATATTTTTAAAAACAAGCCAAAAAAAAAACCGCAACCCGCGACCTGCAATTTTTTCAAGCCACTTCAAGAAAAAAGAAGCCCAAAGTCACGTATTATAAGTGGACTTGGCAACTCTGGTCTTGACCCAGTGCAAGGTAGTTTACCAGTGAATGGATACCTGGTGTTAACCAATCAAAATGCAGAATTCGCTGGAATGAATGGTAGAATTAAAAATACACTCAAGATATTCATGGATTATAACGAATAGCGAGCCGTTTGCACATCTTTATGAATGAGGTCGTTGAAAGTTACGTAGGTGGTCACATGATCTCTGAAGCAAAATGTACACAGAGGTTGATCGCAGCATTGTGAAAATGGGGAAATCTTGTGCTGGTGTTGCTTGCACCAATAATAATGTCATTCAGACGTCTGGAAAATACGTCAAAATTAGTCTTCATCAATTTCCACAAAATAATGAAAAGGAAAGCCTTACAAACCAACAAAACATTCAGTTCTTTGCCCAGAGCACTTCGAGAAAAGCTGCTTCACATACCAGAAGTTCACAAGTAAGTCAACGGTGTTCTTGCAATGAAGTGAAGATTTAAAGAAATTTGTGGAAAATATATTTTCAATACAAATATAAACCTTAAGCCTGAACGCTCTTGTAACATGGGCAAAATATTTGCATAATAAATACAGCATGTTTCCTAATAGCAACCTCGTTATGTGGCAAATCCTCTTAAAGCGAAGAAACTCGGCGAAAAGTTTGTGATGACCAATTTTACCTAAACCGAACACAATTCAAGTACCAAGCAAGTAAATAAGCATCAAGCAAAACTTTATATAAAATAAGATTAAATAATCAGTGCTCTATCGCAAGCATTTCTACTGAATTTGTGTTATGCATACAAACGATATCTCAAATGAAAAAGGGCAGTCTACAGATTCCAACGATATAACCCTTGTCATTTTAAATTGACACCACACTCAAAGAACAGCAGGCATACACTTTAAATGCTACAGAGATGAGCAAAAAATTTTCTTACCTTTGATATTTTGTCATAAAAGCTGTTTGTGGGTAAATCTATGCTTGCTATTGTTTTATCCAGTCTATCTGAGAGTCCTCTCGCTATTATGCTATGCACTGGAAGACGTCAGCAGTATACTCACTAAAATGGTTTGTTTTTTGTATTTTTGCTATAATTAACCGCCAAATATTCAACTGTTGTTTTCAAAGCCGGTTAATGACTGAGAATCCTTGCGCCAATATGCTCAAGTTCAAACACAAAACAGCTAAACAAGTGCTAAATCGACCAGTGAATATATAGTCTGTTGAGCTAGTGTCTTGAACAAGGCGGACCATTTGGACCAGAGGTTCAATATCCGGTTATACATACGACATTTCAGAGCAAGGAAATACATTTTTTGGATAAACAAATAATAACTAATCGATGCATTCCCATCCCATCAAAGCTATCTTCCTGGGTTACTTCGGGGATCACGTGACTTACACTACGGTTTCTGCATCCAGTGCAACACCTCCACTGTCATTACTCTTCTGTAAACTCATTCATCCCAAAAGGAAATCTTCGCCTTAATTCATTGCTAACTGAGACAGAACACCCAAATATTGCTGAAAGAGCTATCCACTGACAGCAAATTATATATGTAGCGTGCCCTTAAGCAAGAGAAAAGTGTGTATTACTTAAATTAGACTGGTTGAATTACCGAATTCATTAAAATATGATGAAACAATCCAAATCTCACCGTTTAGATGCACTTACTATTCCATTCAATTAATTCAAAAGCTATACGGGGCTTATTTTTCATCATCGGAAGATAATTGTACTTCTAATGTGTCGAATCTGTGGCGCTCTTATGCAACTCAATATTCAATAGGTCAATGTCACAAAGGTTTGAAATGTTTGGAGCTCTTCTAATTTGGACGTTTTTTTCTATTACCCAATTTTATTTGTGTTTTGTTGACTGATTGATTGATTGATTTATGTTAACTTAGCACCCGGCAATATTTCAGGTATATGGCGACTAAGGTTTTATTTGCGTAAATCAGTATAAAACGGCCACTGACAATGACTGAGTGTACAAGAAGGATCAACTGAAAGTGCAAACAGAGAAAAAAAGATGTCTGATTTTAAAAGCGTTCTTTTTACGTTGATTTTAAACTTAACCCCTTGATTCCACCGGAAGCGTCTTGGCCGTGTTACTGCCGCGACACGGTTGCCGGAGTTGATTGCGGCCATTCTAGACAATGGTTGTGGTTCCACCAGCTGCGCCACGGCATGTCTCTGCAGCGTCCTCGAAGCGACTCTCCACACTGCTCCGCCGAGAATACAGTCTATTTCTGGCGGTGGCAGGCCGCAATCGCGCTGATCTGAATATGGCAGGGATACATTTCCCATAGTTCGACCAGATACAGTCATTGGATCCAACTACATCAGTATTAGTGCTGATGGTAATCACACACCAGATCATGCCAGGCAGAAAGTAGCTAATTATCAAGGGGAATACGCTTTTAACTAAAAGAAACTAGCCACAAATCTTTGGTATAAAATTCATTAATAACTTGCATTTCAACTACTTGTCTGTGTTTTCTTTTTAACTAAAACATGGGTACAATTTTTTAAAATCTCTGCCGTTCACGGCTGCTGTAGTAGGCAACAGCACAACTAAGTCAGAAATGACATTAAATGCAATTAAAGCAGAAAAAATAATAGAAAGCATTTAAGTTTGTTGCGCTAATGGTAAAAATGACGGAATATGCTAAATCTAAGCAGGTTGATTGTATCAGCTGGTAGGACGCTGCGCTGACGTTTCGCAGTCAGTGGAACATGGGCCGTATTCAAGTCCCTGTTCTCCACCGTTCGCGAACAGGTTGAGAATGAGGGAAGGAATTCGGAAGAGTCGAACAGGTAAGTGCGGTTACCGTGGATTAATTTCCGATTTTCCGTAAAGAAGCACAGCTGATCATGGTGGGGGTTTTAATTTTGACGGAGATTTTGGAAATGATACTTGACAGTTATAATTTTTTACATTTACCCGCTGATTTCGCAAAAGAGCACACCTAGAGCAATATCTTTTGTCACTCAGTTTGGGAATTTTTTAATCGATGACATCACAAGATCTAATTAGGTCACGGCAAACTTCTACAGTTTTTACTGAAGCTCCAAAAACTTTTTCAAACTTCTTCTTGCCCTTTGCCTCATTGGACAGCCAAGGAGCAGGTAGAAGTACAACCACTCAAAAGAGTAAAAAGGTAAAAGAAAAAAAAAACTACCTATTTTTTTGTACCATGGCCACAATAGACATAGACATAGCAAGTGTTGTGTAATGTAACAATTGCGAGTGGCAGAAAAATCATAAACTATGACAGCGAGCTTGACTAAGCCACTATGATGTCAGCAGTCTCAACTGAAGCATTGCAGCTTCTGGTGCTGAAAAGGATATCCCCATTTAAGTCCATATGATTTTACTGTCACAATATTACTCATTTCTGCTAATTGCATTTTCATAATAAAACATCTCTGCATTTAACTAATTTGAACTAATTACCCTTCAAGAGCCCATTTTTTTCCAAGTCACAAACAAGATTCCAATTAAATTTTAATTTCAATTTACCGTGACCCAATGTGCATGTCCTCATGTTGTTTTGCCACTATTATTACTGCAAAGCACCTAGGCCTTAGTTGCTGTCGTCGAAGCATCGATGACATAAAGACCTGGAAATGGCGTCCACTTGTCAGTATTGCACATCCTAAAAGGGCCGGTGTAGTTGTGTGCTTTTACCTCAGCCCAGCACTATAACACCTGATCCAAATCAATAACTCACTGTGGTCTTCAATTGATGCATTTATAAAAGAAATCAGGTGTCCTAGTGCTGGGATAAAATTAAAACCCGAAATCACAGTGACCGATTAGACCAGACACACCCAGGTTAGGCTATATTGTGCCGCAACCACAGAGCAGTGAGCATAACCTTGCACTCACCCATCTGCAGCTCAGTGACCGTCTCCACTAGCGACCAGTCCGGGCTGTATCCGCAATGAGACTTATCCAGCAGGCAGTCCAGAACCTGTCTCACCGTCTGCCGCTCATCCACCATCATGGTCTTCGAGCTCTCGTCCGACATGTGCACTCGAATGACCAGCTGGGATGGAGACAGGAAGACATTAATCATAACTGAAGTGCTGTATGCACGCACATGCCTACGGTATTGTTCCCAGTTATTCTCCAGAGGAAGTCCAGCTAATCAGAACTGAATCCATTCATTATGCATTTTTGATTTAAATACCATCTTCTGTGTTTTACTGAGCCTGTCAGATGCATTGGAACCTCAAAGATACTCATAAAATTTCCGGTGTGTCAGAACTTCTGCAATACTCGTGAACTGCAAACCCTACCTTCCCCTCTTGTTGGTGGGCTCAGTCATGCCAGGCCAGATTAACTGACTACAGGAAAATGCTAGAATCCGAAGCAATTGCGTAGTTGCCCCAGGTGTGACCCTGGAAAATTACCTGCATTTTGGGGGTCTGTCCTACATCCTAATTGGATCTAGCCACTCGAAAATAAGCATGTAAATGCAAGCCAGAATGCTCAAGGGACAGATTCAAATCCGATCAACCGAACAACATCAGGTGGTCTGAGACCCATTCAGAAGTGTAAATAACATCTTTGCCTGACTCATAGCTGCTTTGGACTCTTCCCAATTGCTTTTTTACCCATTTTCTTGCAAAAAAGCTGAGATGTTATTTTGTAATCAGCCCCAGTTCCCTCTAAAATGTTCCTGGTGCTTAGTCTAGTGGGAGCAAAAGTTTCTCCCTATAAAATGTTTAACTATCATTCACTAGTGTGCACAGAAATAAGTGCCTGTGTGTTGTGTGTGTGTGTGTGTGTGTGTGCGTGTATGTTGCCATAAGAGTGGGTCACCTTTTTGACTTGGGCTTCCTTTATTTTCTCAAGAGCCACCCTTATCTTCTCAGCTTTCAGTTTAGCAGCCTGTTCTTCCTACAAAAATGAAATGAAAATCTCAGTACCTTAACAGACAAAAATCACTGCCAATGCATTTCATTACACAACACTATGCAATAGCCTCAGGCACATATAAAACAATTCCTTTCAGCAAAGATGCTTCCAGAAATTAATTTATAATTTTCAGAATATAAAGAAAATCAATACTTTGAATGACTATCCTGTGCCAAAAAATTAGGAACGCTGTCCTACAGTTTTGTACGTAGTTTAAGATAATTGGCTGTTTGTTCCAAGCATATTGGAGAACTAGTCACAGTTGCTCTGCAGGCTCACAGTCTCACTCATTATCTGCAACAACTACCTTCAATGAAATGCAAAATATTTTTGTAATCTACCATCTCAATAGCCTTTTATCGACAGCAAAAATAATGTGGAAAATGAAAAATAAACATCCGAGACTAATAATACATTTTTAAAAACCTAAGGTTCTAAAACTTTTGGACAGTTCTTTATCACACTGGCATTCTATCTCATACAGACAGAGTGAGAATATCCCCTGCAGACTAACAAAACCATCAGTGCATCCTCAACAAACACACAGCACGTTGAATGTATCTTCCACTGACTCCAAAAACGTAATATATTTTCTACAGACACGCAAAACTATTAATGGCTCCTACAGACAAAAGACCATTAATGCATCCATTCCAGACAAACAGCATTGTCAGCATATCTCCTAGAGACCAAAATCTTTGTCAGTAAATGTACTGTATACAAGCACCACAAGCAATATACCTTGTACAAACAACACTATCAATATGTAACTCCAATGGACATAAAACTTTGTCAATCCATTTCCTACAGACTAAAATAATGGGCAGTACATTGCATAGAATACAAATCTGTTTCTGATTTGATCTAAAGGCTCAAGACATGTCTTGGAAAACTTCAGAATAAGGTGTACATGAACTAGAATTATTAAATGCAGTTTACTCCCAACTCACAAGTTCATAATAAGTTGATTTGTTCATAGTAGATCCATCAGTACAAATATATTAGACCAGGGAAATTGTATGTAAATAATATATGAATGTATTAGTTCAATGTAAAGTAGTGATAAGGGTCATCATATACTTTGCAAATGTAGAGCTATTAATTAGTACACTGGTAACGCACTTGTTAATGGTTAATAAATTACACATTATGTCCACGCTTAAAGTATTCCTACCTCCATAATAAATGTAAACGACTACTTTAGTCGATCCAGTTCATGTGACCTGATTTTAAAATGGCAGTTATTGTCCTTTTATCCATTTTTATCTTTGAAGAATCTATGACATCACTGTTAAGGGCTTGGCAGATCTCTCAGGTGAGAAAGACGAGGCCGATGAAAAGCGGTGTCACCTTAGTCAGAAGATGAGACGGTTTGCCAGCGATGTTTGTAAGAATCTGCGAAGTTTCCTGGTCCAGATAGGAGTGCTTGGAGTAGAAATCAGGCAGAAGAAAAGTCAGAGGTGAGTACTGGTACTTAATGCACTACTGTGTATAGACACACTGGACGTGAAAGGCTTTTAAAGTACAGATTGATATTGCCTGTGATGGTATAGGAATGTCAGGAATGACTGCCCACCCTACTCTTATCAAAGCAACAGTTATCAGTAACCACTGCGTTGCCAGATTACTGGAAGCTTTGCACTGATGCAAAAGAATACCAAAATTGACAGTTGATGCCACGGTTAGCAAATAATTATCTTAATAATTTATTTCAGAGAAAGGCATTTACCTATGACACATAGACTACCTAACATTGAACGTGATAGGTGTCAAACATCACGTAACTGAAGAGGAATTTTCCCAATTGAAATGTATTCTCATTGTTTTTTTTACGAGAGAAAAAAAAACACACACTGGTAGAGTTGAAGAGCTGCTGACCATGATAAAATCACAAATGCTAAAAAAGGCAGTCACACACCACACTCATGGCCAATAATAACCAATTTACTAAACTATTCAGTTACCAACGCTTTGACATGAGAAGCGCCGGTTATTTAATAAATTAAGTATTATCGTATCGCCGCAATGAGGGTGCGACTGTGCTTCCCTGCAAATGTAGCCAATTCTTTTGAATGCTGAAAACATTTTGATTAAGTACAATCTTAAAATAAAGGTAGCACTGCTGAAAAAAAAAGCTAAAACAGGAGTACATTGTACCTCATTGTACCCCATTGGTGATCTGTCATTTATTGATTATTTCTCAATGATTACAGGCTTATATAATAGTCTTGATAATTCAATAAATAAATAGTTTGATTATTAATCGGGTGACCTTAAACAGGAACAGCATGGAAGCAATTATATGTTTAAGGGTCAGACAGCAGGCCTCTGAAACTGCTGTAGCGCTGGTGCTACTGCAAGGGGGACACTGGGGTTTCACAGGTAAGAGGTTAACACATTGACTGCCGACTACGAGATAACTCATAACACGTCATCAATCAGCTTTAGGGGGTGATTAATGAGCTGATCATTTGAATCACCAATGGTGAAGCAAGGAAAGATCTAAAACATACACGACAGGTGGGCCTCCAGGACAGGTTTGGGAAGCACTGCCCTAGAGGAATGATTAATAATGTTCTTTTCAAAAAGAAATCACTTTTACAAAATGATTTACATATCAATAGGATAAAATAAATAACAGAAAGACGGAATCAATGAGTATTTGCAGCTTTGCGCAAGGCCGAAAAATTAATGCACAAGATTTACCACGACTATGTAGTCTGATGTAGTGCCCTGGAACCAAACCCTCAACACATTCTGTACAATAAAATCTAAAATTGGAATTAAGAAAAAAAAGACTATTCAGGCATGCTTACATTCCAGCTAATAGGATAGATGTGTGTGTTGGTCTAAATGCAACTCATCGTTTTCCATAGAAACAGGCCTACTGGGTTAGCCAGTAACATCTAAATGAAATGAAACGACATTAAGAGTCTTTTTTTCAAAGAATGAGACAGTAAAGCATAGGGGAGATTCCAACAAACATTTTTGTCGGGGTAGATGTATTGTAAAAATTGACAGAAATCATATTTTTTATCTCTTAAACCCTTTGGAAAAAAATCATGGCCCTATTAAGGGAAGGGGTCCCAAGGGCGAAAATTCCAAAACTATGATTATGACTATGATTTTCTCTGCGCACCCTCATTCGGCCTCTGTTATTTCATGGTATACGAATGTATCAGGTAGTGTCTCTCAAAAAACATTGGTATTTTAGAGGATGAATGAGGGCACCTCAAATCACTACTTTTCACTTTTTGGGCTGCATTTGGGGACTTCCCACTGTCAATATGTTGGCCTGCAGGCCCTCCCCCTACTGCATTCTTCGCCTCCACCTTAACGGGCAACAGGCGTGGCTCGTTGGGGTGGAGGTGAAGTGTTAGTATTTAAGGGTTGGCTGCACCTTACTTTGGTGCAGCAGTATTCTGAGTCTGTGCTCTGCAGCCCTGGCTGTTTCTTGTGTGCTGCTGCTCCCCTCTGGAAATGTTTTTACTATTTAAATTAAAGATTTTATATTTTTACTCAGTCTGTGTGTTTGGGTCCCTAGTTCTGCCCTTGGGTACATGGTCCCTGTGCCCGCCGGGTTCATGCCCTCTGCTGGCGGGGACAAAACCATGACACCCACAGCTTGTGCCCGAATTAAGCCTGGTTCATTCATGCATATTTGGACACGTGGCGACCTTTCACCTTTCCTTGCATACTTGCAAATCCTATGCATCATGGTGACCTAGTATGCATAAATGGCGGTGGTTTAGTTTAGGCGCTTTTGTATGGGGGGCGCTTTTTGTGGCTAAAATGCAGTTTTGGTTTAAAATGATTTTCATCAGGCCGTAGCTCAGTGCGCCCTCAATGGAATTAAAATAAAACTACTTTTATTATGTTCCAGTTGAAGAACCGACCTCGCAATACAGTACTGAGTGTTTGTAATCTGCCGTGAATGTTTTAGCTCAGAAATAGTTAATGGGACAAAGAGCCATCTTGATATTATTATCATAGAAAGTAGAGATATAGAAGGACATAATTAAAGTAGTTTCATTTCATTCCATCGTGGGTGCACTAATCATGGCCAGATGAAAATGTGCCAAAATGGCATTTTCGCCACAAAAAGCACCTCTATATAAAAGCACCCAAACTAATCTACCACCATTCATGCATATTTAGAAAGGAAAGGTCCATAGGTGTCCATATATGCATGAATGAGCCAGGTTTAATCAGGGCACAAGCCAAGGGAGGTCCCCGAATGCAGCCCAAAAAGTGAAATGTAGATACATTTATATAACATGAAATCACAGAGGCCAAATTAGGCCGCACGGAGATACTCAAAGTCAAAAAAACAATTTTTTAGTTTTTCGCAATTTTGACCTTCTGGACCCTTACCCTAAAAAGGGTCATAATTTTTTTTTCCAAAGGGTTCCAGAAACAAAAAACATGATTTCTATCAGTTTTGGCAATATATCTACCCCCACAAAAAAAAATATAGGAATCGAAGCGGGTGATGTATCACATCTCATTCTTAGAAAAATTGGCTCTTGAATGAAATACTATTCCACAAATTATTTTTTCTCCAGTTCTTCTTTATCCTCTGGGCACTTACCTCATGTGGTAACAAATTCATACTTTGATTTTTAGAATTTTAATTATACTCCTGCGGTGAGAAACTGAATTAACCACTCGAAAGTGAACATTTTTATCTTTCTAACCATTGCCTTATTTGTTTCTCTGCGTCATACAAAAGGGATAATGTTAATTTTTAAAAAATTTAATTCACTTTAGAAATTATCTTAAAATTGTGTACAGGAAAATGTCCAACAATTACATTTTTGCTCTTATATCTTTTATATTTTGTCATAAAAAGAAATGGAAAAAACCTTTAAATCGGTAGATTCTGCCACACTTTGCGAGTTTCCAAAGGAGTATTTTTTGGGCCAATCAGAGACCATAGAATGCATGGAGCAGAGAGTCAATAAAGAGCAGAGCGCAGAGAGTAGGAGAGACCAGATTTACAAAAATTGTGAAAAATTCTTATATACAGTGTGCAGAAGGTTAAGTACAGCACTTTTAAGAATAATTTTGCCAGAATGTTCTACTTGCTGTCATGACGAATTGTATTTAGGTATGCAGAAGGCAAATCACCGATATGTTTAGTAGGCTGAACATGTTTTGAGGACACAGAGGACAAATTTGGCTGTTTCAGCACGGGCCAAGTCCCTGAATACATGATGCACAAGGGCGATAACAGGGAAACAGGAGTGGCAAGCACAAGGAAAAGAGGATAATGGATGGGAAGAAGAGTGTACGGTGGTAAGGGACAGGGTAATGGATGGGAGGGTGAGCGACGGTACCTCTGTGCTTGGCAGTCCCTGTGCGTCTCCAGTTTGCTGAGCCGGGATTGGCTCCAGCTCTGGCGGCTTCAGCACCTTGTCCAGTGAGTCCACACTGGAGGCGGAGTTAATGCAGGCGGCAGAGCTGACGCTGGAGGAGGAGTTGACGCTGGAGCGGCAGGGCAGGCCAATGGCGCGCAACTCGCGGTCGCTGACCGCGCCAGCCGATCCCGTCCTGCGGTGGCGGGAAGCCGAGGCAGCTGGGCGCCGGAGGGTGGCAGACGTCATGGAGGAAGAGGAGGAGAAGACTGAGGGGGGAGGCAGGCTCTGGAAGGCGGGTTTGTCTGCACCGCCGAGGGCTCCCTGCTGCTGGAGCTGGGCCGTGATGTCGTCCAGGGAGAAATTGGAGGCCAGGGGCCGGGGGGGCCCGCTGCTGGGCCCCCTTATGCTGGAGGACGGGGAAGCTCTAGAGCTGCTATTGCTACTGCTGCTTCCCCCGCTGCTCCGCCACCCCGGGGGCCTCTGCCCAGCCAGCCCCAGCCGGGAGGGCCCGCTGTGGGGCTTCCCGATGCTGCTTAGCTCCTGCTCTATGGAGCATAGGTCAGCCATGAGTGCGTCCAGATCCACTCCCTCGCCTTGGCTAAGAGCCTCTGCTCCCGGGGAAATGCACGACTGTTACAATTCAGGGTAACGCATCCATCGCATGCTAACATAACAAGCACGAATCAAACTGTACATTAACATACACTGCAAACACTGATCAAAACGCTGGCAAACAGCTATCACACCGCGCAAAAGCTAACATCCTGCACCTATCGATTCAAACGCCGACACGCCACACGCACACCAATCAAATGCAAATGTTCCGTATGGCCACCAATCAGACACTAACGTACCGCACATATCGATTCAAACGCTGACACACCACACGCACACCAATCGAACGCGAATGTTCTGCATGGCCACCGATCAGGCGCTAACGTACCGCACATATCGATTCAAACGCTGACATACCACATGCACACCAATCAAATGCGAATGTTCCGTATGGCCACCGGTCAGACACTAACGTACCACAAATATCGATTCAAACGCTGACATACCACATGCACACCGGTCGAACACGAATGTTCCGCATGGAACCCAATCAAACGCCGACATACCGCACGTGCACCAACCAAATACAAATGTAAAACGTGGGCACCAATCAAACGCTAACCTACTGCACACGCATCAACTTCTGACGCAAGGCACACACGTGAGCAAAATTTTCGAACAAACAGCACCGACACTCATCACAAACTAGAACGGGCACTCGGTAGAGCGCATACCTTCGCCGACGCCACTGAATCCATCGCCACTGGCGTTGGTTTCATGCCGATCGGATAAAAATTGACCGAGATATGGTCGAAAGTCGGTTTTGACCTTTTCGTGGCCTTGACCTTGACCTTTGACCCGATCACTCCCAAAATCTAATCGATTGATCCTCAGGTCATGCCAAATCAACCCACCAAATTTTATGAAATTCTGTTTGGTACTTTTTGAGTTATTCGATACACATACAGACAGACACACAAACAAATAAATACACGGGGATCAAAACATTACCTTCGTCAGCGAAGTCGCTGGCGAAGGTAATTAACACAGCGCACACAAATCAATCAAAAGCTGCAGTGCATCACAAACACCGATCAGAGACGCACACGCCACACACCAACCAAATGTTAAAATTAAAATACAGTGCACACACTTATAACACACCGCAGACACAGTCCAATCGCATGCTCTTGTACAGCTAACACAAAGCACACACCACTCAAACATCCGAAACACAGTACACTTATCGCTTATCTTACACTAACCAAAAATGAGCACACTGCTTACTTGCCGATAAACTGATTACACTTGCACACTGATCATGTTGTCACACACATCGATGGCTTGCCTTCACACTATTTACATCTGTACCAATCACAAACACGAACATGCAACACGCTCACCGTTGATGTTGTACATGGAGAAGCGATAGGAGAAGTTCGCCAGGTTAGTTTCCTGTCTGAGTGGGGCTTTCTGGAGTTTCTCTGGCTTCCCGTCATCCAGACTCTGCAGAGCCGCACATCAAACATTAAACACCTTCCATAACAGCGGCTTCACCCTCTGATTTCCCCTTACGACCGGGACTAACGCTGCCTGCATACCAATTAATCTGGGACACAGCACTGCCTCCATTGGACAGTTCAAAGCACACTCATGAGCTCACAGCATCTACATTTCTGGATTAAAAATGTTTCATTTTTGATCAGAGTACTGACAAATCTCTTGAGACTCTTCATGCTGTGCTGTACTCTGAAGTGCTTTCCAATGCAGAAAAAAACACATTCAGCATCTTTGATTTAAATTGTCATCATATTTCAAGTATTGTTGATTAAAAATAGAATCCTTCAGTATTCTATTTCTGCTCACCATAGGGTCCATCACCTCCAAATTTTCCAATAATTTTTTTCTAAAGGAAAAATGAAACTAACATTTATTTTTAAGCTGAATCTCCATGCTATTGACTTATTCTCTACAAGCATCATGATGAATAACACATTTCATTAAGTGCACGTGACATCCCTTCCCTGAGCATCCATCCATCCATAACCCAACCCGCCCACTCCTGCTCTAGAATCACATCGGGGCCACAGCCTATCCTGGCACCCAAGAGAACTGTGAGAGGTAGAAATACATTCTGCTCTGTTCGTCAACCCATTAGAAGGCACACACGACTTGTACTCAATAAGACTCACGTCTGTTGGCAATTAAATTCAGTTAGCCTTGTGTATGCATGTATTTGGGCTGGTGGAGAGAACTGGAGTAGAGAAAACCCATGGCAACGTAGGAAGAACAAGCTAACTCCACACACAAAGGCCCCAGGCTAGAGTTAAGCACACAATCGTCATGCTATGATGCAACAGTGCAGCCTCCCCCCCCAAAACAAACATGGTCAAAACTAAATGTTGCAAATGTTGCGAGTCATCTTTGCCATCTCAGGGACACAGTTATAAAGGGGAGTTAAGCAGGCTTCCCAGGCAGACCTTTGTTAGTTTATCCAGTTCTCCCAGCCACGCCCCGAACATCTTATCCAGGTCTTGGTCCTCCTTATCGCTGTCCTCCTCAGCGGCATGCTCCTGTTCCTCATCAGAAACCTGCTCCATCTGGAAGGTTCATCAGATCAAGCATCATTACATCAAGGTGACCACATCTATGTCTCCAAAAAGGTTGGAGAGAGTACAGTCGAATTGAAATGAGAAGATGAACCCACAAGGACTACAACCAAGTAAACCTGATGGACAGATGCAGTCTTGAATAGAATGTTCCACACGTGCTTCGGCTGTATATCGGTCAACATCTTAAAAACCAAGAGCTTCATCAATGAAACCTAAACCACGCAAAAAAAACTAGTCCTGTTGGGTCATGGTCATGAAGTGCTGCTTTAAAGTACTGCAGGGGCAGCTTATTGCCTGGATGCTAAAGTGACTATCTTGAACCTGGAAATTTGGTGGTTCATTTCCAGTGAAGCCAAAATAAGACCAATGGAGCCGTTGGGCCCTTCTGCAAGACCCTGAAACCCACACTGCTCCTGGCGGAGGTTTGGACCACACCAAGTCCAGTCAACTTTAAGTTGCTTTGGCTAAAAGGTGCCAGAGAAATCACTTCAATTTTATGTAACCTTCTCACCTTTGTGTGGTGTTCAATTCAAAATAATCAGCTCTCAATATGATATTCGATTTATACTTTTCTATTTAGTGAGTGGCATTTTCACCGCTGAGATGGCATACCTGCTTTATAAATAGAACATAAATCTTACATGGTTACAGAATAGACTTGCAAACTAAGCTAATGGGGAGATACAGTGCAATAAAAATGTTTTCCCATTCTCCATGTCTTCTATTTTTGCTTCTTTGTCATATTTAAATGTTTCAGATTATCAAAGTAATTTTTATATTAGACGATGACAACATGAGTAAAGACAAAACACAGCTGTGAGGCCACGCCTCCAGCCCTCAGCCCATGGGTTTATGAAGACCAGAACTGCATTCCACCACCTCTAATAATCCCTAGTAGCTGTGTAAGGTTCCATTAATTATAGTAAGTACCCAGGGTGCTGAAGCAGCCCAGACCATCACACAACCTACAAACATCATGTTTGACTGTTGGTATAAAGTTCTTATTGTAGAATAGTGTGTTAGCTTTACACCAGATGCAACAACACCCATGTCTTCCAAAAAGCTCTTCTTTTGACTCATCAGTCCACAGGATATTATTCCTAAAGTCTTGGGAATCATCACCATGTGTTTTGACAAATGCAATAGGAGTCTTTGTGCTCTTTTTTGTCATCAGTGGTGCAGCTCTCCCATAAATGCCATTTTTGGTCTGTCTTGCTTATTCTGGAATCATGAATACTGACCTTAACTGATGTAAGTGAGGCCTGCAGTTCTTAATGTTAGTCTGGGTTCTTGTGTGACCTCCTGGATCAGTTGTTAATGTACTCTTGGAGGAATTTTTGGTAGGCCGGCTACTTCTGGGAAGGTTTCCCACCGTTTTTACTTTTCTCCATTTGCACATGATGGTTTGCTGGAGTCCCAGAACTTTACAATGGCTTTGTAACCATTTCCAGACTAATAGATGTCAACAACTTAGTTTCTCATGAGTTCTTGAATTCTTCAGATCGCTGCATCATGTGCTGTTTTTTTTTGCCTATTTACATTTCCAGACATGTTCTATTTAGTGATGTTTAGATTCAACTGTGCTGCCAGTAATTTAGGCTGGGTGTGTTTAGTGAAATTGAATCAAGTTTTTGATAACAAAAGTTTAATTGTTTGATTTAGTATTTAAGGGGGCAATTACTTTTTCACACGGGGGTTTGATAGCTTTTTCGGGTAATACAAAAAATTATCATCTAAAAATAGGACCATGGGTGGTGTAGCTTACCGGCAAGTATCCTTACAGCGATGACACAAGTTATGAAAATTTTATGTTTGTTTAAAGTTTGACATTTGAATCAATGTCAAGGTCACTAAATAGAAGTTCATATACATTTATAAGACCTACAATCCTAAGCTCTGAAGCAGCTTTGGTGATACAAGTCATTACAATATGTCAATTTGTATTCAATATGTCAATTGTCAACTTTAAAGATCACAGAATTTCAAGTTGTGGTCAGCAAATGGACTTCATATATTACTTTCTAAATGTCTCTCTACAAACCTTGGCACAATCTGTGACCATGTGACCAAGTTGAATGTCACCAAATGAAAGTTCATACGTGACTTCCTAGATGTCAGTAACAAACTTAGGCTCCATCTGTGACCATTTTAGGGATACAAGTCATTGAATTTTCACTAGGTCACATTTGACCTTTGAAGGTCAATACAAAGTTTACCAAATGAAAGTTCATATATGACTTCCTATATGTCTGTAATACAAACCTAGACTCCATCTGTGACCATTTTGGCAAGACAAGTCATTGTAATTATGTATTATATAAAGTTTGACCTTCAAATGTCATCAGCAGTTAAGCTGAATGTCACCAAATGAAAGTTCATATGTGACTACCTACGTCAGTAACACAAACCTAGGCTCCAACTGAGACCTTTTCAGTTATAGAAGTCATTGAATTTTCTCTAGGTCAAGTTAGACCTTCGAAGGTCAATATGAAGGTCACCAAATGAAAGTTCATACGTGACTTCCTATACTTCTCCAATACAAACCTACACTCAATCTGTAACGATTTCGCTGATATAAGTCATTGAAAGTTCGAGTTATAATTTGGCCGTTCAAGGTCACTGAAGGTCAAGTTCAAGGTCACCCAATGAAACTTCATACATAATTTCCGATATGGCCACAATACAAACCTAAGCTCTATCTGTCATAGTTTTGGTGATAGAAGTCATTGAAATTTCACTATGTGAAGTTTGACTTTCAAAGGTCACCGAAGGTCAAGTTCAAGGCCACCAAATGAAAGTTCATGTATGACTTCCTGTACATCTCCAATACAAACCAAAACTATCTGTAACCATTTTGCTGATATAAGTAATTGAAATTTCACTGTGAAGTTTGGGCATTCAAGGTCACTGAGGATCAAATTCAATGTCACCAAATGAAACTTCATACCTGACTTTCTATATGCCCGCAATACAACCCTAGGCTCTATCTGTAATAGTTTTGGTGATAGAAGTTGAAATTTCACTTTGTGAAGTTTGGCCTTCGAAGGTTGCCGAAGGTCAAGTTCAAGGCCACCAAATGAAAGGTCATACATGACTTCTTATAAGTGTTCAATGCACATATGTTCCCAAGCTTCAATATTTTCAAGCCTAGAAACCTTTGAAAATTGTAACATTTTGCTTGAGCTCAAGTTTGACCTTTCAAGGTCATCTGAGGTCAACTTTAGCATAGCCAAAATATAGGTCATATATTACTTCCTATATGTCAGTAATACAGACTTCATCTCTTTCTGCAACCATTTAGCTTCCACAGGCGATCTGGCCCATTCTCCATAAGACCCAATGTTAAAGTACAGCAACCCCACTAGATCCACTTCCGTCAATTCAATCAAAATGGCACTCGCACTGTACATAAAGTGTATCAAGGTGAGTTGATTGCCAGATATCAGACAGTTTTTGAGAAATAATTTTTTGAAATTTCAAGTCATATCTTTTAACATTGTTAATATATTCCCTGACCACAAGTTCGACCTTTCAAAGTCATCTGAAGTCAACTTTAACATAGCCAATGTATAGGTCATATATGACTTTCTATATGTTGATAATACAAACTTTATCTCTATCTGCAACTATTTGGCCTCCACAGGCCATCTTGCATATTCATAAGTACAGCGTCCCCAATAGACCCACTTCCATTGATTCAATCAAAATGGCGCTCGCACTGTACATTGATGGTACCAAGGTAAGTTGATTGCCTAACTTAGAAAAAAATGTATCACGCCCTTTTTCAGAAATAATTTTTTAAAATTTCTCAGTCCTATCTTTAACATTGGAGCCAAAAATTCAAGGGCCCATAAAACGGAAAAAAATGATTAAATCAAAAACCCGAGAAAAACTGGAGATATTGTCTTGTAGTATGTTATTGCAAATTTACATGAAAATTCATCAGGCCAAAAAAAAGATTAAAGTTCTGGACGACGGACGACACACCACGACAATAGCTTATCGGCCCACAGGGCCGGTAAGCTAAAAACTGCATTTTGAACTTACTCAGATTATCTTAGTCTAATATTATAATTTGGGCCTAGTTTAATGATCCAAAACATTTAAGTGTGACAAATATTCAATAATGGAAGAAATGGGGGAGGGGACAGACACTTTTTAGCAATATTGTTGGTAAATGGACTAACAACACGACAATGGGTGGTTGTAAGAAACTCAGCACATATTCTTGTACTGACTAGGAATTAAAATTAAAATATTACAGGAGTTGAAAACTTTCTGTTTTAGCAGAGGAGCAGTGCATATATGCAGAGAGCTGAAAACACTAAAGCAGACATGCTATTAGCCAACTATGATGAAAAAGGCTGCCATCATAGAATGGTAATCATGTACCTAGCTCCAGGAAACAAACATTCATTGGGTTTGCATCTTGGTTCTAAATCTGCATTTTCATTTAAATTTATTGATTTTCACATCGTGAAAGACAGCTTTCAACTCCCCCAGCACCAATTATGTATCTATATATTTAGATTCAGTATCTAGAATTCAAATAATTTTGTAGTTAGAGGATGAATTCTTGTGTTCCCCATCAAACTAAAGTGCACAATATAGAAGAGAAATTTGATTTTCATAAATGTGTCTCTTATTAAACCTAAAAAAATGCCTTTTTCTCCCCTTGGGCAACAGCTGTCTATCACAAATACATTCATTGTCAGTGGCGGTCCATCGACAGGAACAAAGGCCAGCGGTTCCCTCACGTTTCACTGCTTAATAACCTAAACCTCTCGCAATTTACTTCTCCCGATTAGCAACAGATGCTCAGACTAATTGGTAGAATCAATGACAGTCTAATTTATTTTTGAGAGCATTGTTATTTGTATATTACACCACAAAATTATAAGGCGTTTTCTTCCGTACATAAATGACTACGTAAAACATCAATGTCTTCAAAATTCTGCGCTCGTGAAACAGCACAGATTTTCGTAAATTAGTTTGCGAGGGTCATTTAGCAATAAGCCCTGAGAATTCGTTCTGTATCCTGAATGTAGTCACAGCTAAAGGGCGCTGTTGGGTACGATGCACAGCTGAGTGATGGCGAAAATTAAAGCTGCGAATTTATGTTACCATCCTAAAGATGTTGAATCAATTGTATAATATTGGCCATAGGGAGGTCACAATAACCAATACTTGCAATACCATTTGATTCTTTAACAAGTAGATCAGAAGGATCTAATAGTTGCGACCTCGCCTAGCATCAGTCACGAGGCCAAGTGTCCATGACTGGTGGTTTCTTGTACAAGTGTGATGTCGAAATTGGCAAATGACCTTGAAAATCAATAGGGGACCCTTCCTCTGTACCAAGAAGCTTGTTCTAAGATGTAATAGCCATCCATCAAGTTAAAGTGGAGTTACGGTGCGAAAACTGTGAAATCGGGGCAAAATAGACACTTTTTTGACCGATGTGACCTTGGGATTTGACAGATGACCTTGAAAATCAATAGGGAACCCCTCCTCTATACCAAGAAGCTTGTTGTAAGATTTCATAGCCATTCATTGAATTAAACTTCACTTACGGTGCGAAAACCGTCTAATCGGGCAAAATTGACACTTTTTTTACCTTTGTGACCTTGGGATTTGATGGATGACCTTGAAAAACAATAGGGCACACCTCCTGTATGCCTAGAAGCTATTTCCAAAATTTCATAGCGATCCATGAATTCTAACTGGAGTTACAGCGCGAAAACCTGCAAAAAAGGTTGTGACCTCTGTCTTGACTTTTGACCTCGACCTTGTGCATGGACATCACTTTGGTGAAGGTCAATAACTCCTGAAAATTTCATGATACAACGACAGGAACATGGTGAAAAAAGTGTCACAGACGGACAGACGGACGGACAGACAGACAGAAGCGTTCATAGAGCTGCTTGGTCGCAGCTAATAAAAAAAAAAACACCGACAATGCCAATTATTTTGAGGCACCGTAAGTACTGTGGCACGGTATGTATCGGTGCTGTGACTATTCCGGAACTAATGGGGGCAGTATACGCTTCAGAGTGTTACAATTGATACTTGCGTTCAGAAGGAGGTCACGAAAAAGAAGACATTTTCTTCGGCACTTGCGACAGTAGCAAGTAGCCACGTGACGATATGTGCTCACAGGCCAGAGCTGCGTCTGTTTTTTTGCCAATGAAAGTGCCTAACTCCTAAAAAATGATCCGGAAAATTTTACTTGGCAACCATGATAAGTGCCTTTGAATTCTTTAAATGTTGAGGAAAGGAGTCTCCGTGCTTCCAAATTTACGTCCTTTAACATAGGGTACACGAAGCATCCTTTTCGAGAAGTAAGTAGATCACGCCATTCCACAATTCGACACAGCAGCAGTATTTAATGCGGCGACTACTCATCTGGTTAAGCGCGTAAAGAAACGTATGTGATAGGCAGGGGACTCGATCAGTTTGCCCGCTTTTAATGCATTCAGATTATCCAACTAGCGCGGTCGTCTTCCTACGCGGTGGGAATTCCCTTTTCCACCTTTCCTTCATCTTCAGATGTTTTACACATAGGTTATAGGACGTAATTTTTTGACAATTCGGAAAAAGCCCAGGATAGCTTGTAGGCGTAACGTCAACAGACTCCATACAATTAACGTTAAAGGAGAAGTAGTAATGTTCACTGGCACGCACGTTTATTTAGATTAAATCGCAAATCGCTGCCTTTTTTGCGGTTATGCGATTGCACAGTTTGAAATTGCGATTGCAATTGCGATTTGATTAATCGTACAGCACTAGTTCTAAGCCTAAAAATAGTTAGAAATTAAGATGTTATAAAGCTTAATACTGTCTGAGTTTCTCGAGTTGTGCTTATTCACAGCACAGATAAGTCCGCCAACATGTGTGAGATATGGCTGCAATTACAAAACCCAAAACCAGTGAAGTTGGCACGTTATGTAAATCGTTGATAAAAACAGAATACAATGATTTGCATATTCTTTTCAACTTATATTCACTTGAATACACTGCTAAGACAAGATGTTTAATGTTCAAACTGAGAAACTTTTTTTTTTTTTTTTGCAAATAATCATTAACTAAGAATTTAAAGGCAGCAACACTGTGCAAAAAAGTTGGCACAGGGGCTTTTTTACCACTGTGATACATCGCCTTTCCTTTTAACGACACTCAGTAAACGTTTGGGAACTGAGGAGACCAATTTTTGAAGCTTTTCAGATGGAACTCTTTCCCATTCTTGCTTGATGTACAGTTTAAGTTGTTCGACAGTCCGGGGTCTCCGTCGTATTTTACGCTTCATAATGCGCCACACATTTTCAATGGGAGACAGGTCTGGACTACAGGCAGGCCAGTCTAGTACCCGCACTCTTCTACTACGGAGCCATGCTGTTGTAACACGTGCAGAATGTGGCTTGGCATTGTCTTGCTGAAATAAGCAGGGGGGGTCCATGAAAAAGACGTTGCTTGGATGGCAACATATGTTGCTCCAAAACCTGTATGTACCTTTCAGCATTAATGGTGCCTTCACATATTTGTTAGTAGCCCATGCCTTGGGCACTAATACACCCCCATACCATCACAGATGCTGGCTTTTGAACTTTGCGCCTATAACAGACCGGATGGTTCTTTTCCTCTTTGGTCCGGAGGACACGAAGTCCACAGTTTTCAAAAACAATTTAAAATGTGGACTCCTCAGACCACAGAACACTTTTCCACTTTGTATCAGTCCATCTTAGATGAGCTTGGGCCCAGCGAAGCCAGCGGCGTTTCTGGGTGCTGTCGATAAATGGCTTTCGCTTTGCATTGTTGAGTTTTAACTTGCACTTGCAGATGTAGCGACGAACTGTAGTTACTGACAGTGGTTTTCTGAAGTGTTTCTGAGCCCATGTGGTGATGTCCTTTACACACTGATGTTGGTTTTTGATGCAGTACCGCCTGAGGGATCGAAGGTCACAGGCATTCAATGTTGGTTTTCGGCCTTGTCGCTTACATGCAGTGATTTCTCCAGATTCTCTGAACCTTTTGACGATATTACGGACCGTAGATGATGAAATCCCTAAATTTCTTGCAATAGCTCGTTGAGGAATGTTGTTTTTAAACTGTTCGACAATCAGCTCACGCATTTGTTCACTAAGTGGTGGCCCTCGCCCCATCCTTGTTTGTTAATGACTGAGCATTTCAGGGAAGCTGCTTTTATACCCAATCATGGCACCCACCTGTTCCCAATTAGCCCGTTCCCCTGTGGGATGTTCCAAATAAGTGTTTGATGAGCATTCCTCAACTCTCTGTCTTTTTTGCCACTTGTGCCAGCTTTTTTGAAAAATGTTGTAGGCATCAAATTCCAAATGAGCTAATATTTGCAAAAAATTACAAAGTTTACCTGTTCGAACATTAAGTAACTTGTCTTTGCAGTGTATTAAATTGAATATAGGTTGAAAAGGATTTGCAAATCATTGTATTCTGTTTTTATTTATGATTTACACAACAAGCCAACTTCACTGGCTTTGGGTTTTGTAGATGCTGTATATATCTTCTAGCACATGTACACCAAAATGACACGTGTCTTCAAAAAAAACTTGAACTGGTGAAGACGGGGTTAAAGTAGCCATTACAAATGATATCTCTGGAAGGTAGGAATATTAAATTCTCTTCAGTGATTATACTGTATTCTGTTATGTTCTGTATGTCTGTTCATAGAAATTAAATTTTAATATTTTGCATATTTTCTAATGAAGATGTTCATGTTTAAGTGAATAGGATCTTTGAAAATCCTTCTTTTTTACCGTGGTATCGAATTGGCATCTAGAATCGTGTAATTTTACTGGTATTGGCACCGACTACTGAATTTTTGGTATCGTGACATCTCTAGTTGGGCATTGGCATTAATTCTTTCATCATCATTTTTTACAATGAATCAAGGATCCATCTTGGTCATTCAATCGATAAATTGTTTGATTGTTAATCAGGTGAACTTGAACAAAAACAGCTTGAGGACAATCGAGCGGTAAAGGGTGCCATTACTGAAGCCCCTGGGAACATGTGACCGCACGCCGCTCTTCATTGTTTACCCGTCAGGAATGATGATACATGTCTAATCACTTGAAATGACAATGTGGGACCTGCCACTTCAGTTAAATTCTTGAATTGGTATATTTGACCAAAGCATGAAACTGATTTTTTTTCACTAAGGGGATTGAAAACTGTCTATTGAAAATGGAAGAAGCCAATTAAAAAAAAAAAAATTTGCAAAGCCACTGCGCCCAGCTGGCCAAACATAGCCAAAATGGATCGCCCCGTTTTGGCCAAAGTATCAGTCAAATTCTGCTCAAAATCGAATTTGGTCTAGACCTTATGACCATACATAAACATATAAAATATGAAAAGGATCGGTAAAAAACTGAAGATGCTAGAGTGCAGACAAGCCAAAAGTTTACGCAGGCACGCACGGACACGCGCATGCACGTGCGACAGACCACCACTAAAGACCCCGAGCATAGCATAAGCCCCTTGAGCCTTTTGGCCAAGCAGGCTAATTAGATGTACACAGTTGCAAGATGGATGTCAGAAACGATGCAAGAAAGGGACCAGTGTCCATTCTAGTGTTACTTTCAGCTCTATGGCATGTTGGTATCATACAATTTCCAGGCATCAATTGCATGATTGGAGGGCTAGCACAAAAGGGTTACAAAGGGCCTGTGTCATTAAAACTGCACCAGAGTACAAGTATTTATGTAGCAACCTGCCATCCTACTGTTGAACAAGGATTTGTATTTACTTATCCACTGGAGGGGGGAGGTTATTTTACAGAGGTACATTCCTCTTAATTCTTAAATCCAAGTCCATAACGTTTTATTTATGCCACTCAAAAAGTTTTTGAACTTGGGTTACCTCAGGGGTGCAACCAGTTGAGAGTTCTCCCTCAGTTCATTATGAGTAACAGCACTGATGGTTTGAGAACTGCAGCTCAACCTTCATCCCTCATCTCTCACACTCAGTTCTTCTGTCTCTGTGCTATCATGTCCAGTAGGGATGGGAAAGTCCAAAAATATCCTTTTGCAAAAACTCAGAACTTCAATCAGTATTTTTTTTTTTGTTGTCTTGCCGTATAAAGCAGTTTTACTCACTGCTAGAAGATGGCGGCCTCACACATTCTGAGAACTTTCAGTGAGACTGGGACTCTAGTGAGCTGCAATATGGTAAATACCCAAAGTTTTACATTGAACACTGGTAAATTGGTTGTGTCAGTTCACATTTCCCCACCATACTCTCGCTAAGGTAAGTTCAGTTAAGCTGATTTATGTGCGTGTGTGTGTGTGTGTGTGTGTATCATGTTTACCGACGCTAGTGAGGACTAATTGTCCAAGACATGGAATCCTAGATTTCTTTGTACTTGTGGATCATTTTCAGGCGCCCACAAAAAAAGAGGTCTTTTAGGGTTAGGGGGTTAAGGTTAGGATTGGGATAAGGTTAGGGTTAGTTTAAGATTAGGGTTAGGCCTGTACTGTTGAGGGGTAAGTTCAGAAAAAGGGGTTATGGAATGAATGGAAGTGTATGGAATGGCCTCACAAAACATGAAAAGAAACGTGTGTGTGTGTGTGTGTGTGCGTGTGTGTGTGTGTGCGCGCGTGCGTGTATGTGTGTATTAGAGAGACACCAACAGTGAGATACTGATCACTGATTTTAAGTTACCTGTGTGAAAACTCCCCTGAACCCCAGCCAGAATTAGCCTTTCACAAGCTCAGATCGCAACTTAGCCCCCAGATTTACCATCAAGGAACTTCTAAATTCACTGCTGGGTAAATGAATTTCAGCATAACATGGGGTCAAATGAAGAAGTGTCTCAAGACCTCACTGCTCATCTGCAACCTCAGAGTTCTCACACTGAGACTGCACCTTTCCAAGAGATGTCACTGGATTCACACATGCACGCATACTCACACACACACACACACACACAAACCTACATTCTAACTGCACAAACATGGAATAATTATGGCATGGTTGCACGCGACTAGATGTAGACCTAAGGTTTGGGGTATTGATGGCATGGTTATAGTCTATTGGTTGCGAGGGTATGGAGTAATGAAGAGTGAGATGGTTGTAGGCTATAGGTCATAGATATGTGAGGGTTTAGAGTAATGACAGAATGGCTGCAGGCAATTGAATGATGGAATATGAAAGTTTGCAGTAATGACAGCATGGCTTCAGGCTATTGGTTGTTTGAATATGAAAATTTGGAGAAATTACAGTACGGTTGCTGGCTATTGTTTGTCGGAATATTAGGGTTTGGGGTAATGACAGTATGGCTGCAGGCTATTGGTTGATGGGATGTCAGGGTTTGGGGTAATTATAGCATGGTTTGTTGGATATGAGAGTCTTACAGTCAGTCTTAGACATGAGAGAGTTTTGGGTAATGAGCCCATGGTTGCAAACTATTGGTTGGTATAAGGAAAGCATGGCTTATGGCCAATGGCCATAGGCATGTAATGGCTTCTGGTAAAGATATTGCTTCCATTTGAATATCACATGCATTTTATAGGGTATTCGTGAATTGGGATTATGGGGCACAAATCACACACTAAGCAGTCTCAGGAAAAATATTTGTATTACTAACTGCAGACCAAAAATGTTATTACCAAAAATGCATCAAGATAATACTCTGCATTCTACCTGCAATGAAAGTAT
This sequence comes from Gymnothorax reevesii, assembly GCA_029721435.1. Lineage (NCBI taxonomy): Eukaryota > Metazoa > Chordata > Actinopteri > Anguilliformes > Muraenidae > Gymnothorax > Gymnothorax reevesii. The sequence continues at coordinate 24,883,288 of CM056587.1, read as the reverse complement.
TCCTATTTTTAAGATTTCTGTGGCTAACAACTCTAACAAGAATTACAACAATGAATAGTTTTCATTTCAACCAGTCGTCATTTAGTGCCAGACATTTGTGATTTTTGGTCATGATATTTGCACAACTGCAGTAGCACAGTAAAATTCAAAGAGAAAGTTCTGTACCAAGTAACAGGTCCTTTGCTCAGTATGAATTAATTAAAAGCTAAATTGATAATTGGCTTCTCTCCTTTGCTTCAGTTTTAATACTCAGAAAAACAAATCAACGAATTACATTTATTATCCCCCGCCATGAAGTGTGAGGGGAATACGGGTTTGAGCTCCGTCTGTCCATGCGTCCGTCTGAAAATGGGACAGCTTTTCTCAGGAACTATTAGAGATAGGACAACCAAACTTGGTGTGTAGCTTCAGACCATCAAGGCCTTGATGGAGTTCAAAAATGAGGTGCGCGCGATTCAGGCATTTGGCGGGGATGTTGTTGACCATGTCTACTTGTTGTCAATGGTCATGGTATGGCAAAATATGCAGCCAGTGTTTACCAAAATTTAGCAAATCCAGATTTTGAAAAGTCAAAGATTATTTTGGCCTGTTTGACAACTAACCAACATACTGCTTGTATACATGCTGTTCCAGGAGAACATGGGCACCCCCTAAGGAACATGTTATACTCACCCCGCCCAGGCAAATCCACTACAATTTCACTACATTTGAATAATTCCATATAAAATGGCATCTTTAGCACTGAAATCCAGCAAAATCCTTGATCTATTTAAGTGTCATTCTTTCGGGCCTGGTTAAATTGCAGAGGCCTTCTTAACTGCTATTGAACCGTAGATACTTCTGTTAGAATTCAATTTTGCTGTTTTTGTCATGTTTATCAATCATATTGCATTCAGATTTACTGTATTTCCACAAAAAAAAAAAATCCTTCTCTCTCTTCAAAAAATTTTTGAAGATGCTAAAGAAAAGTTAACCGGATGACTAATGTGAGGAGAGATAGTCTAAAATGATGTGCTTAATGGTAATCTATTTGCAAACCCTCTATCGTTGGTCAAAACTGGCTAGAACTGTAACTCCACAGATTAAATAAACTAATATCTATGAAGTTGCTGATGAAAAAAATGTAAAACTGAAACTGGTTTTTCAAGTGGTACTCCAGTGGGCAGTATATCTCCTATTTTGCACCTAATTTTGTCCCGTCTATAGAATCATGACTCCAGTAGTAAACATTTAAAGCTATGTAATCATGGGTCAACATGTTCAATGAATCATTAAAATAAAGATTGCTTCAAAGCACTTTCCATCGATCAGTGCAGGGACTCTAATGGCTGGAAATGGACCAGCACTTTATCCACACCTCTTCACTTCCACCCGCAACATGAACCATTGAGAGGTTTCAGTCCAGCTCCCTACCAATTTTTTTCATTTCTTAGGATACCTTGGCTACACCATGTCCTTCCACCCTATCATCAGAATGGTTTCTCCCAGCATCTGATTAGGCTATTAACGAAGATACTGCACCTCAACCCTGCCCATATCACTTCAATTTTATGTGTATAGGGGCTGCCACAGGGGCGCTTTACAGAGCAGTAAAAGGGCAGTTTCCCGCGCCAAGTACCCAGAATGTCGAGCCAGGCCAGGTTAATGGGTCTAAGCATTAAATTGTTGGGTTCTAAATGACTGTGTCATACGCATTTTTGACATAATTGCAAAACAAGGAGGCCAGTTCGTTATTTATTTCTTAGTAGCAGCTTAAAAAGATACCAGTGACTAATATGCTACAGACGACTGTATAATCAGAGGAATACAGCTTACCAAGACATCCCTAAAATGGCTGACAGGGTCCTTGGAAAAAGGCATATATGGCTGAGATCTGTCAACATGACAATTTTCCAGAGTCCTTCTGGGTCTTTCAGGGAAGTTCTTTTTCTTCCCTAACAGGTACTACCCAATTTCTGATTGAACAGCGCTCTGAATCATGTTCCAGTTAGTTTGTGTTAGTAAGTCTAAGGTTTAGTTTATCTTAATTTTTTCTTGATTTTTCAGCCTGACAGTGGCTATACTTTCACTGTCACAACTCATGTTCTCATCTTAACAATGGCAAAGACCAGACGCCAACGGAAAACCTAAGCTTCTAGAATCACAACCAGTTGCTGAAAGTTATCTTATACTTACACCAAGGAAGTACCTGAAAACACATAATTCATTAAAAGCACATGCAAATCCTTAGTTCCCAATCGTCGGGAGCATCGCCAAGACTATGTATTAACAGTGCTGCCATTTATACACAGTGAAACCTAAATGTAAAGAAACACCATTTAAGTACAACTAACAACTTGCACTTTCAGCGCATGCGAGTAGTGCATATTTACATTTCGAATTTCGGAGTGCAACGCGAAATGGAAAAAAAAAATAATGTCAGCTTGTCCCAAACAATATGTCGCCAACCGTAGCCTGAATACTCCTCTGCATACAAAAAGTGGGTCAGCGAACAGCGTAATCAAAAACACAAATGCGAAACTGAAATATATACCATTTATTTACTGAAGAAATAAAGCCTTCAATGCGCTCTCCCTGCGTTTTATTATATCATCAGCCATGAACTGTGCCAAACCGCTCTTTCTTCAAGAAATTTAAGGAAACAAATACCATTCCAATTGGATATGATCATCTGGTCTAACGGTTGAATCAGTGTCCATTGCTGACAGTTTAAAATGCAAGCCGCTAGTATTCTGATCACAAGCGCACTTCATGACGTCGCAGCCCCAGTGGCACGATTACGACGGAATACCCGTCACGGATGCTCCAGCTGTATTCTACTTGACATTTTTATGTCACTCAGTTTCATGAGGGGCATCGTGGAATAGACTACAGATCGTGTTGCTGAGGGAAGGACACATCACATCTCGCTATATAATGGGTTTAAATGTAGAGCGTCTACCATTATCTGCGGAGTCAGGTAGTCTTAACCCTTGGCTCAAGCACTATGCGCACCGATTGACATTAGTAAATCCAACCCAATTTTCCGGCTCAATATTATTTTGGAGCTTTAAAATATCCCAGGGGATTAACATTTTATCGTGACAACGTAATCATATTATGCGCCTCTTTGTTCCATGCAACACGATTCACTTCTTACACGTAAAATTCCAGTCAAACACGAGAAACAAGTGCCTTACCATAATGATAAATTGAGTCTGCACCTTACGTCACTGAAGAAATCGGACATCAGCGTTTCTTGCCGCGATTAAATGAAGTCCAACTTCATTATCCAAAGCAGTTGTTTATAAAGACAATTAAGGATCAATCGAAACATTTAAAATGTAACCAGAACAAAGCAAAATATTATACATGTAGCCGGGTTAAATCAGTGAAACTAGCCCACTGCTGATTGGCAAGATAACCTCGGCTACTGTAACGCAAACGATTTTATTAATTTATTTCTAGCCGTAAGGCTGCATAGGGCGGGTACCAATTTGACTACCAGGTTATCATCGCCCATTCTGACGACGAGAAAGATACGCTCAACAAGATGCGCCGCGCATAGTAGTCATAAACCATCTTATTCATGCTGCATACGAAATATGAGATTCCGTAGTATCATTTCAAATGGAAACAGGTAGAGTTGCATTCTGTAAAGAACACGCCCATCATTTCCAGCGAAGCAATAATCAGTGCGTTATACGAAATCCAACACTGAATGGGGAGCATGTAATTTAGCGTAACATGGCATTAATAGTCATTTGCGCGCACGCATGATGATGTATCAGCCAGCCCATTTTTTTCTGGCGAGCAAAGCCTGTGAAGGCCGTAGAAGAGCCTATGCAACGTTATATCGGTCCCCTGTGATAATTCACGAATTGATCAAATATAGCAGGATAGCAGTTTGTCATATGAGCCTCACGCTTCTGCGCGCATGGAAAACCGACACAACCGACAGACCGGTAGCCTATGCGCTAGCCACAATTGCATCACTGGAGGGATAATAACGCAATAATTTAGGTTCATCACTGAATTTTAGACATGCAATTAAATTTACAAGATAAATCACGTCGCGCTACATTCTCGTGGAGTGTCTCTTAGAATATTCCGTCAGCTTTCCTGGTGATAAAACGTAAAGATAACGTACCTCACCCAGGATAAAGGAGCGGTTTGCCATCTATTAGCACAGATCATAAACGCTCGCGAAGCAGCTACATGAATCTTGGTTTATGCGGTAGAAAAACATAACTATTTTCTTTACTTACATCAAAAAATCCTTTGGGTTTGGGATTTTATTAATGCGCTCCCTCTCTGTTTCCAGGGGGACAATGGCATCAGGAGGAGAGAGAGACCGAAAGGCAATTCCAATTCCCAGGTAATGCGTCACCTAGGACCTGTCTTCGCAGAATTCACTGCAAGTGGTGAATCCTTGGCTAAATCATTCCTTTCGGCATGCAGTTCATTTCATTCACATGTCCACATCCATTCGCAGACAGGACCACCGACTGCCCCGCGCTCCGGTGTCTCGTTTCCTGTCCAGCCCTTAAATCATCCAAGACAAATTGCACGGTCACACTGCCCATGCCCTCAGCATGCCAGTTGGTACCCCCCAACGGATGGAAAGGGTCATTGCAGTAGATTTGCGTTTTATCGCAAGACGCAAATTGAGCCTTTCTCTCCGTCCCCGGGTGGGAAGAGTCATTTAAAGAAGGTTTTTGAGAAACGGTGTACAAATGCAACCATTTACCTCAAAACACATACACACGCATATGTGCAACTCGTAAGTGGTATATACAAGTGGTGTCACTGAACGCATAACATATCAAACCTTGAAGCTAATGGACAACAGCAGTTGAAAGTCATGGCAGGTTCTATTCCCTGCCGGCTAAGAACAGTAAGATGAGGCTACACCAAACAGTTTTTCATCAAAACTGGATAAATGAAGATTGGAAGAATGTGCACTGGTCAAACGAATGTAGTTTTCTCTAACAACAACCAGATGGTGAATTCAGAATTTGCTGCAACAGCATGATTACATGAATACATGGACCCACTCCATTTTGTTTCTACTCTGAAGGGGGTTTTAATGGTGTAATTGAGAGAGGAGTCACTTAGCTTGCATTTGGACCTTCAACACTAACTGAACATTTCAATTACACTGCCCGTCTTTTGTCAAACTGACACTTCCAGTCCTATTAGTATAATCCATTGTGTCCTGGAGCACACATCATCTTAGGCTGGTCCCTCAAACATCTCGCAGGGCTCCCAAGTCTCACGCAATGAGCGTGACACTCACGCATTTCAATAAGTTCACACGCTCTCACGCCACACATGACATTTCTCGCGCTGAGAAGTGATAAAACTCGCCGCACATTTGTAACATAAACTGTATACGAGATTAGTAATCTATGAACGAATGATGCGAAGGCAGACGACTCTGCTTGAATCAGCAACCTATCAGCCAATCAGAAAATAGTATTTCTTGTTGCCAGGTGAAATAGCAGCGCCGTAATCACGTCTTCCACACGCACACGAATGCTATTGTGTGCACACGTCAAAGAAGAGCTGGAAGTAGAAGCCCGAAATCAGGTAATCACTTCATCACTTTTTTCCCCCAATAACTGCTAATTAAAGTCGAGGAACTATGTAGGATATTTGCATTATGGATCATTTTTTACCTCAATTTAACAGCTTTGGACGGTTATGGTTAGATGAATTGACTTCTAACTTGTTACGGGGAGAGTGGGGGCTCTCTGCCCTCGTAGTGTATTTTGGCTGAAAACAAACCCTGTTCCGATCCGGTGTCAGGGGTGGTACCGCAACATCTCTCGTTTGTGACCGACAAAACGATACAAATACCTTTAATTTAGCCTTTATTATAGCGGGGAGTCCCAATGAAATCAAAAAAGCGCAGATATTAGGGGGAATGAAGAGTCACCTCTGATTTCAGTTTACTGGCAGTCGTGAATATTCAATTACTGATCTTGGTCTTCCATCTAGTGATGAAATATTGTAACTGCGTGCATAAATCTGCAGTTCCACGTCCACTGGCGGACACATCTGCACAAAGATACGCCGTTGTTCTTCTCGAACATCCCAATCCAGATAATCCGTAAATGATGAATTAAATTGATATTTTAATTTGAAACGAGTAACTAAGTTCCCAGTGTCAAAGTAGCGAAGTGAAAGTATACTTCAATCACGAAGACTTCGGAAGGCCAGAGGCCAAGCCACCTCCCTTGAAGGGTCATCAGATTGCCATAGGGAGGATGGATTTGATGCTGAAGAGGCCGGAGTCAGAAGTTGGTGGTGATGGGGAGGTGGTGGGCGATACAGAATCTCTGAAACAGCAAAACGGAAAGTGTCACGGGGATTTATTCATTCATTCATCTTCTATACCCGCTTATTCCTCACTAGGGTCACGGGGCGAGCTGGAGCCTATCCCAGCTGGCTACGGGCAAAGGCAGGAACCCACCCTGGACAGGTTGCCAATCCATCGCAGGGCGCATTTATATAGAAGGGCATTTATATAGAAGATAAATGGTTACGATTGGGTAAGACCCATTGCGTGCGTCCTACGTCTCGTGATTGAACTTTCGTTTACACTCCTATTACTTAAATACTGTAATGAAATACTATGCACCTTTGAAAATGGGAGTATCATGCGAAACCCCCCCCCGGGAGAAAATCTCACTCTAGCCTGCATTCAAAACTTGAGAGCCCTGAGTGAGTTCAGTTGACTTTGATGTCTTGCTCAGAGTCAGACCTCAATTACAAACCCAAATCAGAAAAATTTGAGATGGTAAGAACTTATATTTAAAGGTCCCATGTAATCAACATATTTTTACTCATTTTTACATGTAAATATGTGAACTGATTGGTGTATTTTGCAAGTTTCGTCTGTGAAATCACTACTTTGAGAAATACATGGAAATTTCAGCGTTCTTTTTAACTTCCTGAGACCCGCTCCTCAAGGAAGTTCACTTACCATGAATGTGAGTTTTGTGACCAAATATGTCATCTCAGGAGTCAAAGTTTATTGGTGCAAAGTCAGTGTATTTGTTTTACATTTCTCAGCAGTGAGAGACAGCTGGCCTGCATAGCAGTCTACATGTAATAGGTAAAGTTGATGCAACGTTGCAAATCAAAATATGCACCATCACATGTAAGTCAGCAAAAATAAACAATGTCAAATATCAAGAATGCAAACTTGTAAATCCTAGCAAACTGCAGCTATCTACGCCACAGACACGGCCGTGGTAATTCGAGTACTGTACACCAGTGATGGATGTTGAAATAAAAATTGGTGAAGCACTGAACATTCATCAAAAATAATTATTGGTCTTGACCTGTTTTCAATCATTAAAGAGCTTAGGACATGCACTGAGCAAGTTTCTGAATATAAAAGGGTACAATTAAAAGAATTCCCATTGTCTGCCTAAAAAAATGCAGAAAATAATTTTTAAGAAAAATCACTATTTTTTGTTACTTGCCCCACCCCCCTTATGAACAAACATTCTGAGCAACACTGAAAAGCGATTTTGGCAGTCCCCTGTGTGGTCACGTTATAAGTAGCCCATGGTGGGCGATTGTGTGTCCAACAACGATGGTATCCAAGTCAGATTCTGATAGTTCCTCAGAATTTTCAGTAGAATCTGTCCATTTTGATGAGGAAGAGTACTATTTCATGGAAGATGAGGAAACTCAACATAAAGCTGCTTTCACACCGGACGCAAAATCGCCTGTCCCAAACTGTACAACACTGACCAGCCAAGTTGCGGAATGATTATTAATCCGGTTGTACAATTGTTTCTGTGCACTGTGCGGTGGATAACCAGCCTACTCACTTTTCAACCTTATGTGAGTTCAATAGACCTGACGTTTGGTTACCTTACCTAACAAGACCATTTATAATATATTAGGCTAAGTCTAGCAGACCGAAGGAGGGCCCGGGCGGGGACTTGAACCTTCAGACTCCCGGGTAAGAGTCATGCGCGCTGACCGCATCGCCAAAGAGCCAGGCTCGTTGGCAAGGTAGCCAGGGCATGTACTTATTAGGAGACACTTCCGGTGACAGGACCCTTCAACTGTCACATTTCTCCCCCTCTTTTGTGAGCGTGTCCACACGCTCCATGCTTTACGCATGCTGCCATTCATTAGGATGCCCCAGATCCTGCCGATTACGCCAGAATGTAGCAGACTGAAGGAGGGCCCGGGCGGGGACTTGAACCTCCAGACTCCCGGGTAAGAGTCATGCCTGCTGACCGTATCGCCAAAGAGCCAGGCTCGTTGGCAAGGTAGCCAGGGCATGTACTTATTAGGAGACACTTTCGGTGACAGGACCCTTCAACTGTCACATAAGAATAGCATCAGTGGTGGTTGAACTCACGCCTGATCTAGCCAATAGTTAAGTGATAATGTTCGCGGCTCTATTCATTTCTGTGCACTGTGTTTCATGAGCTCTCGAAACAAAGAGTGTAAGCCATACCTCCGAACATGCAGTGCACAGAAATATAGAGCCGTGAATGATATCACAATGTGTAAACCATATCTCGCAGCTTGCTATTATTAGGTAGTAAGCTAACAAGCACACATTGCTCAGAAATAAATAGAGCGCCCTGAATAGTATCATTTCACTGCTTAGCTGGCTAGATCACACTGAACAGCGAGTTGGCTGGCTATTGAACAGGCAGTGCAGAGAAATGATTTGGGTTCCGCAATTGATAATAATAATAATAATAATAATAATTATAATGATATGTAAAAACATGAATACTCAAACTGTTGGCCGCATATCGTAGGTTTCAGTGACCCAGGCTTGCCGGGCTCAGCAAAATCGCCACTAGTACATTGCACTTGTTTTGTCCATATTCTCGATATCTCTGCATCTTTCGGCCACAGAAACATTCCATGGCCATATGCATGCGTTGCACTGCATCCCCTCACTACACATCGCTTTCTGTTCACTCTTGGTGATTTTTGTAGGTCCATTCTTTAAGATATTCTCCGTCCAGACCAGAGTCGTACTCTATGGCTAACCACCTAGACACAATCCGTGTACAACTTATGACGTCACGCAGCTGAGCTGGCCCAGCGCAAATGTTCTCGATTGAGGCAAAGGGCACGTTTCCTCAAGTGGATAATTTAGCAGATAAAATGTGTTTTTTTTAAACAATGCGAGAAGTACACAATATTAAAACCATCACTAATTGTTTAAGATAGGTATTTTGTAGCATTTTATCACATAAAATACAGAGCTGAATTTCATGTCCTAAACTCTTTATTTTAACATTATATATACTTCAAAAACACTCAACATTATCACATTTGATTAGTTTTCCTCAGAAAACACATCATTTCAACATCCATCCATTTGTCCATCCACCCATTTTTTGCCACTTATCTGGTACGGGGTCGCGGGGGCAACAAACTAAGGCTCAAACTCCCCCTCCCCGGCTACTTCCTCCAACTATCCCTGGGTAACCCCAAGCCGTTCCCAGGCCAGCCAGGAGATATAGTTCCTCCAGTGTGTCCTGGATCTGCCTAGGGGCCGCCTCCTAGTTGGACATGCCCAGAAAACCTCTAAAGGGATGTGCCCAGGAAGCATCTGGACTAGATGCCTAAACCACCTCAAATGACCCCTCTCAATGCGGAGGAGCAGCAGTTATACTCTGAGCCGCTCCCGGATGTCCAAGCTCCTCACCCTATCCCTAAGGGTCAGCCCAGCCGCCCAGCGAAGGAAGCTCATTTCAGTCGCTTGTATTCAGCTATCAAATTCTTTCGGTCACTACCCAAAGCTTGGGACCTTAGGTGAGGGTTAGAACGTAGATCAACCAGTAAATCGAGAGCTTTGCTTTTAAGCTCAGCTTCTTCACCATGACAGACCGGTACAACACCCGCTCCACTGCTGATGCTGCAGAGACCTGTCTTTCAATCTGACACTCCATCCTACCCTCACTGCTGAACAAGTCCCTGAGATACTTGAACTCCTCCTCTTGGGGTAACAACTCACCCCGCACTTGAAGGGAGCAATCCACCTTTTTTCTGGGAGAGAACCATGGCCTCAGATTTGGAGGTGCTGATCCTCATTTCGACCGTTTCACACTCAGCTGCAAAGTGCCCCAGTGCATGTTGGAGGTCACAGCGTGATGAGGCCAGCAGGACCGCAAAATCTGCAAACAGAAGAGATACAATCCTGTACCAAACTGGACACCCTTCAAACCTCGGCTGCACCTTGATATCCTGTACATGAAAATCATGAACAGAATAGGTGACAAGGCATACCCTTGGAGGAGTCCAACACCCACTGAAAATGAGTTCGACTTAATGCCAAGAATGCAGACACAACTCCGGCTTTGGTTGCACGGGGATCAAATGGCTCAAATTAATGGCCCCATAGCCTCATACTCCCGCAGCACCCCCCACAGGATACCTAGTGGGCCACAATCATAAGCCCTCTCCTGGTCCACTAAACACACACAGACTGAATGGGCAAACACCCATGATCCTTTCAGTCTCCTTTCCAGCACCCTGGGATAGGCATTCCCCAGGAGACTGAGCAGTCTGACCCCCCTATAGTTGAAGCACACCCTCCGATCCCGTTTTTTAAAAATGGGAACCACTACCCCAGCCTGCCAGTTCAAGGGCACTCTACCTGACATCCACACAATGTTAAACAGACATGTAAGCCATGACAGCCTAACAAAATCCAGAGACTTCAGCATCCCAGACCAAATCTCATCCATCCCCAGTGACTTGCCACCGTTGAGCTTTTTGACCACCTCAGTAACTTCTACCAGGGAGATGGGCAAAGACTCGCCCGAGTCTCCATCCTTGCCTCCTCGATGGAGAGCATGTCTGCCACATTCAGGATTTCCTTACAACGCTCCTTCCGCTGCCAAACAAAATCCCCAGTTAAGGTCAGGAGTTTCCCTCTCCTGCCAAAAACAGCCTGGATGAAGCCCCTTCTCCCCTCACTGAGTTGTCTGATGGTTGCCAGAACCTCTTTGACACCACCCTAAAGTCCTTCAACATAGCACCCCTGAACCTCTCTGAAACCCGAGTTGCTCCTGCAACCTCCGTGGCTGCAGTCCCTGAAGCCTGCCGATATCGACCTGCTAAGTCTGGAGTCTTCCGGACCAACTGAGCCCGAAAGGCCACCCTGTTCAGCTTGATTGCTGGTCCCACCAGTGGGTCCTTGGGTTGCTGCCACGACTGGCACTAACAACTTTCAGGCAGCAGCTCAAGACAGCCGTTTCCACAAAGGAAACTCTCAAATAAGGTCCACTTGGACGTCACATCCCCAGCCTACCCCTGGATATAGAACATGGAGGGGGTCATGGGAGTTTGCCCATGCAGTTTACATCTGTTTTGTGGACTAGGAGAAAACTTATGACCGTATTCCATGAGGTACCCTGTCGGGAGTATGGGACTCCAGGGCTATTAGTTTGAGCCATCCAATCCCTATACAGCCAAAGCTGGAGTTGTGTCTGCATTTTTGGCATTAAGTCTGATGCCTTTTCAGTGGTGTTGGACTTTGCGGAGAGTTTGCCTTTACACCGAGTTTGTTCATGATTTCCATGGACAGGAAATTAAGGTGCAGCAGAGGCTTGGAGGGTGTCCAGTTTTGTGGCCTCAGGGCTTCATCTCTGCTGTTTTCAAATGATGTGGTCCTGCAGGCGTGATCACAATTTGACCGACAATGCATGCTGGAGTGGTTTGCAGTTGTTGGAATGAGGATCAGCACCTCCAAATCTGAAGTCATGGTTCCCTGCCAGAAAAAGGTGTGTTGTGCAACTAGCATTTAGTTTCCGAGTTGGAAAGAACAATTGATTGGCAATGACTTGTGCATTCACTGGTGATGGATCTTGTCCCTCCTTAACTATAGGAATTTAGTCTGTTCAATTTCTAGCCCTCATGTGTACATTCCAAAGATGACCCTTTCAGCACAGATTCATAAACTATGAGTGTACACCCCTGCAATTCCTAAGACAAGAGAACGCCATCATTACAGCCTTGTGACCACCAACAAAATAAGAACATGTCCCTTTGTATGATTATCTTATTTTTCTGCACTCTTGTTTTGTACCCCTGAAAACTGCCCAAAATTTTCCATATCACTTAAGTTTTACTACTGCTCCCAAAACATTCCAGAGGTATTTGATAACTGAGCTTCATTACCTCCTACCACATTCATGTTTGGTCTCATTAGAAAAAGACAAAAATCTGAACGTCTATACACATTCCATAGTGCTCAGCTCTGCTAAAAACATATGGGCATTTTAATACGCGAATGGTCACTTTCACAAGAGATCGTTTAAAATTGATCAGGCCTTCGGACATCTACAGCTCCATAAATCAGCACAGCCTGCTTTCATCACCAAGAAGGGGGATTCTCTGTGATGGGCGATTCAGGAACCACACCCGAGAATCGAAATGCCAATATTCGTAAAACTTTATCCGTTCCAAGTCATGACTAAAAAAAAAAAAAAGCAGAGATTGCAGTACTGGAGGAATAATCAACAGTAGTCGAGGGACAGGCAGGGGTCAAAACCAAAGGATCACAGTTCTCACAGTACACAAACGTAAGGCAAAAATTTGAAGTCAAAAACAGGCAATGGTCATACACAGGGCGTCAGTACAAAGAATCATAGTCAAACAGGCAGGGGTCAAAAAATCTAGAGTATCAAACAAACAAGGCTAGACAATCTTGTAGTTGTATGGAAGGGTCTGGAAGAAGAAGAAGAAGAAGAAGAAACAAATCACAACTGGCATACAAGACTCTCTGCTCAAAAGGAAATGATCAACATTCTGACAAAGTCAGAACCGCAGTGAGGACTCTAAATAGACAGATGGGAAGTCACATGCTGTGCAGGGAACAGGTGAATAGGATGAGAATTAATTAACAAGCGCATGAACAAGAGGAAGTTCCTAATCACATGAAATTGGCGAAAGCCAAAACTGAGACAGGGGTCACACAGACAGCCTATTACAAATAGACGCCTCTGGTTAAGGAGTTCTACATTGCACAGAGCGTGAGAGGCAGAACGGGGTTAAACAAGTGCGGAGATTCTGCTGAAGCGCGGCAAAGTAAATTTAGTGAAGGCAAAGGGCGGAGACTAGAGCAAAGCGAGAGCTTGTTAGTCAATTAGTTATGTGCGGCTGTACAATCCCTAAGTGCTCGTTAATAAGTTAGGATAATATACAAGGTTAGTTGCTGTGAGTTGATTAACAAAAATAATAAACTGTTAGTATTTGTTAGTAATGATAGAACAGTAGGGCGAAAGAAGTAAACAAGATTGGATGGAATGTTTTGAAACCCAGAAACCATTAAAATCACCCGAGGCAGGTAAGCACACAGACTGGGGAGATGGACTGAACCAATTAGACCACAAGACAGGGGAGACAATGGTGCAATGGAATACAGCAATGGCAAGAACAGAAAACCAGAATGCACAATAAATGGAAAATCATATAAATGGCAAGCACAAAAACATGGCAAAACAGGGCATGACAGATCAGAATCACAACATTCCCCCCCTTTCTAACCACATAAAATGCAGACCCTTTCTCTGCACTTTGGCTTTTTAGTACCCACAAAACCAGCAGGTGCCTTTTTGGCTCTCAGAAAACCTACGAGGGCTTTTTCCAAACCAAGACCAGCTAGGAGTTTTAACATCTGCGCGTTGGATTTAGGATTTGTTATCTGCTGTTTTATTTGGAAGATAAAGGTTTTTTATTTCAGAGACTTAGATCTTAGCCCACTTTGGGATAATTTCAGGAGGTACAAGCTTTGATTTAGTATATTCTTTCTTTTTCCTCTTTGATAGTTCATGTCTTTTTAATCCTTCCCTAAGGTAGTAGACCCTCATCTGTAGACATAGATGTTATGTAGTCTGTTGCAACTTTTATAAAATTTTTACTACTTTGGAATCTGACTCTGAGTTGTGCTTTTGATAAAGGTTGATCCAACAAATTGCTCTGCATATCAACAAATTCACCAATTTAACTGTTAATTAATATCTTTGGTGTTTGATAAATTAAATTGAATGAATTTGTATTACATGTCAGATAAGTAAGGGGTTTTAACAGCTAAAGCACTTGTGTTTCGTATTTAGAGTGCTGGACATTAAGCGAGGGCATCAAACTGTGAAAACTGCGGGTTCTATTTCGTCCCTTCATGACCGGCAGGCGATGCTTAAAGCACTGGATATCAACGCTCGCGCAAGCGCATGTCGAGTTCAAATAACAACCATGTCACCCGTGACCCCTGCGTGACTCCTGGAAGGCTATATCTTCCGGTGTGCGCAGGGTTCGGTTCCTTTTTTCTTCTCGCGATCGCGTTAAGAGTACATGCTTAAAACTTACAAGCTACTATCCCTTCAGTTATTGTCGCTTGCCCTGTGCAACCTCGTGCCTTACGGTAGGAGCAACGATTTTATCGTCCTCTGAGAGGTTGTGGCTGGCGCGTTATTTGTTAGTTCATGAGTTTTGCTGGGGATAGCGGCGTTTGCCCCTCCCTCTCGGCATTGCTAACAGCAGCTGGAGAGCTGTTTTGTAGCGCTATTGTCTGCTGCAATTATCTGCTCTATTTCTGTGTTGGTGAAGGTTGTGTGCTCGCCACCCTCTCCCAGCACTCAGTCTGCTTTTTGTTTGTTTTCGTGTTACTTTGCTGGTGAAGGTGGTGTGTTCGCCTCCCTCTCCCAGCAATGTCACATCCTATTCTTTAGTTTAACTGTTGTGTTAACTTTGTTGGTGAAGGCAGCGTTTCCGCTCCCCTCTCCCAGCTCTGTTATATCAATCTTTACCGGTGTTACCCTGTTGGCGAAGGTGGTGTGCTCGCTCCCCTCTCCCAGCTCTGTTATATCAATCTTTACCGGTGTTACCCTGTTGGCGAAGGTGGTGTGCTCGCTGCCCTCTCCCAGCACTGTTATATCAATCTTTACCGGTGTTACTCTGTTGGTGAAGGTGGTGTGCTCGCTGCCCTCTCCCAGCACTGTTATATCAATCTTTACCGGTGTTACTCTGTTGGTGAAGGTGGTGTGCTCGCTGCCCTCTCCCAGCACTGTTATATCAATCTTTACCGGTGTTACTCTGTTGGTGAAGGTGGTGTGCTCGCTGCCCTCTCCCAGCTCTGTTATATCAATCTTTACCGGTGTTACTCTGTTGGTGAAGGTGGTGTGCTCGCTGCCCTCTCCCAGCACTGTTATATCAATCTTTACCGTTGTTACTCTGTTGGTGAAGGTGGTGTGCTCGCTGCCCTCTCCCAGCTCTGTTATATCAATCTTTACCGGTGTTACTCTGTTGGTGAAGGTGGTGTGCTCGCTGCCTTCTCCCAGCACTGTTATATCAATCTTTACCGGTGTTACTCTGTTGGTGAAGGTGGTGTGCTTGCTGCCCTCTCCCAGCACTGTTATATCAATCTTTACCGGTGTTACTCTGTTGGTGAAGGTGGTGTGCTTGCTGCCCTCTCCCAGCACTGTTATATCAATCTTTACCGGTGTTACTCTGTTGGTGAAGGTGGTGTGCTCGCTGCCCTCTCCCAGCACTGTCACACATTTACTCTGCTCTGGCCTTTGCTGTAATGGAGCAGTCCTGCACTGGATGTCAGGCCCTCCTGGATCTAGCAGATGGCCATGATCTCTGTCCCTCCTGCCTGGGCATTGAGCATTTACAAGAAGCCCTCACTGAAGGTGCTTGCATGAATTGCGGCATAATGCCGCGGTCAGTGAGACTAGCCAGGTTAGCGCAGCTAGATCCACTGGCCAGCCTCCCTTCATCCCAACCAGTGAGGGTTGATTTCAGTAATGGGGGGACTCTAAAGAGGCCCTCTATACAGAGCGCTGCGGGTCCCCCCAAGCGGAGGAAGTCGAACAGCCAGCTCTCAACTAAAGTGGATCGCTTGGCTACTGACATGGAGCAGATGAAGACACTTCTCTGGAGTCTGCAGCCTGCGCATCTAGGGGAACCTGTTGGATTAGGGCATGCACTGCAGCCACCCCCGCCGGAGGACGCCATTTCCATTGCAGCCTCTGCGACTCAGTTTCATGCTTCGTCAGGTGACCTTGCCTCTCAGGCCTCAGAGCATTCTTTGCGCTCATCAGCCCAGAGTTCTCACTGGGGGTCAGATGCCTCCTCCATGGAGACCATTATTCGCACCGCTTTGGCGCGCATGCACCTCGATACCCCCCAAGGAAATGTGGCCCCTAGCGCTTTCCACAGGCGCAATCCTTCTCCAGCTAAAATTGCCATCCGGCATTCGCCGGATTTCTTGAAAGAGCTGCATTCGTGTTGGAGAGATACTACAGCCCTCTCCAAGCCAACTTCTGATGAACAGATTTTGGCAGCAATGGAGAGTCCGGAAGCTGTCGGCCTGGGACACATGCCTGCTGTCGAGCCCCCTGTTGCGGCCCTGATTGTGGCTCCTGATGAGGCTCTGAAGCCAAACGCCAGGTGCCCCTCTGTCCAGTGTCGAGTCACTGATGGATATATCTGTAGGGCCTATGATGCAGCGGCACGCATTGGTCGGCTTGGCAACTCCCTTTTCCACCTACTGCTTGCCCTCTCAACTTCCCTGCAGGATGCACAGGTGGATGATTCTACCCGTGACATCTGTGATGCATAGCTGCAGGCTTTTGCCTTCCAGACAAAGGAACTAGGCTGGTTGATGTCCACACTGGTACATGCACGCCGTCATGTCTGGCTAGCGCAGTCACCTTTGACGCAGGCCACTAGGAAAGTCCTCCATCAGATACCAGGGGAACCAGGGGAGCTATTTGGCTTAGCTGCTCAGGAGGCACTGGACCGTACAGCCCTGGCTGGGGAGACCAGGCAGCGGCTGGCTAGCCTTCACAGGAGAGCACCTGCTCCCAGCAATCGGAGAGACCCCTCATCCACTTCTGGGCGCCGCCCTCAGCCACCTACACACAGTGGCCGGTCGGGTTTCCAGCGGCCTGCTGAATAGCCTGCTGCTGACACTCGTCCTCCTGGACGTCGATCGGCTGGACAGCGTCGGGGCTCTGAGTCTGACCGCCATCCCCCCAGCACTTCTAAAAGCCGTGGGGGACGGCGCTAGGGCTACGGGGAGGAAAGACCTTCTGTCACAGCTGGGGGGTCAGGTTTGGCATCCCAACCCCAGCCGCCTCCAGGTATGGGTCTGGCCGTTGCGGGGCCCAACCCTCTCCTGACGAGCTGTACCGAGCCCGTTCAGGCTACCATCATGAATGCCTGTGCAGCATCCACCCATCTTCAGTATGAAAGTAAATGGAGGCGTTTCTCTGCCTGGTGTGCGGGCAGGGCAGAGGATCCTGCCCTATGCTCTGTGGCTATGATCCTGGAGTTCCTTCAGTCCCTCCTGGATGGTGGTCGTGCTCACTCCACTTTGAAAGTGTATGTGGCAGCCATTTACTCACGACATGCCTTGGTTGACAATGCTACTGTGGGATGCCACCGGTTGGTGTCTCTCTTCCTCAGAGGGGCTTTGAGGCTGCACCCTCCAAGAGCCCCAAGGGCCCCAGTGTGGGACCTGTCCTTGGTCCTAAGTGCCCTGTCTGCTCCACCCTTTGAGCCTTTAGCTCGAGCGGACCTGAAATGGCTGTCAATGAAAACTGTCTTTCTCCTTTCTGTAACATCAGCCAAGAGAGTTGGAGAATTACATGCCCTGTCAGTCAGTGAGTCCTGTCTTAGATGGAACCCGGATGGTTCGGGGGTTACACTATGGCCAAACGTGGCTTTTCTCCCCAAAGTATTGCCACGGACACATGTTGATCGGCCAATCCAGCTCGCCCGTTTCAACTCTCCCTCAGCCGAGGATGGGTCGAGCCTGCTGTGCCCAGTACAGGCTCTTGATGCTTATGTTGCTGCTACAGCATCCGTGCGACAATCGGAGGAGCTTTTTGTTTGATACAGTGGGCCCAATCGAGGTTCTGCTCTCTCGAAACAACGTCTATCCCACTGGGTGGTCCAGACGATTAAACATGCCAATGGAGTCAGTGGCCGTTCCTTGCCACCAGACGTAAAGTGCCACTCCACCAGGGGTATCTCTGCTTCGTGGGCTGCCCTCAAGGGGGTACCTCTGGAAGACATCTGTGGGGCGGCTTCCTGGATGTCGCCTGACACTTTTGCCAGCTTTTACAGAATCAACGTTGCCTCTCCCCACCCGATGAGTGTGGTCCTGCTCCCAGCTTCTTCTGCCTCCAGTCACTGAGGTATCTGCTTGGGCTTCTTTGTGACGTTGTTGGTATATGTCATCCAGTGCTTTAAGCACCGCCTGGCCGTCATAAAGGGACGAAATAGAACGAAAGTTACGACTGTAACTACGGTTCTATGAGTCCCGGATGACCGCCAGGACATTCGGTCACTCAGAAGCCTCGTGCTCTCGCAAGTAGTTTCTAGGAACCGAACCCTGCGCACACCGGAAGATATAGCCTTCCAGGAGTCACGCAGGGGTCACGGGTGACATTGTTGTTACTTGTACTCGACATGCGCTTGCGCGAGCGGTGATATCCAGTGCTTTAAGCACCGCCTGGCAGTCATCCGGGACTCATAGAACCGTAGTTACAGTCGTAACTTTCGATTCGGAGAGCGCACATCAGGGGTGGCCAACCCTGGTCCTGGAGAGCCGCGATGTCTGCTGGTTTTTAGTGTTACTTGATTGATAAATTAAAGCAGTTGATTACACCCTTCACTTATATCACCTGGTGTCTTTGGTTTTCTCCACCCGATTAAAACCTAACTCAGCACACTCTCTGGCTCTACAGGACCAGCGTTATCCACCCCTGCTCTATAAACTTTTATCTGTACTCTGTGCTTCTACTTTGCCTGCATTACAACTACACTAAATATCCAATCACATTGACAAATCTTTCACAACCTGCAAGTCTGCTTTATTGGCTCTGGGAGTCTTGTGGGTTGTTCCTGCTAATTGCTTGATTGGCTCAAGTACAAAATTAATTGCTTGATTGCCAAATTAAGCCTGAGACACCAGGTGAAATCAGTTAAGTGAGTAATCAACTAATTTAATACATCAGTCGAGTGCAAAGTAACACCAAAAATCACCAGACACTGCGGCTCTCCGGGACCAGGGTTGGCCACCCCTGGCGCACATAATTCAATTAAAATTCACATCCCCAACAGGAAGATTGTCCCCTCCTAGTGGGGAATGAGTTGTTACCCCCAAGTGGAGGAGTTTAAGTATCTTGGGATCTTGCTTATGAGTGAAGGTAGAATGGAGCCTGAGATTGACAGACAGATCTGGCGCTGGCCATCGTGGTGAAGAAACGGCTGAGCCTAAAAGCGAAGCTCTCGATTTACTGGTTGATCAAAGCTCCAACCCTTACTTATGGTCACAAGCTTTGGGTTGTGAAAGAAAGAACGGAAGGTGAATACAAGCGGCAGAAAGAGCTTTCTGCGCAGGATGGCTGGGCTAACCTTTGGGGACAGCATGAGCAGCTTGGACGCCATGAGAGGCTTTAAAGTAGCACCACTGCTCCTCCGTGTTGAGAGGAGTCATTTGAGTTGGTTTTGGCATCTGGTTCAAATACCTCCTGGATGCCATCCTTTAGAGGTTTGCCAGGAATGTCCCAGTGGGTGGAGTCCCTGAGGCAGATCCAGGACACATTGGAGGGACTATATCTCGTAGCTGCGCTGAGAAGAACTTGCAGTCCTCGAGGAAGAGTTGGAGAAAGTAGCTGGGGAGCAGAATGCCTTGGCCACTTTGCTTAGTCTACTACCACAACAACCCAGCCCCTGTAAGTGACTGAAGATGGATGGATGGACATGTTATCCAGCTTGTGAGCAAGCTGGTGTTCAATGTTTTCCTTCATGATGTCCATCATCCACAAGCAATCAACTAACTTTAACCTAAATGATGCTCCAAATGGTTACAGAAAAAAAATTGTAGCTAACTCGAAAGAACAAAATCAAAAAAAGGATACAAGGAAAGAGTCACTATTGAGATGCAGAAATACCATAAACACAACTCAAAAGAAAAGTGGTGAGTTACCGGGGTAGCTAGCAACTAGTAAGAAAGTAAGAGATTAGAGGTCTGCAGCCATGGTTACAGATTGCTTTGACTTAGCTAAGGTATGTTAAGCCAAAAACCCACTCGCTGTCTCGGGGAATAACATTATTGTACGTAATAAGCCAACCACCACCACTTGTACTGTGTTCATCTTGCGACATCATCAGCATTCATCCTGTCTCTGCTTTGCTTCCCTGCTGTGAATGGTGTTTGTCTTGCCTTCGCCTCCCAGCAGTGAACAGCGTTCAACCCACCACTACTCTCTATTAGCAGGCTCCATCCCTTTGCTGCTTTGCTGGGGCTCCAGCTGGGATTATCTGGGAGTTCAGATGATGACTGTTGGGAGCAGCAGGAAGCACCAAGTGAGCTTCATTTTGGCTTTTCAGAGCTTAATGGGTGATGTCACGGAGACTACGTCCATTGTTTATGTAGTCTATAGAAGAAACCCGAACATATGGCTGCTCAGAATGACACTGACAAGCACTCGAATGACCGACAAGAGCCACTTGCACAACAAACTATGCTAACCAAAACCGAATGTATCCCTCTCATTTCCCTAAGCAGCACAAATCCAATTATATACTGCTCTCTCAAGGCTGTTGGTCATAGTCGGCCAAAGGAATTCAGTTTGTTGCCCTGGCTGTCACTCTACACTGTAGAAAGGTGCTACATTTTACAAAAATGTAAAAATGTTGGGACAGTGAAGTATTTACCTTTTTGTAATGTTGCCATTCCTCTTCATGACACTTAACAAATATTGAAGGACAGAAAACACTGAGTAATTAAGAGTTTTCCCATTATTCCTGCAAGCAAGTCCTCAGGGGAGCAACAGTATGGGGCCTTTTATGTTGCACCTTGCATTTTTGCATGTTTGCTTCTGAAGGACTAAGCTTTTCCTTGATGCTGATTTTGTACCAAATCGTGATTACAATCAATTGCTGACATTTGCAA
The DNA here is from genome assembly GCA_029721435.1 of Gymnothorax reevesii. Classification (NCBI taxonomy): domain Eukaryota; kingdom Metazoa; phylum Chordata; class Actinopteri; order Anguilliformes; family Muraenidae; genus Gymnothorax; species Gymnothorax reevesii. Next base: position 24,862,335 of record CM056587.1, on the reverse strand, counting down.
ATGATTATAATAAATGACTTCATCATTCAATTAAAAAAAAAAAATCATTTGTAGACTGAAATTGTCCTGGTCTCAACTTTTTTGGAACACGCTGCTGACCAGAATGGCAGGAAGAATGTACAAATAAATAAATGAAATGAAGTTAACCAGAGAACCCAATAAATACCTTGTCTTCTTACTGTTATGAAAGTCAGTCAATTTTAAAATCACTGCTTTCTGTTTTTATGTGTGTTTTCCATACCATCCCACCTTTTTCTGGGTTGGAGTTTTAGCTAGAGTCATTCTAATCAAGTGTACTGAGAGTTTTAAACTAACTGTGTAGCTTTATTGAGTCATCTTAGATTAATCTATCAAGTAAAGAATCTGGTTTCTCTACTCTGGAAGTAAATGGATGTCCTATCCATTCTTAGAGGGCAGTTCATAATTAAGCGGTTGGTGAGTGTATTTTCCATTGTTTGACGTCAGGTCGTGAGGCTGTCCAATTTCTGCAGGGTCCTGGTATCATTTGGATTGCACAGCCTCTGGAATGGAGATCCTGTCCTTTTGTGGTGGGTTAATAAGGAATTCTACAGACGGGCTGCATTCACTGGATTTTAAAAAAATGTTCCAGCAGGGGGCAGTGTGGGTCAGTCTAATCCTATAACACCTTAAACCAGGGGTGTCCAAACTTATCCATAAAGGGCCGGTGTGGGTGCAGGTTTTTGTCCTAGCCAGCAGTGCTACTGCACCTGATTCCACTAATTAACTAATCAGGGGTTTCAATCAGGACCTTGGTGGGTAGAATCAGGTGTGTTAGTGTTGGGCTCAAACAAAAACCAGCACCCACACCGGCCCTTTCTGGATTAGATTGGACACCCCTGCCTTAAACCCTTGGGGCCAGTTGTTCAAAGGTAATCTGATTGGATTTTGGTCATCAGATTGGATCAAATCTTGAAAATGGGTTGTTCAAAAGGGAAAGACGGATTCTGAAATCCGATTAGATCATGTAATCCAATCCTAGTTTGAATCTGGATCAAACCTTCAGTTTGTATTGTTCAAAGCATTTCAGTAGGATCTGGATAACTTTGAGCCCAAAAAGCAGGATTATCCTGATCCCAACAGGGGGTAGGATTTCAAGGTGGATTTCAGGAAGAAAATGTAGCAAAACTGTACAATTGGTCAAATGATCAATTTGTATCATTTTGTATATATACAGGTGCTGGTCAACAAATTAGAATAATTTGAAATAGTGCAATCGTAAAATTTTTTTAAGGCATTTTTTGTGCAGAAAGCAAATCAGGTGTTCACCGCGCCTGTCCTACTTTTTAGGGTAATCACAGAACTTGCTACCTGTAAAAAATTTGCTCAGCTGAGCTTTCCAATAGGCCCATTTAGGCCATTTCACTGTGACACTGTTGTTTCATTGAATTAGAATAATTCATAAGTCATTTCATTGAATTAGAATAAGAGCTCGAATTTTTGTTTTCTGTGAAGAGTGTTCACTGTGCAGTATAAAGTCAGGGTTGAGTAGAATTTCTAAGTTGTAAAAACAATCATGGGTAAGCAGCGCGACCTCTCAACCGGAATAGTGGTTCAAATTCAAGCCCTTCGCCAACAAGGCTTGACCCAAACTAAACTTGCTGAGCAGCTCGGCATCAGCCAGTCTTCCGTCTGCAAATCTCTCAAGAAAGACTGCAGCAAGTGCACCAATTGTTCTGGCGTCCAGCAGAAAAACTTCTGCTCACGACAACAAACAGCTGAGAAAAATCGCAGTCAGCAACCAGTTCAAGTCCACTTCCGAGCTCAGCGACTGGTGGAACGAGCAGACCGGCGCTAACGTCTTGAGATCAACCACTTACCGTCGTCTGCGCGAACTCGGCTTCAAATCTCGCGTTCCAGCAGTAAAACCGATGCTGAACAAGAAACAAATGGAGAAACGGCTGAAGTGGGCCAAAGAACACAGCGAGTGGACTGCTGAAGACTGGCAGAAAGTGGTCTTCAGTGACGAATCTGAATCTTTTGAATCTCCTTCGGTGACCAAGGTCCTCCTGTCTGGCGTCGTGGTGGCAAAACCTACAACTACAAGTGCCTGAAAAGATCCGTCAAGTTTCCCCAGAGCGTTATGGTCTGGGGATGCATGTCCGCTCGGGGTGTAGGGAAACTCTGCTTCCTCAAGAAGACTGTCAATGCTGCCGTATACCAAGATGTTCTGGAAACGTTCCTGATTCCGACTGTGGAGGAACAGTTCGGCGAAGAAGACCTCATATTTCAACAGGATCTTGCACCGGCTCATGTGGCAAAGTCGACCAAAGATTGGTTCGCCGAAAAACAGCTTGAAGTTTTGGCATGGCCGGCCAACTCGCCTGACCTCAATGTAATTGAAAACCTTTGGGCCATCGTCAAGCGGAACATTCACGACTGAAAGCCGACTACGCTGGACCAACTGAAGCAGAACATCGCCACTGCCTGGGAAGCTGTGAGTGCAAAAACTTGTGACAAGCTGGTAAAATCGATGCCGCGGAGACTTCAGGCAGTCATACAAGTCAAGGGGGCAACCACAAAATACTGAGAAAGTGATGATATTAATTATAATAAAAATTATTCTAATTCAGTGAAACAGTTTCTCCATTATTCTAATTCAATAAAACAACAAAGTCACAATTAAATGGCCTAAATGGGCCTTTTGGAAAGCTCAGCGGAGCAAATTTTTTACAGGTAGCAAGTTCTGTGATTATTCTAACAAGTAGGACAGGCGCGGTGAACACCCCCAGGTGAAAAAGTATTACACTTAATTATATTAAAAGTATATTTGTTGCATACAAAAGTTATTACAAATATACTTTTGCAAATTAAGCACAAAAAGTAATATATTTAAAATATACTTTTAGAAAGTGTACACTTTAAGTGTACTGAAGTAGTACACAAGTAGTATTCAATGACTAATTGAACACACTTAATTACACATAAAGGGGGCGAAAAAAACATACACCATACTTAATACAGTCTGTAAAAGTATAATTCGAGTATAGTATTTTTTCACCTGGGCCTGATTTGCTTTCTGCACAAAAAATGCATTAAAAAAATTTAATGATTGCACATTTCAAATTATTCTAATTCGTTGACCAGCATCTGTACTTTTATTTACATTTTGCACTTGATTTGTTGTTGTTAGTTGTCAGTGATAAAGTAGACATAGTCTACCAATTACTTTACTATACTGAAAGGGGTAAAAATAAAATAAAAATGATCTTGTTCCCAAGACATAAATGGATTTCCCCAAACAGATTTGAATAAAAAACAAAAATAATATATTCTGTATTTCCGTGATTCATCACTGCATATTAATTGAAAAACCATTCTTCAGAGATGACCCTGTCAAAAATAATTTCTAACAATTGCATCCCTCACTACACGTCCAGTCAGTCCCTCATCTTGACAGAACGCCAGAGGTTGGTCTGGTTCTTCGGCGGGCCCAGGTACATTACAAACATCATCACAGAGAGGGACATTGCGCCTGGTAGCGATGTTGTGCAGGACAATACATGCAAGTATTATGTTGCATGCTCCCTGTGGTTCCACTCGCAAGTAGTTAAGGCATGCAAAGCATCTCTTCAGAACTCCATTTAAACGCTCAATTGCACATCTTGTTATGCAGTGAGCAGTGTTGAAGCGCGCCTGCGCAGGTGTGGTTGCTGCAAAAAAAGGAGTCATCAGCCATGGTAAGAGTGGATAGGCACGGTCTCCTAATATTATGCCATCCGGTCGGTTGGTCTGGAGCTCTCTGTATAAAGCACTCTCCCGCAGGATACGTGCATCATGGACAGACCCAGGCCACTTCACAACACAGTTTGTCATGATGAGGTCAGCATTACCCACAAGTTGGATGTTGATGCTGCGCCTCCCCTTTCGGTTGATGTACTCCCATTCCCTCTCATGAGGTGCTTGGATATGCACATGAGTGCAGTCAATAACCCCAATAGTATTGGGCATATTCCCCAAAAGAAAAAACTTGTGCTTGGTCTGGGCAATCTGGTCATCCTTTGGAAGTGAGACAAACTGACTGACCAGGCTGGCCAATGCAATTGACACAGCTTTTATTACATCACTCACAGTTGATTTGTCCACTCCAATATTGTCACCAACAACTTGGTAGAAAGTTCCAGATGCATAGAAGCGCAGCGCAATTAGGTCTTGTTCTTCCACTGACAGACTGACTCCTTTTTGCTCTCCGTTGAAGTTTTGGCCTGACAAGGTCTGCAATGTACTCAATATCAGCAGTCCCAAAGCGAAAGCGAGCATACAGTTCTTCAGTGGTGTACTGCTCTACTGGCTTTGCACGCTCAACATACACCCTTTGACAGTACCCTCTTCCACCAAAATGGTGGTAGCAATGGACAATACCTGCCATGTCAGTGCCTCTCTGTAAGTCCTCTGAGAAAGGCTTAATATAAGATGGCTGTCAAAAACCCGCCCACTCATCAGCTGACGCGTTTTGGCTTGTGATCAATTACGTCAATCATGCTCAAGGCCTATAAATACTAAGCTCACTACAACAGAAGAGGTGGAAACATGGACTCAATTTCACTGTGGCAGAAACCCATGCACTGCTGGAGGGTATGAAGTGCCATTATGCCTCAATAGTAGGAAGTTCTGTTGTAGGTTGAATGGTGACAAACAAAAGGAAGAAAGACATCTGGGTTGAAATCACGCAGAATGTCAATGCAATGGGGTCTGGCCAGAAGAGGACCTTGGAGCAAGTAAAATTCAGATGGAAGAATCTGCGGGCCAGAGCCACAAAGGACCTTGCTGAAGCAAAAAACACCCAAACAGGCAACAAACCCTTTAAGAAAGGTAGATACACAGATGTGGTTTTGGACATTATTGGAGGTGAGAACTCCTAAAGCTCTGCATGGGATTGAAGGTGTTGTTGATGGTGAGCCTACAATTGTAGAGGAAATTGAGCCAGTTCCCCTCAATGCAGAGGAAACATTTATTCTGGATCTCAGCTCAATTACTGCAGAACAACCTGGACCTTCACCTGTAGAGCCACCAGGCACAGGAACTCAGAAAAGAGGCTTTAAGCGTCCATTGCCCACTAATAATGATGCCTAGGAATTTCTCATGAAAAGAGAAACTGAAAGAGCAGAAGCACAGATACTCCTGGCAGAGGAATAAATCAAGCTGGCCAAACTGCATCAAACCAGGGCTAAACTTCAGATCCGCCTCCTAAAAGCCAGGCTTAAAAATGCTGGTCTCTCATACTCCGATGAAGAACCCTGAACATTCTTTCTTTAGTTAATGATTGGACATCTAGCCTTTTTTCAATTTAAGAGTTTTTCAAAAATATCCACGGTGTATTTGTTAATGTATTTGTTGTTGGTCAGATGAGTGATCGTAAAATAGAAGTGGATGTTTATCTTATTTTTGTGTTGTCTCAAAATAAAAAGCACTTAGTGACCCCATGTTGACTGTTTTACCTGTTCTTTCTGAGGCCATGAAACCGCAGAAATATTTTTATTATACCTCCTTTAGACAAACTGGGTTTATTCTTACCCTTGGTGGAGAAAAATACAGTTGCTTTAGATTGTAGAAGGTAGATTTTTATAAAATGTGATCTGTCTGATGTAACTGATATATTCAATGCTGATATGGTACATCGCAGGGAGGTTGAAGAAAATTTGGGGTTAGTGCATCAGCTGTTGAACCAGTTACAGCTCCATATTTATGGACAGTATGACACCACTGTTTCACCCAGTGCTGAACTTTGCTGCTGGAGGCCACTTCTATTCTGGGCAATGTGGCTACAGAGCAAGTAGAACCTAATGTGCTGCTGCAGTCTACTCCATGTATATCTCATATGAGAGGACAGGCGGGTTTTTCCCTATCCTCAATCTTAGGACTCTCCATCCTAACTCTCTTGCAATGGACAAGGGATTAATTAATCATACTGGGGAACTGGTTCACATCCATAAGCCAATGGGAGATATTTTCTCCTTCACATTACCAGTCATCGCAAAATGTCTCTGTGTTTGTCTGTTTCGGGTCAAACAGACAAATGCGTGCCCTACAATTGAGATATCTGTTGAGCAGCGGATTTCAACAGGTACATGTTGACATTTCTCGCAATCTGAACCTAGAGAAGTAATTATCCTGCCATGTTTGGATGACTTTGTGATCATATTCACAATCAGACAAGGGCAAGGCCAAGATACAGCTGTCACATTTGGTTCGACTGGTTATGAACTGATTGTGAATGGTGGCAAGAGGTCCCACATTGTGCCACTGAAGTCTTTTCCAGGGAATGAACTTGAACTCCTATCGTATACTAGCTTCTCGATCCCAAAGGTACATCAGAGCCACACTCAAACTCCTCCTTCAAAGGCTGCCAAACTTCAATGGTTACTGGAGGTATTGCTAAGCCTCTGGTGCCAAAAAGAAAGCATGTTTTTGTGGTTCACCAGTTAAACAGGTGTGTGATCTTATAATCCATCTCTTTTTGAGAGGAACATTCCTCAGAGACAAATTTGTGGGATTTAGGCCATTTCAGGCTCTATAGTGGATCATGTGACTAAAAAAGGGAAGGAATCTGAGTGTCCAAGTGTAAAGGGCAAGACAAAAAAAACTCTATATTTCTGAATGTGTTTGATCTGCAATCTCTCAGACATCATTGCCCCAAAGATTGTCCTGCGGCTGTAATGCATATCACAATATGGATGTGGCAATACTTTGGTAAACCTCGATGTCATCTCAGATGAAGTGAAGTCCAGAGAAGGTCTGTGTCGTGGTCCAATGAGTCAAATTTCCAAGTGGTTTTTCAGGAAAAAACAACCACCATGTTTTCTGGAAACAAGGCAGCAAGGACAACTGAAGATGCTATTAACATCACGTTCAAAATTCAGTGTTTTTCATGGTATAAAAGTGTGGTGCTGCACAATAAATGGGTCACCTGCACATTTGCAAATGCACCATTAATGCAGAAAGATATGTACAAATTTTGTGAAAACATATGAAGAGTTTGGTTCCAAAATGCAATAAGTGCCGAAATGACAAAAATTGAGATAATACCATAGAGCGATAGTCCTGCGCTTCTTGCTCATGGTGCAAAAACCTGTCAGTAGAAATGCACACTATATGGTGTATTTTTTCATGGTCAAAGTTTGTGTTTTTCTATAAAATGCAATAGGCGCCAACATAGAAAAAGCTGATTTACTCAAAATGACTAAAATGGATATATTGCATTTTGGAACCAAACTCTTCATATGCTCCAGGGACATCCCTACATTTTCTAGCAAAACAATGCCAAAACATGTCCCCCATGGATTACAAGCGCATGGTTCTGAAAGCAAAGTCTAGATTAGCCAGCAGGACAGCAGTTCTGATCATTCTTCAATTCAGAATTATCGGCACATTATGATGCAAAATTTATGGTAATAAAGGGGCTGTACAATCGTGCAGCTAAAGACTTGCATAATGGAGGCACGGTGGAAAAATCTGATAGACAGACTTGTCTAACTAATGTCTTTGGTGTGATTAAGGGCTCTATCTTGCACCCAGAGCTGAGGGGCACCAAATGTGATGCAAGTGTCTTCTGAAGTATATGACTGGCGCAGTTGTCATTGTCCTGTCCAGTCCCCAGTTTGCATTAATAGCAAATTTACTTGTGCTAAACTGAAAATGAGATGTGGTCAAGGCCTGACCGCCAGGCGCATAGTGTGTTGTTTCATTGAGATAGCAGAAAGCGATTGCCCGATTGACTAACAAAATTCTGGTCTAAAGTCAACTGGCTCCATTTGACTGCTAATTTAAGGGTGCAAATATGGAAACACCAGGCCTCCATTTTTCCAAACTTTCAGGGGGATTTCGACAACTCCTGCAGCTATGCCGCCTCTCAGCTGATCTATGACTTCTGTCATCTCTTGCATGGAGGGTGTCCGGTCCAGTTTTGTTTTCACTGAAAACAGGGGGATGCTTTCCAAGGTTGCAAGGCCCAGTGTTACCCAGTAATAGCTGCATGAGCTATTTGTATTTGTATGTTGCTGGGAACTAGTGAAACTTCCACAAGATCTCTGCAATGCAATCATTTTACTCCTAAACAAAAACAAAGGTGAAAAGTGAGTTTGTTCTAACTACCATGGAATAACACTACAGTCAATAGCTGGCAAAGTACTTGCTAAAATCTTACTAAATAGACTCATTCATACCAATGCTGAAGAGGTATTTTCTGAGAGCCAGTGCGGTTTTACCCCCAGTAAAGCACCACAGGCACGGTATTTGTCCTTAGACAACTACAAGAGAAATGTCAAGAGCAAAACGAAGTGCTGCACATCACTTTTGTGGATCTAACAAAGGCCTTCGACACTGTCAGCATTAATGGACATCGGTTAATCAGGGAAAAGCTTGGCTGTCCGCCAAAGTTCCTCAGCATGCTAAAAGAGATGCAAGTCGGTCAGGCTGATCAAGTTAGGCATGGAAAGAATCGCTCAAAGACCTTCTCTATGGCAAATGGTGTCAAACAAGGCTGTGTAATTGCTCCTACACTATTTTCACAGGTGTTCAGCATGATACTGCAGCAAGCCATGACAAATATAAACAAAGAGGATGGAGAATATGCGATTTAAGACTGCTGGGAGCCTTTTCACTCTGCGGTGCTTGCAGGCCCTCAGAAAGACCATGGGATACCTCATCAGAGGTCCACTGTTCACGGACGATGCAGCTCTGGAGCCTCACACTAAGGCAGCCCTTCAGCATGTAACATTTTCCTTCTAGAAAATGGTCTAGGTCTGGAAATCAGCCTGAAGAAGACAGTGGTCCTTCATCAGCCCATTCTGTGCACAGAGTGCAACCCCTCTAGCATCAGTATTGATTAGACTACTCTAAAAACAGTTCTCCAGTTCAGTTACCTGGGGTGTATGATATTGTCAGACTACAACCTCGACAAAGAGAGAGAAAACAGACTCTCCAAAGCCAACAGTGCCTGTGAAAGACTATAAATGAGTATGGAAAAATAAGAACCCCAAGCAATCTACAAAGATTAAGATCTACGAAGTGGTCAACACCGCTATGAAGTGCTGATTCCTGGATTACATATCGGTGTCACATTTGCTTCCTGTAGCCTCCACACTGATTTCATACCCAAGATTGTGCCCTGTTGAGAACTATCTACCGGCTATCGCACTTGGGGTGCTCCGCAAAAGCCTTACAAGGACTCTCTCAAGAAGTCCCTCATCTCCTCTGGAATTCATCATAATTGGTGGGCAACATTTGGTGTAGGACTGTCTTGCCTGGAGAGGAGCTACTATGCAGGCAGCCACTCTTTCTGAAAACACCCTTTGAGTCACAGGTCGCGACAAAAGACCCCAGCACTCAACTCAGATTGGGCATTCCCCTGCAGTCACTGTGGCAGAGTGTGCTTGTCACATATTGGCCTCGTCCGACGTCAGCGTGTCTGCATCAGAAGTCAAGCTATTACCCTTCCAAAGATATGTCTGTGAAGTCAAGCCAAGAAGGAGTAAGACAGTATTATGTGCTTTTGTAGGGGAGTGCACAATGCACGCTCGCTCTGCTTGTTACATACTACGTAGTGACGAGTAGCAGTGTCCACACATGCAAACGATTAAATACAAAAAGATTACAGTGAGGAAGATCATTGTCAAGGGATTTACAAAATACATGTCATAATGGTTAGTGCCATTGATATCCACCATCAGAGAATGTGCTGATTTGGGCTATTTGAATAGTAAGGGAACCTATTCCATCTGTGCAATTCAAAGAGTGGGGTTACATGTGTCGGTCTTCGCAAAATATTTTGAATAAAGCCACAACTCCTTAATCCAAACATCTGAATCAGCAATTCAAATATTCCTCCTATTACAGTTTGTGTTTCGTGTGATTGAACAAAAATCCACGCACTGTTTTAGATATTATATGCCATGTATTTAATATACAGGATAACCATGGACCCAGAACAGCCACCCCTCTATAGGGTATCCTCTAGAAGAATGCAGGAATGACAGAGTTCACCAGTATTAATCTGTTCACAATCCTGTACAGATTGACCTATTGCCTGCAGTTATTTGAAAAATCAATTTTGAATCCATCCTAATCCATTAATTGTTACGATCCTGATCTGCCTGACCATGTTTTTGTTATGATTCTGCCTTGTCTGTCATGTCTGATCATGATTCTGCTTTGCCTGAATATGAATTGTATTGCTATTCGGATTCCACGTCACATTTTGTTTTTGCCTTGTCTTTGTCTGTTTGCACATTCCACCATTGCAGTTATATTCCAGTCCATGTTTTGTCTCTTACCATGCATTGCACTTTGTCTCCCCCTGTCTGATCTTTTGTCATGTGGTCGCTCACAGCCCCAGTATTGTGTGCCACACTTTCAGGTGATTTCATGGTTTCTGGGATTTCAACCATTCCTTCCAATCTCGTTTACTTCCTTCACCTAGCTTTTCTATTTTACTAACAATACTAACAGTTTGTTGTTTTAGTTAAACTTACTAACCAAGACTAATATTGTTTATAGTACTAATTTACTAATGAGCACTAGGGATTGTATAGCTGCACATTACTAATTGACTAACAAGCTCTCAGCATTCGCCCTATTTTAGTCTCCGCCTCTTGCCTTCACTCAATTTACTTTGCTGTGGTTCAAGCAAATTTTCTGCACCTGGCTAATCACTGTTCTGCCCCTCACTCTGTGCATGGTAGAACTCCCTAACTGGAGCCGTATGTTTGTCAGTAGGCTGTCTCTGTGATCCCTGTCCACATTTTGGCTTTTGCCAATTTCTTGTAAGCAGGAACTTCCTCATGTTCATTCCTTTATAATTAGTCTGATCCAATTCACATGCTTCCCCTTTGTAGCATGTGACTTCCCCTATGTGCATTTAAGCAGTCATTTCTCTCACAGGTCTTGTCAGAATGTTTTGCCTGTGCTGCGATTGTTGATGCCTTGTACTCTAAGTGTTATACCTGACTGGAACGTCCCTGATTCTGATTTTGGCTTTTTCTTTGATACTTATCTGCCCGTGTACCGTACCTGTTTTACCCAACTGAGTTTTGTATTTGCTGCCCTGTTAACGGTTTGGATTATGCCCACTGGATTTTGGCTTTGGACTCTGACAAACCCGTGCCTGTGTACCGAACCTGTTTTTGCCCGACTGTTGTTTGCTGCCCTGTGTACAGTTTGGATTACGTCCCTGGGATTTTGATTTTTGGATTGGACTCTGTACTGTTGCCTCCTGCTCTGTGGCGGTTTTCCCCCTTCCATAATAAAATCCAGTTTTACTGCACTGCTTGGTTCTTGCGACTGGTTCCTGAGCGATACCTCACATTAATACCATACCTGCAACCCATCGGTCTCATTTCAGTTATCAAATACAAATCTTATGCCTTGCCCGCAACAGTCTGTATCACTGAAGTTCTAATTGCAGCCTGCTTCTGATCCAGCACTATAATTACTCTCACCTGTGTCCAAGTTAATTATCAAATTAGGCCCATATATACTCTGCTCCCTATTCTCCTCGCAAAGTCTTTGTACAGCCTTTCCTGTGAAGACTTTGCATTCAACCAGCCCTTAACTTGTAGACTGATACTCAGTCTAGTTAAACCCTTGTATATTTGTGACTGTTATTACCTTTTGTGTAATCAGGTTTCTGTACTTTTAGCAATGGTTTACTTGCATGCTTTCACTTTGCACATGATCAGAATCAGTTCCTCTGCAGAGAGAAGTGTACTCTGTCCTTATGATGGCTATTTGCCTAGGAGAAAGACCAAATGACCTTTAAATGGAATGGGAGATGACATAGACTGGTTAATTTAAGGGGCTTTCAGGGTAGAAATTTCAATTTTTTGTGAATAATTTCAATAATTTTGATTTTCACATAAAATAAAGGACTGCAGAGAGATGACCGTAAACACCAAGAATCTATGCTTTTCCTCTGCATCAGTTGTTACCTGTGACTTTAAATGGAAGTCACTTTAAATTTGACTTTCAACCTTGCGGCATTCATAAAATCATTAATATTCATATGATTTACTTGAAATTTGGACTGAAGTTGTATCTGTTGGAGATCTATGAAATGAGCAGTGGCATACACAGACATTTTGAGGGGCAGCTGCACTGTGAAAAATAGGGGCACTTCGGTGTTTCCCTGTGTGGTTGCAGACCGAATGGGGGGGGGGGGTAAAATGTTTTGTATTTCGTTGAGTGGGGGGGGGGGTGGTTGTGGTGATGCTTCTTCTTTTGTCAAGTGCCCGGGAGGGGGGGATATTGCTGCTTATTGTTTTCTTTAGGGGGCACCTACAGTCTATCTGTGCAAGCCTACGGAAATGACATAGGATTTTCTAGATATGAGCATCCCTTGGGGGTTAATTTTGAAAACGAAGCAAATTGATGATGGCGATTTTCCTAATTTTTTTGGATCATAAAGGTTCCAAACAAAACAATCCTATGTCATTTCAGAGAACTATCTTAAACCTTTCATATGGGCCTAATTTGAGTAAAATCTACCATAGGTTATTAAAATATCACAAAATATTTTCAGATTCAGATTGAGGCGGCATGGCTCAGGAGGTAGAGCGTGGGGCAAAGGAATCAGAAGGTTCCTGGTTCGATTCTCGGTTCCTCCAGAGAACGTGTCGAAGTGTCCTTGAGCAAGACACTGAACCCCGCACTGCTCCTGATGTGCAGGGTGGTGCCTTGCATGGCAGCCTCCCACATCAGGTTGAATGTGGGGCAAAAAGTTGTAAAGTGCTTTGGGGTCATATCATGTGACTAGAAAGCGCTATATAAATGCAGTCCATTTACCATTTTGTATTTTTTATTATTAAGTGCTGTTGCCATGGCAACCATGTTAAAATACTACATTTTATGAAGTTAAAATCATTTAAAAAAAGTTAAAATGTTGAGTATGTTTATTTCTTAGTTTTTACATTATTTTGGTTATTTCCACACTTTACCCTGAAGACCCCTGAATGTTATGTCCAAGTGCACCTATGATTAATTAAGAGATTAAGCACAATCGCTTTGAACCACATGCCTTACTTAGCACCCTGATGGTTAGTTTAAAAGCTAGTTTAATGGCTAAGTTATTTTTAAATGATCATGAAACACATGCATTACCCAGTAGCGGCTCTAGACCCGGGAATGACGGGGCGCAGACACGTCCCTTTATGACAATTAGTCCTGGGTAGTTCGCAAATATTTTCCTTTACTGGCGCGTTTTCCAATTATCGTACTTGGCAACTTAAGACAAGGTCTCTCCATAGGCGATGAAACAGCGATGAAATCATGGGCTTAATTCAGCTCAGTGGCGGAACCTGAACTGAGAATTGTGACAAAACATCCTTTAAAAACATTCGTTAGTCCTGACCTGTTCTCAGTCATTTTCATGAGTAACCGAAGGTTCGCTCCGAGAGCACTCCACAGTTAACAGCTGCTGCTTGTTCTCCCCGATTACGTAAGAAGACAATCATTCATCTGGACGCTTATTTGCTGTATTTAAATCAACGTTAGTCAAACCTGCATACCTGTCGCCTCTCACGCAAACAGCTTGAGCAGCACGCTGCCTATTTAACTGCCAAGTGCCACTTTTTTATCAACCCACACAATACCAAGAGTGAAAGGCGATATTTCACTGGAACACGGACCTGATCAATCAACGCAAAGCACTGGCCTATTAATAAGTACGTTTTTTTTCTGTACTGAATTTCGCCCATGATTTCATCGCAGTTCGATCGCATATGGAGAGACCGTGTCTTAAGTTGCCAAGTACGATAATTGGAAAACGCGTCAGTAAAGGAAAATGATTGCGAACTACCCAGGACTAATTGTCATAAAGGGACGTGTCTGCGCCCCGCCATTCCCGGGTCTAGAGCCGCTACTGGCATTACCTCTGAGGAAAGAAAAGTGTGAGAAGTCCCGGAGTCATGGTTGCACGTAAAACTGATACACCTCCATGCACAAGGACTTCAGTTCCGCATGAGAATCTCTTACATGTGCGTCGATTGATTAATTGCTGAATACAGCAGGGGACCGTAAATATGTCACTAAAACAACCGCCGAATGTGTGAGGGTTGACGGGTATCCATTATTAATGAAAACTGTCCACGCCTGATAATGTTAAGAGTTTTTTGAATTTCTTTAATGACAATTTAAATAAATGATTGAAAATAGGCCATGTCCAATCATGAATTTTAAGGGATGGTTTGAACTTCCCCTATCGCCATTTCACCAGCCGCCACTGTTGGACACACCCTAAATACACTTTCCCAACGCACTTCAGACCATGGACTTAGATTGTTTAAATAGAGCCTTAAAATTTTTTTGGACTCAGATGCAGCCATTCGTGTATTTTCAAAATGCAATTAATTTCACTTTGGAACATCAGATAGTGTTGTTTTTATACAAATATTAAAATATAAATGGGTTGAAGTTTTATTTAAAAAATATAATAAATAAAAATAAAAAAAATACCTTTGTTATTTACACTTACTATATTTACAAATCTATTTGAGCACTGAAATTTATCTTTGATAGTCTTGAACGAGCCTAAGAACTCTCATGCAATTTCTCCCATTTGGTATTCTCTCGTTCAGTTTTTACTACGCGTGCTTCCGTAGCCAGGAAGTCGACTGTAAATAAGTGAAGTTTACACGTACCATGAACGTCCCCAAGGATATTCGCTGCCTTTGTCTCTTCTTAAATGCTTAAGGTAGCATCTTCGTATGTATCTACTGTTTATTTCTTACCTTTACTCGCTTTGTCTGCTGAGCTTAATTTGTGTTCTTTCGGCGGAGATTTGCCAATGGTAGTAAAATATGCAGATTGTTATCTCGCAGGTCTTATTAGGTCGCACTTTGAATGGACTTGCCGTTGAGTTAAATGATTATGGCAATGTATGCTTCTTCAAACGTTAATGTTTATTCTCGTTTCATGTATGTATGTTGCAGTTTCACACTTCTTCACGTTAATAAACCTGTGGACGGCGAAACAGTCTTCAGAGTACTTTATGTTCAGGGAGTGTTTAGCTGGCTGCTAGGATAAGTTATGCCGAATACAGCACAAGTGTGTTGTTTTACTGTTTTCTATGTAGTTGAGGGTGAATAGACTTTCAAGTGAATCCTTGATTTTATTTGCATTTTTTATGATGTGCCAATTTTTTCTGAATAGGCTTTGTAGCACCAAACCCATTATCCTCTCTGAACTTTTCTGAGCTGCACAAATGATGATTGTGATCCAAATTTTATCCTCAAACATCACTGCCAGTTAGATAATATGCCACGTACTCTCATGCCAGAAAACCCAAAAGTAAAATATAATTTGGCCTTTATAATGTGGCATCTTATGCCATTGAACAGCTGTCTTTGGACTTGATAGATCTGCTCAGCCTGAGATCTCAACATCAGATGTCTCCATCACTGAAATGCTCCCAAGCTGATTGCACATCACTTTGATTGCTGGCAAGGTCCAGATTGGATTCCAGCAGTGTGGTCGATGTGGGGCCCAATCATGTATACTTGTTATGATCAAGACCAGGAAACAAATGCGGGGTCAGAGTACAATCCAGTGGTAGAGTTTATTGATGGTAATACAGTACTGACAGAGGGACGGAGCCCAGAACAGAACGACACTGTTAAGAAGTAGGCTGGGGAACACCAGATGCAGGATAGAAAAAGTGTTCATTAAAACACAAAACTCAAGGAGAAAAATAGGCACACAGGCCAGAAACAAAACTCCGCGCACATGCACTGAACGATTGGGAAAACTAAGGTACACTGCCCAGGGCAAGGGGAAACATAAATACTCACTCCAATAGTGGATAAACTCGAAAAACAAAAACTGGACCTAACTAGACTAACGGACACACTGGGAGACTTAAACAAGAGGTGGACAAGATGTGGGTAGTGATGTTACCGCTGATACCGAGGCACGCTTCAAACTCGACAGGGTATTTTTCTGAAGCACTGTTCCGGAGCTTGCTTCGTTTTGAGGAAAACCACATGACTATTGACGTTCGAACTTCTTATTGGAGCCACTGTAAATCCTTATTTTTTGAAGATTGGTATGAGAGGAATATGTGGTCTATAGTTCACTTGATGGACACGAATGGCAATTTCTTAACTTATGAACAATTCTGTATGGAATATACAGTGGCTCCAATAAGTATTTGTACACTGCTGTACTTCATGGAGCCGGTTACGGATGGCCTGGGCACAAACATGGCTTCTAGTTGCTTCCTCCACTTAGGTGGCAAGACTGGAGGCCGAGGACTGTCTCTCCCTCTGTACCAGCAGGGAGATGTACCGGTCAGTGCGCTGGCTGGTCTTCCAGGGACGTCAATAATACATGAGACAGAACTGAGTTAATTTAATAATATATCCACTATAAAGGAGAAAGACACTTATGACGTGACTCTAGGCAGGTATGGCAATATAATGGGGTTTTGGCCCTTTAACACCAACTGAACCTGCCAGTTCTTTAGGCAGGTATTCCAGCATAGGAGACCATATTTCAGTAAAATACCTCTCAGTACCCCTAAGAACTGCACTGATCCTTTCGTGAGGAAGGACCCCAAATATCTCTCTATACCACAACGTGACAGTCGGTGGCTTATCCCTGATCCAGGTAATCAATATACATTTTCATGCCAATAACAATAATTTGTCACAGAGTTTAAAATGTAAATGAGTTAATGTTACCGTTTTTGAAGGAAGGCCGAGAATGAAAAAACCTGAGTCTCTCCTAATGCTCACCCGAAAAATGCCACTCGGTTCTTGAGAAATCGTGCCCCAGAAACATTTAATCACTTTACATTGCCAGAAGTAATGATAATACGTTCCAACCTCTCTTTGACACTTATTACACAGAGGCGAAATCTGTCCATCCATTTAATTAAGTATATAAGGAGTTATATGTAAACGGAGTAAAATTTTATACTGCGTCTCTCTCAGTCTGTTCCATGTAAAGGTTGACCTAAATACTTTAATGGTTTCCTGCCAATCATCCTCAATATATGCAGTGTCAAGATCTCCCTCCCATCTATTCGCAATACTTGTAACATCACCTGGTCCAAGAGAGTACAATAATGCATAGAAGGCAGAAATAAAATGTGTAATATCTTTGCGGTCGATAAGGAACCACTCTACCTCATTGTACAAAACCCAAAACCAGTGAAGTTGGCATGTTGTGTAAATCGTAAATAAAAACAGAATACAATTATTTGCAAATCCTTTTCAACCTATATTCAGTTGAATACACTGCAAAGACAAGTTACTTAATGTTCGAACAGGTAAACTTTGTAATTTTTCGCAAATATTAGCTCATTTGGAATTTGATGCCTGCAACATGTTTCAAAAAAGCTGGCACAAGTGGCAAAAAAGACTGAGAGAGTTGAGGAATGCTCTCAAACACTTATTTGGAACATCCCACAGGTGAACGAACTAATTGGGAACAGGTGGGTGCCATGATTGGGTATAAAAGCAGCTTCCCTGAAATGCTCAGTCATTCACAAACAAGGATGGGGCGAGGGTCACCACTTAGTGAACAAATGCGTGAGCTGATTGTCGAACAGTTTAAAAACAACATTCCTCAATGAGCTATTGCAAGAAATCTACGGTCCGTAATATCGTCAAAAGGTTCAGAGAATTTGGAGAAATCACTGCATGTACGCGACAAGGCCGAAAACCAACACTGAATGCCCGTGACCTTCGATCCCTCAGGCGGTACTACATCAAAAACCGACATCAGTGTGTAAAGGACATCACCACATGGGCTCAGGAACACTTCAGAAAACCACTGTCAGTAACTACAGTTCGTCGCTACATCTGCAAATGCAAGTTAAAACTCTACAATACAAAGCGAAAGCCATTTATCAACAGCACCCAGAAACGCCGCCGGCTTTGCTGGGCTCAAGCTCATCTAAGATGGACTGATGCAAAGTGGAAAAAGTGTTCTGTGGTCTGACGAGTCCACATTTCAAAATGTTTTTAAAAACTGTGGACGTCGTGTCCTCCGGACTAAAGAGGAAAAGAACCATCCGGACCTTTATAGGCGCTAAGTTCAAAAGCCAGCATCTGTGATGGTATAGGGGTGTATTAGTGCCTAAGGCATGGGCAACTTACACATATGTGAAGGCACCATTAATGCTGAAAGGTACATACAGGTTTTGGAGCAACATATGTTGCCATCCAAGCAACGTCTTTTTCATTGGCGCCCCTGCTTATTTCAGCAAGACAATTCCAAGCCACATTCTGCACGTGTTACAACAGCATGGCTCCGTCGTAAAAGAGTGTGGGTACTAGACTGGCCTGCCTGTAGTCCAGACCTGTCTCCCATTGAAAATGTGTGGCGCATTATGAAGCGTAAAATACGACAACAGAGACCCCGTACTGTTGAACAACTTAAGCTGTACATCAAGCAAGAATGGGAAAGAGTTCCACCTGAAAAGCTTCAAAAATTGGTCTCCTCAGTTCCCAAACGTTTACTGAGTGTCGTTAAAAGGAAAGGCAATGTAACACAGTGGTAAAAAGGCCCCTGAGCCTACTTTTTTGCAATGTGTTGCTGCCTTTAAATTCTAAGTTAATGATTATTTGCAAAAAAAAAAAAAGTTTCTCAGTTTGAACATTAAACATGTTGTCTTTGCAGTGTATTCAATTGAATATAAGTTGAAAAGGATTTGCAAATCATTGTATTCTGTTTTTATCTACGATTTACATAACGTGCCAACTTCACTGGTTTTGGGTTTTGTACATGACTGGGGCAGGGGAAGGTAAATTCATAGATCTAGCGAAATGGCGAACCTGAAGAAAACCATAAAAGGGCTTGTTAGGGATGCTAAAGTTTGACTGTAGTTGTTGAAACGTCGTGAGTACGTTATCATGGAATAGGTCTCCGACCACCCGCACCCCTCCGCCATACCACATGTCGAAAATATTTGGGCGGAGACCTGGGATAAAATCCTGATTCCTAATAATAGGTGTCAAGTAAGAGGTACAGTCCTCCCCTCCCATATATTTACAGATTCCCTTTCACACTCTGATTGTTTTATATATAACTGGGTTATTCTTGATGTCCCTAGGTAACTTCTTCCTATCACCCATGACCAGGCTCCATAATGAGGAAGGCAGAGAGGGCCAGGAACTTAAAAGGGCTTCAATTCAAGATGAGCATGTAGCCACTCCCACAGAAACCGAGCGTGGCATGCCCAGTTGTAAAAAAAGTACATTTGGTAAACCTAGACCACCCCTGTCAATGGGCAGCTGTTGTGTTTTTGTTTTCTGTCGTGGTCTCTTGCCATGCCATATAAATTTAGAGAATTCCCTTTCTATATCAAGTGCAGTTTTTTTGGAAATCCATAAAGGTAGCATTTGTAGAGGATATAGCCGCTGAGGAAAAATGTTCATTTTCATCAAACTTGTACGTCCCATGAAGGACAATGGGAGATTATGCCATCTCTCCAAGTCTCTTTTTATTTTATGAACGACTGGAGAGAAGTTAAGCTTCCACAGCTCTGTGAGGTATGGGGACTCTTTAATTCCAAGATACATAAAACCTTTTGGGGAAAATTTGAAGGGGCAGCTTGAAGGTAATGAATGAACTGGAGAGCCACCTAGTGGCATGGCTTCCGATTTGTCAAAATTGATTTTATAACCCGAAAAGGAACTAAACTCATCAATCACGAACAAAATAGCTGGAATTGATATTTCAGGTTTCGTTAGAAACAACAAAATGTCATCTGCATAGAGAGCTATTTTGTGAACTTGACCACCAACTGTCATACCATGCACATCTTGGTGTGACATAATGACCTCAGCTAAGGGCTCGAGCGCTAATGCAAAGAGCAGCGGAGACAAAGGGCAACCCTGCCTTGTCCCCCTACATAATGGAAAGGGCAAGGATTGTATGTCATTAGTTATAACAGAAGCCTCTGGGGAGTTGTAAAGTATCTTCACCCATTTCAGAAAGTCCCCCCCCCAACCCAATCTGCACCAAAACGCGAAATAAATATTCCCATTCAACCCTGTCAAATGCCTTTTCGGCATCCAGGGATATGGCTAATCCTCTGTAATTTGTTTAATTTAGGCAATTCTGAGCAGCAAGAGGCAAAAAATGGAGGATAACAAGAAAGGTGGGATTACATCGTACGTTTTGCATTGGTTGACATTTGAACTAAGAATCTCTGACACCAAATAGCCGAGTATCCTTCCTCTCACTGAACTAATTAGCAAGTAACTTTTAAGAGTGACATGCATTTCAAACTTCTTCTACCGTATTTTAGGACTAAAATAAGAAATAAAGCATTGACAATTTGTCAATAAATCAGTTATTTAAATACATTATAGCCTAATACACAGCAAATTTCAAAATGGTTTATTTCAGGCATAAATATTCTCAGTTGAGGATATCCTTCTCTTTGACGTCAACATGACAGGAAGATGCTTGCTGCAGACGTGTTGCAACGACAAAAGGCTCTCTGGTCTTGTGCATTGGGCATGAGACACACGCTCACACACCACAAATGGCATTTCTCACCTTGAGAGGTGATGAAACCTCAGAGGCCAAGACAGGTTTTTCTGCTAAGTCCATCCATACAGCTGTCTTGAATTAGCGAGCTATCAGCCAGTCAGAAAATAATATTTCTTGTTGCTGGGTCTGAAGGTTTGTAGTGAGTTTAAGTTGACAAAAGTTTCTAAAGTATAGGGGCTACATTTTGGTGAAAGTTGCAAAATTGTAACACGAACGGGTGGTTTGGTAGGAATTTTCAAAGTTTTTAAATTGAAGCACTTAGAGGAAAACAATACGTTCCTATATAGGGAAATAACAAGAACATCATTACAATGTCCATTCTGCCGTAGCTGGGGCTTATACTCACAAACCCTGACTCTAAGATCCAACACATAACTCATTGAGCTACTTGACTGGAAATGAGAATAGGTGTGTGGCTTTATTAATCGACTCAGGGAGTCACCAGCCAGGCAGCAGTTATCAAGGAAATTTCCAAAAAATTGCAAAAATGTCAAAATTTCTGTCAGCAAGACAAAAATCTGATAATACATAAATTGCAGCTTGACAGCATAGACATGTTGGTGATTTGTTTTTAGCAATAAGTTATTGCTTCATAAGAGAAAATCTAATGTTTAAAAGTAAATGCCATTCTTACATTGACTCCAATTGTTTCATGAAAGCAGAATTCAAAATGGTTTCAAAACTTCAGTTTTTGAGAAAAACCCACACGGAAAGAACATATATAGATATATAGGGATGAGCCGTCAGGGTAGGCAGGGTAGGCATTGCCTACCCCAGGCTATCATCAAAAATAAAGTTGTTAACAATTATTGATCATTTCAATATCTAATCTAATTTTGAAGCCATTTGATATTTAGTTTGTCTTTATGCTGTTGCTTTAAGTCATTGAGTTATAATGACACTACAGCGCCTGCCTCTGGCCAGGCAGGGGCTTTCTTTTTTTTTTTTTTTTTTTAATTTATTTATTTTTTTATTACAAAAAAAAACAAGCAAAAAACATACAAAACAGCCAGCCTTAAGAAGTAAACAGAATAACATACAAACAACCAATTACACACCAAATGGACATAACAGATACATAATTAAGCACAAACTGGACACAAAAGGGATGCGGCATCAGGGTAACTAATGAAGATGATGCTGAAAAGAAATAGAAAAAAAAGAAGAAGAAAAAAAGAGAGAAAAAAAAGAGTAGGTCTGTATGTGTGTGTGTGCCGTGCATACAAGTATAGATGTGAAGGCAGTGATGAGGGAGAGAGAGAAAAAAAAAAACATAAATAAAAAAGACATTTTAACAGCATTAAGTCAAGAACAACACATAAACAGGCATTGATATAGTGAAAGGTGAAGATAATTGCAGATAGTAATGGAATGATACGATGAAAAATGGAGATGATCATGAAAGACAAAGGGTAAAATGACTCAAAAAAAAGCACAAAAAAAGCAAAAAAAAGAAACAAGAATTCCCTTCTGCTCTCCTTATTCTTATTCTTAAAGGTTCTTTTGGTAGATTGGTAAAAAAGGAGGTAGATGACTAGGGCTGGGTGGGGGGGGGGGGGAGAAAATAAATTTACAGATAAACAAAGAAAAGTGATAATGATTCAAAAACAACAAAAAACAGAAAATAACAAAAAAAACTGAAAAATTATTTTTAGTGAAGAGAGAGAAGAAAAAAAAGACAGTCATTGTATTAGAGGTGTGTGTGTGTGTGTGTGTGTGTGTGTACGAATGAGTGTGTGTGAGTGTGTGTGTGTGCATGTGCGAGCGTGTGTGTGTGTGAGCGTGTGTGCGTGTGTGAGCGTGTGCGTGTGTGAGCGTGTTTGTGCGTGAGCGTGTGTGTGTGTGTGTGTGTGTGTGTGTGTGTACGAATGAGTGTGTGTGTGTGTACGAATGTGTGTGTGTGTGTGTGCTTGCGTGTGCGTGTGTGTGTGCGTGTGCGCGTGTGAGCGCGTGTGTGCGAAAGAGTGAGTGTATCAAAGGGAGGGGGAGGCTGAAGGGGGGGGAGGGGGGGAGAGGGAGGTTGCAGTGGGTGGGTGGCTCTCTATGAGAGGCCGTGTAGGCCGAAACACACTGGAATTCTCTCCCACCCCAACTGAAACTGTCTCTACACACTGAAAATGATTGTCACATATATATTTATGGGTGGCAAAACACACTGGAATACGTAGCCACATGCCTCCTTTATTTGTCTTCACACTGGAAATGTACAGAAGAGCACAAGTACTGGGGATGGAGGACAGGAGAAGGGGGGTGTAGTAGTGGCTGAGAGAGAGAGAGAGAGAGAGAGAAGGGGGGAGTAGAGTGACTGAGAAAGAGAGAGTGAGAGAGAGAGAGGGGGGGGCGAGGGAGAGTGAGAGAGAGAGCGAGAGAGATTTTTTCAGTGCGACAGGAAGGCATTTCAGTGGACCCGGAAGTCACCATGAAGGTTCACTGAAATTGCCTCCGGAAGTCTAGATGATAACTGTCTTTCTGGAATTAATATTTTGTTTAAATTTTGCCTACGAAAACAGTAACTGAGCGGAGCTTGTTGTTTCGAAACATTTCATTTTCCAAATATTTACGTTTTCAAAATGCAGGAGCGGTGTTTAAAAAAAGTGGGCGGTCATAATTTTTGGCGCTCTGGTTCCTGATGCTGACCGTGGCAGACGTTCCTCATCCTCAGAAGAACATGGAGGAAGCTATGGGAATTTTACGAAACAATCTTGGGTTCACCAGCTGTAATCAGCACTATTTCAAATGCTATCAGCGGAACGCCACAAGTCAATTCTACTTCAATTCAACAGGTTAATTCCACTCCAGGTCGTAATGCCGAGACAAGCAGTTTGTTTAGACCAGACAGAAATGGTGCTAATTCTACACCCACGCCACGAACAACACTGGAGACTCCCAGGTTTCAGGCCAGGCGAGAGCGCCAAAAATTATGACCGCCCAATTTTTTTAAACGCCGCTCCTGCATTTTAAAAACGTAATTATTTGGAAAATGAAATGTTTCGGAACAACAAGCTCCGCTCAGTTACTGCTTTCGTAGGCAAAATTCAAACTGAATATTAATTCCAGAAAGACAGTTATCATCTAGACTTCCGGAGGCAAATTCAGTGAATCTTCATGGTGACTTCCGGGTCCACTGAAATGCCTTCCTGTCGCACTGAAAACATCTCTCTCTCTCTCTCTCTCTCTCTCTCTCGCCTGCCCCCCTCTCTCTCTATCTCTCTCTCTCTCTCTCTCACTCTCTCTTTCTCAGTCACTCTACTCCCCCCTTCTCTCTCTCTCTCAGCCACTACTACACCCCAGTACTTGTGCTCTTCTGCACATTTCCAGTGTGAAGACAAATAAAGGAGGCATGTGGCTACGTATTCCAGTGTGTTTTGCCACCCATAAATATATATGTGACAATCATTTTCAGTATGGAGAGACAGTTTCAGTTGGGGTGGGAGAGAATTCCAGTGTGTTTCGGCCTACACGGCCTCTCATAGTTCTCTCTACCACCACAGCTCGGCCAGAATCTCGCCTCTCGCCCTCTCTGGGTGTTTCTTCCCTGTCAGGGTTTAGGTTCACCACTCGGGCTCAACCATTATGCCAGACTGTTATGGGCAGCAGCACCACCCTCAGGAGGGGCCTTATTCCCATATTCCGCAGTACTTCAGCTGCTCTGTGGTGAGCAGGACTGATATCCAGCCATTGATGCCACCAGTTGACTCCAGGGAAGAGGCTGATATACTGTAGCCCAGCACTGCTGCCTGACACTGCTGTGGGGGATCAGGGGTTAGGCAGAGGGTGGGGGTCCGTGGGAGGGGTTAAAGCATGGCGTGTGTGTGCGTGTGAGTGTGTGCGTGCGTGTGCGTGTGTGTGCGCGTGTGTGTGTGGTAAATGTGCTCTTGTTGTGTACTTATATAAATAAATAAATAAATAGATGGCAAATACAATAAATAAGGTAAAAGAAACAAAATGAGAATAAAAGACATGTAATATAGAAGAGTTGTGAGGATAATGGCGATGAATGGAGAGATGGAGGCGGAGGGGAAAAGAGCAGAAGATAACTGGGGAGGTGAGATGGAGGGAGAGCAGAGTCCCTACAGGGGAGGTCAGCTTTACTTATTTATAAAGAAAAAAAAAAAAAAAGCAGGTCAAATAAAAAAAGAAAAGGGAAACAAAGGAAGAGGTGGGAAAAATATCAATACAATGAAATAACAGCAGCAATAACAACAATAATAATCATCATCATCATCATCATCAATACAATTCAAACAGCCACATGAAAAATATTGAAAGAAACTGTAGATTCAACGAAAGAAAAGAAGGGAAAAACAAAGAAGAACTTGATATGGTGTGTTTATTTATTGTGGAGTATGTAAAGTGTGTGTGTGTGTGTGTGTGTGTGTGTGCGCGTGTGTGTGCGTAAGAGTGCGTAATGGTTTATGTGTGTGGGCATCTTGATTGGTACACAGGCAGAAAGAGCCAATGGGCGTGAATGTTCAAGACATCAAGAATTAATATTATGTAAAATTGAATTCCAGATGTGAGGTTCAGTAGGTTGTTTTCTAAGGGCGGCAGATAATTTTTCCATGATATGTATTCTGTCAGCAGGTTATTCCAAAGTGCGATGTTGATTTTTTTTCTTGATTTCCAGTTCATGAGGATAGTTTTCTTGGCGATGGTTTGGGCAACGGAGAGTATTCTGCTGGATGTGGTGTTCAGGTTGATGTCCGATATGTCTCCAAGTAAGACAGAGCGTGGGTGATAGTGGGATATGGCAGCTCAAAAGAAGTGAGAGGTGATCTGTGATATCTTTCCAGAAATGTTTTATTGGTGTGCAGTCCCATGTGGCATGAAGGTAGTTATCTACTGTGTTCTGTGTGCAATGCAAACATATTTCAGTGCCAGTGAACCCCATTCTGCACATCCTCTCACCCGTGTAGTGGGCTCTATGAATGATCTTGTATTGTATGAGCTGTATGTTTGTGTTGGTGGACATAGAGAAGATGTTATTGCATACTTTGGTCCAGAAGTCGGCACTGGGGGTTATCTGGAGGTCTTGTTCCCATTTTGTAAATGGGACTGAAACTGTTTGGTCAGATTTGGAAATTATTTTGTATATTTTTGATAGCAATTTCTTCCTAGTGGTGATGTTGATCAAGTCTGAGGTCAATCGAGCAAGTTCCAAGTTGGAGGATTTAATGTTGATTTTTGACTTTGTAGCAGATTGCATTTGATGAAACTCTAAAAACTGGTTGTTCTCGATGCCAAACTTTTGGACCAAATGAGAAAATGTGGCCCAAGTATTGTTATGGAGAATGTGCTCGAGGTGCGTGATACCTCTGGAGATCCATGAGGAGAAGTTGAGTGGTTTCCTGTTCATTAAGAAGTCAGGATTGTTCCAGATGGGAGTGCGTATGGAGGGAGAAGTTGTGATGTTAGTCATTTGGTGAAATTTCCACCAAGCAGTCAGAGCCGTAGCTATGGTAGGATTTTTAAAACAGGGATGGCGTTTGATGATGGGGCTCAGGAATGGAAGGTCTGAGATGCTGATTTCTTTGCAGAATGTTTGTTCGATGTCTGTCCAAGAGGTGTCAGATTCTTTTGGGTTAATCCATTTATAAATATACTGAAGTTGGTGGGCAGTGAAATAATGGAAAAAGTTTGAAGCCTGCAATCCTCCTAAGTTTTTGGGTTTCTGTAGAGTACACAATCTAATTCTAGGTGGCTTATTTTTCCAGTAAAATTTTGAAATGAGAGAGTCGAGAGATTTGAACCAAGAAGGAGGAGGTTTGATTGGGATCATTGAGAAGAGATAGTTTATTTTAGGAAGGATAGTCATTTTTATTACTGCAATTCTACCTATAAGTGATAATGGTAAATTCATCCAGCATTTAAGGTCGTCTTCTATTGTTTTAAGGAGAGGGTTGAAGTTAAGATTTACCAACTCTGACAGCCTGGGGGAAATGTTGATTCCTAAGTATGTGATGTTAGCAGTGCGCAGGGAGAAAGGTGGAGATTGGGCTGCCACATCCCAACTGTTAGGAGAGAGAGGGAGAATCGTGGATTTGGACCAGTTAATGGAATAGTCTGAAAGTGTTGAAAAAGTGTTAATGAGTTGAATGGTTTCAGACAGGGATGTTAATGGGTTCCTTAAATATAAGAGTATGTCGTCGGCATAAAGGCTAATCTTATGGTGAATATTTTGTGTTTCGATACCTGTAATGTTTGATTTCTGCCGTATAGCTGCTGCTAGTGGTTCGATAAAGATGGCAAATAATGAAGGAGAGAGCGGGCATCCTTGCCGAGTGCCCCTGTGCAAAGTGAAACGCTGTGAAATGATTCCATTCGTAGTGATTGTGGCCATTGGCGTTGTGTAAAGAATCCTCACCCAGTGAATAAAAGATTCCCCGAAGCCAAATTTTTTAAGTGCCGCAAATAAAAATTCCCAGTTTACCCTGTCAAATGCTTTTTCAGCATCAAGTGAAAGTATGATTGTTGGAGCATCTGTATGAGAAGTATACTGGATTAAATTGAATAATCGGCGTAGATTGTTACATGAATGTCTTCCTTTGATAAAACCGGTCTGGTCCGAGTGAATGATAGATTGAATAACTGTTTCTATTCGTGATGCCAATGCTTTGCTTATAATTTTTGTGTCTGTGTTGATGAGAGATAGAGGACGATAGCTTGCAGGAGAGGTAGGGTCTTTATTAGGTTTCAGTAGAAGTGAAATAGAGGCAGTGTTCATGTCGGAGGGAAGTTTAGATTGCTTTTTGATTTCTGCAGTTAATCTGTTGAAAATTGGTGCAAAGATGTTCCAGAAGTGTTTATAGAACTCAACAGGGAAGCCGTCAGGACCAGGGGCTTTATTGTTGGGCATGAGTTTAAGAGCATTATAGAATTCTGTTATTGTGAATGGTTTGTCCAGAGCATTTGCTTGGTCTTTATTGAGCTGAGGCAAATTAATATTGCTTAAAAAAGTGTTGATGTCTCTTAGGGGCTTTCAAATCAGTCTTATCTTTGCAGGGTAGGCACAGCTCTGAGATGCCTTTGAATGACACGTCATCAGACGCGTTGTGTTCGCGCATGCGCAGTGTTTTTTCATATGCTTTATTATGTACGCAAAAAGGCAGGACGCTACGCTGCCTTTATGCGTAAGTGTCACAGGCTAGTCATTCAATCTGGACGTTCGTTGTCTTTGTGGATTCGCTCCAATGAGTATACTGGAGAGGCCGCCGCTTCCTTCTACGAGCGCAGTTGAAGAAACCAATATGGCGTCAAGTGCACCGCACTTCTCAATTTCCCATTGACTGTAATGTAGAAATTCCAGCTGTTTTCCGCCGAACTAAGGGGTCTTCCGAAAAGATTTCAACATATTTGTGATCGAAAAACAAGAATAATCATTAATGCGCAGTTCTACATGACACTGTTCGAGACGTTGAAAGTATAAAAACATGTCTTAATGAGAAGCACAGCACTAACTACTAGCCACTTGTGTAGCTGGCGTGTTAGGAAATCGAGTCGCCGTTGACGGTAGTGATGACGAATTTTATCTGTAATTTAGCTAGCTAGATCAACATAGTCGGCACAATAAACTCATGTTGCTTACAAATGGTGATGGTCAGTTAGCTCCCATGCCCATGTAATGTTAGCCATGTTGCATATCTACATATAGCATTAGCCATAGCGAATGACCTCGCAAACGTTCGTGTGACGTTAGTGGTGTTCATTCCGGATGAATTGTACAAATAAACGCATCCTTATCAGACATCTGCCCATCTAGGTACTATTTTGTGAGCAAGCTTTAATTTTTTTGTATTTATTTATTTTAATTACGATAACGCAATCCTAGCTGGGGATATATACACTCATTGATTCACACTTGCGTCAATCAAATTTAAGGCTTAAATTTGATTAAACTAGCTAGCTAGTGTTATGTCATCTTGTTTGTTTTGGCAAAACAAACAAGATGACATCGCTAACGCCGCAAATATTTTGATTTTGTAAGGCTAAAGGCCGATCTCATCGGCTTATACAGCCCTGCTATGGTCAAGGAAAAATCTCCCTAGCTTCAACTGCTGGCTTTGTGGAGAATGACCTTGAACAAACTGTTCCAGAGGCCATAAAACTGCCGAAATTGGTGCCGACAATTCCAGCTACCACAGAGTCAGTGGAGTGGTCTTTTTCTGCCTTAAAACGCGTCAAAGACCTGCAACCGCAACAGAACGGAGCAGGGAAGACTTTCATGTTTGGCTATCATTTCAATTGAGAAAGAGAGACTTGTTAAGCTGCAGGCCAAAACAGAAGAGTTTTACAACGCTGTCATCAACATCTTTGTCAAAAAGGACAGACGCATGGACTTCATATTCAAATAGCCTTAAGTAAGTGCGCTTTAACCACTTCTCTCCCCCTCCGCCCTCTTTTACGCACACAAGAACTATCCGGACTGTCATGTCTGTAATTATGCATCTAATAACAACCTTGTGGCTAAAGTTTTTTTAAATTGTTGTTTTGTTTGATAGAATGCTGTGGGTTTTTAAGTTTTGTAGTTTGTGTGTGTTGACATTATGATGCGGTGAAGAGAGATGTGGTCAAAGATGGAATGTGTTTGAAGTGTACTTCGCTTGTCTGGTTATTAATATGGTTTAGCAATAGGAAGATTAATTGCATTAAGTATAGGGAAGAGATCCACTTAAGCATGCATCGGTGCAGGCAAGCCGTTATGTTGTTTTTCGCGCTTTCACCAACTTTCTCTCGCTAGAGCCTTCAACTTTTATTCAGACATAAAAGCAAAAATGTAAAAAAAAATTGAACCTTCAAGATTATTTGAAAACAAAGTACACATTCATTCTGAATGAATGCAATAAATCAAATTCGCTAGAAAACATCATAAACTTCAAACATTTCACATTAAATTGGTTTTAAACCTCCCTCCTATGCGCACATAGTGCGACAAGTTAAATAATACATTGATAACAACTCAAACACGGATTTGATTTCACTCTTAACAGTTTCAAAATAAACTAAAAGTCAAAATCTAACGAAAAACGCAACTTTGTGCGTGTCCGGTGTCTTTCAAGTGTCTTTTAAGTCCAAATAAATTCGTTAATCCCCGCAAATGCATGATGTCATGAATCCAGATTCGAAGTGTTACTATTCACAGCATTCAACAGTTTTTTGAGTAATTATGTTTGATTTTGCCAGTGTTTTTACCGCTGACTTTATACATAAAATATTAATTAGTTTTTACGTTTCGGTCTGCCACTGCCTACCACGACCCAAACCTCACGGTTCGTTACTGACTATGGGGCTACATATAGGTTTCACATATATGCGTCATACAGCACCCTCCATAATTATTGGCACCCCTGGTTAAGATGTGTTCTTTAGCTTCTAATACATTCAGTTTTTTTTCTAAATAATATACAAAAGGACCACAATGAAAAAGAGGAAAATCAAACCTTTAATTCAAGTGTATTTATTCAATGGGAAAAAATCCCACATTAAAAAATTATTCTTTTACATTAAATCATGTGTGCCACAATTATTAGCGCCCTCGCTGTTAATACTTTGTACAACCCCCTTTTGCCAACAAAACAGCACCTAATCTTCTCCTATAATCTTTCACAAGATGGGAGAATACAGAAAGAGGGATATTCAACCACTCCTCTTTGCACAATCTCTCTAAATCATCCAGCGACCTGGGTCCTCTCCTCTGCACTCTCCTCTTCAGCTCACTTCGCAGGTTTTCAATGGGGTTGAGGTCTGGGGACTGAGATGGCCATGAGAGATGAACCATTTCTGAGTAGATTTGACCACATGTTTAGGGTCATTATCTTGCTGAAAGACGATCTATCTTTAGCTTTCGGGCAGAGGCCACCAGATTTTGATTTAAAATGTCCTTGTATTTCAAAACGTTCACGATGCCATGTACCCTAACAAGGTTTCCAGGGCCTCTGGAAGAGAAACAGGCCCACAGCATCACCGATCCTCCCCCTTACTTCAGAGTGGGCATGAGGTGCTTTTCTGCATACTCATCTTTTGTGTTCCGCCAGACCCACTTAGAGTGTTTGTTGCCAAAAAGCTCTATCTTGGTCTCATCCCACCAAAGCACACGATCCCAGTTGAAGCCCCATAACCGCTTAGCGAACTCCAGACGTTTGCGTTTATGAATATGAGTGAGAAAAGGTTTTTTCTGTGCATGCCTCCCAAACAGCTTGTTGGCATGTAAATAGCACCGGATGGTTGTTTTGGAGACTTTGTAACCCCAAGATGCTACCATTTGTTGCAATTCTTTAACAGCGAGCTTTGGAGTACTTTTTATTTCTCTTACCATCCTCCTGACTGTGCGTGGTGGCAAAATAACCTTGTATCCTCGTCCAGGCTTGTTCACCACTGTTCAAGTTGTTTTAAACTTCTAAATGATTCCTCTGACAGAAGATAGGCAGGTGCAGGCGTGTGGCTATTTTCTTGTAGCCATTGCCTGACTTGTGAAGGTCTGACACACATCTGCCGTACTTGATTGGCTTGTTCCTTTGTCTTTCCCATGTTGAAGAGTAGATAAGAGAAATGGCCTCTGTGTCAAGTCATATTAATACCCCAGGGAAACAGGAAGTGATGATTTACAAATTAAATATTCCTAGATACTCTGATCAACTTTGTAAACTACATGAAATGACAGAAATACTTCAATTATATTTAATTCCTAGGAATTGTTAAGGGTGCCAATAATTGTGGCATAATTATTTCTTAGTCAGGGATTTTTTTTCCCCTTAAAATTCACTTGAGTTGAAGGTTATATTTTTCTACAATTTTCAGTGTGAGAGTATGTGTATGCAATAAAAATTGAATTTATTTTAAGGCTTTTAACACATCTTAACCACGGGTGCCAATAATTATCGAGGGCACTGTACATAAAATTGGCCGTTTTAATATATTATAGATACATATGGGTACATTTAAGATATGAAAACGGCCAATTAAAACTTATGCTTTATTTTCAAATTGGCATTTCCAATCCCACCCGGATCTGGGATATTCAATTAGGGAACTACATACAAGATCTTATGGTTATTCACGTATGCGGCCCCCGGTTGATAGTTCAGTAGAGTGTACACAGCCCCAGCTGTGATGTGAATCCTATTTTATGTAATGTGGTGAATCTGGCAATGACTTGAAAAAATGCTTAATTTGTGATGGGTGATGGAAGTTGATGCCAAGAGCAGCGGCCAGAAACCTGTGGCACCTGTTGCACAGGACCTGTGACCTAACCCCAAGCGGAACAAATAAACAGCCAGGAGGCTCCCCCCCCAGGACCGGGATCGGATCTCAATGCCTCCTGAACTACCCCCTCAATCTCCCATTGGATGGGTGCCACGATCTGCGCAGAAGGAATAACAGGCTCCGGGGTAGGATCGCAATCAGTGAGATCATCAGGCGTCAGGCTTAATATTTTTAGAGCCCGGGTGATATGTGGTTATGTGGTTAAAGAACAATGACCACTGCCCCTGCCGAGAATTGCGCTGCTTGGTTTGCTGAATATATTGGAGGTTTTTACAGTTGGTCCAAACCACAAATGGGTGCCAAGCTCCCTCCAACCAGTGGAGCCTCTCCTCGAGGGTTAGCTTGACCAGTAATAACTCCCAGTCACCAATACTATAATTGTGTTCAGCGGTGGACAAAGACCGGGAGAAGTACGCGCATGGGTGAAGCTTATTATCCCAACGAGGGCGCTGGGACAAAATAGCACCCACGCCCACCTCCGAAGCATCTACCTCCACAACAAATGGGAGGGAGGGATGGGGCAAAACCAAAATAGGCTTTGAGCTAAATTGTCTTTTTAATTCCTGAAAAAGCAGCATCAGCTGCAGGTGACCAAAAAAATGCAGAGGAGGTATTCTTTTTGGTGAGCGCAATAATGGGGGCAGCAGCCGTGCTAAAATTATGGATAAACCTCCGATAAAAATTTGCAAAGCCCAGAAAGCGTTGAACCTCTTTAACGCTCTGCGGCGGCTAATTCCTGACCGCAGCCATCTTGTCCGGGTCCATCCGCACCGACCCCTTAGAAACAATAAAGCTCAAGAACGAGACAGTTTGGGCGTGAAAAACACACTTTTCGGCTTTAACAAAAAGTTTGCCTTTGAGCAGGGCTTCGCGTCTGACGGGTTGTTTGTGCTCCAAGAGTGTTGAAGAAAAAATCTAAATGTCGTCAAGATAAACGAAGACAAATTTCTCCAACATCTCTCGGAGCACGTCATTGACGAATGCCTGGAACACCGACGGGGCGTTAACAAGCCCGAACGGTAAGACCCGATATTTGTACTGCCCGTCGTGTGTTAAAAGCCATTTTCCAATTGTCCCCCCCCCGAATGCAAATCAAATTATATGCTTTACGAAGATGTAGCTTCGCAAAAAATGACGCCTCCTGCAGACGTTCAAACGCAGAGTTCATTAACTTAAGGGGGTATCGATTTTTAATGGTGATTTTATTCAGACCCCTATAATCAATACAGGGTCTCAGATTGCCATCCTTTTTCCCCACGAAAAAGAATCCTGCTCTGGCAGGAGACGTGGACGGCCGAATAAAACCATTAGCGAGACCCTCTTGAATATATTCTCGCATGGCCCTACGCTCAGGTCCTGATAGCAAATATAACGAACCCCTTGCCGGAGTTGTCCCAGGATAGAGATTGATTTCACAATCGTAAGGACGGTGCGGAGGTAATGTAGATGCTCATTCCTTACTAAAAACCTCAGCCAGATCAACGTAATCCCTGGGAACATTCGGAGGCTAGTTAAAGTTCAGGGTAGCCCCAAATTCCTTACCCTGCTCTAAAGACTCCGTGACTGATTCTGAATCGCTCAAATTTTCCAAAAGGTAATCGTCCTCTGGCTGTCGCCAGTCAAATTGAGGATCCCATTCCAACCCCTCCTCTGCCCCTTTTTCTAGTCTAGGAGGGTGCGGTGAGATAACCTCCTCACACTCGCTCTCGACGTCAGCCTGCCCCATCGCTTGACCTCTGAAAGAACCATTCTCATTAGTTCTACAATGAAAATTACACTTGGGACCCCAGTGGACGATAGGATTAATTTGTTCCCCCCAACTGATACAAGGTTCATGTTCACGCGACTATGAATGCCCCAAAACAATAGGAAAAGTGGGGACCTGATAATAAAAAACCAAATCTCCTCAGAGTGGCTACCAAAGGAAATGAACATTATTAGTGGTTCCGAAACTTCGGTTATAACTCCCGTTCCCAGCGGCGACCGTCCAAAGTTCTTGTGAAAGCATAACAGTGGGAACAGAGTGCTTCCTAGCCCACTTCATATCCATGAAACAATCAACTGCGCCCGAGTCCACGAATGCTTCAGTAGTAAATCTCTTGCTCCCCACAGTAAGTTCCATGGGGATTAGGGTTCGGAAAGAAAATTGGGTCTGCCCCTCCAGCACCCCCTGAATCACTAGAGGAGTTTATCGTTTCTCCCGAAGCTTAGGACAAAGTGGACGCATATGACCCGGCTTATTACAATTAGAGCAGATTACTCCTCTGCGAATAGGTCTCTTAGACTGATGGTCAAACGAGCCATCAACTTGCATGGGCTCAACCGGAGCAGAATCTTTAATGGGTGGAATAGGAGGTGCATATTCGCCACTAGCAATTTTAGACCCATTGTCAGTCAGCAGTGATCTATTTAGCCTCTCCCTGTTGCGTTTGCGTATG
The DNA here is from genome assembly GCA_029721435.1 of Gymnothorax reevesii. Lineage (NCBI taxonomy): Eukaryota > Metazoa > Chordata > Actinopteri > Anguilliformes > Muraenidae > Gymnothorax > Gymnothorax reevesii. The sequence goes on along the minus strand of CM056587.1, from coordinate 24,828,124 downwards.
CAGTTGTCGATTCGCACCGCAGTACGAACTAAGGAGTCTAAAGTCGAACAGGGTACTAAAGTAGCCAGCACATCCTTAATTTCCTTTGTAAGGGCATGGCTAAATAAGGCCAGCCAGCCTCCGGCCAGCCTGTCTCTGAGGCCAGAGAACAAAAAGCAATAGAAAACTCAGCTGTGCTTTCTTTGCCCTGTTTATGGTACATTAAACGTGTAGCTGAATCTTAACCACAAATGTCTTGATCGAATACAGACACCATCTCCCTAACAAGGGCCTCTACAGAATTTAGGACCGCCGAGTTCGATAATTAATGGGCCGACCCAATTGAGCGCTATGCCAGCCAACAGGGATAATATAAATGCTACCCGTGAATCCTCGTAACAAATCGTGACGGCAGAGCCATAAAACATATTTCACACTGGGCAATAAAATCCTTACACTTTCTGGCCTCGTCACTATATCTTTGGGGCAGTTATAACTTAGGTTCTCGGGACGGATGTATGGATGGTGCTTCTGCAGCTTTCTGTGAAGCTTGTGTAGTTAGAGATTTAATACTCACAGACAAGCTTAACAGAACGCTCTCCTGATTCTGAAGAGCGGTCTCCTGTAGGGGGAGCCTCTCAACAAGTTCAGAACGCTGATTGCCAAAATCTGGAAGTGCTTTAGCGATCCCAACCAACATCTCTTGTCGGCTAGCGATAGCCCTTTTAATGTCAGCCACCGCTGGCGTCTCCATAGTGGCTAGAGTGTACTGTGATGGGTGATGGAAGTGGACGCCAAGAGCAGCGGCCAGAAATAAAAGGCATAACTCACAGCGTGCGGAGAGACTATAAACAGATAGAAGTAACGAGACTCGCGCTACCAACGGACCAGACGCCGTCCGTGGTAGAAAACAGGTGAGCTCAAGGAAAACAAAAGAAAAGGGAAATAAACCAAAGATTCCCTTACTTACTAATACAAATCCTGTTATGCAGCCAAGTCCCTGTCAATACTCTCTCTAGAGACCTTACCGGCTAAAACGCCAAAGAAACACTGACACTCTAGCAACGAGAGCGAGGCAGAGCAGGAGCTTAAATAGAGTCTGGGTAACGCCCCCAATTAATACCAGCTGGCCCAGGAATCTGATAGGGCGCAAAACAATATCGTCCCGGACGAGAGCAACAAAGCTCTCAATACCTCCAAACCATGATATAATTGATGAAATAAACATTATGAAACCATTTTGCTTTTATACATTTTCTTCTCCTCCACAATACCCAACTCAATCTTCATAGAATGGAAATAAGTATGGTCAAGGAAGAATTGATGACCTTGTTATTGTTCGTGTTTCAGGAAAAAAACGTAACAAATTGTATTAGATATTGATATCATAGCTTTTTGTCTCCTCTCACTTGCGATACTTAATAATGACTGGTTTACACATGACATGCCATTGTCACATGTTAACGTGTATTTAGGATCAAATGTGATGCCAATTTCTCGTGTTTACATGCGATTAATAAGTTATTGCGTGAAATTCTTATTTCTGTAAGGGACTTTGGACTAATATGCAGATATTATCTTGAGAATAAAAATATGAGCTAGGCATCACATATGACAGTGGCAAAAGTGAGATATGAGCTATACAATAGTCATGACAAACAGAACATGCCACTGGGTATATGAGCTATATAGGCGACATATACCTTGTATATATATATACACAATATACCAAGGAAACCCATCAAGAATTAGCCAGGACTAATTATTTTCAATAAAGGGAGGGATATTGGCCCCTAATTTTTCAGGTCTAACGACGCGCCTGCCAACAAAAGAGCAGAAATAAATCATGTCGACATGAAAAGTAATCGACAGCAGTATGTATTCATTAAAAACCCAGCACACGCTTATTTCAGTAAGTTACCCGCTTTTTTGAGTACAGAAACTATTTTTAATCCAGCTGAATGGCCAGTAAATCATGCATGTCAGCATTTACCTGTGAGATCACAGAAACGTTACACATATTTATAAGGACAACAATACAACTATTAAGACTGCCAGGTCACTTCATAAAGATATTTTCTGCTGTTTTCTAATAAAACAACGCCAGTAACGTTAGCCCTAGCATCTGAAATGCTAACGTCTAACGTTAGCTCGACTGCAACATCACAGTAACATCACATGCACTGCGGAGTACTGTAACAATTACCAGACTCTGGCTATTCGAACAGCGACTGTACTTGTAAGTGACATTCACTCGCTTATTTGCAGAGCGAAAATTGATGCTGGTTAGGGCTGGAGTTAGTCTGGTGAGCATGTCAGTGATGCCAACTCGCTTATTTGCAGAGCAAAAATGAACCAACAAATAAAGCAGGGGTTTACCTGTCAAGGAGAAAAGTCGCAAACTCTGTGTCAGTTTTTAATCCTTCCAGATCACGGAGTTCCTTCCACTTCTAAAAAGCCACTCCGATGTTCATTCTGGTTTTATCCCGGGTTTTGTTAAATTCTTTCTTTTGTGCTTTTTTTCTTCTGGCTTCCTTTTTTTACTTGTCTTAGCCGTGTGTGCTGTTGCCGGAAACGGAGGTATCGGTATTATTTTCCTCGCTGATGGTTCTAAGCTCCTGAACCCGCTCTCTGAGATTTGAACTTGACTGAGCACTGGAGTGAACTGAGGAGGAAGGGGGAGGAAAGGGGAGGGGGCTGTCTGCAGCGCGTGCATGTGCACTGTTTGACGGCTGTCAGACACCATCCTGGCTCTAATTGGTTGTTTTTGGTCGGTCCGAACGATTCTTTTAAATTGCAGTAGGAGCATTAGGTGGGTTTAAAGGAGCCTTTTTTTAATTACAGAATACTAGTTTTATGTAATAATGTCTTTAGCAAAAATGAAAAAAAGTTACTTTCCTAAAACTTACCAACTGCAGCTTTAAGTGGACAAAAAGGTTTTAATTATCGGGGCAACATTTTCGTGAAAGTCGCAAATCTGTAGCGCATATGGTTAATTTGTTGTGAATTTTCAAAATTTTTAATTTTAGAGGCTTGCTGTTGCGCCACCATCAGGACTATTGGCCTGTTCTTGCAGGTGAGACAATCTGGCATGGGACTGGACCTCAAAGTGCAAAGTTTGGTGATTTTTCATGTATGGGAAGTAGGATTTCCTAGGAAGAAGAAGAAGAAAAAGAAGAATACTGGCGAAAACAACAGGTTCCCGGCAGGTTTCGCTGCCTGGCCCCAAATGACTTTCAGATCACATGAGCCACTATGTTATTTACAATGGAACATCGTTAACATTTCAATTGTTGAAACTGAGACATCTTACATTTTTATTCACAAAATTAGATTATTTCAAGTTTTCTAGCTGCAACAGGTCTCAAATAAGTTGGGACACAGGCAAAAAAGGGCTGAAAAAGCAATTAATATAAGAGAATCAGCTGAAAGAACATTTAGCAAGTAATTAAGTGAACTGGCATCAGGTGTCTAACATGAGTGGCTGTAAAAGGAATGTCTAAGAGAGGCTAAGGAATGTCTAAGAGAGGCTAAGTCTCTCAGAAGTAAAGATGGCTGGAGGCTCTCCAACCTGTGAAGGCTTGGATAAAAATAATAATGGAATACTTGAACCCATTAAGATCTTATGCGACGTTTGTGTCGCACTCGCTTCAAAAAGGGAAGGGATATGAATATCATATATATATATGTATAATATTCATATATATGTCAAATTGCAAAGGCTTTGAAGATCTCATCATCAACAGTGCATAACATCATCAAAAGATTCAGAGAAACTGGAAAATTCTCTGTGTGGAAGCCATTGTTGAGCATGATCCAGAAGCATCGCCGTGTTCTGTGGGCCAAGGCTCATTTTAAATCGACTGTAGCAAAATGGCAGAGTGTCCTGCGGTCAGATTAGTCCTAATTTCACATTCTTGTTGGAAATCATGGGTGTCGTGTCCTCTGGGCTAAAGGAGAAAGACCACCCCTCCTCCTCTCAGCGTTCAGTTCAAAAGCCAGCATCTCTGATGGTATGGGGATGCATTAGTGCATATGGTGTGGAACACTTGAATGTTTTAAAAAGCTCCATGAATGCTGAAAGGTATATAAAGGTTTTAGAGCAACATATGCTCCCCACCAGATGACATCTATTCCAAGGAATGCCTTGTATATTTCAGCAGGACAATGCAAAACCACATACTGCCGCTGCTACAACAGCATGGCTCCGTAGTAGAAGAGTCCATGTGCTGTACTGGCCTGCCTGCAGTTCTGATCTTTCACCGATTGAGAACAATTGCCGCATAATTAAATGAAAAGTTTGGCAAAGGAGACCCAAAACTCTCCAGCAGCTCTAACCCTGTATTAAACAAGAGTGGGATCAAATGCCAATGGCTAAATTCAAGAAACTTGTCTCCTCAACGCCCAGACGCCTCCACTGTTTTAAAAAGAAGGGGGGATGCTACACCATGGTAAACAGGCCCCTGCCCCAACCTTTTTAAGACCTGTAGCAGCCATCAAATTTTAAATGAGCTTATTTTGTGGATAAAATTGTAAAATTTCTCAGTTTCAACATTTGCTGTGTTATCTTTGTTCTACTGTGAATAAAATACGGGCTGGTGTGATTCAAAATTGCATGTTGATTTTAATCACAATTTACACTTTGTCCCAACTATTTTGGAATTGGGGTTGTATATCAAATTAACAGGTTTTACAGTCATGAAATTGTGTACAAAATAAGATGTAAATCTAACTTTTAGAAAAACCTTTTCTTTGTGCCTTGTTTCAGTCATGTTTATGCCTGCGCCTCATCTTTCAAAGTAAGACAACAAAATACATCACACAGTGGAAAACAGGATGCAAAGCAATGAAAAGCACCTTAGATTTTGCTGATGTCGTTTTTCGAGGACGTTGTGGTCTGTGACACATTTCAGAAATGGATCCAATAACAGGATGTGGGACGGACAGGTCACAGCCACATCTGCTGTGGTACTTCAGTAATTCAGGTACCTACTTTTTTTTAAAAGTCATGAAAGGCATCATAACGCTGTTATGTTTTTGCATTTTAAGTATTTGTGTACACTCTAAACACCTCCCCTTCACGAGTCTTTTTTTTTTTTTTTCTAAATGCATGTGCATCATAACTGACAGTGAATGTTGTTATAGTTATAAAAAAAAACTAATTGAAGGAGGACCTCAGCATACGTGGCACTGGGATTCATGGCTTATGACGGTAAAAGCTTGACTTTATTGAGTAGAACAGATAATGCTTTTATCGCTCTAGATTTTCATGAAGGTGCCCATGGAATATCAGTCATGTAACCTTAACATAACTGCCATGTTCATATATAGTGTGTGCTCAGTAAAGCAGGGTATTCCTCAGAATCTTTTCATAAAATGTGAAATCATTGTTGTCAACATAAATGCTGGAAAAAATGAAACAATTTCTTGTAAGTGCTGAAAATTTATCAGTTGCTTGCCCACACATTTCCTCTGTTACCTGACAATAGGTAAGCCCAGAGACTGAGTAATGTGCTGCATGGAACCTATACATAGTAATGCCTCCTGTAAACTGAAACCGTCATCTAAACCACTTCAGCAATCACACTGCAACTGTTTTCACCAATGACAGAAGGGGTCCACAAATGATAAGACTTTCACAGATGAAAAAGGTGTAAGATGTGGGTTCTCAAACTTATGCAGTGATTCAGACTGACCAACCTCCATTCATCTTTTTCTCAAGCACTTTGACTGTGAGTTTGTTTCAAATTTTAAGCAAGTAAGTATAGATGTTCAAGTAATGACAAATGGAAGACCAAAGTTATTTGGGATATGCAGGTAGTTTTGCTGTACCATTAAAGCACCAGCGCATAAAGTATCACATACAGTACATGAGCTAATAGCCGTCAATGTGCTTGAATAAATTGTGATGAAGACATGTTTAGAAAATAAAAGACATTTAATTGAACTGCTAAGCAGTTACTTGCCTTTGGCCAAAAATAAAGAATAAGAAGAATAGTAGTCACGGGTGGATATCTGTGTTTCTATGAATAAGTGGGATTACTTCTAGATTGAGGCTATATATTCAGGTAGGCACCTCATGGCAGACAACATGTTTTAGGCTAACTCGTTCCCTATGACAAGCCAACAGCACGGCAAATTCTACCATTCCCTACGGTAAGTCGGTGCCACTGGCGTGGATGACCATTCACAGTCCGATGAAAACAGGAAATCAGTTGACGATCGCGGCCATGGGCCACCTGTACTTCAATATGTTATATTGTATAATTTTTGGGGAAAGTATTCTGTACAAACGCGACAATTTTATATAAAAGTATACTGTAAGGAATGAGGTAAAGAAGTCTGTGAAATGCATTGTCCTTGTGTCCCCAATATTCCGAGTGGACATGATTCAGTCGACTCTCTGGTAACCCTCTGTGCAGCTCATTTCTGAAAAGGCCTGAAGAAAGAAGCCCATTCCAGCCAAGCTGTGATCTCAACCTGCTATTCTGCAATTAAATGAATAAAGTTCTGGGATTGCGATGACAAACCTTAACTCTGTGGCTGGCAAACAGTTTTTTCTTGATGTCGCTCCTGTTAAAAAATCCACCCACAGTTCAGTTTCAGCTTTCTGGAAAAGGCAATGAGGTGTTCATTCTACATCCACTGGTACTTGATGGAATACATGATACATCGAATCCTAAAATGTTTTCATGGGCCTTTAGCAGAAAAGTAGCCTAAAACATCAAGATCTGCCACCATTCTTCACAGTGGGGTTGTGGTTCCTTATTAAATGGCTACCTTTGTTTTTTACACCAAGCCCACCTATGGCGTTCATTGGACGTTCCAGTGCATTTGGCAAACTGTAAGCACATGAGTTTGTTTTTGTAATGATAACAAAGACTTTTTTGACTACCATCCAAGCATCTAGTTGTGTTCATGGTATCCAATCATACTTTTGGAGACTTTCTGACCTGAAGGCGTCATTACAGTACCTCCATCAAGAAGGTTATGGTTTAGGTTTGATTTGTTCTTTAGTAACTAGTCATGTTTGTATGTATGTCTGTCTCTCTGTTTTTGCCTTCTCAAGCATCCACAATCCTTGAGGCGTCAGTATGATATCTATACCACAAAAGATCAGGTGTCCAATGAAGGTCACACTCAATGTTCAAGGTCAAAGTCGTAGAAAAAAAATCAACACCACATTTTGGCCAATACATTGTTTCAGTACAGTAAAATGTTTCCGCATTTTTGCAAGTATTGCTCTGCATGCAGTTTAATTACTTGCAAAAACTTTGCGAGTATTTTGATCATCATGTCTGTCTGTCTGCCTGTCTGTCTCTGTGTCTGTCTCTGTGTGTGTGTGTTTGTGGTGCTCACACTAATGTCAACAATTCTTGAGGTATTGACTAAAAATGTATAACAATAGAAGCCAGATATCCGAGGATGAAGAGGTTTAATTTTGGGAGGTCAAGGTTGTTCAGAAGGTCAAAAAACATTTTGTCCAATATCTTGCTTCAAAAAATGATAGAGACATGGGACCAATGCCAAAATGTTCAGTTTTGTCTCATATTTTCACGTGTGCCAGTGTCATCTATGAGCAATTTTACTTGTATTTCTGTTTGTCGGCAAGTTAACGGGAAATCTACTGGATTGAAACTTCATGAAAGGTAATCATGAAACTTGATGGATAGACCAAAGAAGCGCCCGTTCTATTTTGGAGTGGATCTGAATCACAGGCAGATAAGCAAATTATTTTTCACTTTCATTAACATTGCACAATTGGGCATTTGCCCTTTGTGGCAAAAATGCCATACATTTAAATCTGGTGGATGAAAATATAACTTCAATAGTGACAAAACATTGCAAATGTAGAAACACGATGGCTGTGCTTGTAGATGTATATATCATGAAAGAGTGGGCTATTGGCCTTTGTCAGGGTTAACCCTTTCTGAGGGCTATTCTAGTTATTATCTGCAACTCGTGTGATCCTTGGAGTTTCCTTCACCTGTTAAAGCAGCTTCCTCACTCTACATGCATTCAAAATAGACACACTTCCTCCTTCAGGCAGATTTTTATCGTCACGTTAAATTTGAGGATTGTTGGCCCGGGTAGTCAAATTGTAGGCCTACATTCAATATTTTTGCTATTTTTTGGAGCCATTTTGACATTTGTAAAGCTCAACAACTTTCTGTCAAATGACATTGCAGTATTCTTTAGTCTTAAATATGATGGTGGATTACTAAAGAAAATTGGCTTGTGCATAATTACTTCATATTTACACTCCAGGGACACCAGAGATCATGGGTAACCATTTAAGCATTCCTTATCCTTTTTTATATTTAAAAGAAGTTTGAAATGAATGGGTATTTAATTCAATAAGATTTTTCTCATGAGATTTGCAAGAGGTGACAATAATTGCGGCAGACTTGCTTTCGGGAAAAATATTTGAAGACCACAAAGGAAAAATGATCAATTTATGCATTTTGTATATTTTATATATTAAATATTATACAACCCCAATTCCAAAATAGTTGGGACAAAGTGTAAATTGTGAATAAAATCAAAACACGATGACTTTCAAATCACACCAGCCAGTATTTTATTCACAATAGAACAGAGATAATATAACAAATGTTAAAAAAAAATTAGCTCATTTCAAATGAGAAGGCTGCTACAGGTCCCAAAAAAGTTGGAACAAGGGCCTGTTTACCATGGTGTAGTATCCCCTCTTCTTTTTAACACAGACTGGAGGCATCTGGGCATTGAGGAGACAAGTTTCTTGAGTTTAGCCACTGGAATTTGAACCCACTCTTGTTTAATACAGGATTCCAGCAGCTGGAAAGTTTCGGGTCTCCTTGGATGGACTTTTCATTTAATTTTGCGCCATACCGGGCCGGCGCTAGACGGCTAAATTTGGGGTAAAATATCCTACCCTTTATTGACTACAATTAGTCCTGGCTAATTCTAGATGGTTTTCCTTATAAACACGTTTTCCAATTCAAGATTAACTAAGTGGCAATTGACGACACGGCTTCTCTCCCCCATGCGATCTAACAGCGACAAAATAATAGGCTACAGTCAGTACAGAAAAATAATTGAATTATAAATAAGTCTATGCACTGGCACAGAGCAACGGTAATTTTTTTCCCAGCGAGAGCAGCATTTCAGAACTCCCTTGCGAAAGAAGGCAATTTTGGCGACAAGTGCGCACACCTGTTTTTGCTGCACGGTCACGCAACTTGCTGTCAAAAATAGACAGCTGTCCGATTGGAAAATGTAAACGGACGAAACCACGGACAAGTCACCAGAATTACCTGAAGATTTCTGAAATGCCGCTCTCGCAGGAAAAAAAAGTTACGTCGCTGAGTGTCAGTGCATAGACCAAATTATAATTATTTTTCTGAACTGAATGTAGCCCATTTGTCGCTGATAGATCGCATAGGGGGAGAGAAGCCGAGTCTTCAATTGCCACTTGATTATTCTTAAATTGGAAAGCGTGTTAATAAAGGAGAACAATTAAGAACAAGCCAGGACTAATTGTTGCCAATAAAGGGATGGATTTTTGCCTAGGCAATCGTATAGGCAAGGGCCGGCCCTGGCGCCATATGGTCTCAATCGGTGAAAGATCAGGACTGCAGGCAGGCCAATTCAGCACACAGACTCTTCTTCTACGAAGCCATGCTGTTGTAATAGCTGCAGTGTGTGGTTTTGCATTGTCTTCCATGGAATAGATGCTGTCTGGAGGGGAGCATATGTTGCTCTAAAACCTTTATATAGCTTTCAGCATTCATGGTGCCGTTTAAAACATGAAAGTGTCCCAAACTATATGCTCTAATGCATCCCCGTACCATCAGAGATGCTGAATTTTGAACTGAACACTGATAATAGGAGGGGTGGTCTTTCTCCTCGTTAGTCCGGAGGACACGACTCCCATCATTTCCAAAAAGAATGTCAAATTTGAACTCGTCTGACCACAGGACACTTTGCAATTTTGCTACAGTCCATTTTAAATGAGCCTTGGCCCACAGAACACGGCGGCGCTTCTAGATCATGCTCTTCATTGGCTTCCTTTTTGCATGGTAGAGTTTTAGGTGGCATCTGTGGATGGCACGGCAGACTGTGTTTACAGACAGTGGTTTCTTGAAGTATTCCTGGGCCCATTTAGTAATGTCAATGACAGAATCATGCCGGTGAGTGATGCAGTGGCGTCTGAGGGCCCGAAGACCACGGGCATCCAGTAAAGGTCTTCGGCCTTGTCCCTTACGCACAGAGATTTTTCCAGTTTCGTTGAATCTTTTGATGATGTTATGAACTGTCGATGATGAGACCTTCAAAGCCTTTGTAATGTGACATTGAGGAACATTGTTTTTAAAGTATGCCACAATTTATTTACGTAAGCCTTCACAGGTTGGAGAGCCTCTAGCCATCTTTACTTCTGAGAGACTCAGCCTCTCTAAGGCCCAGTTTACACGAAGACGCTTGCGAGTAAAGACGACAATATATTTTAACGGAAGTGCCTCTTGTTTATATGGTGACGGCGTTTTTGGGGCTTGAAGACGCAAAAGTCTCAAACCACCCTCGAAAGTGGAAAACTTGAATACGCTCCGACGTAGCGTTTCCGTCTTAACTGGCCAAGACACAAAACTGGCTCAGATCTGCTGTTCTGCTCACGTCACGTAGTAAACAAACATGTCGGATTACATCCATGCTTCGGACCTTCAGGCTACTCTGGCAGCCATAATAAATGTACAGGAATCATTACTACAAATGTACAGAATCTGTACACATGCTATTGGCGAACAGAGGAGCATCTACCTGACCAGACGAAGTTCTTCTTGTTACCGGTAGCCATATTTTGTGATTTCGCGGCACAGTGACGAGAATAAGGAAGATTCTACGCATGCACGTAGGCATGCCCAGATAGAAAGCTCCTCCACTCCGGATCTGCCGCGCATCTGCTCCGGCTCCAGCTGATCCGGGGCAGATCCGCGGCAGATCCGGAGCGGAGGAGCTTGCTATCTGGGTGGCGGCGTTTGCGTTAGTGTATCACAGCACCACCTAGCCTTCTGGCATGCATACCAAATCGATTTCTACACACTTTTTGCGTCATCGTATGCACACAGATTTCCTCCCGAGAACGCTCGTCTGAACGCGAAATAAAAAGTGAAGACGCGACGCCACTTTTGCGTCTTCTGTTCACACCGTCATCATGTAAACCTTCTGAGAGACTCAGCCTCTCTTAGACATCCCTTTTATAGCCAATCATGTTACTCACCTGATGCCAGTTAACTTCATTGCTTTCGAAATGTTCCCTGGCTGATTCTCTCATATATTAATTGCTTTCTCAGCCCTTTTTTTTGCCTGTGTCCCAACTTTTCTGAGACCTGTTGCAGCCAGAAAATTTGAAATAAGCTCATTTTGTGGATAAAAATGTAAAATGTCTGTTTCAACATTTGAAATGTTATCTATGTTCTCTTGTAAATTACACATTGACTCATGTGATCCGAAAGTCATTGCATTTTGATTTTATTCACAATTTACACTTTGTCCCAACTATTTCGGAATTGGGGTTGTATAATATTGATATATAATATATAATATATTATAATTACATTTCATATACCCGTATATAACCATTTATTAGCCCAGGCATTTATTTCGCAAAATCTACTTAGACCCCAGGCGTTTATAAGAACCAGGCATGTATTTTCAACAGGCCTTTATTTTTTGCACCAACCTGCACCAGGCCAGATCGGCTTCATACACAGTTATAAACTGACTGAATTTAACAGTTAAATTAACGCATTGTCTCCTTGTCATTTTCACAGTAAGTGGAATCCTACTAAGCAAGAATACATCCAAACAATGTTTTCGAGGTCTTCCACAAACGTTAAAATGACGTCCCCAGAGAAGCCAGAATGAAAGTTTTTATGACGGCTTGACATCCTCTGGACTGGACGTCCCTTATTAACGTCCACCAGACTTCTGCACAAGGTTAAAAATTAGTTCAAATGAGGTCGTTCTGGGCGTCTTTTCAACGTCAGCTGCACCATTATTATAGAGATAGGCCTAGCTACTTGACGAAAAAAAAAAAACAGTTTCTGTTTCCTGCTGTGGTACTTCAGTAATTCAGGTACCTACTTTTTTTTTAGAAAGTCATGAAAGGCATCATAACGCTCAGTTTAAAGTTTTTGAATTTCAAGTATTTGTGTACACTCTAAACACCTCCCCTTCACAAGTCTTTTTTTCTTTTTCTAAATGCATGTGCATCATAGTTTGGCAAATGCAACTGACAGTGAAAGTTGTTATAGTTATAAAAAAAAAACTAATTGAAGGAGGACCTCAGCATACGTGGCACTGGGATTCATGGCTTATGACAGTAAATTTTGAGTTTATTGAGTAGAACAGATAATGCTTTTATCGCTCTAGATTTTCATGAAGGTGCCCATGGAATATCAGTCATGTAACCTTAACATAACTGCCATGTTCATATATAGTGTGTGCTCAGTAAAGCAGGGTATTCCTCAGAATCTTTTCATAAAATGTGAAATATAGTTGTCAACATAAATGCTGGAAAAAATGAAAAAATTTCTTGTAAGTGCTGAAAATTTATCAGTTGCTTGCCCACACATTTCCTCTGTTATCTGTCAATAGGTAAGCCCAGAGACTGAGCATTGTGCTGCATGGAACCTATACATAGTAATGCCTCCTGTAAACTGAAACCGTCATCTAAACCACTTCAGCAATCACACTGCAACTGTTTTCACCAATGACAGAAGGGGTCCAGAAATGATAAGACTTTCACAGATGAAAAAGGTGTAAGATGTGGGTTGTCAAACTTATGCAGTGATTCAGACGGACCAACCTCCATTCATCTTTTTCTCAAGGACTTTGATTGTGAGCTTGTTTCAAATTAAAGCAAGTAAGCAATTTAAGCAAGTAAGTATAGATGTTCAAGTAATGACAAATGGAAGACCAAAGTTATTTGGGATATGCATGTAGTTTTGCTGTACCATTAAAGCACCAGCGCATAAAGTATCACATACAGTACATGAGCTAATAGCCGTCAATGTGCTTGAATAAATTGTGATGAAGACATGTTTAGAAAATAAAAGACATTTAATTGAACTGCTAAGCAGTTACTTGCCTTTGGCCAAAAATAAAGAATAAGAAGAATAGTAGTCACGGGTGGACATCTTTGTTTCTATGAATAAGTGGGATTACTTCTAGATTGAGGCTATATATTCAGGTAGGCACCTCATGGCAGACAACATGTTTTAGGCTAACTCGTTCCCTATGACAAGCCAACGGCACGGCAAATTCTACCATTCCCTACGGTGAGTCGGTGCCACTGGCGTGGATGACCATTCACAGTCCGATGAAAACAGGAAATCAGTTGACGATCGCGGCCATGGGCCACCTGTACTTCAATATGTTATATTGTATAATTTTTGGGGAAAGTATTCTGTACAAACGCAACAATTTTATATAAAAGTATACTGTAAGGAATGAGGAAAAGAAGTCTGTGAAATGCATTGTCCTTGTGTCCCCAATATTCCGAGTGGACATGATTCAGTCGACTCTCTGGTAACCCTCTGTGCAGCTCATTTCTGAAGAGGCCTGGAGAAAGAAGCCCATTCCAGCCAAGCTGTGATCTCAACCTGCTATTCTACAATTAAATGAATAAAGTTCTGGGATTGCGATGACAAACCTTAACTCTGTGGCTGGCAAACAGTTTTTCTTGATGTCGCTCCTGTTAAAAAAAATCCACCCACAGTTCAGTTTCAGCTTTCTGGAAAAGGCAATGAGGTGTTCATTCTACATCCACTGGTACTTGATGGAATACATGATACATCGAATCCTAAAATGTTTTCTTGGGCCATTAGCAGAAAAGTAGCCTAAAACATCAAGATCTGCCACCATTCTTCACAGTGGGGTTGTGGTTCCTTATTAAATGGCTATCTTTGTTTTTACACCAAGCCCACCTATGGCGTTCATTGGACGTTCCAGAGCATTTGGCATACTGTAAGCACATGAGTTTGTTTTTGTAATGATAACAAAGACTTTTTTGACTACCATCCAAGCATCTAGTTGTGTTCATGGCATCCAATCATACTTTTGGAGACTTTCTGACCTGAAGGCGTCATTACAGTACCTCCATCAAGAAGGTTATGTTTTAGGTTTGATTTGTTCTTTAGTAACTAGTCATGTTTGTATGTATGTCTGTCTCTCTGTTTTTGCCCTCTCAAGCATCCACAATCCTTAAGTAATCCTGCAAGTAATTTGATCATCATATCTGTCTGTCTGCCTGTCTGTCTCTGTGTCTGTCTCTGTGTGTGTGTGTTTGTGGTGCTCACACTAATGTCAACAATTCTTGAGGTATTGACTAAAAATGTATTACAATAGAAGCCAGATATCCGAGGATGAAGAGGTTTAATTTTGGGAGGTCAAGGTTGTTCAGAAGGCCAAAAACATTTTGTCCAATATCTTGCTTCAAAAAATGATAGAGACATGGGACCAATGCCAAAATGTTCAGTTTTGTCTCATATTTTCACGTGTGCCAGTGTCATCTATGAGCAATTTTACTTGTATTTCTGTTTGTCTGCAAGTTAACAGGAAATCTACTGGACTGAAACTTCATGCTAGGTTATCATGAAACTTGATGGATAGACCAAAGAAGCGCCCGTTCTATTTTGGAGTGGATCTGAATCACAGGTAGATAAGCAAATTTTTTTTCACTTTCATTAACATTGCACAATTCGGCATTTGCCCTTGGAGGCAAAAATGCCTTACATTTAAATCTGGTGGATGAAAATAAAACTTCAATAGTGACAAAACATCGCAAATGCAGAAACAAGATGGCTGTCTTGTTTCTACTGAGGAGCCAGAATGAAAGTTTTTATGACGGCTTGACATCCTCTGGACTGGACGTCCCGTATTAATGTCCACCAGACTTCTGCACAAGGTTAAAAATGAGTTCAAATGAGGTTGTTCTGGGCGTTTTTTCAACATCAGCTGCACCATTATTATAGAGATAGGCCTAGCTACTTGACGAAAAAAAAAAACAGTATCTGTTTCCTCCCTCCTGATCTCTTAGATGTCGTTCTTGAGCAACTATTATGACAGTCAAAGCTCTTCTTTGCGGTAATGATACGAGTTGATCCTCTGGATTGTTAATCTCTGAGCTACACTCTCTACAAACTACACAACGAAGTTAGGTGAAGAATACTGAGTAGTAAGAATGTGTTTCCCAACGACCACCTTCCATGGGTCATTAAACGAAGTCATAACAACTTGTATCCATGACATGAAAAATACTGTAGGCTACTGGACTTATAGTATTATAGTGTTTGAAAAAAAAAAAACAATTAAGAAAGTTATTGACATGAAATTTTGTGATTTAATTTATCATAGTCGTCTGTTTTTTGCCTGTTTGTTGAAAGTGGCGACTCGCCCCGCAGTGAGGTTAATTGGGGGAAAGAGATCGGCTATCTGCGGCGCCGATAAGAGAAGCAGTTCTGCTATTGGCACCGCGGCGGGGCGGATAAGAGAAGCACTTCCGCTATTTTCGTCACAACTGGGCCAATAAGAGATTTAATTTTATTATCAGCCCCTCTCTTTGGACTCGCTGAAGCAATCGAGTTTCGCGAGGTTTTTAAAGTTTATTACTAACAAACAAACAAGGAAGCGACTAATCGTCCCGTAGCGCTTCGGTTCAAATTCAGTTAAATGATCCGTGGACAGTAGTCGTCGCAAACACATCTTAACCCTTAGATGCATGACCTAGCAGTACCTACACTCTTCCATGAGTGGGGTCAAAAATGACCCCAATTAGAATGGATGCAGTTAGAATCAAAATTTCTTTAATTTTGTTCAAAAATGATTTTTTATTCAATTTCAGTCACCAGGAGAATAATCTAATGTTTGACATGTTAAGTAATCACTTTATCTTAACTTTTTAACAACAACATTATAAAAAAACAGCTTTTCATCACAGCTGAGAAAAGGGTAAACATCCAAAAATGGACCACAAGATTGATTTCATGTTTTACATGTGAATTATTTTGGTCAACAAAAGAATATTGTAATGTTTGACATGTTAATTAATACATCTATTTTAACATTTTATCATAAAAAACAGGCTTTATCACAAAACAGCTTGCGAAATGTAAAAAGGGAAAACCTCATAAAATGAGACACAAGAATGATTTTATATTTAACACGTTAATTTCTTATCTTTTCCTTCACAAATTTGCTATAAATACAACAAAAGATCAAACTCATTACTTATTTACACCCTAAGCTCATTAACATGAACTCTTTCCTCACTGTGCGCAGCCATTGCAAAGTACCCTTTTCTGGCTGTGAGCACCGCACACAGGCTCACTGCATTTCGAACAGCTATTGCTGGCTTTGCGGTCTTGGTCTCTTGGGCACATCTTACACCTCTTCCTCTTTTGAGGGCCCTGTCTGTCTCCCCTCTGAGGCTGGACTTCAGCTTTTGTCACCCCACACCTTTCCATTGCTGCAGTGATGTAGGTTGGAAGGCATGGGTTACTTTCCAGTCGGCTTCTCATGAAAGGTGACACAAGCTCATGTGAGAGCTCTGTCAGAAAGCGCCGCCGGGCATTTGTGATACCTGAATACAATTCAGGATGCTCAGCCTTGAAAAATGAGTAGGCATTCAGGGTGGCAATATCAATCATGTTGTACCACAACAGCATGGGCCATCTCTGCGTTTGGCGTTTGCAGGTGTAGGTGCCAACCATCTGGTCCACAATATCTACACCTCCTTTTGTCTGGTTGTAGAAGTGGATAATTTCTGGCTTTTTCTTTTGTGTGTTTTCATCCACTGTTTTGTTGTGGTGCATTGTACTGAGGAGCAGAACAGCCTTTTCCTTCTTCCCCACATAGCTGACCATGGTCATGGTCTTACATTTATGTTGCTTTGTCAAAATGGCCTTCAGGGTGGTGAGACTGTCAGAATTATATGTTTGGATCGACAATAAATGTGTTCCTGACAGTCACAGTTGACATAAATCAAAGGCTCCTAGGGCCAACCTTTTAGATTAGATAGAAAATGCTTTGGGTCATTTTTGACCCCGCATATGGAAAAGTGTGGTATTGATACAAAAAATGCAATAACTTCAAAAAATATAAAGATTATGTACAAATCCAAATGGCCTCATGTCAAAGACAACCTATTTTAAGGATACATGGAATATTACACAGTAAAAAATTAAAATGGCAAAGATATTACAAAAAAAAACACCTCTGGGGTCATTTTTGACCCCACTTATGCATCTAAGGGTTAACTACACCATTCCTTTAATCTAACTTCGTGGCGCAGTCGGTAGTGAACGCAGCTACGTGATTAACAGGCCGGAAGATCGTATCTTCCAATTCCCGCAAAAAGGCGCTTTGGATGTCGCAACAATTACTCAAGAGCGACACCCAAGAGCTAATCAAGCAGTCGGAGAAATAGGGAGGCATCGCAAGGTGGGAGGAGACAGAAACTTTATTTATTTACTTTTTTGTGAAGTTTCTCTAAAATGTGTGCACTTGATGATGAAAAAACGCCCAGAACGACCTCATTTGAACTACTGTGAGGATGTCGTAAAAATAAGTCATAAAAACGTTCATTCTGGCTCCTCAGGGGACGTCATTTAGACGCTTGTGGAAGGTAGGCCTATTAAAAAGAAGTCGCTCGAACTTATGCTTGCTTGGTGGGATCCTGCGCGCATTTGACCGTGTTTACACTGAACATGCTCTGCACTCCGTGATTAAGTTATTGTAAAATTACAGTTAAAATAACTGGCTAAAAGGTGTCAGATAAATAACCTGGCAAAAAAGGCTACAGTTAACTCGTTTATTAACAGTGTATTCGCGGAAACTGAAACTGGCGTGGTTTCACTTACATAGGCTACTTTAGTTTTGAGACTACATTGATCCCAGTTTGGGCAACACGCAATATCACCCTGTCATCCACCGTGTCAGGGCAAAGACGGACTAAATGAAGACTAAATGAAGCTGTTCTGATCTTCATTCACAAAGCATACATATTAATTCATATACGCATAGCTTTAACGACTAGTTTCCTCCAGGTATGGACCTGAGTCAGACTCACAGGCACAGATGAATACGAACGCTTTTTCTATGAACGAAACGAAAACGTAGGTAGCTAAATGAGCGATTATAGCCTATAAAGCGTAAGGCAGTCGTAGAGCTTATTCTTTAGCTTTGCCAAATTATAGAGCCTAAATATTGTTTACTCTTGTCCTTTTTTAAGCTCGAAAAGATAAAAAAAAAAAAGAATTCGGAAAACAAGTCCCCAACCCAAAAAAAAAAAAAAAAAAAATTGTCGACATCGTACTGTTTACATGCGTCTCATTGGAGATTTATATAGCCTATACACAAGATGCCCTGATAGCAAAGAGTCATTGAAACAATGTTAAATCAACATTGTTTTGTCAACGTTAAGACATTGAAACAACGTTGGACGTGCACCCTCAATTAACATTGAATCAATGTTAATTTTCTAATTAAAGATCAGTGATATTTCAATGTTATTTAATCAAAAAGAACATTGAAACAATGTTGAGATTTCAACCTAACCATAGATCAATGTGCTTTCAATGACTTTTCAACATTAGTATCACCCTGTCAACCAGGAATCGATGCTCAATCAATTATAATCATAACTTCAAATCAATATTGCTTCAGTGCTGCTGTATCAACGTCGGGTTTCCATCGCTATTGTGACAGTGATTCAACATTGATTTTGCATTGATATTTCAATGTCAACCATTCTGATGATTCAGATGGAAAATCAACATTGTTCCTATGTAGTCATGCTGTCTGGGTGGGAGGTATTCTGCAGTGTGCACTTTGGTCCAGCATATGACGTGGTCCACTCGAGTTCTTTTATAGGCTATCTCTGTGCCAAAGACCGTCGGCTATTTTTTTATTTTCTTTTTTTTTTTCTTTATTGACATCAGATATACATACAAAGACAATCCGGTGCTTGTTTTAGCGTCTGTGTTACCGCAAGACGGGGTGACAGAGACGTTTATGTACGATAGTGCGAATAATCGCCCGGGCTTTTAATTGAGCCGGCGTTTAATTGCTACGCAAAATGAGGTCGGACCCCCGGCGGCTTTTTGCTTAGAGGCACGTATTAGCACGCGGGCGATTATTTAGTCATATAGTATTTTTTGGATATTTTTTCAGAACTTTGTTTCCAAGATCGTTTTGAATTTTGAATTCATCATTTCTCCACAACGTGAAAATGTGACTGATAATTTATCTAGCCTATTTATCTAGTCTTCATTTTTAGATACGGTTTTTTTTCTCGTTAAATCGTAATAAAATCATTTCAACCTTAGTAATAGATGGGTGCATTAAATACCTCTCATGTAAAGATTGTGTGTGCTAACATGTCTGTGAGTTACAATCCAAAGCAACAGCCAGTGTAGAAAAAATCTTGAGGATGTTTGTAATATCTCCAGATTCGCAGTGATCAAAGGGTTCCTTTCTCAGTCTTGCTGGATGTCATGTGCCTCAAACCCTCAACAGTTTCCTTGTCACATCTCCTCCAAGAAAGAAACGCCCACGCAGTGATAAAAACACAAGGTAAAAACAGAAGCTGTGTTGATGATTCTTCCATTATATGCGGAACTTGCCGAAATGGCTCCTCAATGCATCATCTCGCTGCTGTTCATTCAACTATCCATCCACCTCAGCCATGGTAAGATATTTGTTTCTCGTCTTGATTATTCACTGACTTTTTGCGAAAGGTCCACATTATTGACATGAACTCATGTAGTTGTCAACTACTAACTTCTGTTCTTACTCTTTAAATTACCCAGTTCATTATTAATTTGTTCAATGAACTACATTTTAATGGCAATCAATTAGGTAGCAATGATTTGATAAAATATTCGTACATCATTCATAACTAATGTTGACTGCTTCATTAAATAAGAGTCATCAGATGATGACATATCCCCCGGCCCCTGCTATCTAATCTCAGAAATCCCAAAATATCAAAAGGCACCAGTATAGGACCTGATTAATATGCACAGCAAGATTTGTCAAGAAATATTGAATGGTATTTGAGTTCTGCTCAGGAAATGAAATGTTCATGAATGGAAAGACGGACGCACAAACGGATGGATAGATAATCACTCTGATGGCGATATCCCCCCACCGTAAATGCCGTGGGAATGATGATGTCATGTTCAAGTGACCTTACTGTAAACTGCTTCCAATTACTCTTTACAGTACTTTCTGCTGCCAATACTTTTCTTATCCTTCAGAATAAGATTGAATATTAAAAGTAAGGTTTATTTGTGCAAAATTCTTTATCAAACAATTTTTTTTCTTTTTCAGACAGAGATACATTTTCTCTCATAATGCGATTATTATTAATAATTCTTTGTGAAAGCCAGGACATTTCAGTAAATTTAAAATTGTATGAAGAGCAGAAAGTGCCTGTTCAGCTGTTTTACTAAGGAGATCTCTTTGTGCCTGTACCTGATCTGTCCATATGTGACCACATATGTTGTATTCATACAAAACCCAAAACCACTGAAGTTGGCACGTTGTGTAAATCGTAAATAAAAACAGAATACAATGATTTGCAAATCCTTTTCAACCTATATTCAATTGAATACACTGCAAAGACAAGATGCTTAATGTTCAAACAGGTAAACTTTGTAATTTTTTGCAAATATTCGTTCATTTGGAATTTGATGCCTGCAACATGTTTCAAAAAAGCTGGCACAAGTGGCAAAAAAGACTGAGAGAGTTGAGGAATGCTCATCAAACACTTATTTGGAACATCCCACAGGTGAACGGTCTAATTGGGAACAGGTGGGTGCCATGATTGGGTATAATAGCAGCTTCCCTGAAATGCTCAGTCATTCACAAACAAGGATGGGGTGAGGGTCACCACTTAGTGAACAAATGCGTGAGCTGATTGTCGAACAGTTTAAAAACAACATTCCTCAATGAGCTATTGCAAGAAATTTAGGGATTTCATCATCTACGGACAGTAATATCGTCAAAAGGTTCAGAGAATCTGGAGAAATCACTGCAGGTAAGCAACAAGGCCGAAAACCAACATTGAATGCCCGTGACCTTCGATCCCTCAGGCGGTACTGCATCAAAAACCGACATTAGTGTGTAGAGGACATCACCAAATGGGCTAAGGAACACTTCAGAAAACCACTGTCAGTAACTACAGTTCGTCGCTACATCTGCAAGTACAAGTTAAAACTCTAGAATGCAAAGCGAAAGCCATTTATCAACAGCACCCAGAAACGCCGCCGGCTTCGCTGGGCCCAAGCTCATCTAAGATGGACTGATGCAAAGTGGAAAAGTGTTCGGTGGTCTGATGAGTCCACATTTCAAATTGTTTTTGGAAACTGTGGACGTCGTGTCCTCCGGACCAAAGAGGAAAAGAACCATCCGGACTGTTATAGGTGCAAAGTTCAAAAGCCAGCATCTGTGATGGTATGGGGGAGTATTAGTGCCCAAGGCATGGGCAACTTACACATATGTGAAGGCACCATTAATGCTGAAAGGTACATACAGGTTTTGGAGCAACATATGTTGCCATCCAAGCAACGTCTTTTTCATGGACGCCCCTGCTTATTTCAGCAATACAATGCCAAGCCACATTCTGCACGTGTTACAACAGCATGGCTCCGTAGTAAAAAAATGCGGGTACTAGACTGGCCTGCCTGTAGTCCAGACCTGTCTCCCATTGAAAATGTGTGGCGCATTATGAAGCGTAAAATACGACAACGGAGACCCTGGACTGTTGAACAACTTAAGCTGTAAATCAAGCAAGAATGGGAAAGAGTTCCACCTGAAAAGCTTCAAAATTTGGTCTCCTCAGTTCCCAATCGTTTACTGAGTGTCGTTAAAAGGAAAGGCGATGTAACACAGTAGTAAAAAGGCCCCTGTGCCAACTTTTTTGCAATGTGTTGCTGCCTTTAAATTCTAAGTTAATGATTATTTGCAAAAAAAAATAAAGTTTCTCAGTTTGAACATTAAACATCTTGTCTTTGCAGTGTTTTTAATTGAATATAAGTTGAAAAGGATTTGCAAATCATTGTATTCTGTTTTTATCTACGATTTACATAATGTGCCAATTTCACTGGTTTTGGGTTTTGTAATATAATTACCCGAGGGACAATGAGATGATAGCAAAATTATTATCATAGTTATCATCTTTTACAGAATTTTCATGAAAAATAATAATGGAAGTTTTGGGTTGGGTTGAATATCTTTGAATGAGTTTGTACTTTTGGTGTTGATGTGTAACAGGAATTGAAGTGAGAAGGTGGTGTATTCCAAAAATGGAAATACAGCTGTCCTCTCCAACAAAAAGACCAGTGGCTGTGTTGATTTTACCTGACAGAGTAGCAGTCTCAGCTTGTGATGGAGCTCAAGTCACCCAAAGCTGAATTCGGCTTGAGCTTAGATCTGTGGTTCTGGCAAGTAAAATGACAGCTTCTGGTATTTTTGTTACTTGTTTTAATGGATATAATGAACACCAACTCAGGTAACTAATCAACTTTGAGTGTGTGAATATGGTTTGTTTGGTGATTCGTTTGCTTAAAATGCCGGAATCATAAATGGTGTCGTGGCTATTGGAGGCTATCTGGTTCCATGAGAGCGCTAACAGGCCAAAACATAGTCAAGTGTGATGGCTGCTGGAAGTGGACGCCAAGAGCAGCGGCCAGAAATAAAATAAAATAAAACAGATAGAAATGACGAGACTTGCGCTACCAACGAACCAGACTCCGTCTGTGGTAGAAAACAGGCGAGCTTGAGGAAAACAAAAGAAAAGGGAAGATAAACCAAAGATTTCCTTACTCACAAACAATAATAATTTTATGCAGCTAAGCCCCTGGCAATACTCTCTCTAGAGACCTTATCGGCTAAAGCGCCAAAGAAACACTGACACTCTAGCAACGAGAGGGAGGCAGAACAGGAGCTTCAATAGAGTCCTGGTAACCCCCCCAATTAATGCCAGCTGGCCCAGGAATCCGATAGGGCAGGGGTGGCCAACCCTGGTCCTGGAGAGCCGCAGTGTCTGCTGGTTTTTAATGTTACCTGATTGATAAATTAAAGCAGTTGATTACACCCTTCACTTATATCACCTGGTGTCTTTGGTTTTCTCCACCCGATTAAAACCTAACTCAGCACACCCTCTGGCTCTACAGGACCAGCGTTATCCCCCCTGCTCTATAAACTTTTCTGTACTCTGTACTTCTACGTTGCCTGCATTACAACTACACTAAATATCCAACCGCATTGACAAATCTTTCACAATCTGCAAGTCTGCTTAATTGGCTGTAGGAGTTTTGTGGGTTGTTCCTGCTAATTGCTTGATTGGCTCAAGCACCAAATTAATTGCTTGATTGCCAAATTAAGCCTGAGACACCAGGCGAGATCAGTTAAGTGAGTAATCAACTAATTTAATCCATCAGTTGAGTGCAAAGTAACACCAAAAATCAGCAGACACTGCGGCTCTCCAGGACCAGGGGTGGCCACCCCTGCAATAGGGCGTACAACGATATCGTCCTTCCAAACCATGACAGTCAAGTACAAAACTCTAGACGGAAAGGATACTTTGCAAAACTGTGTAAAGGTATTTATTTTTTCAAAGAATTAATCGGAGTGAGCCAGAATTCTGGGTGGAGCGCCTCTTTAAGGAGGCCTAACAAGGAAAAAATGCACTTTCTATGCTCAAAAGAAGGAAGGATGAGAAAAATTCCATTTAATATTGTTCATATTTTTGTCATAATGCTGTTTATTATCCGAAAGGGCGGGTCACACAAAATATTTTCAGTGCACACTAACCACTCAGGCTCAGTCGCTTTTGCTTATGTTAACCTCCTTCCTAGCCTCCTACAATGCTGAAGTACTACTTTGTAATTTATTGAAATTCCTTTTCAGTGATGGATGGCCCTCCATTTTGGCCAAAAAATATAAGTCAAATGCTTGTCTTTATACCCAGAGTTCCGAGTGTCCCAACCCAAAACTCAGCATGTGAATCCTGATGGCATCGTGACAATTGACTGTGAAATCATTGGCATGGGACAGTCCTGGGATGTGCAGTTCAGCCTGATACGGAAACACGACTCGAGTCGAGTCTGTCTGGCGCTAGAACTCTCGAACCGCAGACAGAGCGATACAGGCCAGTGTCTCTGGAGAAAACGCTCTTTCAATCACGTCCAATTTGCTGTCTTTCACTCGGAACAAGACAATGGCACCATATATGTATGTGATTTCATAAAGATGGCTCCACCTCCCGTACAGCCTGCTCGCGGAGAGGGCACAAATGTTTCAGGTCTGTTCTTCGTTTAATCTTCTTCGATTGACAGGTCATCCTTCGTTTCATGGATGTGGGGTGGTCTGTAGCCTAGCAGCTTAAGAGCAATGCTTGGGTCATCAATGTTAGGGAATCAGGCCCAGAATGATCACAAAGACACCTGAGCAGCTTGAGACCTGTGTGCGAGGGCCCTTAACTCCACATTGCTCCAGAAGGGAGCTTTATCTAATCAATGATAAGTAGTCTTGGATGAAAGCATTAGCTAAATATTTGTAATGTCTGCTAAGCAACTGTGATGAATCTGTAGCCACAGAGTATGTACAATGCTGGGCATGTAATAATCATTAACGTTGCAATGGAGAAATGCATAAGGCAGGTCGCTTATTGAGTGGGTTTTGAGCATGTTTATCTGTTACAAACAGCACCATTACCACCACTAGCAGTGTGCTCCACCACTGGAACCCCAGCAGCAGTAGACCCAGAGCTGGTGCCATTGAACTGGGTGCTGATTGGCCTTGCTGGCTTCCTGCTTATCTGCTGTCTCACCATCACGTGTGCCTATGTCAGGCTAACGGTAAGGACTAATGCGTGTAGCAAAGAGACGACTCAGGGGGGCGGGTTGAAAGGTGTTACGATGTGCCCTGAAAACCCTAACCAATCCCTTAATAACTGCAGCTGTATCCCTATGACAATGATTACTGACTTGGCTGTGTCTGTCGCTTTCACTGCAAATGCAAACACTCACCGCAAACATTTCGGCGTCCATGTACCATTGCTGCCAACGTCACTTTGCATCTCCAAATGACTGTGGCCTCTGACCCACCTTCATCCCCATAACTATGGATATTAAAATGCGTGGTTCCCATAGATATATATATCTATGGTGGCTCCCATCACTTACTGACTGGTTTTTTGCACAGGTCCAGCATAGAAAAGAAATGGATACTTCAATGACATACGTCCCCATGCAGGTATGGATGGCATTCTCTCCTCGTTCAGATGATATAATGAAGAGACATGGCTACATTCATCAAGATGATACTGGGATATGTTTTTATTGTGTTTCCTCTTAGTACTATTTGTTGTGGTTTTCATTCAAACATATTTTCAAATCATGAGGTTCCCCCATCCTCAAGCAATTGGAGAGACAGATTCTTCTGACAATTAGGCTTCGTTGTAGCATGTTGATAAATGTAAAGCAGAATTCTTTTTGCGCTAGAAGAACTGATTTCTTACTTTTCATACTCAGTTTTCATACCCTAATGGCAGGAAATATCTTCCAAATATGGTCTTTCCGGATTCTCATTCTCGCGCTACAATTGGACAGGCAAACCAAAACACGGCTAGATAATCCTTCAGGAACTCAAAGCAAAGACAAGGATGACATCACTGGAAAATTACATGCAAAAGAGGAAAAGTACAGACAAAAGAATAGATACAGCCAGATGAATTGGAGACATGTTGATAGATAAATGATTCAGTTGATTATGTTTTCAGGAACAACTAATGATTTTACTGAAGAAATATTGATCAAAGCTACAGAAATCAAATGAAGCACCTATTACTTAAACCCCATAAGTCACACTTGACTTGACTTGACTTGTGGGGTTTTAGTAATCAGTGCTTCAAATGCATCATCTGATTAAGTTTTTGAATCAACTAAACAGAAGCCTGCTTACTAATCGAAGCTACAGAAGTGCACTGCTTATGTGTGTGTGAGCTGCTCATGCATGTGTGAATTGAATTGCTTGTATGTGTGTACTGTGTCTGTGTGTGAACTGCTTGTATGTATGAGTGTCTGTGTGCGTATGTGTGCATGTGTACGTGTGCGTGCATGTGTATGTGTGCTGCCTGTGTATGTGTGTGTGCATGTGTCTGTGTGCACTGCTCATTTGCATGTGAATTGCTTGTTTGTGTGTGTGTGCGTGTGTGTGTGTGTTACTGCTGCCTACATAATATGATTATTGATTATGGTTATTCAACATGGCAATTGATCTAATGATGAATATGATGAGAAATATTGAAATATAATCCTCAAAATATTGTCTGAATTTGAATGAAGCTAATGCAAATGTAACGCACTAGAGTTGTTATTTGTGGTTTTAACATTCACCCATCTCAGATATTCGCAGTCAAAAACTATCTTCTCAGCAAACTCTTGGGAAGGGCTTGGTCCCAGTTCCGCTCAAAACTTAAGAAACGCAGAGGCACTGATTTCTCAATACATATGTAGCAGTGACCATGTACTTAAAGGTTTTATCATTATTGAAAGACCAAATTAAAATCAAATGGTTTCCAGAATCACTAAATAATTAAAAACTTCACTAAAAATGAACTGCTCTTGCTTTCAAAGTTTATTGTCTGAAGGTGGTGAGAATATTGTTGAATATGTCAGTAAATGTAAGGTCTGACCCATGTGTCAGACTGTTGTTCTCCTCATTTCTCATGCAGTCCTGTAATGGCTACCAAGACTTCTGACTGTAAGAACTAATAAGGCCAATAACTATTGCCAAAAAAAAATAATAATCCTAACTTGCTTACTTTTTTTTTTTAATAGCCTCCCCAATCCTACACAGTCAACAGGGTGAGTAGAATGGGTGAAATGCACCCAAAATAGAACTCATATGTACTCCTTAAAGCCTGATCTTTGTCTTGCTACAATATCATACTACTCTCGTATTTTTTGAATTTCCTACGCTTTTAAGTTGGCATATATGTGCATACATTGATGAAGAAAAGACTGAGCATTTCAGGGAAGCTGCTTTTATACCCAATCATGGCACTCACCTCTTCCCAATTAGCCCGTTCACCTGTGGGATGTTCAAAGTGTTTGATGAGCATTCCTCAACTCTCTCAGTCTTTTTTGCCACTTGTGCCAGCTTTTTTGAAACATGTTGCAGGCATCAAATTCCAAATGAACTAATATTTGCAAAAAATTACAAAGTTTACCTGTTCGAACATTAAGTAACTTGTCTTTGCAGTGTATTCAATTGAATATAGGTTGAAAAGGATTTGCAAATCATTGTATTCTGATTTAATTTAGGATTTACACTACGTGCCAACTTCACTGTTTTTGGGTTTTGTAGTTAAATAGGTAGAACCTTAAGTGTGGTGACTTGTGTGCTGAGTGTCTTTGTGATGAGTTGACATTTCTTATGTTTAGTAAGAATAAGGTTTTTGCTGTATTTCAGCAGAATGGTGACCCAGAAAGCAACACCACATATGAGGACATGCGCAAAACGCAGTCACAGTGCAGGACATCAAGAAGAGACATGAACTACAATTCTCATCAGATGGCTTACTGATTTTGCAGATGTGAATGACTCACGTATATCACAGACGTGAACTACGGTTCCCATCAGATGACTTACTGGTATCACAGATATGAACTACCATTCCCGTCAGATGACTTACTGATATCAAAGATATGAACTACAATTCCCGTCAGATGACTTACTGATATGAAAGATACTGGCGTACCAATGACAAGAAAAGGCATAACATAAAAATGAATGGGATATTTTGGTCATAGTACCGGACTTCTAAAGTGGGCATTGCATTTGGCGCATGCTTTCTGTGCTCTATTGTCAGCAACCATTTTGGCAGATGCTTGCTGCTAGTGTGTTAGATGGTGAGGCGGTGAGACGGAAAGATGGAAGCTAAGCTTTTACATCTTTCCGTCAAGCCTCTAAATGAAGAGTTTGTTTCCAAATCGCAATATATCCATTTAAAATGGAAAGAAACATAGAAAGAGCTGATTTACTTAAAATGTGTAAAATGATTTTACACATTTTAAGTAAATCAGCGCTTTCTATGTTGGCGCCTATTGCATTTTATAGAAAAACACAAACTTTGACCATGAAATAATACGTCTCATAGTATAAATTTCTAAAAACTGATTTTGGCAGCATGTGTATGACGCACAGAGCTACTGCTTTATGGTATTATCTAAATTTTTGTCATTCTGGCACTTATTGCGTTTTGGAAACAAACTCTTCAACTATAGATGACTGAATAAGTAGCTAGATAGCTATTCAGTTACTCAATGAGTTTGGAAAAATTACGTTTGCAAGCTAAATAAGGACGGCAGTTAGCTTCGCTCTAAAAGAAATTCGACATGCATTCGCACGTTTGAAATTCAGTCTCTAACATTAAAATTGATCCGTGGCTAGCATCTGTGTGGAAACAAAAGTAACATAACATTCAATTTATTGGGAATGGCTGCACTATTCTCCCGAACTGAATTCACCTGATCAATTTGTTCCTATCAATGTATCCCCTTCATTGCCGCTAGCGAAGCAACACTAGCTAGGTAACAACCTAACACGTACCTTAACTGATATCATTGCAATGCTAATTTTCGTTGGCGCCTTAATGGTAATTCCCATCACGCGTTAGATTTAAGTGAACTCAGTCACTCTGCTGCTCAGACAATCATTTAGGCATGGCCATTCACATTTATGTAGGATCAACGATTTTTTAATCACAGACAACAGAGTCGCTAGCTCGCTAAAAACATGCTGTTGCCTTTTTTTTTTAAATGAAAGTAGCAATGTGGTTGGCCAGGCTTTGCGTACAAGCCAAATCGCCACAATTAACAGGACACAAAAGGGAGCATAAACCATTCTGCAAACAAAATCTGAACACAAATAGGGAAACGTTATATACTAAACATCCATCTTAATTTCCTATCTATAGAATCCTCAGTTTTCACGATGAGCTAGCCAGCGAGCAAATGATGGCTTACTTGCGACAGGAGGAGAGTAAACATGATTGTTTACTTGTTGTTACCCAGCAAAGCCAGAGGGACAACCTGCAGAGACCTTAAAAAAAGGTTATTATTATTATTATAAATTTTTTTTTTTACAATTAATGTTAATCATGGGCACCTCAAATGTTGCATCAAAATAATCGGAAGACCTTTGGCTTATTGAAAATCGTATCGACTGAGTGTCATATGATGTGGGAGAAATACATAAATGTGAGAATTTTTTTTCTCTTTTTTCATTGTTCTATACCTTGATTTCATCATGTTTGAGGCGTAGAGGGTGGGGACAGATTGGGTGGGTTTGAGGGAACAAGAGAATGTGGGGAGGAGAGGGGGAGCAGGCATCAGAACAAGTGATATTTCACTGTGCCCTTGTCACTGCATGGATTTAAGGATGCTTTAATTATTCTGTTTTACTTTTGTTTCCTTCAGGCAGTAAGATGCTTCCCCTCCACTGTGTAAATAACGATTAAATAAATAAAAAATTGATCACAAAAAAAAAAATGTGATAATTTGCTCTGTCTTGTTCGTCCACCATTGACTTCCAATACATTGAAGCAGCTGCCTGTACTTCGAGGTGTGTTTTTTTTTTTTTTTTAACCCCCACCAGAGGTCGTTAATTCTCCGACCCGGAAGTGGACCCTAATGTCATGTCTTGCTGTTATGCTTGTTCTTAGCGGATATCACTGGCATGAACCTCAGTTCTCTGGCTTTTCCCTCCTCGAGTGGCTATACACTCATTCTAATGGCAAATTTTTCACATCTTTCTTCCTTTGCTTAATGCCATTTCTTGCTCTTAGTTGTATTAATTTGGGAGACAACGGCATGAGCAGGGCCGGCGCCAGACGGCTAAATTTGGGGTAAAATATCCTACCCTTTATTGACTACAATTAGTCCTGGCTAATTCTAGATGGTTTTCCTTATAAACACATTTTCCAATTCAAGATTAACTAAGTGGCAATGGAAGACACGGCTTCTCTCCCCCATGCGATCTAACAGCGACAAAATAATGGGCTACAGTTAGTACAGAAAAATAATTTAATTATAAATAAGTCTATGCACTGGCACAGAGCAACGGTAATTTTTTTCCCAGCGAGAGCAGCATTTCAGAACTCCCTTGCGAAAGAAGGTAATTTCGGCGACAAGTGCGCACACCTGTTTTTGCTGCACGGTCACGCAACTTGCTGTCAAAAATAGACAGCTGTCCGATTGGAAAATGTAAACGGACGAAACCACGGACTTGTCACCAGAATTACCAGAAGAGTTCTGAAATGCCGCTCTCGCAGGAAAAAAAAAGTTACGTCGCTGAGTGCCAGCGCATAGACTAAATTATAATTATTTTTCTGAACTGAATGTAGCCCATTTGTCGCTGTTAGATCGCACAGGGGGGGAGAAGCCGTGTCTTCAATTGCCACTTGATTATTCTTAAATTGGAAAGCGTGTTAAGAAAGGAGAACAATTAAGAACAAGCCAGGACTAATTGTTGCCAATAAAGGGATGGATTTTTGCCTAGGCAATCGTATAGGCAAGGGCCGGCCCTGGACATGAGGGAGAAAAAGAGGAGATGGGACGGACAATTTTTGTGAATCTGTGAATTGAATTGACTTTGACCCTTAAAATGTCAGCTTGAGGGGCAGCCCGGTGGCTCATCTGTCAACGTGCACGCACCATAAAGTCTGTGTCCTTCTTGCGGTGACCTGGGTTTGATTCCAGCTTGGGTCATTTGCAGCATGTCTTCCCCCATTCTTCTCCCCAACCTTCCTGTCACTCTCCACTGTACAACTATCAAATTAAAAAGAAAAATATCAGTTTGAATTGACATCACTTACTGGCATGACAGATGTGTAGGAGGTGGGGAGGATGTATTCACTGTTTAGTCATAGAGCACTCAACAAGCTTTACAAAATATGTTTGGGAAACCCCCAGGTTCCGTGACGTAGGGATTGGAATCTACTTACTGTTGACAATACTCTGATCAATTTATAGTTCTGGCCAGGACAGACGGGAACCTACAAATACAAGGACATAGGAGAAGTGTTCATTGTTTTGATAAACAGCAGGTTTAGGAAATCGTAGAGCTGCTGGTTTGTGGCCTGAGTGGGACTCAGAAGCGGGACTTGTATCTGGAGAGCTGAAGTTAGGAATCACTCTGCTGTAAGGCCCCTGAGCAAAGTCGGTAAACTCAGAACTGCTCCAGGGCCTTTACCACTGTTTTTTGCCCACTTGCTTTCCCTACTAGAAATCACTCTCTTTGCCACTTCTCCCCAAAACAACTTGGCATATTAGAATGTGTTCTTAGCTGACATGCCTGTTTACACAAAGATTAAGAATAATAATAAACATATCTGGATTAAGAATAATAATAAACATATCTGGAGGTGATTTTTGCACATTTCCTCTATTCATAATTTCTGCTGAGTATTCGGTTTTCCTTCATTAACCACAAAAAGGCAAAGCTCTGCTGTGCGTCATCATAATTGGCATCACCTTTTAACCGCATCTACTGACTTTGTTTTTAGATGATTCACTGTCATGTCTCTGAAAATTAGGTCACGTTTATTCTGCCACATTTCACCAAGGGCTTTGGGCTAAATCAACACCATTTTATTGGATTGCGATCATGTTAGTAAGAAAACAGTAGTTGCTTTTTCTTTTTTTACTTCAAGACCCCATATACAATACACATTGATATTCAACTCAACTATTTAAAAATTCATGCAGGGTCTAGGAAATGTCAGGAAGCCATATCCAAAAAACAAAAAAACTGGGTCATTGCCCAGATAATGATCTGCATTACTCAGTATCAGTGTAGACCTGCTATCAAACCCAGTCTCTTCTATTACTCATTCTGAGGTGAAGCACAGTTAAAGCACTTTGCTGTTTGAAAAGACACATCTTTTTGCCAATAAATGGCAACGCAATATACTGCTGAGATGGAAACTTGCAAACTACTGCTTAAAGGACCCCTATCATTTCACCACAAGCGTAGCAAATTAGCCATTACAAGCTATACTCAGCAACAAAAGTTTCTGTGACACCATTTATGTGTATGTTATAAATGACACGCAAAGATCTCAATGCAATCAATATGTTTATTTAACAGGAGAAACACTGACTTTTCAGTGCCAACGTCACTCAAAACGAAAAATGTCATTTTCATGCGTCATGAAGCACTTGTCTGACGTCTAACCAATTGTGACCTTCACACTTCAATACCGGCTGTGACTTCCTCGTGCCATGATGCAAGCAACGCATCTCCGGCGCATGGACCGAATCAGATGTGCCAGAAATTGCTGTGGGATGTCATTCCGAATCTGACGTAGACGTTGTCGCAATTCCTGAAGTGTAGCTGGCGGGTTATCCAACCGCCGCAAACGTCGATCCATCTCGTCCCAAAGATGCTCGATTGGGGACATGTCTGGGGATCTGGCTGGCCATGGCAGGACAGTGACATGTTGTTGCATCAGATACTGCTGTACAATCCTTGCAACGTGTGGTCTGGCGTTATCATGTTGCAGCGTTATTCCGGGACCATGTTGCATCAAAAACGGTACCACCAATGGCCGTAGCACTTCATCGCGATATCTTTGACCTGTCAGATTTCCATCAATAACAAGCAAATCTGTTCTGTTTCTAGCCGTGATCCCTCCCCAAATCATGACACTACCACCTCCAAAACGATCAAATTCCTGAACACAGTTGTTGGCATAACGTTCTCCACGTCGACGGTATACACGTAAACGACCATCACATCGGTTAAGCATGAATCTTGATTCATCAGTGAAGAGTACAAGATCCCACTGACGTTGGATCCACCGTCGATGTTGTTGTGCCCACTGTAGACGCAGTCGTCGGTGTTGTACTGTGAGTATTGGACGTCTAGCTGGCCGACGTGGGACAATGCCAAAATGACGGAGACGGCGACGGATTGTCTGTGCAGACGGTCGCCTCAAACCAGGTATCGTTCTTGCAGTTATGGTTGCAGGTTGGAATCGATTTCGGAGATGGGTTGTTCGAATCCAGTTGTCCTGTCTGGGAGTGGTTACTCGTGGACGGCCGCTGCGAGGACGGTCTCTGACATGTCTTGTCTGCTGATGACGCTGCCATAAGTTCCAAATGGTGTTTCGGTGGACATTCAGGCGATGAGCAACTTCCCTCTGCGAGGTTCCGGATTCAATCATCCCAATGGCCCTCCACCGATCATTTTCAGACAGTCTTGGCATTTAGAGGGTAGAGTTCCTGATCCGAAATGGCTGTGTTTTCGATAAGTGATGCTTCCGTCGTTCATCAGGCACAATGTGAACATTCCAAAAATTCTCCTCTTTTATTGCCATCCACAAGCATGATTTACGCACACTTTCACGTGCAAAGTCATTTTCTCGCATTTTCATGATTTCCATTTCAATGTTGTGTTTACGTGTACTGTTACAGTCTGATATCACCATGTATGACAATTTCATAATTGCGTTATGAAAAATAATTAACAATATTGGTGTCACAGAAACTTTTGTTGCTGAGTATACTTCAGATCTGTCCTTTGTATTCTGTGCTCAATGTGCATTTCTGTATACCAATCGATAGATAGCTCGCAGGCTTTAAGAAAAAGTTGAAGGCTGGAATAAAGTTCAATGCTCTTTACTGTTGTTGCCATTCTCATAAAAGGATTTTTGTAAAAGAAAGATGGCAGCAATTACTAGATGCTATTTAAACAGATATGGAATACATCCACAGATAAATGATCGAAATGACAGCTATCATTAAAGGGGACCTAACATGCTGATCCTTCTTTTAATACATATTAGTAATATTATAATGTTGGTTGTCCATGCTCAACCTCTGAAAAGTTTCTAAAGAAAGGCCTAAGATAAAGGGATTTTGCCGTAATCCAAGAATGTGATTTCGTGAGCGTGAATTCCTCTCTGAACAGCTTCTCCCGAGATCTTCACAAGATCTTGGCAAAACCTGACGTCAGCTTGTGCCGTCCAATTAGTACAGACCTAGCCAGAGCCAACCACTGCGCTGGACCT
The DNA here is from genome assembly GCA_029721435.1 of Gymnothorax reevesii. Lineage (NCBI taxonomy): Eukaryota > Metazoa > Chordata > Actinopteri > Anguilliformes > Muraenidae > Gymnothorax > Gymnothorax reevesii. Next base: position 24,794,019 of record CM056587.1, on the reverse strand, counting down.
ACCCACACCGGAAACTATTCTAGCAGGCACTAACAACGACAGATCATACTATGCCTTAGTAGCGTCTACACCTTTGGAAATACAAAAGAAGAACAGCAGATCATTTGAGGTGCAATTTTGTCAGTATCTCTTCTAAAGCTGCTTGTCCGTTTACTTTTGGATGCAAAGAAAAACAAATATTTCTCTTCCAAAAGATGCAAAGACGCCACCAGAAATCAGTGGGTAGCTTTTTCGTTTGCTGGCAGCAAACTGCCATGGCCAAAGGGAATGGTAGCTGCTTGTGCTCAGCATTTCAGCAAAGACAGCTTTGTCAATAAAGGATAATTTGACACAGGATAAGCGTTTCAGCTGCTTCTCAAACCTGAAGCAGTTGCATCGATCAAGCGCTCGGAGCCACAAGCTGTAAGTGACCATATAACGGCAAATAATGTAAATGAAGCTTGCGTTTTACGGGTGACTAGCAGGACCGCTAGCGATAGTTAGCACTAACAACTGGCCTCAACTGGCTTTGTAAAATATCTGAAGATAAAGCCTGTATCGGTTGCAACTGTCCGTGAGTCACAGACAGAAGCTGTAAGTTGCTTTTACTGCATAAGCCAACCTGACGTGATAGCCAGTTGATTGTAGCTGTAGCACAGCGGCTGATGTAGCCAAGTTACTGTTGCTAATGTTTGTGTCCTAAATATGCAAAAGTGATATCAGGGGAAATTCTACAGAAGGTGTGTGAACATAAACCTCATTTGAAGCTAACTTTTAATACTTGTTTGTAATTTGGAAGGTTAGTACAACTGTTCACAGTAACAGAACTTGCTGTCTGCAAAACCTGTATTGCAAGGGTTTGTCTCTGTGGTTATGACTGCTCGGTTACCAGCTACAGCATGTTAGTTTGCGTGCCGTGTTAATTAAAAATGCTTTTGGTTAACTTATATGCAGAAATTCTGATCGGTATGCTTGTGTTACTTCGGTAAGCATCAATGTGGCAGTTTCATCATAACGTTGCCCGATTGTAGCCGCTACAGTTAGTGATGGCTTCACTTATCCATGACTGGGATCAGCCGGATACTTCACAAAGGTCTGGGCAAGCTCTCTGGTACTACCATGAAAGCAATGCGAAACGCAGAAGCTCTAGCGGTTTACAGATTATTTCTCTGCACTACCTGGATATAATTTCATCCCCCTTTAGAAATTGTTGTGGCTAATAAAAAGCCGAAAAAGGCAGAGATTAAATAGGTAATTCTTTCCTGCAGAAGTGATCAAATCGCTAGCTCCACATAAGCAACTTGTCCGCGCTAACGGAACTTACAGTCTGCAAAACCTGTATTATATTCATAACATAACCAAGCTCTCTCTAGCTGTCATGTACTATCCATAAAGCTGCTTTCACATCAGACACAAAACAAATTTTTCGCAGGACAGATTAGCATACATTCAAAGTCAATGCAAAGACACAAATACACGTTATGGGCACGTCAAGCCGCTTTCACACCGGACGTGAAAATAATTTTTCGCGCGACAGATTGGCTACATTCAAAGTAAATGCAAAGGCGCAAATACAGGCTTTAAAGGCGCGTTAAGCAGCTTTCACACCGGACGCCAAACAAATTTTCGCGCGACAGATTACATTCAAAGTCATAACTGCTTATTAGCTACTGCATGTTAGTTCGCATGCTCTGCTAATTAAAAATGCTCCTGGTTAACTTATACGCAGCAATTATGATCAGTATGCTTGTGTTACTTCGGCAAGCATCAATGTGGCAGTCTCATCATAATGTTACCTGATTGTAGCCACTACAGTTGAAGCTAACCGGAGAGGTCCTGTATGTGTCTGCTGAGTTGGGCTGCAGTTGGACCAGACGTAGATTTTGCAGAGCTTGCGGTGCGTTTTTGAGTGCTGATGAAACGATCAGTTCACTTATCCATGACTGGGGTCAGCCAGATACAGCTCCAATGGCTGGGCAAGCCCTCTGGTACGACCAGTGAAAGCAATAGGGAAGCGCACAGGCTATAACGTGTGCGGTATAACAAACGCTGCATTACCATCGATTGAATATTAAATTCTTTCCAGTAAAAGTGAACGATTCGCTAGCTCCACATAAGCAACGGTTCACGCAGACGGAACTTACGGTGTGTAAAACCAGTATTGTGTTCATGACATAACCGGAGCGCTGTCTAGCTCTCGCACGCTATCCATAATGCGCCCATTTTCCGCGAGGAAAAGCTGGTCATTCCGAAGCAATAAGTTAACCATTACCACGGGCAATTTCCGTTTAGCGTGGAGCTTTCGCCCCTCCGTCATATACCAGCGCGGAAGCTGTTCGTTTCTCCACGCTAACAACACACCACAGCAATGCACACGAACCAGCAGGTCCTAATACACTTCCGAAGCAGTCCATAAGCTGTTGGTTCACTTTTAGCTGCCCCTCACTGTCTATATTTCCTTCTAAACTCAGACCCGCCGGATTTCTACAGTCTCCAGTCTACACTTAGGCATGTAGACCCGTTCTACAATGTGTCTATATGGGGTGGATTCTAGCTTCCCCTGTATCATAGCTAGGATTAGTAAAACCGTGTACTCACCAACTGTTGTCATAGCAAACTGTAGCCGATAGTAAATTCTTGCTTGAGCTGCCAGACTTTCGCTCTGCATCCTCCACTTTCGCCGTTGCGTTTATTAGAACAAGTTTATATCATTAGATCAATACACATGTACTGCGCTTGATAGCAGAATTTCTCCGCTGATTCCTTAGCTCAGATGGCAGATGGCAGGTTGCTGTCCAGAATCTGTCGTGTACCGGCTGTAACCAGATGTGGCGCTCTTGAGGTACCATAGTCACTGGTCACCAGGTCAGTGACAGTGCCTGTGTTCCATTCTCGGATAGACAGCCAACTGATAATTGTATGGTGATCGTGCAAATGACGCACCACCTCTTGGTGGCTAAGACTTGCACGTAACATGCTAATGGCCCTTTTTCTCTCTCCTGCACCACAAGTCTTGATGCAGTAGCACTTTTTGTAGGCTTTATGTAGGCTATCGACCACACCCAAAAGAACAAGTCAAGTGTCACTGTACACATTGTTATGACTTGAAAATCACAACAAAGAAAACCAGCAATAACAACTTAAACAAATTTATTCTTCACTGAATACAAAAAGCCTCTACAAAAATCCACTGTTCAATCCTCAAATAACACTCAAATGCCACTATGTAACTCTGTTTCCAAAACAAAAACTCTGCCTCTGCTCTTCTCTGCTCTCGGTGACCAAAATCACAGCATTTATATAGACCAGAAACATTCTGGAAAGATCTACTCCGGCTGTCACCGTGCGCTGGAACTCCTGGGCACTGTACAACACCTATTTATTTGGCTTAGCATAGTGTGTACAAGATGAACTATCCACTGCATCTTCCCCCCTGGTTTGGGTGGCCTCACTGACCTGGTGGTGCAGGTGGATGCCCGGCTGCAGGAGAGGCAATTAGACTGGCAGTCTGGGCTGCAGGCTCCTGCACATCCCAAGTGGCCTGATGCTCTGCTGCAACTCACCTCTTGTCATTCCAAACCTGCGGTTGTTACCTCCTCCAACCTTCCAACCTCCAACCTCGGAGCCAAGATATGTTGACCACACCCGGCAATCCTTCCACACTTTGGAGGAACGTAAGTGCTGGCTGCGCTCTGCACTGTGCCTGTATTGCATCAGCCAAGGCCACTTTTTTGCCTTTTATCCCATTCTTCAGACTCACCAAGCACAGGAAGCAAGGTTCTTCGGGGCTGTAGTCTGCATCATCCAGCCGTGGCTTCTCGTATAGCTGACCTGAAGAGGCTGTCAGACCTCAACAAAGGCTCTACTTCATCCCAGGGCAACTTCCTATATATCTGTTACTCAACACTTCAGTGTTGCCCTCGTGGACCTGGCTGAGCCCATGCAATCCCAGTGCCTCATGATATAGGCTCTCCCTGAAGCATCCCAGACCACCGGCCTAGTCCTCATGCGTACTGTCAGAGCTCATCATCCCCTTACAGACTAGTGGTTTTGGGGAAAGCCTGGTTGCACAAGTACAATTTGGCGGTGGATTGGCATCGGGGATCATATGGGGCTAGAGCCACTTTTGTTAGGGGTCTTGCCTGCAAGTTGCCTCCAGCCCTTCTTCCTCTTATTCTGGTCCTCCTCTTTCCTGCACCCTCTCTCCCTCCACCTGATGCCCTGTCGACCGCCTGGCCACTGGTGTCGTTGTTATCTGGACCTAACTGGGCTGCGCCCTCTGTGCTGCCACCTCCGGCTCCTACCATCAGCCCCGAATGACCTCCTGTGCTGGCCCCCAGCTCCGAGGGAGCTCCCCAGTTGACATCTTCCTCTGGCTCTGTAGTGGCCCTCAGCCACTTCCCAAGCCTGATCCTGTGGGCATTTCATCTCCTGATCCTAACCCTGTGGGCACCTCTTTTTTTGGATCCAATTCCAAGGACCTCCCTCTGCTCAAGTTATGCATTGGTAGCAGGTTCAGTGGCAGTGTGCGGACGATCATATCAGTGGCGAACAGCTGTTCTAGTGGCAGTGATAGTCCAGTCCCGAGGCCTCAGCTTCCACCTCAGAGGCCCATCCCACATTCCAGGCAGCGACGTCAACTCCCGAGAGCTAACCTTCTCTTCAGGCACCTGCATCTGTTGTAGAGGGGTCCTCATTGTAGGTCCTGTTACCCCCATTCATGGCGGGACATACCTCTACCTGCCTGGGATGGCATCTCCAATCTCCACCCAAGCCTAGCCCATCCAGGTCTGTCCCTCGTGCTGCTTGTCACCTTAAAGGACATTTCTGTTCCCTCCCTTGTTCCTCCCCCAGGTTTGCATTTGAAGCTGCCTGGTGGCATCCCTCGAGGAGTGGTTTAGTGTCACAACCCTCGTGTGAATCCCTTTTGTGTCTCCTCCCATCCAGAAGCTTCTGTGTCAATTAGATATATTGTCTTTTTTGATTGGTTTAAATCCTTTGTGCCATCCTCACCAGCTGTATTCCATTCATGTTTCCCTTCTCTCATGTGAGTGTTGGCATATGTGTAACTCTGAGTGCATTTTGCATGAATGTCACTTGGAATATGCCCTTTAGTAATCAGTCAGTATTTCCTAGTAAAGCTTATCATCTTTAATTATTTGTAACTTTTAATACTAGTTATGTATGGACATTTTCTTCCTAGTTCTGTTAATTGGAACAAGTTTGCTCTTAGGTCTCCAGGATTGGTACCACTATCCTATTAACTAAATCTCTTCTGCCCTCTTGTGGTCCTTTGCCCAATTTATTGGGAACAACCTTTCAAGCCATCTGTAATAATCCGGATTGGAACAGTGTTCTTGCTAACCTCCACAGTCCGACCTTCAGACAGTTCCGCTCTGGCGAAGTGTGCACTCCATTTGGCCGCTGGTTTTAATGACCACTGGCCAGGCAAAGAAATGCCTTTACTCCCTAACCTGTACCATCTTAACTAAACTGCGTCGTTCTGCTCTGGTTTACATCCCTGTTTCACCATATTTACCATCAGTAAATTCTTCTGTTGTATTGTGCTTTTACTCTGTATTTGGTTCCTTGTCTGAATCAAAATAAAACTGTTTTTTTTTCAACACATTCATCTTTCTATTTACAGATTGCACACATAGTGTTACTTTTATCTTAGCCAGTGTCTTACCCCAACAACTGGTTTAACATGCAGTACAGGCCAAAAGTTTGGACACACCCTCTCATTCAGTGCGTTTCCTTCATTATCATGACTATTTAAATTGTAGATTGTCACTGAAAGCAGCAAAACTATGAATGAACATGTGGAATTATGTACTTAACAAAAAAGTGTGAAATACCTGTAATTGAAAACATGTCTTATATTCTAGTTTCTTCAAAGTAGCCACCCTTTGCTCTGATTACTGCTTTGCACACTCTTGGCATTCTCTTGATGAGCTTCAAGAGGTAGTCACCTGAAATGGTTTTCGCTTCACAGATGTGCCTTGTCAGGGTTAATTAGTGGAATTTCTTGCCTTTTCAATGGGGTTGGGGCCATCAGTTGTGTTGTCCAGAAGTCAGGTTGATACACAGCCGACAGCCCTATTGGATACTGTTTGATACATATGTACATAATTCCACATGTGTTCATTCATAGTTTTGATGCCTTCAGTGAGAATCTACAATGTAAACAGTCATGAAAATAAAGGAAACGCACTGAATGAGAAGGTGTGTTTTGGCCTGTACTGTATATTCAACAGAAAATTACTCACAATGAGTTAAAATTGGGATGCAGTGCATTATCAACATCATTTTTGACAGCGTAAAAAAGCAATAGAAGCCTGAAAATGGAGACCCCATAAAAACTTGAACATTTATTGAGGCTTGATTGCTGGCTTGATGACTGCAGAAGTCAGTTCTAGAGAAAATGGAGGCTTGAGCAGATGGTAAGATAGATAGCTCAACCAACGCAATCTACTCTGAGGAGGAACAAACATCCTGGTTGGACGCAAATGAAAAAATGCATACAAATAAGTCAAGTAACAGCGGTTGTCCATCCTGTCAGCATTTTCATCTTTCTTGTGCTCACCTAGGACAGGGCAAAAATGTATCACCTTTTTGAGCTTTGTTGATAAATAGTAGTGCTTTCTCTGGGAAAGCAAATTGTGTCAAATACTTTCGACGCACAAACAAATTGGAAATCAGAACTGTTTGTTTGTGAGCACAAATCAAACTTTGGTTTGTAGACTGAAGCCATATACCTTGTATTGTCAGAGGAACTGACGATCAAGCATCAAGGTTGCCCAGATGGTGACATGACGAGGACTGGCAGACGGATTATCAGAGAGGCTGGGCTCAGAAATAAGGGCAGTCTATGTGCCTTGAACAAGGGTTTGACCTTTGAGCCCTTATATACCCACAATAAGATCGGTGCAGCTATTGGGCTGTGAACCATGTATGCCCAGAGGGGGTTGAACCCAGATTGCTGTTGACGTTATAGTTACAGAACCCAAAGTGAAGCAACTAGCTGCTATAGTGATACATCCAACCCCATTGGTAAAATGAATGGCTTCCTTTCAGGCTAACTTCAAATGAATTGATAAAATTAAGAAAATGTTAATATTGGCTGCTGCTTTCAGCAGTAATATTTATCACAAGGACTGTAAAAACATCTCACGTGGAACTGCTATTGTAGAAATTATTACTTTAATGGGCGAAGAGCGTTTGCATGATAGCCAGTGAATTATTCATTTCATTGCCGTGAATAGACTGCCCACTAGAAGTTAACACTACCACTTGTGACTGGTTACCAGCTGCCTGTGTACTGTTAACATTGCATTGCGAAGGAAACGGATGAGGAAGAAAATAAAATTTGCAAGGTGGCTGAAAAAGGTAGCTACTTTTGACAAAGATTTCCCACGCAGCAAGAACCGTTGCCTGCCAAGTATTTTAACAACAGTGGATACAGTGCCTTTTCTGTTTATTTAGAATTCCAAAACCAAGGAGGGATGGATTTGCACTTAAAAGTCTGGATCAGATCAGTCCTGTGCACTGCTGTGACCACTTCTGAGGGCATTGTTCTTACAGGAAAAGGGCAAAAGAGAACTTTTTGAAGGAACGATGCCAACATTATTCACGTCGCCCATTCATCTCTATGAGATAGCCAAATAGAAATGTTATGTAGGCTGAGAAACATGGTGAACCTAAAAAAATGTATCCCATTATCTCAGGGGTTCCCAAACCTGTTCCTGGCCTCCCTGTGTATGCTGTTTTTTTTCTGTCATCCAACCACAACTGTCTGCAATCATAGGAAGTTAATAATAAAGTAGTAATTTATTGTCTTTGGCAACACTTTGACAGTAATACCCAAGAGTGCAATGATGAATGAAAGACCCTTTATCAAATTCTGCTTAAATTTACGTACTGCGAGTTTCAGGTAACATTATTTTTTGAACAGATCAAATTAGACACAGAAAATCAGCAAGCTCCAAATTACATTGCTAAATATAGGTGTTAACAGTTCTCTTGAAATAATTTGCTTGAACTTTACAACATAAATATGACCCAAAAATAGGACCCAAACTTAATCATTTGCTTGCCTAGTAAATGTCTTATTGTGACCATGCATCCACGGTTTCACCATTTAGGAATCTATTGTTTACTTTGATTTATTTGCCCCATAGCAAGGGTTCTCAATGTCATTCTTGGGGACCCCATGTGCGTGCTGGTTTTTACTCCAACCACACTTATTGAAATCCTATGACTGCAATTGCAGTTGGAACAAAACCCAGCATACCCGAAGGTCCCCAGGACCAACAGTGAAAAACCACTGATTCATTGCGGTCTCAATGCAAACCTTGGTTATAACTTAAAACATTTTTCATACAATTGTAACAATTTCAAAACCTATCCTTCCTCCTCTTCTTTTTCTTGATGTTGTTGAGGGCATTTTTTGGATCTGGACAAACAATATCTTGTGCTGGGGTATTTGGCAGGGATATGGCATACCTGGGACAATTAAAGCCAATTTATCCTTAGGTTCAAACATAATGATTGGTTTTTAAATCTTACCCCATCGATATTCCATTGGACAGCCGATAAAGCAAATAACTCGTTTCCATGGTTCACGTTTACAGACAACAGTGAAACTGCCTACTTTCCCAACATGAAATGATGACATGAATTGCTAAATTGTGTGATTGGTCGAAATACCACAATAATTCTGACTGAAATCGTTTTTGGTCATTTTATTTGTAATCCAACATTAATTGAACAAATCTAAAATTGTGCAGAGAGGTGTTGGAACCATAAAAACACAAAACAATGGAATTACAGAAATACAACTATAGGCCTACAGGACACTTTGCCACTTTGCTACAGTCCATGTTAAATGAGCCTTGGCCCACAGAACACAGCGGCGCTTCTGGATCGTGTTCAACAATGGCTTCCTTTTTGCATGATAGAGTTTTAGGTGGCTTCTGTGGATGGCACGGCAGACTGTGTTTACTGACAGTGACTATAAGTCTTTGGCCTTGTCCCTTATGCACAGAGATTTTTCCAGTTTCTCTGAATCTTTTGATGATGTTATGCACTGTCGATGATGAGACCTTCAAAGCCTTTTCAATTTGACAAAGAGGAACATTGTTTTTCGATATTTAACAATTTTTTTATGCAAGCCTTCACAGGTTGGAAAGCCTCTGGCTATTTTTGCTTCTGAGAGACTCAGCCTCTCTAAGACATCCCTTTTATAGCCAATCATGTTAAACACCTGATGCCAGTAAACTTAATCACTGCTAATTGTTATTTCAGCTGATTCTCTTAAATATTAATTGCCTTTTCAGCCCTTTATTTTGCCTGTGTCCCAACTTTTTAAAGACCTGTTGCAGCCAAAAAATTTGAAATAAGCTCATTTTGTGAATAAAAATGTAAAATGTCTGAGTTTCAACTTATGAAATGTTATCTGTGTTCTATTGTAAATAAAATATTGAATCATGTGATCTGAAAAGTCATTGCCTTTTGATTTTATTCACAATTTACACTTCATCCCAACTATTTCAGAATTTGGGGTGTACATCAACAGCGGCAGAAGTATAAGGATGAGAAAATAAAAGGGAAAGATTTACACTCAATTTAGAACAGAGTTGCTATGTTAAAGAAGTAAAGAAACTGAGGAGAACAAGTAATAATAAGTTGGCTGAGAATAGGACACAGGAACCCATCGTCTTAGAAAATATCCAGCTTTGCGATCAATTCCATGAGGCGGGGACCGTGGAGCATATTCTCGCATCATGCAGAAAATTTACACAGGAAAGACAAGATGTGATGAGATTATTGCAGAAAATTTGGCGGGTAGCAGACACTGTCAAATGTAATCTAGAAACTGGAGACATGGTTGAAGAAATGGTTGGTGGATTTTTAAATGCAAAGATGTATTCAAAATAAATGGACGATGGAGGCTCATAAAGCCTTAGGGTGGCAGTAATGCGACATATTTGACATAGATGTGGTTTTCAAAGAAGAAGAAGTCGACTAACGCAGACCGGTCATGAGCCCGGCATGTTTAGCGCACTTTAAAATTTAGAAAAGTGAGGCTGCTTTCAGCTACTGAATAGACCATTCAGTTGCCTCGGGTTTGGGAAGGCGGCTCTCTGCGGACCTCACTTCGCGTGTAAGGGATTGAGAACGGATGAGTTTGCTTCGGATCTGACACGTGGGTATTTTGCTAGCTGGTTGAACCGACACTTGCAGAAGAAAGCAGCACAAAATTTTGAAAATGGAAAAACGTGGCGAATGGTGGGCTTTCAAACTGAACATGCGAGGGTGAAGTTTGTGCTTCCGCTGGAAAATATGAGATGTGTGAATATTTTAGCATTATTTTGCTGAAGCTAGCTTTGTGCGGGCGACTAACATGGAAATTTTGTAAAAAAAAAAAAGTTTATAACTGTCTTATGCTAGTGCTTACTAGCTCTGGCATACCCATTTACGTTGCTAAATGGTCATTAATTCGGTAGATTAGTCCGAATTAAGTTAGCTATTTGTTTCACTCAACTAATTTCAGTTGGCTAGCCAGTGGGTTAACGTTATTTGACAACTTTGCTGACTGGGTAGCTAGCTAACGAGTAGACTTTAGCTCTTTTAACCTCAGCATTTCTGTAACCCGGCTGGTTTAGTTGACGTGAAATATTACTAAGCCACAGCCGCACGTTGTTGGCCTGCTAGCCAGCATATTGGCTATGAAATTAATTGATGTAGACCGGTCCACTAACGTTGGCAAGATCGATCTAGCTGAGCCGGGGCACAGGACTAACGTTAAAGTTAACTGTGAAGCCGCTTTCACATCGGACGCGAAACGAATTTTTCGCAACGACCCATTACATTCAAAGTAAATGCAATGACTTTGCGTCTTTGCATTGATTTTGAATGTAATATGTGGTGCGAAAAATTCGTTTCGCGTCCGGTGTGAAAGCAGATTTAGTCTAGATGTTTGCGCGACGTGAACAGTGGACGGACCTGCTTTTCACTGGGTTGTTGGTTGGCAAATATTTTTCAGCTTTATCCAGTTTGCCCGATGCTGGCCATTTAGCCAGCCGGTAACGCCAACTAGATAGCTAACTTTAGCTAGCTAAAACTCCCTATTGGTAAGATATTGGCTAGGAACGTTAATGAGAAATATTGATTAACGCCTCGCTCGCTGTATGTAAACCATACTTTCAGTAAAAACAGATTTGACTACCCAAGTTGGCCGTGTCGGGCATGTATAACAAACTGGATTTAATTAGCTAACGAAGTTAAGTAGTTTTAATAGCGGCTAGCTAGTTAAGGTTGAGCCGCATGACAGCTGCTGTGAAAGCGCCATTGCTTAGAGATATTAACAGTTTGTAGGTTACCAATACAATGGCAAACTAAATTCTTAATGTGCGGAGTTTTCACCTTCTGCCATACCTAAGATGACCGTGGCTATTCTTACGTGACCGTAATCCATTGCAGACAGGGTATTCTTACGTGACTTTCGGTCAGGCAAACGTAGATTGAAATTGTTGGACTTGCTCTTGCCTTTCTTGTTCTCCCGTAAGAGTCGCAACACTCTTGTTGATGGTTTGCGTGACCGATGCTCATGTACACTTATTGTGGATCTGTATTACTATTTTTACGGGAGTTCTCCAATCTGACTGGCGGCCTAGTTCCAGATGCTACCACGAGACTGTCAAACCTTGGTGAAGCAAGTCTACTGACTGAGCTACAAAAGAAACGCAAGTTAAAGACATACCGGAAGATAAGTTTACGCGTAATTATTATAGAAATTCAAATGTATTACTAGTGCGAGCACATTTACACTCGTTTCATCTAACATTTCTTTCTTTTGACTCTTATGATTAATCAGTCACTTTGAGTACAGTCACTAAAAGTACATTAACTAACTAGCTAACAGTATAGAAGCCCCGGGGACTAGACTTCAATTTACCGGTGACATGGTTACGGGCTTAACCCTTGGGCCCCTTGTACAAGCTCGGCCACCAAATTGACATTATTGTATGAACTTGCTGAAATAAGCGTGTGCTGGGTTTTTAATGCATGCATACTGCTGTAGATTACTTTTCATGTCGACATGATTTTTTTCTGCTCGTTTGTTGGCAGGCGAGTCGTTAGACCTGTAATGTCCGGGGCTAGTATCCCTCCCTTTATTGAAAATAATTAGTCCTGGCTAATTCTAGATGGGTTCCCTTTATTAACACGTTTTCCAATTCAAGAATAATCAAGTGGCAATCGAAGAGACTTTCTCTCCCTCATGCGATCTAAAAGCGACAAAATAATGGGCTGCATTCAGGACAGAACAATAATTTAATTATAATTTGGTCTATGCACCAGCACTCGGTGACAGCATTTCAGACTAGTAGTTTACTTTAGTACTCGTTGTGATTACCCGACCCAGTGCAGGACTCTAATGTGAAGGTGGAGACATGCGGCGCTGGTGTATTTGCAACAATTAAAAAAAAGAAGGAAATTTATGGCAGCCCGCTACTCCTAAATGAATGTAGAGGAAACACTGGCATGGTTTCGTCTTGTGGGATGATCAATGTCTGCTTCGATTAGGTCTAGAATATAATGGTATGATTCTTTGGAAATTCTGTATCGCTTGACAAATTTCGTGGCGCTACACTCTTCTAAAGGATTCGTCCTGTCTTTGAAAACCCTCAATTCTGCACCTTGCCTTTGGTCAGCCATCTCTTCCTGTGCTATTTTAATCACGCGCAAGAGATCCATCATCATACGTCCAACCAAACAAGCAAGCTAACAGAGAATTGTTAGCTTGTACACGAGATAAACAAGCCCCTTGGGACGATTAGAATTTCTTTTGTTACTCAGACAGGTGTGACCAACCACGCTGGATAAACAGCAGCTGATCAGATCTCTCTATGAATATGGGCCTAAATTTGTCCGCTCGATCATCACCTGTTTATACACTGTTTAACCAACTTAAGTGTGATCAAGGGAAAAACACCCTTTATGGATTCGGGGGATTGAGTTTCTGCCACATGATTGGCTGATGGCGGTTGAACAGTTTCACCAAATGATGTGGCCAGTGAGTACATGCAATGCAGCTAGCTATTTAGGGTAATTATTTTATCAACATTGAGCCTGTGATGCTACAATGTAAATTGAGAGGGAACGCTTCTGCTTACTACTAATGAGGTGAATCAGCTCACGTTTGATTTGTTTAATATTTTAGTTTTCAATTTAATTCAATAGAGATTTTAACTTTTCCTCACTTCATGACAGTTTCTTGCAGTGTGTTAAGCTGTTGAATAATCCTGCTAGTCATAAATCTCTCCCAATCTACGCTCTCAAAAGCAGTAGTACCCAAATTTGGTCTGGTGCCCTCCTTGTTTGTGCTAGTTTTTGTTCCAGCTACAATTACTTTTGCAGAATTTTCTCCAGCTTGTAATTTGTTTGAATTTGATGCATTAGAAGAGCAGCCTCTTTTTGACAAATATCCATGAATGACATGAAAAATAAAATCCACTTTGATATATCGTGCTTATTTGCAGTAATGCTAGTTATACATTTTAAACGGGTAAAATTAGGCATGAGGAAAGTTGGTTTGCTCCGAATAGGCGTTGAGCTCTGTCAAAGTACTTTGCTTGAACAGAGTCACAAAAACGTGACAAAACCGGTTTGACACTATCATTTGCCTGCAGAAAAAGAGGTTCATTTTCACGATCATGTGTCCCTGGATTCATCAATGGGGAAGATTGATTGTTTGATCGGTTACATTTTTTTTTTTTTTTCACTCCACAACCCTTTATGGGCTGATGGGGTCGCGTTAGACCCTGTGGCTTCTGGGAAGGTGGGCGAAGGTTCCTTAATGTGTCTGTGTCACATCTCCTAAAGTTGTGGCCACTGGAGCTTCAGAGTTGTGTGGGAGTTCTTTGTGTGGAATAGTTGTGCTACGTAAGGGTCTTTAGTGGAATTGACGTTTGACCTTGGCACACTTAAAAATTTTGTCTGGGCCATAATTCCAAAAGTATTTACCACAGTAGCTTCTAATTTGATATGCTGGTTCCTTGTAAGGGTTAGGTGTGCGACACAGGGGCCATTACTTGATTTGACCTTTGACTTTGGCACAGGTGACCTTGAATTAGAAAATTTTGTCTGGACCATATTTCTGAAGATACTGATCACAGCAGCTTAAAATTTGGTATGCAGAAGGGTAGGTGTGCTAAGTAAGGGTCATAAATGGATTCTACTTTTGACCTTGGCACAGTGACCTGTGCCTTGCCATGAGTGTATGCCATTATTTATTAATAATTAGTTAAAGGTGCACTATGCAAGTTTGTTTTCTGCGTGATTATACACTGCTCAAAAAAATGAAGGGAACACTAAAATAACACATCCTAGATCTGAATGAATAAAATATTCTTATTTGTTCTTGAATGTGCTGACAACATAATCACACAAAAATTATCAATGGAAATCAAATTTATTAACCCACGGAGGTCTGCATTTGGAGTCACACTCAAAATTAAAGTGGAAAAACACACTACAGGCTGATCCAACTGATGTAATGTCCTTAAAACAACTCAAAATGAGGCCAACTAGTGTGTGTGTGGCCTCCATGTGCCTGTATGACCTCTCTACAATGCCTTGGCATCCTCCTGATGAGGTGGCGGATGGTCTCCTGAGGGATATCCTCCCAGACCTGGACTAAAGCATCTGCCAACTCTTGGACAGCCTGTGGTGCAATGTGGCGTTGGTGGATGGAGCGAGACATGATGTCCCAGATGTGCTCAATTGGATTCAGGTCTGGGGAACGGGTGGGCCACTCCATTGCATTAATGCCTTTGTCTTGCAGGAACTGCTGACACACTCCAGCCACATGAGGTCTAGCATTGTCTAGCATTAGGAGGAACCCAGGGCCAACCGCACCAGCATATGGTCTCACAAGGGGTCTGAGGATCTCCTCTCGGTACCTAATGGCAGTCAGGCTACCTCTGGCGAGCACATGGAGGGCTGTGCGGCCCCCCAAAGAAATGCCACCCCACACCATTACTGACCCACTGCCAAACTGGTCATGCTGCAGGATGTTGCAGGCAGCAGAACGTTCTCCACTGCGTCTCCAGACTCTGTCACGTCTGTCACGTGCTCAGTGTGAACCTGCTTTCATCTGTGAAGAGCACAGGGAGTCTGTGGCGAATTTACCAATCTTGTTGTTCCCTGGCAAATGCCAAACGTCATTTTGCAGGGCTCTGGCAGTGTTCCTCCTGTTGCTCTTTGCACAAAGGCGGAGGTAGCGGTTCTGCTGCTGGGTTGTTGCCCTCCTACGGCCTCCTCCATGTCTCCTCCTGTACTGGCCTGTCTCCTTTTAGCGCCTCCATGCTCTGCACACTACGCTGACAGACACAGCAAACCTTCATGCCACAGCTCGCATTCCTGGATGAGCTGCACTACCTGAGCCACTTGTGTGGATTGTAGAATCTGTCTCATGCTGCCACTAGAGTGAAAGCACCCCCAGCATTCAAAAGTGACCAAAACATCAGCCAGAAAGCATAGGAACTGAAGTGGTCTGTGGTCAACTCCTGCAGAACCACTCCTTTATTGGGGGTGTCTTGCCAATTGCCTATAATTTTCACCTGTTGTCTATTCCATTTGCACAACAGCATGTGAAATTGATGGTCTATCATTGTTGCTTCCTTAGTGGACAGATTTCATAGACATGTGATTGACTTGGAGTTACATTTTGTTGTTTAAGTGTTCCCTTTATTTTTTTGAGCAGTGCATTTTTGTCTCAATTTGCCGAAATCTCCCCACGATCCGCAAGCCTCTTGCCCCTGAATTCACTGTTTTTTTTAAAAAAAAAAAAAAACTGGGCTCTGGAGACTGCACAGGCGTCGCAAACTGCAAATAAACTAACATAACAAACCGTTCCAGCCAATCACTGACAAGAGTTGACCGTTATGGAGGCATGGGAAGGAGGGAACTATGGGAGGGGAGGGGTGTTTTTGTTTGACTTCGAATCTCAACAGAAGTGATGTCCAACAAACGTTCATAGTCCACCTTTAAGGGCTGTGGGGTTCTCTCGGCTCTCAGCATTGGCTTTGGCTTATGAGTAAATGACTGCTCTTAAAATTCAATTCACATATTTAAGACGAAATAACAGCTTGTTCAAAGCCTATCATTGAAAAAAACCAGCATTCACGGGGGACCTGGAACTGAGTTGGGGAGCCAGTGATTAAGAGAAAGTTTTGCTAGTCTTTGATTGTAATTGTGGTTACATAGGTCCCAGGACAACGTCTGGGAGCCACAGCTATTGTCAGTGTTTACATTAGGGCTCCTTGAGGTCTGTATTTAAAATCTGACAAGGGAGACTTGATTATATGAATAAGCTCTTCAATAGTATCTGTTGGTGCAGATTATGGTGTGGTATTCTAGGCTTTGAGTGAAAAGGTGCAGGACAGTGAGTGTGTGTAAAGCAGCTCTCCAGGAACCCGTTTAGCTGCTTGTCACAGCTCAGACAGCTAAGGATGTGTCCTTGGTATACTGTGCTACAAAGGATAGGAAGCAGCTAAAAAAGCTCTTGAGAGGGCCGACCAAGAATGGTTGTTTGTATCATCGATGATGTTGATATTTACATATTTACAGACATTCAGTGATAATGCAGCAACTGATTTTCATTCACAGTTTTATCAACCCTTACATTCAAGTCATCAAGCTGTCTGTACTGAAAGTATTGGACGTGGCTTCTGCACAAACCCTTGTCAGGGTTAATTAGTGAAATTTCTTGCCTTATCAATGGGGTTGGGGCCATCAGTTATGTTGTGCAGAAGTCAGGTTGATACCCAGCCGACAGCCCTATTGGACAACTGTTTGATACATACGTACATAATTCCACATGTGTTCATTCATAGTTTTGATGCTTTCAGTGAAAATCTACACTGTGAATAGTCATGAAAATAAAGGAAACGCATTGAATGAGAAGGTGTGTCCAAACTTTTGGCCTGTACTGTGTGTGTTTTTTTTTTTTTTTTTTTTAAATGCCCGATTTCTCTGTACATGCAGGACTGTGGAATACGTACGGCCGGTGTTGATGCACCTCATGCCTCTGTGTGCATGCGCGCAAGCGGGACATACGGTAGTTCGTTTATATGTCTGTCATTGAGTCGGGGCATATGGTAGTTCATTTGTGTGTCTGTCATTCTGTCTGTTACCGGGATAGCTGCTCCGCCGGTCAAAATCATGTCCTAGAATATGGCTCTATGGGTTAAATGCCATGATATCTTGGATTTAATTTTGCCAGATTTTTGAGGCAGAACTTTTCGATTTATGGCACTATTTGACACTTCCATAGGCTCCAATAGGAATCTAGGAATACGGAAGTAATGCGTGTCGTGGGGAAAGCAATTGTTCCAAACAATGTATTCATTTTCATTGGAACACGCTTGCAGGTAAGTTTATCAAATGACTGCATTTTTGGGAAATTTGTTGCATTAGCTGACCCCTAATGAATTGTTGTTGGTGTCATTTTCTGTACCCAGCTTTAGTTTTTGTTTTTCAGATGACAAGCTGTTAAATTCGTATTAAAGTAGATGACGTGAGCAGCTCTTAACGATCGAGTATAACCAAGTCATTTGTTCATTTAGCTACCTTAAATTGTGTTCGTTTGAGTACAAAGTTTATATTCGCTTATTGGAATCCCTGATAGTTTGAACCGCATTTTATTGCTAACTAGTTCATTTTGTTGCCTACCGCACTACTTTTGTTCACTGGAAGGTTCTGAGATTCAGTGCGAAAATGAATGGAAACAGCTTAAAATGTCAAATCTATTCGATACACCGATTTGATCACATAGCAGCAAGTAATGTCATTAGGCTACGCACAAGTTTTTTTTCACTTCAATGCTGTTAGGTGGGAATGCATTTTCACCGACGAGCACGAATGAATAGGAAGGATAGGGGAGCAGATTGCAATCTATTCGATCGTGCTCGTCAATTGACTTATTGTGAGTTTCAAGATGGAGGCAACTGGAAGCTACCTCAAGGTTAGGTTTGCATAAATAGTCTTTTTTTTTTTTTTTTAAATAAGCTACCTGTGCATTTTCAAAGTTCTCAGTGCCTTGTTTTAAATGTCAGGGCCCTCAGAATTCTAGCGATCAAGTGTGGAGCTACTTTGATCCTTGTTAATGATGGGGAAAAATAGCGATTTCTTTGCATGGAAACGTTATGCCCCATTCACGAGCATTGTAAGCCTGTTGGGAGCTTCAGCTAAAAAGCCATTAATTTTGAAATGCTGCGTGCGTACGGAGGTGGAGTATTCGACAAATGTTAGTACTCGTTATCATGTTTCAATACACCTCAAGTCAATTTCACACTGGAATTCTCCTTTAATTGATTTATGGGGATACGCCCGCAGTTTATTAAAATTTATCAGTTGTTGCAAAGGCAGGGTATTTATCCCAACTCTACTGCATAAAGTTCCATTGCAGTCACAGAAAGTTTATAAACACTTCTCTCCCCATAGCAATCAGTGGGCCAGTTACTTATTACTTCCGGGATGTTATTTTGTGATTTTCTGTTATTTGTGCTATTTCTTCGGAAATTAAAGAATTCCCCCCATTGATAAATTGTTGCATGTACCCTGCTTGTAATGCTTATTTGTCACTGTACCATGTTGTCAGGACCGGAGGTGGCTGATGAGTGCGGCGGCCCTGTCCTTGGTGAGGGCGGTGGATGACCAGCCCCTGGGCATCTGCAGGACCCAGCCTTCACCCCATGCCTTCATCTGTGTGTCCTCTGGCGCCTCTGGGGGAGTTTGGGACGGGTGCGCTAGCTGTGCCGATGCCAGCGAGGATGCCGTGGCTCCCGCCCACCCCCGACCATCCAGCGTCCCCCCACCATCAGTCCCTGGCCATGAGCCCCAGGAGCCTGCCGCGACCCGCACCCTGCCCTGCGGTTCCTCCAACCCCGTCCGGCTCCGCCCTACCCTGCTTGGAAAGAGGGCCTTCTCCGAACAGCCCCCCTCCGCCTGCCCGTCCTGCGCTTCCCTGCTCATATCTCCACCTGCCATGTCCGCCAGCCTCTGCTCTCACCCCCTGTGGGACGGCCGCTGGTCCGGGGACGACCGCGACCGAACGGTGCGCAGGATATCGGACAAAGTGCCTTCGCGTCCGCGGCGAGTCTCTGCCCCGGCCTCCCTTTCCAGCTCCTGTGGCCCTCCGGCATCGCTGCACACCTCAAACCAGAACCGAACTCTGGTCCCGCTAGCTCTGGGCCAGAACCTCGTATTGGAGCTCGTAGCCAATCAGCTCCACCAGGATTGCAGTTGTGGATCTGTCAGCATGGTGGTGGAGAACTCCAGCACGAGCGCCCTTGAGCCGATCAGGAGCGGGTCAAACCTGAGTCCCTGGGGTTTCCTCTGGAAGGAGATGGCACACCCCCTCTCCTGCCCCACGAGCCCCCGCTCAGAAGGCTTACGGCCTTCCCTTCCCCCATCCCCACTGCCCATTCTCTCTCTCTCTCCTTTACATGGCGCTGCAGAGCGTGGTGCAGTGCCCATGGACACCTCTCCTGTCCCCTGCCTGGATGCCAGCGGCTGCATTTGTGACGTGCCTTGTTCTACTGCAGTCGGCCCGGGTGGTGCTTGTGAAAGAGCTCAGAGTGATCACCGCTGTCCTCAGCACCACTCTGTGTCCTCTGTGACCTCTCAGATATCCTCCATACACCTGACCAGGGAGAGCCACCTGCCATCTGGGAGTCCTGTCCATCCCTGTCCTCCCCAACAGGAGCAGAGCACCACGAGGTAAACAAGCCCTGTCTGTATGCGTGAGTCTGGGTCAGCAGTATGGGCAACACTTTAAACCACGATTACATAAGCATCGACTTGAGCAATTCCGATTCATTTGATGGTGTCAGCATTAATGAGGCGTTTTGCTTGGTAATTCTCTAAAGTATGATTAGGATCCTAACAGGGTTTCAAAGGCACCAAAGATTCTTCTTCTGGAAGAATGCTTCTGGAATTTTCTGGTCTGTTGGTTGCTCAAACAGCAGAACTATTTCAGCTGGTATAGCGTATGGTGTCAATCCTAACGCCAATGAAGTCAACAAAATTAAAGAACTGTTGCAGCAAGGCATATCTGTGACGGGGGCAGATGATTTGTAGGATAGTGGGTAATGACTACAGAGTTACTGCTCCAGTACTCAATAGAAGGTTGTCAATCCGTATACAAACCAGTCATAACAAAAATATCGTGTCATGAGCTTTTCTAAGCTGGTGTTTATGGTAGTAATTTTAATGAGTCGCTTGTGTCCTACATTGAGATGATAACAATTCATCGATGATCGACTAAGTGGTCGTTTAGACTGTGCTTGATCACGTGAGGGTTTTATCGATCTATGGAAATACGGGTCTGAAATATAAACAGCAACAGTCCATTACATTCCAGCCGCTGTCAGAGGACTGCTTCCATGAGCCGCCAACAGAGGGCGCATCGACAGCAGATGAAATACTGTAGGAAAATTCGTAATCTGTTGCTGTGAAAATAATGCTTTGCTTGAATGGAGAAAGCGCACTGGAGATCGTCTTTTATAACTGGAGTTTCCATGTGTTTTTTTTTTTCTTTTTTTTTTTTTAAATTACAATTAATCGACAGATTCGTCAGTAATTTTATCAATGATTGATTATTCCCCAAGTAATACTTGTTTTCTGCGAATTGGGCTACATGCACAATAGGCAAAGATTGGATTGATTTGGCAGCTGCATAAATAAGTTAAAGGGACCAAATGTTTCCTTTTAAAAGCGTCAAGAAAAAACCTCAACATTTATTGTTATAAAATGTTCTTTTGGTTGTATCACCCAGCCCTATCCCTGCTTGGAATGTCTGGTATATTGACCAGAGCATTTTTTTCCCCCTACATTTTGCGTTTGTCTGCAGAGGTCTATGTTGCCTTTCCATCTGGAGAGGTCTCCATTCCAAAGGTCAAAGTAAAAATCCTGCCATGTTTTACTTCCACCCTTGAGTTCAGCCTGCTGATGTGGCTGATTTAGTTCAACCTTCAGGCTGGAGGGTTGCTCCAGATAAGGTCCAGGTGGTTGGTACAAAATACTGGGGAAGGATTTTTCTTTCTGAAGCTGTATTGTCCGCCCCTGGCTCTGAGTGTGGCCTCTCTTGTGCAGACAGGAGAGTGTCGCTGTGCTGTTGGACTGCGAGGAGGAAGAGGAGCAGTCAGGGAAATCAGAGATCCATTGCAGCGGAGATGATGACGGTGAGCGCGAATTTGTTTGGCAGGAAATTTCATTGTGCGCGTAGCACCTTTTTCAAACATTTGTGGTCAACTTTTTTTTTTTTTTTTTTTAAAGGGACATTGTAATTGGTTTACAACCTTGTTATCTTCCGATATTCAGCAAAAAATGTGATTGGGAGATTGGTGTTAATCAGTGAATGCGAAAGCCGTGCAGTGATGCAAAAATTGAGCCAGTTCTCATTGACCTGGTGCCATTGTTGCATGCCAACCAACTTGAAGGAGAAATTTAACCACAAAATGATTCATCAGTTACTCACACCCTGTTACCTTGAATTCCTAAAAAATTTTTTCTTTCCTTGCGTGCCGAAGACTGTGCCTCTGCATGAATCTACAGTGATCCCAAAACACACTATCCAGACTTGATGTGCTCCCTTTTTAAAATGGCAAAACATCCATTTAAAAACTCATGCAAATTTATTAAACTTTCAGTCCATATTCTGTTACTAAAAATTAGAAATAAAGACCACTGCGTGCAATCCTTTTTTCCACAAATTATTTTGCAGTAACTTAAGGAATTATCCCCCGCCAATCTTTTAGGTGTGGAAAATGGACAATATTTAGGTCCTGTTCACAAAATTTGGTTAAGTTAGTGCCACTCGACCCATACATTCAGGCCATTTGAACACCACCAAAAAAAAAAAGATTCTGAATTCAAGTGCATATGTTACAGAGGAGTTTTGGTTATATGAGTCAAATATTTTTTTTGCAAGTGTACATCTTAAAGTATATTTTGAAGGGGAGTAATGCCTATCCTCTGATGCTTGATTTATAATTTTGCTATAATTATTTCTGAAGTTATGGGCAAACTTGTAGTGGCTCTGTGCATCCGCTACCTCATCTGCAGGACTTGAATTTGTTGCCAGATGTTTGCCGACTTGAATGCATGTCCGCATCCCTCCCAAGTCCCAAAGGTACCTGTTGCATGCGAGGGGGCAAATGGACGTTAATGTGCCTTGTGTTTCTTCAAAGATGGGTCAGAGGCCTCCACTCCTGGTGATGGACCTGCAGCCATGCTGACCTTATCCAAGTAAGACATTGTCCCATTATTATATCCCCGAACGGCGCTTCGGGTATATTATGTTTTTGGTCCGACAGCCGCCGCCGCGCCGCCCTACATGTTAACGCGACAACTTCAGTAATATTTCAAGTGGAAATAAGCAAGTATCATAAAAAGGAAGAACCGATTCGATTTTGGACAATTTACAATTTCTAGGTTGTCCACCAGGGGCCAAAAACTGAAAAATCACAGTTTTTATCATATCTCTGGAAATAGTTGTCCGATTGACCTCAAATCAAGTGCAAATGAAAGGTCATGACCTGAGGATGTGTCCCACGATGATATTATACCTGTTGGTTCAAAATTTTGACACAAGGTGGAGCTTTGTCACACAAAATTCACCATTTTTGCCATATCTTTGGAACCATTCGTCCAATTGACATGAAACTATGTGCAACTGCAAGGTCATGACCTCACAATGTGTCACATGATGACATCATACTTGTATGGTCCAATATTTTGTCA
This sequence comes from Gymnothorax reevesii, assembly GCA_029721435.1. Classification (NCBI taxonomy): domain Eukaryota; kingdom Metazoa; phylum Chordata; class Actinopteri; order Anguilliformes; family Muraenidae; genus Gymnothorax; species Gymnothorax reevesii. Next base: position 24,771,228 of record CM056587.1, on the reverse strand, counting down.
CCAGGTGGCGCTTTGTGATGGAAAATTACCATTTTGGCCGTATCTTCAGAACCATTTGTCCGACTGACCTGAAATTAAATTCAAATGAAAGTCTATTCAAGGATTGGGGAACTGGAGGATTGGGGGCATTCAGGGATATACCCCAAGCCGTCGCCTCCGAGGGCATTACCCTGGTTTTTCCCTGCCCTGCTTTCAGCATCATTTCCTGCTCTGGCTCTAGTGGCCTATCTGCCAAAAAAGACTGATCTTTGCTAAGGGCGAAGCTCTAAGTACGTTGTTCAGCTTTAGATACTTTTTCAAAGTGCATTAGAGACACCGCGACCAGAAAGCCTAGTCTTGGTATCCTGGAATAGTTTGCACTTAGTTACAGGGAATCTCATATATTAATGCTGTTGAAAATGTGCATCATGGTTGTGAATTTCTTTTATGTGGTTATTTTATTTGTGTGCCCTGACTGTTAGGGCGGAGGAGCAGGTAGCTCCAGAGGACTGCAGAGTAGAAAAGCCAGCCTTGGTACAGAGCCTGTTCCCCTATACTCCTCCAACACTGTACTTCAGCACTGCCAATGAGAGAGGTGTGTGTGGGTTTGTGCGAATGGGTGTGCATTCTGTTTTAATTTCACTTCTATGATCTACTATTTCCCAGTACGTGTCACGGTGGCATCTCTTGTCAGTGCAATTGTTCTTTTACAATAATGGGCTTTCCGCTCATCAACTCTGTAATATTTTTTGTTTTATTCATTGTGCTTGCAGTTTCTTTTATTGATATATAATGAATATTTAGTGCAGCTCTGGTTAATGGATTTTATCTTACGATTTTCTAATATTACTTCCTGCTTCACGATGGTGTTTTTGAAGAGAATATTCATGTAAGTGTACGCTTTTGTGACTGTTTAGCCGGGAGTAAGTTATGCCTCTTTACATAAAATGTCTCAAATTCTCTGCAGTGTCAGGCTTAACCACACATTGATTTGTTAATTTAGTGAACCTTTATCTCTGTGCATCACTGTTAATGTATAGAGTGTATAGCATATAGTTTGTAGTGCATAGTGTTCACTGTGGAAGTGATTGTGATTGTGTGCATTTGGGAAGAGATTGAGCGTGTATAGTAGCTGTGTGGTTCTGTGATGGTAACAGCGTGCATGATGGGGTGATTCTGTTCTTCTGGTGATTGTATTAGTTTTGCTGTGTTTGTGTGTCACAGTGGCGATGCTGCCTCCAGAACAGAGCCGGCTTCTCAAGTGGAAGATGAGCTCAGTCACCCCCAACGTGGTGAAGCACACCCTCGCCCGCTCACACTTTAAACCTACCAAGAGTGAGTAACACGCGCACACACACACCCTCGCCCGCTCACACTTTAAACCCACCAAGAGCGAGTTAGACCCACAAACGCACGCACACCTTCGCCCGCTCTCACTTTAAACCCACCAAGAATGTTTACTCACACACACACTAGTGCTGAAACGGTAAACTGGTTAACCGTATCCGTTCAGTTGATTCGGGGTATTACTATTCGAATATTCGTACGGCCCCTAAGCTTTTTTTAAGCATGTGAATGAGCAGCACGCTGTAGCGCAGATTAAACGGGGAAATTGCCTACTGAAGAATTTCTTTATCCACACCACAGCGGGAATAACCAGAAACAAGCAAAACAAGCAATCACATTGATTTTTTTTTTTCATTTGCATAAACACAATGTATATTTGAAGGATCAAGCACAAATTTGGAAACAACAAGATCTTATCCAAAAAAAAAAAAGGTAAGTATTTAAACTGCGGGTCTTTTTCTTAAACAATGGTATACAAGAATGGATAACAATGACCACCCTTATAACTTTTGGTCATGCAATTCAACGCAACAATGTCGGCAAGACACTTATGCAACTGAAGATTAACAAAGACAAATCAACCCCCATGCTCAAACATCCATATTCCAGAATGCAGAAATGAGATGAAATATAGCCTCACAAAATAAGGCGGTGTAAGGCAGTGAATAATATTTCGTTTTGGATTTCAATCTTGAAGCAGGTAGTTTGGGGAATTTATGAGGCAGGGAAAGCAAGTACAAAAAGCTTGTTTTAAAATGAAATCTTGGACTTCTACAGAGCTTATCGCAGTCCTAATTCACTCAGTCCACTGAAAAGTATACTCTCAAATCCGTGAAGGATGTACCGGTCCTGTTTCCCCAAGGCAGAAGGATTTCTTCTTCAGGAACCTAATAACATGTCTTTGGAGTGTTAAAATCCTTTCCAGGCTGATTCTAATGGATCATCAGAGGATTTTTTTTATTTTCTTCTCCTGTACTAGTAGAATATAATTATTTTTTAACGTGCCAGATTCCGTCTGCTTTTATGAATACTCGCGCCACGCAACTCATTGCTCTCCTCACTCACACCCCGCACTACGCACTTCCCGGAACACAGAGCAGCCCATCTTTCCCCGACCTGTCATCTGCTGCTCATTAGAGAGAGAGAGAAAAAAAACATGGGCTACCCCATTTCAATGTTGTTGCTGTTGCTGTTGCTGTTGCTGTTGCTGTTGCTGTTGCTGTTGCTGCTGCTGCTGCTGCTGCTGCTGTTGTTGTTGTTGTTGTAATCTAGTGTTTTACTGCAACAAAAAAATCAAAACACAATGAGGGAAGGATTTTTTTTTAATATGAAATATGTAGCTGGACTGGAACGCTACAGCATGCAATAGCTTGTCTGCTCGGCGTTAATTTTCAGTCAGTCTTCACAAAGGACAAGCGGCGATCCGATGTGTGGAAACAGTTCAATCTGGTTGGCGGTAAGAAAGCGCAGTGTAAACTTCAATTTAGTGACTCGGAAATTTCACCGGTTAACCGAATACTATTCGAATATAGCAAGCGGTTATTACCTGCGCCAAGGAGGTTATGTTTTTGGAGGCGTTTGTTTGTTGGTTTGTTTGTGTGCAACATAACTCAAAAAGTAATGGACAGATTTTGATGAAATTTTCAGAGAAGGTGGGTATTAAGTCAAGGAACAGGTGACAAAGTTCAAGATTTCAAGTCTTTCCAATGCTTCTGGGTTTTGCTGCCCCCTGGCGGAGGTCTGCGCTCTCTGAGTGCTTTTCTAGTTTAAATAATAAAAATCACTAACCCTTTCAGCACTAACACACACGTACACCCTCACCCGCTCCTATTTTTAACCCACCAAGAGTGAGTTTTACACGCGCACAGGTGTAAAACCATGTGTTTTTTTTTTTTTTTTTAAATATATTTAAATGCACCAAGAGTGAGTTTTTTAATATGCACACACACAGACCCTCGCCGGCTCGTACTTTTAACCCACCAAGAGTGAATTACATGCTCTCACTCACACACTGACCATTGCTCACTCTCACATTATACCAAGAGGAAGTTTCAGACAAATGGTAACTCCTTGATTATGATTTTCTGTCAAATTTCATAGGGCCTCAATATCCTGCCTGTGTGCTGATAGGTGTTTACATTAACTTTCAAATATCACAGTTTTTGATGAACGGCCCTTCCCTTCATCTTGCTGTAAGGATGCCATAGAGAGTGAGGTTATCCTGAATGTTTCCTGCTGTACAGTTGCCAAAGAGTGTGGTCATTCTGAATATTTCCTGCAGAGAGCCATGATTGGCTGGGCTGCTGGGGTCACCACATGAAGGCACTGGGATTCAGGGCCATCCTGCAGCATCAGAAGGTAATGATGGAGAGGGATAATGGTAATTATCTTCTGTTCACAGGGATCACACCTAATCACAGACAGAAAAACGGCAACATTTGGGAGGAACGGGAAGGAAATAAAAGAAGCAGTTTGACACAGCAGCAAATAACATTCCTGTAGTGATGTTATCTACAGTACAATCCTACAATGTTCTTGGGGTCATTCCATGTCAAATCAACCTAGAATTTACCTTGACCTATTGGATTTTTTTTAAATTTGGGGAAGCAATTGAGACCCACGAATAACTGTTAGAATTGGAAAAATTTTTGCTCTAAGCCTCTCAATTAGGAAAATATATGCTAACAAACTTTGAGCTAATTGGTGATACCTCACAACTTTATACACCCATATCTCCAAAAGTATGGCACCTGGGGAGCTGATTCTGGTGTTTTGAAGCTTTTTTCAAGCCCTATAAGCCCACTCTATTAGCTGCCTTTTGAGGCCAACTAAAATAAGTTATCAAAAATTATAAAATTCAAAGATGCACCCCAAAAAATAATATTTCGTTTTTCCTGTAATTCATGTCAGAGGTACTTTATGATATAAAGAAGCTTTCTTGTAAATTTGGTGACGGGCACACTTGCAGTTTCTGAGAAATGAGCAATTATATATGACATGTCCATTTGAAAATGCGCTATTTATAAGACAATTACAATTACAATTGTCCATTACATTTTTTTTTTTTTAAATCGTTAAACCAGCCTGCTGATTTTCAAGGGGAGGATCAGAAGGCCTCAAGGAGGCCTATTTAATGAGAGGGGGAGTAGGAAGATTTTAAATAAATTTCCCAGCTTCTGTTTCATTGAAAAAAATGGTACTCTGGCTCCCATATACTATGGTTGGTCAGAGCAGTCATGGCACCCTGAAATACAGCAAACACCACGTTCTGTCTAAAAAAAAAAAATCTTCAATATGTGCAACAAAATATTCTGACTCAACCAAATCCTCCCTCCCAGTGTTTCTTACTCCAGAGTTCCTGAACATTCCCTTGGAAATTTGAGGTGCTGCCCTTCCTTTGTCAGCAGAAAATTCCTGCTCTTTGTTGTCTTAGTTCAGTCAAAGTATTTTGCTGAGTCGCTTCTGAATTCACTTCAAGAAGATGTCTAAGTCACTCTTCCTCTTAAGGCAAACATCCTGCTGTGACCCCTTTGGGATCCAAGAAAAGAGAAAGACATCAGTTTTAAGAGATGTAACTGAAAAGGCTATTGCAGACCACCCAAGTCTCAAATTAAAACAAGGGCAGAAGATTTGCACAAAATGTCAGAAGAAACTTTCAAAACAACCACCAGATTTGGAAGAGCCTGAAGTACTAGTTCCTGTGGCTTTCTCAAATGGCAGTAGTGAAGACAATGATGCCAAAGATGATGCTCCCATCCCTGCCTGTTCCAGGGATTCGGAATTTCATTCTCCTGAGAGTGACCTAAAGATACAGAATTCATCTTTCAGGCCTCGATCTTCCCATTTTTTGCCACTAGCCAGTTAGGCTAGTGACAGCGAAAAGTCACTAGCCTGCAGAGAATTTTATGAGACCGACTGGAAAAAGACTGGAATATCACTCGAAGTTTAATGGCACAGGTATAAACATTCAATTTATAAGTAGTATTTTAATAAAGAAAATTAAATAAATGTAAACGCTAATTTAAATAAAACAAGGTAATTTCATATCTTATGTTATCTTATGTTCATACACTGCCCAAGCAAAATAAAGTCACCACCTGGATTTAACTAAGCAAATAGGTAATTGATATTACCACTGGATAATACCACAGTGATTATGTTTCTGCTGGCAACAAGTTATTAACCCTAGCTTATGCAGTTAGTAGCTTCTCATTTCTTAAACAGCCATTTCAGATAAAATCCAGTGGTCCTGGAAAAAATGTTACCGTCTCAGAAGGGTCAAATATTTGGCCTGCATCAAGCAAAGAAAACAACCGAGAAGAATGCTGAAACTAATAAAATTTAAGGATTGCGGTTAAGGCCTATAAATTTGAATTTATTCAAGAACTATAGCTGTTGAGGCTCACAATCCTGCCAAGACTACCATTAGCAAATTTCATTAGTGTAATCATTCAAGTGGGCAAAAGGAGAAACATAGCATTACTGTAAGGAGTGGAAAAGTGACATCATTGATCTTACGGAATGGGCTCTCACTGACAAAGCGGATGTATGAAAAACCCATTGCAAAATCTGGAGTTCCTATATTAGCTTGCCCCCTTTACAAAACCCCGAAGGAATAGTTCCCAGAGAAGAGATGATTTAACAACTTAAAGAAAAATTTGAATGAACGTTGAAGAAAACTGAAAAAGTACAGGTGCTGATTATCCCAAAAAGCTGGACAGTTCATGACTTTGCATTGAACTACAGTTTTGTAGTTCAGGATGCAGCTCAGTCCTTCCATTGGAACAATCTCCAGGCAACAATCCATCCCTTTCTGTGTTACTTTCTGTGTGACATGCAAGATGAAGTCCCTGAACATATAAGTTTTGTTGTCATATCAGAATGTAACAGGCATGATACTGCGGCAGTTCATCTCTTCCAAAAACTGCTCATTGAGTCCCTCACAGACAAACAGGGACAGCAACCTAAAGGGATTTGCTATTTCTCTGATGGCTGCGCTGCCCAGTGTAAGATGAGGAAAAACGTCATCAATTTGTGCTTCCATGAAGATGACTTTGGTGTCCCCAGCTGAATGGCACTTTTGTTGCCTCATCACATGGGAAAGGACCATCTGATGGCATTGGGACCACAATAAAATGCTTGGCAGCCCGGGCGAGTCTGCAACGCCCATATGATCAACCAGATCCTCTCTCCTCGTGAACTTAATGAATTCACAGTTTAGAAAATGTAAACTTCCAGTTCACAACAACAGAACAGTATGAGCCAGAAGCTGACCTACTCAGAGATCTGAAAAGGCACAAACAATTCCAGGCACACACAACTGCATTCTTCCATTCCGGTCTCTAAGGAAGTGGTCACTGTTTGGTCTTTTTCATCACCTGACAGAAGACAGGAAAACGGGAATCTTCCAGTTGTAATGAGTGATTTCAGAGGTTCATACGTGGCAGTGGCTTGACAGCCACTGGTGGGTAGCATGTATCAAGGAATACAATCCAGAGAGGCATGAAGTTGAAGTTGCCTTCCTTTACCCACATGGACCATCCCCATCATACACATTTCCAGACCCACCAGACTCTCATCAATGACCACCAGGATGTTCTAACTACTGTACAGCCAACCACGGCAATGGGAAGAACATAGTCAGTCTCAAAGAAAGAAACTATGGCTGCTCTTTCTGCATTGAAAAAGAAACTCCATGCTTGGGAATCATCACATTTGGAGAGAATGAACTTTAGGAAGGTTTTAAAGGTAATCTGCTTGATATTATAGTATAGGGAGAAAGAAAAACTACCAAAGAAATGCACTTCAATAGATGGTGTTGCCACATTTCACTTATCCTCAGATGGATGATGGTTATAGAATAAGTCTGATGAATATTTTGGAGGTTGGCTCACAGTTTTCGTCCTGGGTACAGCTGATTCCTTTTAATGTATTAATAATCATTGTATTTGACTTGTGAGGCTTGTGTTGAAATAATTTTTGTTGGAGCTTAAGCTAAAATCACGTGGTTGGAATTGCTTGATCATTCTCATTTCATGATTATTATGAAGTCTTGCATTCTTCTCAGATATGTCCATACTGATAACATTAAACAATTGTGTTTCTTCCGTTGTACTAATGGCATATTATTCTCTTGGTCAGTTGAGAAATTGGTAGGCCCTCATCTTGCTGGCACATTGGTATCTGATAGCAAGATTATTGTTGCTTGGCCTTGAGTAAACAGGCCATCAAGATGGACTCCCACAGTTTGGTATTTGTATGCATCTGAGCATGATGGAGGGTAGCACTGTCACTGGATGCAATAATGAATTTCACACAGTGCAAATATAATTGCTCATTCTGCAGAAAAAGTTTGAGTGCCCATCACCAAATTTGCAGGAAAGCTCTTTACATCATAAAGTACCTTGGGGTGCATCTTTGAACTTAATTTATGATAACTTTTGTTAGTAGGCCTCGAGACAGCTTAAAGTGGGCTTAAGGCTTGAAAACGCTTCAAAAAGACACCAGAATCAGCTCTCTAGGCGCTATACTTTCGGAGATATGGATATATAAAGTTGCGAGGTATCGCCAATCAGCTCAAAGTTTGTTAGCACGTATCTTCCTAATTAAGAGGCTTGGAGCAAACATTTTTCTAGTACTGACCATTACTCCTGGGTCTCAAAAATGAGAGTTCAAGGGAAATTCTTGGTTAATTTGACATGGAATGACCCCTGTATGGCATCACGTCTAGTTTTGAATTCCGTTGAATATACAGTTGGGTGAAAAAATTTGGGCACCCCTGGTTTAAGTGTCTGTTACAATTAATCTCCAAGCCATTGTCGCATTTAGTGTTCAGGTTTGCTTTCAAAGTTAAACATGACACCTTTCTGCAAATTTAAAAGCAAGGTTTCTTTTTATTTACATTTTTCTGAGATTTTAAATGATGATAAAGGAAAAAGGGCCCTGTGCGAAAGTTTGGGAACCCTTTTAATTATTCTTTGTTGCCTTTTAAGAAGATGATTAATAAGGCCCAGACCCAGGTGATTCACTCGTTAGGGTGATGTCCAAAATTGAATATCTCAATATTGTCCCGCCAAAATATCACGATAGACGATATTATTGTGGGGTGGGGGGGGAGGGTTGGGGGGTGCTGGTAAATAATGCGTATCCTTAGCTTATGATGGCTGAGAAGTTGATATGCTCAGGGCTGCACAGTATGACAGTTTTGCTCGCATTTGCTGTTAAAAATTAATTATATGCAGTGATGTTGATAGGTTTTCAATTTGGTGAGCCCCCGGGATCCGCAGGTGGTGATTTGACTGGGTCCCTGGGAAATTCAATGGGTCCCCAATTAAAAAATGATTTCTTTCCATTTCTTAAATTGTAGTGTTAAACTCCATTGACGGTGGTATGGTATGATACGGTTATAGTTAACGGATATATTAATGTATGTTCAAAATGTATCAGAAATTAAACAAATAAAATTACAAATCTTAAGAGTTTATCGCAAAACTACTGTCACCGTGATATGACATAGAAAATTCAAACAAAATAGTATTTTTGTAGCAACATAAATAGCACCAAAATAAATGACTACAATTCAAATGAAAACAAAATGGTGTCTGTAGTACCAAAATTATCAATGAAAGTGCTGATTTGAATACAAACAAAACATACTCATTACCATGAAAGTCAACAAATAAATTGTCACCAAAATGACACCAATGACACTCGTCTAAACTTCAACTAAATCAAATGAACTGAGTCAATCACTGTGAAACTTTTAGCACAAAAATGAAACTTGACTAACACAGTGGAAAGTGTGTTGAAAAATAAAAATGATGCAGATATGTTGGCTCAGGCCTGGCGCTAGAACAGGGAATTGGGGGGGGGGCACAGACATGTCCCTCTATGACAATTAGAATAGTCCTGGCTAGTTCTCAATTATTTTCCTTTATTGACACTTTTTCCAATTGTTATTGGCAACTGAAAACACGGTGTCTCTCCATATGCGATCTAACAGCGATGAAATCATGGGGTAAATTCAGTAGAACTGAGAATTGGGGTGGACAAAACATCCCTTTTAAACAATTATTAGTCCTGACCTGTTCTCAGTCATTTTCATGATTAACAAAAGGTTCATTTTGAGAGCACTCCACACTTAACAGGTGCTGTTTGTTCTCTCCCTGTTTTTGTTACTGCTGGCTGTAGAGCGATTCGCCTCATGGGGACAATAGACTTCTTGAACTTGAACTTGAAAGGAAAATAATTGAGAACTAGCCAGGACTATCCTAATAGTCATCAAGGGAAATGTCTGTGCCCCCCTCCCCAATTCCCCGTTCTAGCGCTTGGCCTGTGTTGGTGGTGAGAGGGTTGAAACAGCGCTTATCTGGTCTACTAACAGCAAGGTTTCCATTGCTAGTTGCTGTGATATTAATCACTATGGGCCAATTACACAAAAGCATTTTAGCGTGCGTATAACTGACATGCATTTAAAATTTAAATGCATGTTAAAATACCATTGTACGCGGACAGCTAAAGGTACATTTAAACACTTTCACACGTTTAACTGCACGCGGATAACCTTGTGTTTAGCCCACAGACTAAACAGGCGCGGTCAAATTATGACAACCTTCCTATGCATAATGGGCATTTCCAATACTCGTTACCGGTTAATTAAAGGGGACTTAACATGCTGTTCCTTCTTTTAATACATATTAGTAATGTTATAATATTGGTTGTCCACGCTCAACCTATGAAAAGTTTCTCAACATAAAATGTTGGGATTTTGCCGAAATCCAAGAACGTGATTTCCTGAGCATGATTCCCTCTCTGAACAGCTCCTCCCAAGATCTGGGTAAAACCTGACGTCAGGTTGTGCCATACAATTTGTACAGACCTATCCAAAGCCAACCACTGCGCTGGACCTGCCCACACCGGAAACTATTCTAGCAGGCACTAACAACGGCTAACCGCTCGGTTACCAGCTACTGCATGTTAGTTTGCGTGTCGTGCTAATAAAAAATGCTCCTGGTCAACTTGTATGCAGTAATTCTGATCGGTATGCTTGTGTTACTTCGGTAAGCATCAATGTGGTAGTTTCATCATAACGTTGCCCGATTGTAGCCACGACAGTTGGTGATCACTTCGCTTATCCATGACCGGGATCAGCCGGATTAGGCCACGTGCTAAGGCTCAAAATATGTTTCGTTCCACCATCTGGGGAATACTTTATTTTTGCATAATTCTAACCAGAAGCACATACTATTTAAGTAAACAAAGCTTCTCCTCTGAAAAGTTTGCAGTTTTTGCAGAAACCACTACTATTTCAGGGGCAAAGGGAAATAGAGTAGGGGTCGAAAATCTGATGCCATCAGATTGTAGCAAGTTTGGTATCAAATTGTAGGTCTATGAATGTGCTTCAAGGAAATATATGTCCCAATCCGCTGGCCAGCCCCTGTGCCCCTGCAGAGGGGGTTGAAATCTGAGAGAATGTGATTTTGGGCCCCTTACCATGGGGCCCAGGGGCAAGTGAGGAGGATCAAATATGTTGTATTCAAGTATGTTTAGTTAGACCTTTCAAGTGACACCCATGTCGCTGGAGTCCACAAACTCATTGCTGCCCAGGGCCAGGGAACCCCCTAAAATGGGGCCAAAATGCATGAACATTTCCCGAGTGAATGGGTTTGTGGAGCCGATGACATCAGATTTTTGACCCCTACTATATTTCCCTTTGCCCCTGAAATGGTAGTTGTTTCTGCAAAAACTGCAAACGTTTCAGCGGAGAACTTTTGGTTACTTTGATAGCATATTTTTCTGGTTATAATTATGAAAAAATAAAGGATTACCCAGTCGTTGGAACGAAAAACCATTTTCTAGGCATATTTTCAGCCTTAGCACATGGCCTAGATACTTCACAAATGTCTGAGCAAGCTCTCTGGTGCTACCATGAAAGCAATGCGAAACGCCAAAGCTCTACCGGTTTGCAAATTATTTCTCTTCACTATCTTGACATAATTTCATCCCCCTTAAAAATTGTGGTGGCTAATATAAGAAAACCTTGAGAAACCTCAAGCTGTTGGGACAATGTACTTTGGACAGACAAAACCAAAATTTAATTTTTTTGGCCACAACCAAAGAAGGCATGTTTGGACAAAAAATGGTGAAGCAATTTTTTAAAAGAACATGTTACCTGCTGTTAAGCATGGAGGTGGATCCATTATGCTTTGGGGTTGTGTAGCAGCTGGGGGTGCTGGCATTTTTGTGCATGGAAGGACGAATGGATTCCACCAAATATCAAGACATTCTAGAGCAGAGGTAGGCAACGAGGGCCGTATCTCCCTGGTTTTCGCACCAACGTCTGGCCTTTAATTAGTTGATTGTCTCAATTAGCCAAACCATTTATGAAATCTGACGTTTCATGTGCATTTCTTTAAATTATCATGAAACTACAAAGACTAGTCTTGTCTCCCTTCATAAAACATTTTCCTTTGATCGTATCATTGCGAAAATCTATATTAGTGCATGCAATCAATTAACTCAATTAGTCAGGGTAATTGATAAGAATGAAAACCTGCATACACACCGGCCCTCCAGGACCGTGATTGCCCACCCCTGTTCTAGAGGCTGATGTTCAAAGCTCAGTCCAGAAATTGAAGATGAAGCGACGCTGGGTATTCCAGCAATGACCCAAAGCAAACCTTAAAGTTAACCATGAAGTACCTACAGGAAAGATTGATGAAGGTTTTGGAGTGGCCATCACAGTCCCCAGACTTGATTATTATTGAAAATCTGTGGAGAGACCTGAAACATGTGCATGCAAGAAGGCCTTAGAATATTTCTGAGCTAGAGGTGTCTGTCAGGAAGGATGGGGAAAAATTCCAAAGGCAAGAACTGGCTCGTAGCTGGCTATAGGAAGCGTTTGCGAGCTGTTATAGCTGCCCGAGGAGGATTCACGAAGTACTAGCTGACGAAATTCCCAAGCTTATGCACAAGCCCTTGTTTTATTATTTTGAAACTTTAAAATGTTTAAAATAAAAATTATTCTTACATTCATTAAAATGGGATGAAATGTGTCCTGTTTAACTTCGTAGTATTCAGTGTTCAGGTTTGCTTTCAATCCGTTGGAGATTAATTGTAACAGACATTTAAACCAGGGGTGCCCAAATATTTGCACCCCACTGTTTAAACTTAAATAATTTCAGCTCCTACACAGCTAGTTCCTCCTCCCATTCCCAACAGCAGTATTTCTTGGCCAGCTTGTTGAGGTGTTACATTTTTACTCTTGTCCGGCAACCACGATTTCATGCCATCTGTCTATTGTCATCCAGGTGAATACAATTACTTCCAGAGAGGTTGTGTTGTTGAAAGGTCATCACTTAATGCAATGGCTTTGGCAGAATTTCCACACTCCTTTATTTATCATTCTTTCTCTCTCAATCTTGTTCCTCCGCAGCTGAACCACTTCCCTGGGTCCTTTCAGATCGGGCGGAAAGACAGGCTCTGGCGGAACCTGTCCAGGATGCAAGGTCTGTTCGGCAGACGGGAGTTCAACTTCTTCCCACAATCCTTTGTGCTTCCGCAGGACATGAAGCTGCTGAAGAAGGCCTGGGAGCAACACGGTTGGCGAAAGTGGATCATAAAGCCAGTAAGTCCGGGCCAAGTTCTGTATCTCATCCCGGTCGTTTAATTCATTTATCTTTCTGTGCCTCTGCTGCTTCTATGGGCCTCTGCTTCATTCCTGCCTTTGTTTCTTTGTCGATTTCTGCTACTTTGTGTGTCTTTCTGTGTTTGCCTGTGTCTCCATTTGACTGTACATGCCTCCAATTCGGTGACTGCGCTGCCATGTGGCTCTGTTTCTATGCATCTCTGTGTGTGTGTGTGTGTGTGTGTGTGTGTGTGTGTGTGTGTGTGTGTGTGTGTCTCTACTTCTGTATTTGCCTTTGCACCTGTGTCTGCGTCTATTTGTCTGCCTGTTTGTGTGTCTGCCTCTGTCTTACTGTCTCCCTCTGCGTCAGTGTACTTCTGTTTTGTTGTCTGCCTATGCTTCTGCGTCTTCTGGTGTCCCTCTGTTTCAGTCTCTTTGTGTCAGTTTCTGCCTCTGTTTTTCTGTCTTCCTCTGTTTCTATGTGCCACTGTTTCTCCATCTGCCTCTGTTTCTCTGGGCTTCTTTATAGTGCATTTTGACTGACAGTGGTTCTGGTTCGGAATCAGTTCGGTTCAAGATGCTCTGAACCTTGGTTCTTTGTACCGAACCGACCCATGTTTCCACTAGTTTTCAGCGGAATCGCTGTAAACGAGGACACGTCAGCTAGGTGCGTGATTTGGTACTGCACGCGAAGATGAATTATCAGTTTATCATGCAATTCAGAAAGATGGAGCGCTTGGATCATTGGCGAGTATTTGTCCTGTTACTACAGGTCTTTCTGTTTATCCAGACAAGAAACATGGCCCCGTTACAAGAAGAAGACTTGGGCCACTTTAACATGCAAGACGATTGGTATGCAAAATCGTCTTCCAGGTATCTTTCAGTTTTCAGGTGTAAATTAGCTTCAATTCGAAGAAGAAATAACTAACTGTCTAAGGGCTAGCTTAACTGTGAAACTTTCATGTAACTACAAATTGGTTGTCAAACTTCAAAATTGTCTACCATTGAATACCAGCGGCAAATGTTGAATAACCCTCGAATTTATGAAACTTGTTTTATCACAACAACCAATAAAAAACGTAGACAAACAATTGATCCATATCAACCACCAAACGTTAACTGAAGTTCGGCAAGCTAACTGCTAAAAGCTACTGTTATACAGAGTAAAACTATATAACACGATATGGTATTTTGGCGGCTACACACATTCAAACGTAAGGGAAAGAATTCTGCATTTAACGTTCGCCAATATCGAAAGAAATCAGTACTTTTTCGGCGTTCCTTGATGTTTCGGTACCCAGAGAAACATTCGGGTGTGCAAAAATGCCAAACGTACATCCAGTCAAGAAAATTTGGAGTTTAATTTCTAGTGCTGCTATATGTGGTAACAGCAAAAAAACGGCGACAGCCATGTTTGATTACACCCAGAGTTGCTAATGCATGCGCAGCATATGCATTCGCGATACTAAATGTCTATCTACAAAGCAAGAAGCGTCTGTGTCTATCTGTGTCTCGCATATCTCTCTGACTGTTTGTCAGATCGGTCTAAGCTTTCAGATATGGCTTGCGCATGGCACGATGGTGTGCGTCCTTCATTTTGAAGCTTTTTTGATCAATTTTCAAAAAGTTACAGTCCCATACACCTGTGTAAACTTTCTAGCCTGTCGCGCTCTCACTCTCAGCTATAGCCACGCCTCAGGGGGAAAAAAAAAAGAATCCCATATGCTACTGCTATACCACTCTTACTCACTGGAAAGTTTGCATAGGCTTATGGCGTTCTCATCTGTAAGCTGTTGAAGTTTCACCACGCTGTTCTCATCTGTCATCGTGCTTGCTGACGTGGCTAGAACATGGTCTGATTGACGAAACCATTGCCTAAAATTCCCATACCAAAGCATGCTTTCAATATTTAATTTTTCATGTCCAGATCTTCTTTACGATTTAAAGTACTGTGTATGTGCAGTCTTGAATGATACTCCTGAAGTTTTTTTTATAGCATACTACTGTGGATTGGCTATTTGTTGCTTTATCGCTCTAATTTTGACACCACTGTCCATTCTCTTGCCTGTGATTTCACTTGCTAGCATTTCTAACCTATCGCTAGATACTGTTCAAAATGCTGCGTTAACATTTTATATTGTCCCCATCTTCCTCTGACAAATAAACGCTGGTCTCAGAAGCTAACACAGCCTCATTTGGCCATCTATGAAAAAGCTACTTAAGCTCCCACTTTTCTGTAGGAAAACATCCTTCCTACAGGCACTGCACTAGTTAATACTAATTTCTGACCCCCTTCTCACTAATAAAACCCCCAATACGTATTGGCGCCACCTTTAAAAATTGTACTGGCAAATAAAAAGCCGAAAAAGTGGAGGGTGGGTCGAGAATTTTTTCCGCTGAACGATGTCAACAAACCAATGCTGTGGCTAACATCATAACAGTTCGCTGAAGGAACCTGTTACTTTTTGGTTCTGGCTGGGAACCAACTACTTGGGTTCCGGACCTATTTGTTTTGGGTCGAAATGTGCAGAACAGTTCAAAGGTAGGTTCGGGAACTGGCTCCGTGTTGGTTCTGTGTCCGTGGAAATGCACTATAAGTGTCGCTGTTTCTTTGTGCCTCTCTCAACATGAATGTGTTTACGGTGCATGAATGACGCCTCCCCCCACCCGTGTATAGCCTGCTTCGGCACGAGGAAACGGGATCCAGGTGATCTGTAGGTGGAGCCAACTACCCCGCCGCAGGCCTCTACTGGTTCAGAGGTAAGAGTTCAGGGTTTGCCGGAGTCTGATTGGCTGCTCAGATTGGGCCTCTTTGGAGGTCTGGTTGTGTTTGTGTTTTTTGGAGCAGCTTTAGAATGCTTTATGGACCATAAATTTACATTTGCTAGGAAGAATACAGTGCTTATAGAGGGGAAAAGTAAACGCAAAAATAGAATCTCCATCATTTCAGCACAGGGCCAAACTGGCAATTGTAGTCAATACAAAACTGCAAAAATTAGTAGCACTGTACTTGGAGAAAATGGTAATTGAGCTGTGAGGTTTGATGGACATAAAATGAAAATAACAAAAATGAAATGGTTAAGGATCAGAACTAGATAACCACAGAACCATAAAAGAAAAATAATGTTCTACTGTGATCATAATGTGGTTGAAATGGTTTCATATTAAAGGTACCATCCCAGGCGGCTCATTTTTTGGCAAAAGTATAACTGGTAAGTATTAGACAGTAATCAATAACATGAGTGATTTGACATATCAAAGATGAAATTTAGTCATCTGTGTAAGGAGCAGGGGCCAAAATTAGGCCACCAATCAAATTTGTTTCCCGCAACTCTAATTGGATGGCTAATCTGTCAATCAAACTGGCAAATCAACGTGTACGCTGTTCGGCGCGTGCATTCCAATGTGCACGCACTTTGGCTCTAGCTACATAGCCAGCAATAGCTAGACAGCTAGGCATTCAGACGGAGTCATGGCGCAGCCGAACGAGCAGCCATAACTTTATTTTCAAGCAACGTATAATTCAATTGGGGAAGTGCCAAAAATGACCTTTCGTGTCTATGTTACACGCTACACAAAAACAAAGTAGGGTTTCCCATCAAATTGGCTATACTGTAGACACATTGTTCATTGTGCAGATACCTAGGGAGAAATAAATTACTGAAATAATTGCAATGCATGGATCACCTGTATCTAAAATGTTTACAGATTGTTTCGGGTGTAACGGTGTCCTCTTGCATAAAACCTTTTTGAATACTAATTCCATCGGTCAAAGATGCCCAGAATCACTTTCATTGTGCCTTATGACCAAAATGGAATATACAAACTGAAAATTGTGTTTTTTCCACAATATTTTACTTCATTTTACCACCAATCCACAGATTTGGTGTCATTTTTACACTCACAACAACCTTTATCAGCCGGTTCTCCGGATTTCTGAGATGAGATGTTATCTTCTGGCAATGAAAATGTTATATTTCAGGTTTGACCAATCGCTTGACTTAATTTGATGGAAATTCTCAGTTTTAAAAAAAATCAGTCCAAATGTCACACTTTGGCTCTGTTTTTCATGGAATGACCCAGATACAGGTGTTGTTGGTGGCTTTGTGTTTGTTGTCTCCGGCCGCACTGGTAAGCTGTTTGTGGTGAAACGAAGCACGCGCACGAACTGAATGGTGGCGGCGTGGTTTGGGTGATTCCTGATTGGACTGAGGGGGGTGGCTGCTTATCAGTTGTGCAGTTCGGGGAAAAAAAAAAATGTAAGTCCAGCCGCCTGGGATGGTACCTTTTTAATGTTACGTCAATAGTAAAAGACCACAAAAAAGTGGAATGCTGATGAATACTTTCCTTGCTTTGGGCTGTTGTGTTTTTGCAGATACCTTCACAAGCCGTTCCTGATTGACGGGAGTAAGTTTGATCTGCGGATCTACGTTTACGTCTCCTCCTATGATCCTCTGCGCGTCTACATCTTCACTGATGGCCTCGTCCGCTTTGCCAGCTGCAGGTATGTGAGCGCTGTTCCCTGTGCATGAATGTCAATCAAATTGTGCACCCAGTGTTTCCCTCTGAAAGTTGTTGTACTGCGGTCTGGTTTCGCAAGGGTTTTCACGTTGTCCCCTCTAACAAATAGTAATGAGCAAATGATGAATTTTGGTGAGATTATTTTTTATATATATATATAGCATATACACAAAACCCAAAACCAGTGAAGTTGGCACTTTGTGCAAATCGTAAATAAAAACAGAATACAATGATATGCAAATCCTTTTCAACCTATATTCTATTGAATACACTGCAAAGACAAGTTACTTAATGTTTGAACAGGTAAACTTTGTAATTTTTTGCAAATATTAGCTCATTTGGAATTTAATGCCTGCAACATGTTTCAAAAAAGCTGGCACAAGTGGCAAAAAAGACAGAGAGTTGAGGAATGCTCATCAAACACTTATTTGGAACATCCCACAGGTGAACGGGCTTATTGGGAACAGGTGGGTGCCATGATTGGGTATAAAAGCAGCTTCCCTGAAATGCTCAGTCATTCACAAACAAGGATGGGGCGAGGGTCACCACTTAGTGAACAAATGCGTGTGCTGATTGTCGAACAGTTTAAAAACAACCTTCCTCAACAAGCTATTGCAAGAAATTTAGGGATTTCATCATCTACGTTCCTTAATATCGTCAAAAGGTTCTGGGAATCTGGAGAAATCGCTGCACGTAAGCGACAAGGCTGAAAATCAACATTGAATGCCTGTGACCTTCGATCCCTCAGGCGGTACTGCATCAAAAACTGACATCAGTGTGTAAAGGACATCACCACATGGACTCAGGAACACTTCAGAAAACCACTGTCAGTAACTACAGTTTGTCGCTACATCTGCAGGTGCAAGTTAAAACTCTACAATGCAAAGCGAAAGCCATTTATCAACAGCACCCAGAAACGCTGCCGGCTTCGCTGGGCCCAAGCTCATCTAAGATGGACTGATGCAAAGTGGAAAAGTGTTCTGTGGTCTGACGAGTCCACATTTCAAATTGTTTTTGGAAACTGTGGTCGTCGTGTCCTCCTGACCAAGGAGGTAAAGAACCATCCGGACTGTTATAGGTGCAAAGTTCAAAAGCCAGCATCTGTGATGGTATGGGAGTGTATTAGTGCCCAAGGCATGGGCAACTTACACATATGTGAAGGCACCATTAATGCTGATGGGTACAATACAGGTTTTGGAGCAACATATGTTGCCATTCAAGAAACGTCTTTTTCATGGACGCCCCTGCTTATTTCAGCAAGACAGAACCAAGCCACATTCTGCACGTGTTACAACAGCATGGCTCCGTAGTAGAAGAGTGCGGGTACTAGACTGGCCTGCCTGTAGTCCAGACTTGTCTCCCATTGAAAATGTGTGGCGCATTATGAAGCGTAAAATACGACAACAGAGACCCCGGACTGTTGAACAACTTAAGCTGTACATCAAGCAAGAATGGGAAAGAGTTCCACACGAAAAGCTTCAAAAATTGGTCTCCTCAGTTCCCAAACGTTTACTGAGTGTCGTTAAAAGGAAAGGCGATGTAACACAGTGGTAAAAAGGCCCCTGTGCCAACTTTTTTGCAATGTGTTGCTGCCTTTAAATTCTAAGTTAATGATTATTGGCAAAAAAAAATAGTCTCTCAGTTTGAGTATTAAACGTCTTGTCTTTGCAGTGTATTCAATTGAATATAAGTTGAAAAGGATTTGCAAATCATTGTATTCTGTTTTTATCTACGATTTACATAACGTGCCAACTTCTCTGGTTTTGGGTTTTGTGTATATACACACACCCCTCAGCTCCTACTAGGGAGCAGAGGGGTATTGTCGCCCCCTTCGCAGATGGGTGTGGCAGGCGGGAAAATTTTGTCTGGGCTGTTTCTCCATAACCGTTTGGGTTAGGAACTTGATTTTGCATATGTGTACTTGCCTTGGTGGGTAGATGTGCCTTGTACAGGTTTTGTACCACAATCACCTTTCACTCTGGCTCAAAAACCACCACCTTTGATGCAGTTTGTCGGGGCTGAAAGGTCTTGCCTCCAACCACACCAATTCCTTAAAGTACAAATTCTTTTGTTAAAGACTTGCCTGGGGGAAATACTGCTCTGAACTGTTGCTAATGGGTAGTGCATGACACAAAAATCTGACCAAATACACTTCAGGTTATTACTGGGGTCAAGGGTTTTGCTCAATGGCCCAACGCCAGAGTCATTTTCAAATTGATCTCCAGATGCAAGACAGGATCCTTAGCCCTTCAGTGGACCTGAACCAGCAACTTTTGCAGTTGCTGGTCATGGAACCTACCATTAGACCTCCCTGCCACTATTTTGGGAAGTGTGCACATGCTTTGAAGATGACTGGAAGTGGAGTTTGATATTTTTAGTGCTCAAAATGCCTTTTCTGTTGTGTCCCAGGTATTCCTCTGCAGTGAAGACCCTGAGCAATAAATTCATGCATCTGACAAACTACAGTGTGAACAAGGCCAACAAAGAATACCAGAGTAACCCCGACGCCCAGTCCTGCCAAGGCCACAAGTGGTGAGTGTGTTGTCACGGAAATGGAGGCAAGCGCAGGACCTGTCCGAAACGACAGGCTTGTGCACCTATTTTTGCCCGCATAAAATAAGCACATTTGATGAGGTGGTAGTGATGAAGGCGAACTTTAAAATGCCCAAATGAAATGCCAGTTCCTGCGGATTCACTTTGTGTTGCTTGACTAGAACTACAGTGTCCTCAAAATGTACCATTTACTGAACACCTGTCACTTACTTCCCATGTGCCTCACATGATCTTTCCAACCGTGATGGGACCGAAAGGCTGCCCTGCTTTTTCACCTCTGCTTTGCCAAAAATGTATAATTTACTTGCGAAATCCCTGAAGTACAAATGGGTTATTGCTTGTGTCTTTATTAGACCGTATAGTCAATTTCGTTTAAAAAATAAAAATAGCAGGCCAGGCGCCGTTTTAATCTTGTTTTACTGGCTGATAAACATCATTGATTGCTTGTCCTTCATTCTCCACTTTTTTAAATCTCATTTATGAACTAAATCTCTATTTTTGAGCTTTCTCAAGAGACTTGGAACACTCAACTGCTGTGATATATAACGATAGCGATGCTATATAGCAATGTTTCCCTGAAGAACTCTATAGCCCTTTGACTTTAAGCCATTGAGGCTGCATTGGCCTCTGTGGTCCATTGCTGTGATACGACAGCGTATCTGCTACATTGGCCTGTAAACAAATGTAAGTAATCAGGGAGCTGAGGTTTTTCTGGCTACAAAAGCACAGTAACGTGTACATTTCTGAGCCAATTTCAATACGTTGTTATCCCCCGCCGTGTGATTAGCACGGAGCGTGGGATATAGCATTAGGCTCCGTCCGTGCGTACATCCGTTCATCCATACGTCCGTACGGACACAAAATTGAGGCGGCGTGGGATATTGCCTTGTTAGTGGTAAACACTTGTTTTTATATGCAAGGGTTTATTATATACATTGAGAACAAAAGAGTGTTCACGAGTTGGAATAGTGAAAGTTGGGCTGAAATTACTGCTGAATATATTGCATGTACTTCAAACATCTGGCTGGTATTTATCAATTAGATAACGGGTGCTATTTCAAAGACATGGCAGTGACTAACGTGAAATTTGCAGGGCGCAAAGTATACCATGCACAGTTATGTGCCATGAATTGGAAATTGAAAAACTTATACATTTTTTGTTTTCACTGCTTCAGAACTGATAACCTCATGTTGCTTGGAGCCCGTAGTTACCGCTTGTAGTTATATTTGTTGTTGTTTGTTTTTTTTTTGTTGTTTTTTTTCCCTCCTGTACAAATTACAAAAGGTGTCTTCATTGTCTCAGTGTTGGCATAAAAAATACTACCACTTGTGAGCATAAATACCACTGAAACCAAGAGAGCTACAGTGCCCATGGCAGTATTTTTTGTGTGATGCTGTTGTGTGTGTTTGGCTTGGGTTGAGATGCAGGTCTTTGAAGACCCTGTGGAAGTATCTGGAGGAGAAGGGAGAGAACACCTCCAGGATCTGGGAGAAGATCAAAGACATTGTAATCAAAACAATCATTGCGTAAGTCTTTAATTTCCCCAACTCACTCTACTGGTTCATTAATTTTGTCAGTCATAATTTTCTCTCTTTGCACCCAGTCTCCATTATTGCACAATGTGGATATAGGATTAGGCATGCATTCAGACATGATACGGCTGAGAAGGCTAAATAATGCCTCTAAAAAAAGAATGTCGTTTGGGAAAATGAGGAACTCAGTGCAATTCTTGGATCGCTTTTTTTGGTTTGAGCAACCAGCCGAAGTCACCAAAACTGAATTATTGTTGGACTGAGGAGCCCACTGGCAGATGAGGTCAAGTTACACTGCCCCTTGGTGGGCACTGAAGTATTTACAGCTTCAAATTAATTACTCTGTCAAATACTGTGCCATTTTTGTATTTTTTTTTTTGTGTGTTAAGGAGCAAATGGCTTTGTAGCATTATGATGTATTGCTGCTTAACACTGTGTTCGCATGGATCACGGTGACAAATTTGGAGTGAAAGTAAATGGGAGCACTGTCGTAAAAAAGGACTGTATGAAAGCCATGCATGAAAACGACTGTCAGAATGTGCCAATTTAAATAAAATGTTAATACCACCGTTATAGGAAATTGTTTTAAAGCTCATGTTGCTCAACTTTATCCAACTGCTCAAAATGGGTATATAACTACAAATTTGTTTTCCCCATTATAGTTAAGTAGTGATATGAAGGGTATTCATCAGTTTTCTGCATGTTCTGAAAATCAACTGTCAAAGGAAAATCGCTGAGTAACATCACCTCAGTGACAGATATTATTGATGGTGGGTCATCTTGATATTGTCTTTCCATCCCAGAATCATTGTTTTGGCATCAATGGTTCCCCGTGATCCCAGCGAATGCAGCACAAAGCGCTATAAAGATGGGCATGCTTGTTAAAATGAATGTTGCTTAAATATTGACTCTCCGCAGGGCGGACCCGTTCGTGAACGCTCTCCTTCAGACCCACGTGCGCTCGGCCTACAGCTGCCACGAGCTGTTCGGCTTTGACATCATGCTGGACGAGAAGCTCAAGCCTTGGCTGTTGGAGGTCAACATCTCTCCAAGGTGAGGGCACACCTGCCAGAAACAACTGCCAACACCTGCCAGACACAGTGCAGCCACTGCTGTCAAATACAACCACTCACACCTGTCTAAACCCACCGCCCGCGCCTGTCTAAACCCGACGCCCGCGCCTGTCTAAACCCACCACCCGCGCATGTCTATGCCCACCGCCCGCGCATGTCGAAGCCCACCGCCCGCGCATGTCTAAACCCACCACTCATGCCTGTCTAAGCCCACCGCCCGCGCCTGTCTTAGCCCACCGCCCGCGCATGTCTAAGCCCACCGCCCGCGCCTGTCTAAGCCCACCGCCCGCGCCTGTCTAAGCCCACCGCCCGCGCCTGTCTAAGCCCACCACTCACGCCTGTCTAAGCCCACCACTCACGCCTGTCTAAGCCCACCACTCACGCCTGTCTAAGCCCACCACTCACGCATGTCTAAGCCCACTGCCCACGCCTGTCTAAGCCCACCACTCACGCCTGTCTAAGCCCACCACTCACGCCTGTCTAAGCCCACCGCTCACGCCTGTCTAAGCCCACCACTCACGCCTGTCTAAGCCCACCACTCACGCCTGTCTAAGCCCACCACTCACGCCTGTCTAACTGTCTAAGCCCACCACTCACGCCTGTCTAAGCCCACCGCCCGCGCATGTTGAAGCCCACCGCCCGCGCATGTCTAAGCCCACCGCCCGCGCATGTCTAAGCCCACCGCCCGCGCATGTCTAAGCCCACCACTCACGCATGTCTATAACCCCCCCCCCGCGCATGTCTAAACCCATTACCCACGCCTGTCAAAACCCACCACCCACAAATTTCAAAAAACAACCACCCACAACTGTAATAAGCAACCACTTGCAACTGTCAAAACCAGCCACCCGCAGCTGCCATAAACATACCACCCACAACTGTGAAATTTCACAATATCATCCGCAAATGCCAAAAACAGCTGCCCACAGTTCCCAAAAGCTGCCAACAAATGTCACAAGCAACCGGCCACAACTTTCAAAACCAGCTGCTGACAAATTTAAAAAAAAAAAAAAAAACAGCCACTCAACTGTCAAAACTGGCCACCTGCAGCGGTCAAAAGCAGCCACCTTCACAGTACATGTTCGTTGATGCGTTGTGACTGAGGGTACCTCTCTTCAATCATTTAACGGGACTGAGGCGAAGATGGGCGGCAGAGCTGCACAATGGTCCTTGCGATTGCAAAGCGTGGAGGAAGCTGGCTGAGAATGCTGAGCTTGTTGCAAATGAGGAGCGAGGCTTCTGCCATGTTCTTGTAACATGGCATCCTCCGTCACGATCAAATCCATTTTTAAAAACAGGGCGGATAACTGGACAAGTTAATGATGAAATATCCTTTCTTGGTAAATGGCGTTATATGACAAGTATGCCTCACTACCCATTTTAGAAAACAATTAACCGTGGGACTTCAGATCTGCATCTTGCTACTTGATATACATCTTTTTTTTTCTCAATCTGCATTTACATCTCCTTTGTGAAGAGTATCTGTTTCTGCTACCCACCTTATAAAGTAGTGGTAATAATCAGTACGGATTCAAACCTGCTACTTGACACTTACTGTGATACTGTCGTCTCGGTTCTCATCTCCTTATCTTCGAAATCAGTGCATTATGACGTATCTGTCTTGCTACCCATTTTGTAAAATGATAATCGTATGACTTCAGTCGGGCTAAGTGTGACCTAATATGTCAGTAACATCTTGGTTCTCATCAGTGTGTGAGAGGTGCTTGAAAACTACAGAAGGGGAAAAACAACTACATTTCAGATATGCTGACACCCTGCCAGACAGCTGCAGCCAGCACAGCTTGAGAAAAACACACGATTGGGCGAGTACCATCCGCTATCAGAAATGGCCAGCCATGACTGCCAAAAGCTAAAACCATCCAAACCTGCTAGAAATGACGACCACCTGCTTAGAGAGGTATCAACCATTAACATTATTAGGACAACATCTCTGTACTGCTGTTGCTCTTCATATTTAGTTCACTTGAACAGGCATCAACTAACATAGTTGTTAGCATTTAAGCAAATTTTATTAAAGCATCAAAATTAATTTAACTTTTAATTTGAAAAGTACACTTAAGCATAAAAAAATGATCGATCAATGCT
Source organism: Gymnothorax reevesii (assembly GCA_029721435.1). Classification (NCBI taxonomy): domain Eukaryota; kingdom Metazoa; phylum Chordata; class Actinopteri; order Anguilliformes; family Muraenidae; genus Gymnothorax; species Gymnothorax reevesii. The sequence continues at coordinate 24,746,490 of CM056587.1, read as the reverse complement.
ATAGTTAATCATTCGTATGGTTAGAATGCAGAGCACATACTTGACCACTTGTTGACCGAGGAACAAATAAGTCTTTTTTTTTTTTTTTTTTATTATATCGATTGGCTTTATCGAACGTGCTGTGCCTCTTATTTTGAAGTGCTGCCAACTGTGCCACGCCTACCATAAACAGTACTCAACTCCTGGCTTGAGCACCTCCCAGTGATGGTGAACATCAGGCTTCAGTCCAGTTCCTCCTGAGGTGTTCTCCCATTGGTCCCCAGGGAATTTCTCTTCCTCCACTTCCTCCGGCCTGCTCATGCGCTGGGTTAGGCCAGTGTTCTCTCTAAAATGTGTTCTGAAAATGCTCTGTGATATGAACTTCAATTTGATTTTTAATGCGCCAAGTCAAATCGATTTCACTTGTTGTACGCACTCTTCGGCTGGGTGCTGAACTGCGCCTGCCAGTTCGCTGGACGCTGCGGTCATGAGTCGACTCCTGGCCGACTGTCTCTGCCGTCCCCTGTGAAGCTCCTGTTTGTGTCTGTAATCTCCTCTCCCTGCCCCTGCAGTCTGCACTCCACCACTGCGCTGGATCTGAGCGTTAAAGGCCCCATGGTGCGGGACATGCTCAACCTGGCCGGCTTCCGCCTGCCCCAGCAGGAGGCGCTGGACGTCGCGGACGGCAGTGAAAGCAGCAGGTTGGGACTTGAATCCACGTTATTCTTTCGTTCTATCAAAGGAACATCAGGTGTTCCTGTAAATGCTCGTTTCAGCTTTTACACTCTGCGTTCTCTGTGCGTGTGGCTTCTGCAGTCTGCCTTCTGAGGTGAAAGAGGGAAGCCAAGAAGAAAAACTGAAGAGGGCTCGCTATGAAAGCCAGCAGTTTGCAGACCAGGTACGGACACACACTCGCGCTCATGCGCGCGCACGCACACACACTCACGCGCGTGCATGCCCACAGTCAGGTCTCGCCTTTGCCCTTTTTGTGCTTTTGTTTCTTAGTAATGCATATTTTTGAACGTGTATTTGGGGGAAACACAAATCAAAAATACCCTTCAATAGAAGAGGAGGAGCCTCACTTCTAGTGCATCTGTATTGTTTTACTACCCCTCAGCCCGACACAGACACGAGGGGTATTGTCATCCCTTTGGCGGGCGGGTGGGCAGGCGGGCAGCTGCCAATTGTCCTGGCTATTTCTCTGTAACCACTTGGGTTAGGAAGTTCATATTGAATATGTGGACTCCCCATGTGGGGTAGGTGTGCCTTTTCGAGGTTTCGTCCCAGTTTGACCTTTGACCTTGCAGCAGTGACCTTCGGGGCTGAGGGGTATTGCCCGCTTAAACGAGGCCCATTTTTATTAGGATAAAATGTGAAGTACAGAGATGGGCCAAAAAAGTATACGTAGTTTTACGGAGCACTGTAAATATTGACCACATGCATCAATGTTTTCTCAGGAATTGTTTGGAAAATGGGTAAGGACCTCTCAACCCAAAAAATTAGGGCCACCTACTTATGTCTGCAGGTCACTTGACAAGCACCAGCAGGTCAGAGTGAGATGAGGAGAGTACAGAAGGGGATTTAAAGCATGCACCTTGGCGTTGGTCTCAAATCGTTCAGTAATTGGGTTTCAAGACGCTCAGTTTGAATTTTTATTCACCCGGCATAGAAAAAGCAAAACTGCTAATTACTTTTACTAGTCCTAAGCGACATAGCATCAAGACTATTACTTTTAAATGCATCCAGAGGTCTTTTACACAAGTGGATATTTGAAAGGAATAGGTTGCTTCTGCGTTTACTAGAGAAATGGATACTCCAAAAAGTGCAATATGGCACAAGTTCATTAAATGGTATTGGGCTGGCAAAAGCCAGCTGCTATTGTTGATTTATTTTTGTGTGTTAGTTTTGAAGGTGTGCTCACGGGTTAGATCACTGGGTGCCTAATTAAAATTTTTGGATATCACAGCTCTTAATTTGTTGATGTTCTTATCCGTTTTGAACACCTCATTTGTAACCTTGCAAATAATGTTTGTTGTCTTTGGTTACATGCAGGATATTGTGTTGTAGTTTTTCAGGTTTTGTGGAGGTTTGTATTATTCATTGGCAGAGGAGCTTGCTGTGGACGGGGGCTTATAAACAAAAGAAAACAGGCCTGCATTGGAACCCTATTGTTCACCATTTTCAGTAATAAAGTGCATAATACTCCTTTGAATATAAATGGGTAGTAACATGACTCATTTTTAGCAATCCTACATGATGACATCGAGGGCCACCGAGCACCATGAGCAACTGATCGTTTGCCCACAATTTGTGAAAGAAGCTTGCTTTTAGTTTTCCTCCGTTGCTGTGATTCTGTGGGCGCCTCAGTGATCCCAGTCATGACGCGTCTTGTTGAAGGGTATAAGTTTAGTTCAGCAGAATGATCATTTGTAAGACCGTTTACTTCTGGCTATTCCGACGACTGAATTTAGTCAAATTTTTGATGCCAATCAAACGGTTGAAGTCAGAAGCAAAGATTTTGATAAAGATTTTCTCCATGGGATGTTTTGTTGAATTAAGCCAAATAATACGAGCAATATGCAATATGTAAGCAATATGTAAGGCATATGCCAAACCTTAGAGAGACATGTTACCAGTAAGTGATTTTAGTGTATGCTACATTCAGAAATATGTAACCACTGACATACTTGTGCAAAACTTCAATAAACTGAAAGAACAAGAAAGGTTGTCAAAAGTTGAAAGTTTAAGATACTGTGCAAGCAGTGAACATTTCAACAGCACTGAGCTAAACTGAGACGGCCATGTTCAACAGAATACTGTAGTTTTTGTGTGTTACAGTTTGCATCATTAAGAGGAGGGCTACAGCAACAGGCTACATGGGGTCGGCTTAATTTTTTTTTTTTTTTTTTTAAATTGAAAACATAGAAAAATGTTTAAGGTTGGCCCAAATGACGTAGGTAGGATCGGGAAAATGGAAAAGCACCTTTTTTTTTTTTTTTTTAAATTTGGCCTTATTTATTAGGTTATTCTTCTGAATTTTTAAAAGGTGCACCCATCAATAATTTGCTTTGCTTCTTATGTTCTTGCGTGCTGCTGGTGCGTTGCGTGCATTTTAATGTGATTTTCTCTGCCCGCAGTTTGAATTATGCCAGCTACTGGAGTGAAGTTATTCTGGGGTCCCCTGTTTAACCCTCTGTGCCTCCCCAGGAGTTCCTGTCCTCCGTGCTGGAGGTCCTGACCCCTGGGGATGTGCAGGCGCTGGTGCAGAGTGAGGATGAGCTGAGCCGGAGGGGGGCGTTCGAGCGGGTCTTCCCCTCCCCCGTCTCCTCGCGCTACATGCGCTTCTTCCAGACGCCCCGCTACCTCAACATCCTGCTCTGCCAGTGGGAGCTGCGACAGAGGGCTCACAGAGGCCAAGGTGCTCTCTCTCTCTCTTTCTCACCTTCTCCCCATCTCACTCTCAGTCTCGCTCTCACGGTCTCTCTTCCTCCCCCTTTGTGCGTGCGGGTTTGGCTGATGTATGCAAGAGCGTGTGCGTGTGTGTGCGCGCGCTGTATTATAGAAGGTTTCAGTGTGCAGCCTCTAGCAACGGTGCCCAATTTTACCCAGAAAGATCCAATGCGAGTGCTGGTTTTTGCTTTAGCCAATCATAATATTACTAGAGCTGGGTTTAAGAATTCCATTTTCTGATTCTGATCGATATTTTTTTTAATTTTTAAATTTTCTTTTATTTAAATTTTCGATATCGATTCATTTTATTCAAAGATCAATCTTTTATTGCTTGTGAATATTCAATAACTGATCCGGGACTGCCATCTAGTGATACAATATTGTTCTGCATGCATAAATTTGCAGCTCCATGTCTGCTGGTGGACACGTCTGCACAAGGTGCTTAAGATACCCTGCCTAGCACCGTTGTTCTTGTCGAACACGCCAAATCCAGATGATCCTTAAATGATGAATTACATTCATATTTTAATTTGTAACGAATAGTGAAGTGGCCAGTGTCAAAGGAACGAATTTAAAGTATACATTTTATCTTTCAAATGTAGTAGAGTAAAAGTAAAGTCCCTGTTAAAAAAAAAAAAAAAACTCAAGTACAAATCCTTAAAAAAAAAAAAAAACTACTTAACGCCAGGAAATTCATTACTTATGGATAATAATGAATAAGTTCATTGCAGGTAGAGGTATTTTGGCTACGTTTCTCATAAATGTACATCGAGCAGTGTTTCATTGATAGAAAGCATGCTGCAAATGCGAAACTACCTGTTAACGGTATAAATGTACAGTGTTCCGTACGTAAATGCAGTGGACACGACTGGTTACGCACGGAACGGGAAATTGAGGCCGGATTTTCAAGCTACAAGTAATGATGAGAACAAAATCAACGTTGGATATACATTTTGGTATCAGATCTTTATTTTAAGCTCAACTACATGTGTTGGGAGATATATTTTCAATAACAACGTCGGGTGGAAGTTCAGAAATAAAACGTCCCAATTTTCCTCCACAATTTCAACCAGTTTTCAAATAACAAAATCCAATATTTTCTTTGAATGCATCATATTTATTTCTGTACAGTCGAACGTGTCCATGTGGGATATTTTGGGCAAGGATATTGGTTTGAATTCAATATGCACTGTCTAGAGACACGGAAGTTTTTATTGGTACGGCAGTCGATATCAAGGGATTAGGATAAGGATTCGGGATTATGGTTAGGGGAAGGGTTAGGGTTACTCTCCACATTGAAATGCATTGAAAAACTGCCGTACCCGTAGCAATTGCCAGTTCAATAACATTTACTAGAAAATGAACTTGCAAAGCGAAGCATGTTGACCCAGTTTCAGAGAATAATAGTCTACTGACTGTTAAGTCTATGTTGCACTTTATTATGTTGATTGATCAAATGTGTTGGTCAATAAAAAGTATTTTCAGGAAATAAGTTTGGGGACACTTTTTAGTGTGAACTTAAATATTTAAAAAATTGTGTCTAGTTGGAAGGTTTCTTATTAATAATTCAACTGAACCTATAATTTCTGCCTTTAGTTCTCGAAGACTCTCTTTAGCATTCAAGCAAAACAGGTACTGTAGCTGAAATATCCTTCAATGAATTGATATTGAATCGAATCGGAAATCGAATCGCGACCTTTTGAATCAAATTCGAGTCAATTCAGGAAATCTGTGGCAATACCCAGCCCTAAATATTACATTACTTCAGGGGACCTATAGCTGAGTGAAATGCCAGTTTTGGTTCAAAATTTTAGTTTTGTGGTAGGATGACATGAAGTGGCCCTTCAAATAGTCTGTAATGTGGAGTCGTGTTCCGAAGGAAACCTTCGTTACGAACGCTGTCTTCAAGGCTGGAACAGCTGTGTGGTGACTTTCAGTGATGGCCAATGAGGAATTGCTTCCATTCTTATGAAACTTGGCATAAAAACAGGGGCTCACTCAATGAAAGGCTATTACGAAATGGACAGATAACGTGTGAAAGAGAGTGAATAACGCGCACTAGAACTTGGAAAAAAAGAAGCCAATAGACGCTCAACAAGGGAAGACTAAGGGAAGAAGCACAGATTGAAGAAGAGGGAGTTGCTTATGAGGCTGGTGCCTTTAAGGAGGTAAAAAAAATCCTAAAAATCACTAAAAACAAAATACTAAATGTATCCCTCCTGAGAACATTGCAGTAGGCCTTGGAATTTCTGGGTTTTTTTCAAAACGGGAACCCGACAATTTTTCAGATGTGTACCCGAAAATCATTTAATCGAACAAAAAGCTGGTATTTTTGATCTAGACCCTACTTCTACTAGCCCACTGCCCTGAGGAATAAAATCTAGATGAAAAGCAGTCTCCATAGGACACTTCGTGATTGACAGTTGAAATAAACCATGGGCAGAAAAGAAAAACAAGTGGAGGAAATTGCGGAGGCAAAACAGAGTAAAGATAGCGAGTGAAGAAAATATACCAGTGTCTTGCGTCTACGAGGCATATATGTCCGTGTTCATTGTTTACCTCAAAGTTTCAAACACGTTTACGTCAGTAGCGCAACCAGAATTTAAATTGCATGGGCAATGAACTTCTCTTTAAAACAATTAGTTCTGACTCGATCGCAATTATTTTTTTCTAATCAACTATGCCATCAATATGAAAACACTCCACACTATCACGAGTTGTTCATCACCTCGTTCAGGCAAAATATCAATCATTCATTTGGATGCACAATTTTGTGCGTTTCAAAACTGTCTTTGGTTCAGTTTGAATAATTCAATCGATCATGAAGCACAGGTTAGATCGCCTGATGAGCCGATAAGGTAGCGCGGAAGTTCCAGAGCAGTTTACATCTCAAAGTATTATTAAAACTTATCACAACTTATGAGTAACTTATTTTGCTGAATTGATTATTCATATAAATGGAAATTGCTTTAAAATGGCTGAGAACAAGTTGGGTATAATAATTGTAGTAAAGCGATGTTGTGTGGCCGTTCAGTTTTCAGCTGTGGCTACGCCACTGATGTGAAAAGCACAAAATTGCGCATCCAAATGAATGATTGTCTTTTGCCTGAGTGAGGTGAACTAGCAACACCTGATAGTGCGGAGTGTTTTCGGATTGAATGTATAGTTAATTAGAAAAAATGACGACGATCGAGTCAGAACGAACAAACGTTTTAAAGAGATCTTTAGTGCCCACCCCATTAAAAAGTTCTGGCTACGCCGCTGGTTTACGTACACTACAGAAATTAAGACAGAGAAACAGAAAGATAACTTCAAACGAAGAGCTCGTTCGAGGTGGTATGCATTTCATTATCAACTCGCGAACGTTGGATGGACTGAAAGTATTTTACAAATACGATATTTTACTTTCCAAATGTATTTTCCAAATTCGTTTACTATATCAAAGTGTAGGGATATCCAACTAATGTCATTATCATTAATAAGTATTTCATCATACCATCATGACAATCTCATCGTCAAAACTCAATATCTGCTCCCCTGAATTTCCCATTTCCTCATCATCATAATTCAATAATTATTCCATCAACATCAATCGTTACCGAATACTGAATCGCCGGATTCATCATCACTATTGCTATCAACCGGGACTATCGATCACAACGACAATAAATATATCATGTAATTTGTATCAATATCATCAAAATCATCATAACTATTGAAAAGAAAAAAAAAAAACCATGACGCCGATGAGATCAAAAGGCAGCTAGCGAGCGAACTAGACCAAGGAGGGAGGGATTAATAGATTCTTGATTTTATGTAATCTCCAAATTGCCACTGATGGATTCTCCATCTGTTTCCCATTCAAGTAAGTTGATAAACTAATCGTTGGCGCACGGCAGTCGTGAGCTACAGGAATAAATAATGTACATTAGCGAATATCTGGGTGATGCCATGAATGATTGCCCATCATTTTATCGTGTGCACAAACAATGTACTGATTTTCTGGTAACGGGCAGCGCAATTTTCTTCTCTGGACCTGAACCTTTCAGGTGGGACCCGGGTACCCGGTTTTTAGTCACAGGCCTACATTACAGTCAAACTTCGATCACATTATTACTGCCGAACTAAAAATCACGTTTCTCTAAAAATTCAGGCTTTCAACAATACAGATTTCTCAGCAACTGTATATCCAATGAACTTCATATTTGGCAGTTTTCTTTTTGTGATCTATGTCTGTACAGAGCTCTATTTTCAGTATGTCCCTCTGAATATGATTAAATCAAAATATGCATATTTAATTAGCCGTTTCCCACCGAAATTGATATGGGGTGTCAAAATTAATACTAGAACATAGAAACCTGGGGAAAAAAGCTCTATAGTGACGTGAATGTTATTTCCTTCACATTACAGCTGATATTATAACTAAACACTGTTTAGTTATCTCAATAACTGTTTCTCTAAATTTCTATATATTCATTAAAACAGCCGTTGCCATGGCAACCACTGATGTGATGCTACTCAGTGTTTTAAGTTGCAATTTCTAATGGAATTGTTATTTTGATTATTCTTTGTTTAAAAAGTGAATATCTTGGCAAAATGTTTGCTTGACTATAAATCCACTTCACCGATTTATCGTTGTTAAGAGCTGGAAAAGTAGTCCAGCATCTGAACAAATACTGGGCCTTTCCCGAGAAATTTAAATTCTGAAATTTAATCTATTCTGAATTAATGTTTCTATTTATAATCCGTGTGTAGGTCAGTTCATTAACATCTGAAATGGCCCACCTACTCCTGTTGACTTTAAGCGTGCCCAAAAGTGGCTTAGGCATCACTAATGGTGCAACATGTCTAACAGCGGCAGGAGTTTGTCACATGTAGTTTTGTGCAGATACGTTTTACTCATGACTGTGATTATTTGTGTTCCAGGGATCAGTCTGCTGAAAGCTCTCTGCCAGAGGGGGGCGCACTTTAGCAGTCCTTCTGACCCAACATGTGCAGTGAGTTCTTTCTCCATCTTCCTCTTTTTTTAATTTCTCTTGTTATAATGTTTTTAAGCATAGCTACACTGATTGCCAAGGTATATCAGTGACACACTCACAATCTCTTTTGTCCTCACACCTGTGCTATACTCACTACTTCTCCTATGTTCCTGTACTCAGAGAGATGCGCTCTCTTATTCCTGAAGGCCGGTGTGGGGGCGGACTTTCAATCAAACTAATAACTTAAACACTTTTATCTGATCTCATCAAGATCTTAAAGGGATGGACAACCCTGGCGTCAAACAAGGTTTAATTAACGAGATTAACCCAGGTATCACAGTGCACCTTTATCTATTGTTATTACAGTCTGTGTGCAGAGTTACTGTGGGCCCACTGTGATCGCAGTATGCTGCCACCTTGTGCGCTTGCACAGCCAAAAACTGGCCCCTACCTCTGAGCCACCTTCCGCGTTTAGGCCCTTGCAGACTGAGAACTCTCCATTTCTGGAGCCGTTTTTTCTTCCATAGAAGGAAATCTGTGGAACAACAACTTCGTATTTGACGTGGCATCATTATCTCAGTTGTTACGGCTGAATACAGCACATTCGGCATCTTGGGCTCGACTTAATGCCCAGGCCTATAGCGTAGACTGTACAGCTCTCTTGTACATATGCCCAAGTCACTGTGATGACAGAAATGATTTTCTGGTTCTTGGAAGCAATCCTCTGTGAAACGGACATACAGGAATGTTGACCTAGCAATCTTTGTGTAAGGTGTTTACAATGGCATTAGAAGGCCGGTCGAGGCCAGGAGGGACAGGTTTACATCAGGGATCATTGCTGTTAGACAGACGAGAATTTTCCTGATTGGTTATAATAAAAGATATGTTAGCCTCTGCGAAAGTCCGAAGACGGGTAACATTTGCATGTTTAATGCTGAATTTTGGAGTTATGTCGCAGTAAATAACTGGGATTTTGGGTCAAATCCTTTGTTTGTTTTATATATTACAAAACAAATTCATGATGACCGTAGGGTTTTCCTTTCTTTTCAGGACTCCAGGTGTTGAGTAGTAGAATCACACATGCAACTGAACAATTGGAATGAAAGCTGCACCCACACTGGCCGTTTCTAAATGAGTGTGAGCCCCTTTTCTAGAAATGTGTTGACGTCTTTGGGATTGGCGCTGTTTGTGTTCATAAAAGTGTGCATGTAGCTACTGAGTGGCAAAGTGAAAATTTAAGATGGCCGACTAAGCATTAAAGATGATTAAACTGTGTTAAATGTAAAAACTGTGGCAAGTAGGGCAGGGGCAATGATGACACTCGTGTAATCATAACCAGAGATGTTACAAATTAGTGACTTTGATTGTGGTCAGTTTAGTAGTTCTACGGAGTTTGTCTTTTGTTCTTCTTGCTTTTGTGTGTGGAACTGTGTTTCTGGAAGTTTTTCTGAAAGGCGTCTTTTGTCCTTATTAGCATCATGGACCGGGATTTGCTCCAGACGGATCAGTGACCGGTGACCTCCGACCTCTTTGATGTCAGCCTGCTGGGACCTCCCCAGTCCCAGCCTGGCCCGGCCCACCCCGCAGTTCCTGCCTAAAAAATACAACTGTGAGACCCCTGTACCCCCAAACCCCCAGTCCCTCAGAGTCCTGCTCCAGAAGGCACACCCCCAGACTTGAGCCAGTCTCCATGGACAGGAGAGAAGACTGGAAGGGGGGGCTCCTGATGAGAGAGCCTGTAAAATGGCTGACCTCAGTGCTCGTACATGGACTACACTTATTTGGCTCACGCTTTTGTCCTAAGGGACTCTCCGTTGATAAGATGGACTGGAGGCGCCAGCTGCTGTACTGATTGTATTCTAACTGCAGTGGGGCTTGTGAGCCCCCAACCTTCTGAGTCCTTGTCAGACATCTTGCACAGCTGCTGGGTCTCACCCCTTGTCCTTTTTGGGGGAGCTGTGGGGGGGGGTCAGGGCTACATTAGCATCGGCTGTGCTCTTGCAGGGTAGTGTGCAAAATGAAGGCCTTGGCCGTGTGCTTTGAGGGTTTAGGTACTGGTTGTTCTTGGATATCCACCATCCTATAGGTTTGCACTCCAGCCCGAACAGAGCAGATCTCATTCATCAGCTAGAGATTCTGTCCATCTGCTTATTGGCAGAGTCACGTTTGCCAGATTAAGGTTACAGTGCAAACCTAGAGAATGGTAGATCTTCAGGGACAGGGTTGGTGACCACAGGTTTAGGGTTGGCGAGTGCTGGCCATTTGTTGTTCTAAACTCCAGAAACAAATTGGTATTTTTCAGCCAATGGTTCCCTGATCAGTTTTTCAATGCTTCTTCACCATAGCCATGCAGATTTCAGGCCGACAAAAGGTCTGTGGTTAAATGAAAGCTGGAGAGGGTTTCATGTTTTTGGTTTGACATGGTCAATTACATCCCATAATATCCTGGGAATGATTTTTGGAGCGGTCATGTGCCAAGAAAAAGTATGTTGCTAAGAAGTTGCCATATTGGAGCCACAATAATAAATTTGACCGTAAACCGGCTTGTATGAAACTTTGATTAATGGCTGGGGCGGCGAATAAACTGATTTCACAGCTCCATCATGGCAACATATTGGCAAATTGTTTTTTAAATGGGGGAAAAGGGCTTCAGATTTTTCAGTGGAGATATTAATGGCTGTAATTTTAAGTCACATGGTATTAATGAAACCTTTTTAACTTGCCTTATAACCACAGACCATTCTGCAGAAAAACTTTGTGAAACAGTATTGGCAATCTGTCAAACGAATCTATTGCAGAAGAAATTCCTGAGATTGCCCACAGATGCAGGCGAATGTGATGGATTGTTATGGTATTCCCTGTTCAACCATTGGTAACACTATTTTACTAGTCTCTCCTGTGTTCTGATGGAGTCCTATGGAACAAACCAGGCTACCTAGTACTGTTACTAGAGATTTACAATTGATTTGATTGAGGGTTCCAATCCTCGCTATATGGCGCTCCCGCTGGGACACAATTTATTTTTTTGCAGGGATGGTGTTTACATTAGCATATATGGTGCCCTTGAGTAGTGTGGGAGATGTTCTCAAGGAACAGCGAGAATCTGTTGGTTCTCATTATTAACTTGAATTTGGCTCACCTGACTATTCATTAGCAGCAAAACAATAATCTCTGGCTGTTAACCCTCTCCAGGCTCATGTTGCGAATTTGCAACAATAAATTAATTGATGACTGATGATAAAATATAAAGACCACATGGGAAATGGTTTGATAAAGTTACTCTTCCAGCTCAGTATTGCAAAAATACAACATTAGTTCCACCTGCAGCCACTAGTGTATGAGAACTATTCTCCACGAATGAAAGATTTTTCATATCTCAATATAATAAATTGGGCTGGAGAGGGTTAAATGAGGTTTCGGTTTGATGTGTGACCCTACAGGATGGTAGACCTTCTGGAACAGAGTCGGGCCGCCCTGCTTAAGCTGTTGAATGAGGTTTGCTTTGTAAGGGTTGGAGTGTTAACCTACAAGATGGTGTACCCTCAGGACCAGTGTTTGGTTGGCCTACTTTAACTGTTCAATGCGAAGTGCTTTCTTATGGTTGGAGTGTTGATCTACAGGACGGCTGACCTCTAGGAAAATGGATTGTTCAGCCCTGGTTTACATTTTAAGTAATCTCTTTAAAGCATGTTTACATTTACTTCTGATACTCTATGGGGAGTGTGGTAACTAGTCAATCCATTGTCTGGCAATTTCAGATATGGTAGACGCAGGTGTATTCTCCATTAAAACAAACTGGTGATGGTTTTTAAAAAATGTTTTATCAATTGAACATTGCTGTTCCTGTTTAAAGGATGGTTCCACTCAGGGTCAGATTTTCACAATAAAAGATTTCATATGAATCTGCTCATGATGGTTTCATTTTGGCCTACATTTCATGGGGTCATGATACTGTATAGAACTTGGTCTTTGTTGTTTAAACTTGTCAGTAAAAAACGCATCGCAAGTTTTTTTTATAAATCTAGCAGATGCAAAAATGGGTTAATCGAAATGTCGTGAATTGATGAAATGAAATTTGCCCCTTAAATTGTTCAAAGTGATGCTGCTTACAGGTGCAGCCAGTGGGCAGATACATCCCTACCAAAGAAAACAGACAAGCTGTAACAAAAGTTTGTCAGATTTTTACCTTTTTCAAATAATTAGCAGCACCAAATTGAAAATATGCCACATTCCGTTTGCATTAGAACACTTCGAAGTCGATACATTTTCACCAGAACCAAACTCAAAATTGCAAGGCCTGTAACAAAGCCAGAGACAAACCAAATGAGTTTTCAATTGCGTGTTGCTGGTTCCTTGAAAAAGGTAGACGTCTGACAAACTTGTTACAGCTTGGCCGTTTTCCTTGGTAGGCCTGAGATATAGATCCACAATTTTGTCATTTCTGAGGGATTTTGCTGGAAAACATGCCTCCGTAAAGGATGATCCTATTGTTGCCTCTTGATAAAGATGTAGGTTTGAATCCTGGCCCGTAGCATTTCTGTGGGGAGTTCCCACCTTCTCCCCATACACGTGTGGATTGAATCTGGGAGCTATCATTTCCTCCTGCAGTCCAAAGGCAAGTGTGTCGCCTGAACTGAAGAATGTAAATTGCCCATAAGCATGAGTGCGAGATGTTTATGATCCCTGCGATGGATTGGCGAGCTGACCAAAGTGTGTTCTTGCGTCTCACCCGATGTATGCTGCTCCCCTACGACCGGGACTGAGAATAGGTGAATTAAGCTAATGGATGGATGGACGGAGGAGTTGGCCTCTGACCGTACCTTTTCTGTCTTTGCGCTGTGATTGGCTATCTGCCTGAAACAACATAGCCGGCAGTGCCTAGGAGCTAAGAATAGCTGCACACATGGAGGGACATACAAGCTCTGACGCTCCAGTCCTGCTGTAAGTGTCAGAAATAAGCGATCTTAAAAATAAAGAGAAGGACTTGGCATCCAGGAGTTGTTTACTTGGATCGGGAGCAGTTCATGTTTATAACTCATTTAGACCTGAGGAATTATAAATGAATATCTGGTATGAGTGCATCTCAAAATTTGCGGTCAATTAAATGGACATTTTGAAGGAACTTAAAGAGTAACCTCAAAATGGAGGAACTGCTTATAAATGCAGAGTAGTACAAAAAGCAAATGATTGCTTAACCGACACTTCAAGCTAACCATTTGTCCTAGTAAAAAATTCATAACAGTGATTTGAAGGATCAGTGTGTAAGATTTAGAGCCATCTAGTGGTCAGATTGTAGATAACTGACCATTCCTTTGATATTCCTTTTCAGAAAACCTACGGTGGCCGCAAAACTTCAGAAAAAGTGAAAGGCGCTCTCTTGTGTCTGCTCTTTATTCATTTTCTTTTTTCCAGTTCTGGGCTACTTTAAAAAATAATAAAAACATAAAAAATAGCGGTGCAACGTGACTGCCTCCACGGAGGTGGACCCGCTCCCATGTAGGTTTAAAGGGCTTATTCTAAGCAAAATGAAACTCAAACATTGTTTTCACGTGATTATACACTACTAAAAAACAGTAGTCATGAATGTTATATTCCATTTCTGCCAAAATATCAATCTAAATTCTACACACTGCTCCTTTAATGCAGTGTTTTGAGCGCATGGGATTGGATGATTTCAATGTTGTCATGAATGCATGCACGGGTAACTTATGTGTTGATACTGTGGAGCAGGCTGGGGCTAATTTGAGATCTGTGGACCATGTTGCCCCCCCCTCCCCCCCCCAAAATCACCAGCACACCACCTGCCCCTTCCAGCTCACTGGCTCCTAATATAGCCCCTGTGGCTCCAGGACTGGGTCAGTCAGAATGCTCGGGATGAGAAGATTCCGTCTGTAAATTCTGCAGCAGCTTTTAAATGCAGGACTGCAGATATGGACCAGCTGTCACAGGTAGGCCAGAGCTGGCTTTTGTGTGCACTGCTGTCTTGTCAATATAAATTGATAAGGAGGTCACCACAGTTTTCTCTGCAGCTAGTATGTGAATATAAATATAAGGCTCTCTGGAGCGCTATTGTAATTTAAGCAAAGCTAACTAGGCTCTTCGATTTTTGAGGCTTGCTCCAGGTTTGTGTTCCTTGAGCTTCCTGTGGCTATGCAGGAGAAGTTGTCTCACTATGGCAGTTAAATCTATGCATGCTGGAGAGGAGTTCATCTTTTTGCTTTTGAAGAGAGGTTTTACATCCCAATTCAAAGATTTTTTGGTCATCTTCCAAGTTGTTTGCTACTACCGATCCTACAAGTGCATTATAACTTTGAAACTTGACACCGTCGATGATGTTAGCAGCAGTGAGCTCAAAATGTAAATGCCAGACCTAGAATCAACTGATGACCTCTTGTGACACTTCCTGGTGCGTCAGGAAATGATGCAAAGGCATAGCTGGCAGAAAAACGGACAAATGGCCGAGTTGGCCAAGGGTCTATTTGCTTTTTACCCTCTAAAATGGAGAGATGTGTAAACATGGGGCTCTAATTGGTACACCGTTCACCCCATACAGACGTAAATGCCCTCAAATTGCATTTGACTGTCCTCTGTATCTACAAATACACAGTGATCTCTTTATACTGCACACCTGCTCATTACAGCTAATGGGCTGCTCGGCCAAATAAAGTTCAGTGGCTGCAGCTCAGTATATGACACATGCAGCCATGGTGACTGGCATTTAAACCAATGGTGTGCTGAGAGGCATTGATGAATGCACACCATGGTGAATGTCATAAGTCTTGAAAAGTAATGAAAAGCTAAGAACCACAAGTAGATACTGAAATCTCTAATAACTTTTGTAATCGTAAGAACAGACCTGAATAATGAGAGAAACCTGTTGGGTGTTATAGTGCCCCGTTAGCTCCAGTACTTTTCCTACACAGTCCCTACATAATGATATAATTTCTTCAAAGTGAAAGCAAAATGTTCCTCAGAAATACTACTTAAACAAATCTGCTCTCAAATCGACTGTCAAATGGTGACTGTACTGTACAAAAAATTCATGCCTCCACCCAAGTCTGTGCTTATTTGTGTGATATTCGGGAACTGGGACTCTTATCAGGAAGCAGGTGACAAGTTCCTGATGAGTTGGGATGCCTATGGGAGAGGTTGTCTGGTTTTCTATTCCGAATTCTCACTGTTCTGTTCTCCCTCATGTAGCAACCAAGCCTGGAAAGGAGGAGAACAATGAGGGAGACAGGTATTGCCCATATGTTTAACATCTTTATTTGACTTCTCTTGTAGTACAAGCCTGTATATTGTGGTGTTAGTGTTTGGTGATTAACTGAAGCAGTGTTGTAAAGAAGGAAAAGTCTGTCCCGAGCCCAAGTGGCTCATCAGGCCAGTGCTTGACTCCGGTTTCTGTGGCATGAAACAACTCTGAGCATTGCTACTCCCCTTGGATGGTATGCTAGACCACCAAGGGGTTACCTCCAGTTCCTAGTCAGGTTTCCCTGACAGTTTGCTGGTGCCCAATTATACACCCAGAGTTTTTTTGCCCAAGAACACACCGCAAAAGCCAGGACTTGAACTCAGGACCTTTCGATCTCAAGTCAAGTGACTTTTGCATTTGGCTGAATTTTGGTTGAATAAATGAAGGCGTGGTGGAATCTGTTATGTGTTTTACACCTCAGGTTAGATTTAGCTAATTTTAGGACCAGCGAGGCATTTTCCATTCAACAGTGTGGATACTGATTGATTACATGCGGTGGTTGTATGGTGTGGACACTGATCGATAAGATACAGTACATATATGGTTTAGATTCTGATGGATAAGATACAGTAGATGGTGTAGATACTGATTAGACGCAGTGAATGTATTGTGTGGTTACTGATGGAGATAAAGTGAATGTTTGCTGGGGACACTGAGAGATAAAATTTATGGTTTGATGTTTGGTGGGGATACTGTGGATATTTGATGTGGATACTAATGGATTGGATACCATGGATGTATTGCGTGTATATGGATAGATGGGACCCAGTGATGTACGGTGTGGATATGGTCAGATGAACCAAATACTGTTAGATGTGGATAAGACTCGGCACTGTATGTTGTGGATATGGTTAGATGAGACCGAGGTATGGTGTGGATACTGATGGATAAGACGAAGTAGATGTTTTGGTCTGGATACTCATAGATGACGCAGACTAACCGACCTGCAGCAGGTTTCTGGTGTCATGTCTCTCTCTGCAGCTCTGGACCTGGACGCTGGGGTCTACACGAAGTTCATGAAAAATCACTGTTGCTATGATGCAATTCCCACCAGCTCAAAGCTAGTCGTCTTCGACACTACTCTGCAGGTAATTCGGCACCCATATTCACCAACTTAATTGCACCGACATTACCTCTGTGGATCTGTGACAAATTAAATCATTAATTATGATTATCTTTATTTCTTCCATCCATTATCTAACCCACTCTTTCACAGTCAGGGTCACAAAAGGATTGGACCTTATCCCAGCATCATATGAGCGAGAGGCAGGAACACACCCTGCAGTTTGCCTGTTTTTCAGTGGGCTTACACACCATTCACTCACACTCTCACCTATGAGCAGTTTTGGGTCTCCAGCCTGACGTCCATGTGTTTGCACTGTGGGGAGAAACCTAAATGAAAGGGGAACATTTGTGACAAAGGAGATAAGAAAACAAGTTGTAATTTTGATCAAATGAAGCCAAGATATTTACATTCATGTAGAGCAAGTTTCATTACCATGGGTAACTGCCAACATGGTGAATTTGCCAATCCAAAATTGGCAAAAAAAAAAAAAAAAGTTACTTTTTCAGCTGGGACCCATTTCAGGGTCTCCTAACTATACTATTATGCCTTGGATGCAGTCAATCTTCCTTGTTCAGACAGACCTGTCCTCAAATAGAAGGAATCCAGCACAATTTTGCCTCTGTAAGGGATCCTGGCCTCATGGGGCACCCTTAAACTGAACATTTGATTTCCACCCATCAAAATTTTCATATTTGAGAGAGCAATATCTCGAAAAGGAGTTGGTGTTGAAGCCGTTGAAATAAAATAAGCAAAAAGCATGATGCCTTTTTAAATATCACATTATGGGCCTTCATAACACAGAAACTTTGTGGAATAAAATGTAAAAAAATAAATAAGGCAGCAGAACTATCAATTATGAAAATGGTACATTTTGTGCAATCAGTAATGACTTATTTGGTGAGTACTTGTTTATTCAAATACTCGTTTGCACCCCTTGTGAGCTCTGTCAATATTTGGACAGTAACACTATAGTCGTTTAGGCGCTCTACGCCAGCAGTTTGCTACAGAAATGGGACAATACGGGATGCATGTGCGGAGTTTCAGCTTTAATTCAAGCCAAGTCATGGTATTTAATTCCAGGTGCGAGCCTTACAGGAATTGAGGCCTTTTATACATGTGCTGTTTTCCAAGAATTTACCGACATTGTATCCGCCCAGCTGGAACCGTGTGTGCGTGTGTCTGCGCGTGTACGTCTGTGTGCATTTATGCCTGTTGTCTCATCTCCCTAGGTGAAGAAGGCCTTCTTTGCCCTGGTGGCTAATGGTGTGAGGGCAGCCCCACTCTGGGACAGTAAACTGCAATGTTTTGTGGGTAAGATTCTCTCAGCGGAACCCCAAGAGTCACCTAAGCTTTGCTTTGCTGCGCAGTAGCTGGCAGGATCAGATCTGCCTCTTGTGGGCACAGTAACAGCTGCATTCAGATGCTACAGCCATTGCTTGAGAAAATATTCAGAGAAAGTGTATCTCCACAGTGTGTGGCAGAGTCAGTCCCTCTGTCAACCAACCCTCTTCAACTGCATCAACAATGTTTTGGCATTGATCGAGTTCAGTCAGAGTTGCTCATTAAGACGGCTATGTCATTAGTACTGTATGTACCAACAGAATTGACACAACTGAATCAGGACGTGGATACTGAAAGTTTATTACCCCGCCCAAAGGGGGAGGGCAAGGGGCATTGTTTTTGGTTCGGTTTGTTTGTTTGTTAAAGGAACAGTCCACCGTACTTGCATAATGAAATATGTTCTTCTATGAAATGAGACGAGATGATACGTACCTCTCCGAGCTTTGAGCGATCTCCCAGTCAGCCCAGACGCGCTGCCACTCCTGTTAGCATTTGTAGCTAGACTCAGTGTGCGCTGTCGAAGGTGTTACTACGCCTGTCATTATAGTACGCACTTCCCACAGCATAGAAAAAGCCACGTTTGGATTTGCGTTCCCGAACTCATGTCACTGGTCATATAAATCTATGTAAAGAGGAAAAACGTGGAAGACTATAGGTCGCATCTAACTACAGCCCCGAAAAATATCGGTGCCCACTCTGAGTCTAGCTACAAATGCTTACAGGAGTGGCAGCACGTCTGGCTGACTGGGAGATCGCTCAAAGCTCAGAGAGGTACGTATCATCTCGTCTCATTTCATAGAAGAACATATTTCATTATGAAAGTACGGTGGACTGTTCCTTTAACACCTTAGCAGAAAAACATAATGGCCAGACTCACCCCAAACTGGGTTTAGGGATTGCCACTGACCCAGAATTGATGCCTATTGAATTTCGGAAAAGTAGGTCAAAGTATGTGCAAGGGGCGGGGCTTGTTGTGCCTGGCACCACTTGTTTATATTTACACTTTCATAATTTAACATTTCTTTGTTTCTGCATAATGCTTGTGTACTTTATTAGCAAACCAATTCAGCCATAGTTGTCTGATTGTCAGACATGGCTGGGCTGTTTAAAAAGTGAGAGGCATTAGATGTGTATTATTAACAATTGATAAGCATGCCTTCTTGGGAGTTTGCAAAAGCTGTAGTGAGACATGCATATGAAGGTAGGCCCAGCCATATTTGTTCCTCAGCCCCTCCACAGCCAAAGGGCTAAGTTTAGTTCCGTTGCCCTGCGGGTGAAACAGTGCGACGATCTCCCTCTCTGGCTAAATATAACTCTCCTGAGCCTGCACCGCCCCCCCCACCCAGGTTACCCTGGGAAACAAACTAAAGGTAGTCTAAATTTGATCACTTGAGGTTGGAGTCTTTGCAGTTTGTGTCCTGAGCTGTTTGAATCTGTAAACTTGTTTTGCTTATTGACTGACTATATTGAGTATGCAAATTGGCTTGCAATGTGTATGCAACCTGCTTACTCCGTTGTAACAGCTTACTCAATAGTAGGTGAGTGTGCTGCCTTGAACGCGCCACTAAGCGTCTCCAGTACCCCTCAGCTGCTGATATTTGAATCGTAGGCTTCTCTTTCCTGCAGGAATGCTGACCATTACAGATTTTATCAACATTCTACACCGATACTACAAATCTCCAATGGTAAGTTTTGACTGCAAAATATTCGGCCAAAACAAGGTGGTGATTATTTACTGCCTCCATTTCATGACTTTCCAAGCTATTCAATGCTTTAACCACCACTTTATCTTGAAAAAATACTTCCTATAATGTCTGTGCAAATTGACCTTACTGTGAGCTTTGATTTGTGAAGCCCTTGTTCAAGATTTAAAAAATAAAAACCTAAACCACAATACCTACAATTACTTAGGCCAAGTAAAAAGGAAGTTCTTTAGTGATTAATACGGATTTCAAGTGTACACTTCTGTCACAGGTGCAGATCTATGAGCTGGAAGAGCACAAGATTGAGACATGGCGAGGTGATCCTGCTCTCAAATGGAAAATAAGCTCTGTTCAAACTACTGCTTCTTTACAGTGCTGATTGTTTTTGTTTTTTTTTTTTTGTTCCCGGCTCCAGAGGTTTATTTGCAGTACTCTTTAAACTCACTCGTCAGCATCACGCCTGATTCCAGGTAACATCTGCAGCAGATCGCTCCATGCAAGATAGTGTTTGCTTTCTCTGGAGGACTGAGAATAAACCAGCAGCCTTCTCTCCCCTCTCAGCCTGTTCGATGCCATCTACTCGTTACTGAAGAACAAGATCCACCGGCTGCCAGTAATTGACCCAGAGTCTGGAAACGTGCTTCATATTCTGACGCACAAGCGCATCCTCAAGTTCCTGCATATCTTTGTGAGACCTCCTTTGACCATCCTTTGCCATCATATGTGGTCCATTTAAACTCACTAACTTTTTTTTAGTGAACCAAAGCCTGCCTTTAATTGAAATGACTGGCCTCTGCCTGGTGCAGTGTATAGCTTGGGGCTGTGGCTCTCAATCTCAGCCCTGGGGGGCTACCGTGTGGATGTAGGTTTCTATTCCAGCCATAAATGCAACCCTAGAATTTTAATGAGTTAATTTTTCTTCATTACCCTTTTAAGCAATATTGTCAAAAACAGCTTTGCATGCTATGAGCAATTCATATTCACATCATTCTGTATGGGGAAAAAGCAGAATAATAAGAAATTTCGACAGATGTACCAATAACTTTAAAAATACGAGTAGGCTCTTGATTAGTTTAATTATTGATGCATGGTCACTAAATTGAACCATTTATTTGATAACGAGACGTTAAAAAGCAAAGCAATTAACAATGACTCACGCCTTTTTTGTGTTTATATTGTTAAAAAAAAGTAAGAACTTAAAGCATGTGTGCGGCGACCTATAGGAGCTCAATTAACTTTTGTATGACTTGGATCAGTAAATATATTAGACCTTGTGCAATTACTTGTATTGCAGCATTATAAACACAATATAAACATGAGGCTTTCATTTCCCATTGCATTTCTCTCATAATGTGAAGTTTAAAGATCTAAAAAAAATCCTCCTAATTAAGACAAATCTCCAGCTTAATAGAATTCTAATTGTTTGGCGTGTTACTCATATCGGTCTCCTTTCTTCACTGCCCTCCTCTTACTTTCCACCATATTTTGTTGTGAGTCAAATCAGCTGATCTCACGAGTAAATCATATGACGCGCAATCCCACGACATATTTTAAGTCAAAATAGCAGTATATTTGAACACAAAAAATGGGCTGCATGAAATTTTAGAAATGTTTTAATCTCAGAATGCTTTTTTTACATAAATCAAAGAACCAAATACTGGAAAAAAAAATTTTTGTGTCATATACACTTTAAATAATATCTGTCGTTTTGCTTATGTGGAGTTCTGTGCTGTTCTCGATATTGTACAGTGCTTTGAACATGGCTGAATCTGCTTTGCAAATAAAATGTATTAATAACACTATGAGTTGGTTATTATTCAGATCCATGCACTGAAGAGTTCTGTTGATTACCTGACATTTTCTCACTCAGGGTTCAATGATCCCAAAGCCACGCTTCCTGCAGAAGCGAATCGAGGAGTTGGAAATTGGGACGTTCAAGCGAATCGCCACGGTCTTGGAGACTGCAACGGTATACGATGCACTGACCATATTTGTGGAGAGGAGGGTGTCAGCACTGCCTGTGGTTACCAAAGAAGGTGTGTTCACGACTGTGAGCCAATTACACCTCTTAAGGTAGTGTTTAAAATCCCTACATCTGATAGCATGTTCCTGTAAGCAGTAGCAAGTTGTTTTATATGTCAAGTACATACAAGTGGCTTCCCTTATAGCATAAACTTTGATCTATTGTGATATAATTGGTATACTCCTCACGTTTGTGTTGCCCTCATTTTGAGCTCTGGTGTCAGTCAAATGCAGAGGATCATGTGCTCTTTGTCTCGTTTTACCCGCAGGGAAAGTGGTGGCATTGTACTCTCGATTTGATGTGATCGTAAGTAAAATTGAACAGCGGGCTGATGCCATGCAGTCCGCCGTAATCTGATACTATATTTTCTTGAGCTCAAATGCATGCTGTTTATTTATTCTCAGTTTTAACTGTTCTGCAATGGTCTCCTTTAAATGCATTCAGTCATATAGTTTTGATTACTGAACCCTCTCTGGTGATTGGGTGTGAAGGACATATGCAGAATCTAACAGACCTAAACAGATCTTTGTTATGCATCAGATTCTACACAACTGGCAAGGTAACAGAAGTGGTAATCAACTCATTTAGGGCCAATTTTACAGACACCGATTAAGCTTAATCGTGAACCAAATTGGACTAGTTTAATTTTTAAAAGTGCAGTTCAGTTACTGCAGTTTTTGATATTTTATTATTTTGTTTTCTACTTGGGGCTTTCGCACAGACATTTTTTGTGTGTGAAGAATATTCAGGGCCCAAGCACTATCAGTGCGAGGACCCTATTGAAATTGTTAGAATTTTTCTTTTTTTCCCTATTATTCTTCACCAAGTATTTTTGCATGTTGGAAAGCCTTAACATGCTCAAAAACCAAATTTTGCACACTTGTCAGGTCTGGTGAAAATTAACATATTAAAGCCATTGCAAAAAAGCGTGGCCAAATCGCAAAATGGCGCCCCCTACCAATTTTCTAAAAGTCTTCCTGATTGGGGGTAATTTGGTACACACGTATCATACCAAGACGCGCAAAAAAATCTCTTGACGTCATGGTCCAACCCCAACAGGAAGTTGGCATTTTGATTTCAATTTTTGATTACCTGCAATTTCCTCACCTTGTGTTTTATCGAACTCCTCCTATGGATATCGCCCAAATGACTTCCCATTTGGTACAGATCATCTAGAGACCATGCTGATCAAAACTTGTGTAAAGAATGTTTGTAAGTCAAATGGCGTGGCTGCTAGGGCATGGCAAACTTTGTGACTTTTCATGATTTTTCCATCCAAATTCCAACAGCTCTCACGCCCACATACTTCATCCTAACAGCTTCAAATTTTATTGACACGATGATGGCTTTGCTCTGAATGCCCCTATATATGAATATCCCGCCTTTCTCATAGCACCCCCTATTCGTAACAGGAAGTGACCTTTTTTTTACTTTACCATGTACTGATCCAACATAGTTGACCCCACCAACTTAATTCCACTTCTAACATATGTAGAACAATTTGAAGCTAGATTATGAACGCTGGGAAGCTACGAGCAAGGGCATCCGTCTGCTGCCATGGCGACTCTCGATCCCTCGCCATCAAATTACGTTTTGCTTTCTCATGGCTGTAACAAAGTCATAACCTCATGAAAATTGATGCACGCATCAAGAATGGTGAGTCCTAACATATCATAGGGGTGTTGCCCATGGGGGGGGGGGGTGACCAAAATGACACTATAGTGTCCCCTTGAAATTTTCTAAAACCCCTCCCCATAGGGCTTTTTTTTTTTTTTTGAGTTGATGGATGAAAATTGTTATGAATGTAGAATTTCTCCGGACGCACAAAAAGTCTCTTGCAGCCATTGTCTACACCAAACAGGAAGTCGGGCCATTTTGATTTTCATTTTCGATTATGGCCACGATTCCATAACGTGCATTTTAACGAACTCCTCCTACAGCAATTGTCCAATCAACTTCTAATTTGGTGAACATCATCTCAAGACCTTTGTGATCAAAAGTTATCAAAAGTTTTTCTCTACGTCGATGGGTGTGGCTGCTATGGCGCTGCCATTTTTGATGATTCGCCGTGCATATTCCTGTAGCTCTCTCCCACATACTTCATCCAAACTGCTTCAAAACTTTTGTACATGACAAGAGCCCCGCCCTGAATGCCTCCATATGCTCATTGGCAATCTCGCTCTTGGCGCCTCCTTGTGGAAACAGGAAATCCCATATTTCACATTGACAAACGCCAACCCCAAACTCCTGACCTCATCAACTACATTTTATAGCCATTTTATGAAGTTCATGAATCTCCACAGTGAAACGTGTCCTGTCGTGCTGCATGCTGCCTGTGGCGGTGTCAGCGACTTTCAATCCATCGCCATGGAACATCAACTGATTTTAAATCCGTCGCGCATTGTCCGATTGGCTCGAAACTTGACGTGTGATGAGGTTCCCCCCCGAACGCAGCTGCCCACACGTGGTTACACTTGTAGCGCCACCTAGTGGATGAACAAAACATTGAGTTTCTTCGCTCCTTCCCCTTTTTATTTATTTTTTTCTTCTTCTTGCTTCGCGCCAAGGCATTCGCATGCCGCAGGCCCCCCTGCAGTAGCGCGGGAGTGCGAGGGCCCAATCGCAGCTTAATTAATAAATTATTAAATAAATACATAAATTAATAAATTAATTATTTAATTTATTTAAATTAGGAATTTTAACTTAATATTTTACTTCCAAAGTCCATTGGTTTCTTTTTACCAATAAAATAGCCTGCAAATGGGCTGTCATGGGTTTGTTTAATGAGATCATTTTTGTGTCAAGTAAAAAAATGTGCAGTGTTAGAATTTGCCACAGAAAGGCTCCAAGAGGAGAAATGGGGCTCTACAAAAATATACCTGGGTTTTTGGCCCCTGAAAATGCTCAAATATACAAAAATAAATTTAGAACTATATAGAAATATTTATGTGAGGTTTATTTCAGGCTGCACTACAGACCTGGCAGTGCATCATACGGCACAGATACCTGGCATCCGGTGATGTCTATACATCAGTCATCACATGCAAATCACATGCAGCCATTTACAAAAAAGCTACTTCATTCCTCATTAATGTAAAAAAAAAAAATCCACTATTTTTTTTTTATACCCTCAATACACCCTCAAATTAAAGTTTACAGTTTGCACCTCAACCGCATTTTCATTGCAGCCTTTCAAACTTCAAGTGCTTGAATACAAAACGTGTGTCACTATCCAATAAATTATGGTGCTCTCTATATAATAAAAGATTCAAGAGGACATTTAAATGAGAAAGTTCCACTTAGAAGAGCTCACTAGGAGAATCGCACAAAAAACGTTTGCTCCTGAAAAGTTAGACAAATTGGATTTTCCATGTGGGAATGACCTGTTCCCTTGACCTCTGCTTACCTTCCACCCCCCCCCCTCACCCCCCCCCCCCCCAAACTACTGGTTTTGTAGAATCTTGCTGCACAGAAGAGCTACAACAACCTGAACATGACAATGCGGGAGGCGGTGCAGGGGAGGGCTTGCTGCGTGGAGGGCGTGCTCAAATGCTACCCCCACGAGACCCTGGAGACCATCATCGACCGCATCGCTGAGGCTGAGGTCTGACCAATGTTCGTGCAGAGGCCTTCTCAGAAACGTAGTCCCTTTGATCCAACTGCTGCTATCGCCTTTGCTCCCAGTCTGTTGTTGCTTATGTGGCTGGCCTTTGTAGCATTCATAAAGCATACATGGAGGTGTATTTTGATTGCTTGAATTTGCTGCCATGGGCTCCTGTCTTGCAGGTGCACCGCTTGGTATTGGTGGATAAGGAGGATGTGGTAAAGGGCATAGTCTCGCTTTCTGACCTGCTGCAGGCACTCGTTCTGACTCCAGCTGGTATTGATGCCCTTTTCTCTTAGCGCCCGGCTGGTGTGTCCACCGCCATCTCCTCACAGCCGCTAACCTACCTAGGTAGGGTTCTACCCACTCTTCCTCTCTGCCTTACTTATACAAAAACCTCTTTGGGAAAAAAGACTTTGTTGCATAATATATTTGTGACAATAACTGATTACTTTCACCCATTCTGAGTATTCCGGGTTTGGCTCCAGTGCCCCCATGAGGCTGGAATGAACGGGTAAGATGACGGGCATTTAGACATATTCCAGACATTAGCTCTTTTAAATATAAGAATCATACATCAGGCGGTGAAACTGCATCTGATATGCAATGCTGTTCTGATATGTATGCATTTAACCAAAAATAAAAATGCTTCTCGACCTGGAGCTCTGTTTTTAATATCGATTCCTCTGGTTCTGCTGGATGATATTGCACAAAACTATGGAATTTTGCTGAATTACATTACTTATATTTAGCAGATAATTTATAATAAATGACTTATAGTTGATAAGACTAAGCAGAGACCGATCACCTCCAGAGCACCGTCGAGTCGAGCACCCCGCTCAAGTGCCCAACAGTTACTCTAGTTTTACTGTGTGAACTGTAACTGAAGCCACCAGCCTGAGTCCTGGTCAAGCACATCAGTCCCTAAGCTACTAGCGGCCCTCATAGAAGTGCAGAATTGGTTGCTTTTTTAACAAATGTACAACTACAACTCCAATTCCCAAATAGTTTAGACGAAGTGTATGTAATGACTTTCAGATCACATGAGCCAGTATGTTATTTACAATAGAACACAGACATTGAGACATTTTACATTTTTATCCACAAAATGAGCTTATTTTTAATTTTCTAGCTGCAACAGGTCTCAAAAAAGTTGGGACACTGGCAAAAAAAGGGCTGAAAAAGCAATTAAGAGAATCAGCTGAATTTAGCAAGTAATTAAGTTACCTGGCATCAGGTGTGTAACATGATTGGCTATAAAAGGGATGTCTTAGAGAGGCTGAGTCTCTCAGAAGTAAAAATAGCCAGACACACTCCAACCTGTGAAGGCTTGTGTAAAACAAAAACAAAAAAAATTGTGGAATAGTTTATAAACTATGTTCCTCAATGTGAAATTACAAAGCTTTGAAGGTCTCATCATCGACAGTGCATAACATCATCAAAAGATTCAGAGAAACTTAAAAATTTCTGTGCATAAGGGACAAGGCTGAAGACCTTTACTGGATGCCTGTGACCTTCGGGCCCCACTGCATCACACACCGGCATGATTCTGCCATTTGCATTACTAAATGGGCCTAGGAATACTTCAAGAAACCACTGTCAGTAAACACAGTCCGCCGTGCCATCCACAGATGCCACCTAAAACTCTTATCATGCAAAAAGGAAGCCATTGTTGAGCATGATCCAAGAGCACTGTGTTCTGTGGGCCAAGGCTCATTTTAAATGGACTGTAGCAAAGTGCCCTGTGGTCAGATGAGTCCAAATTTGACATTCTTGTTGGAAATCAGGGACGTTGTGTCCTCCGGGCTAAAGTGGAGAAAGGCCACCCCTCCTGTTATCAGTGTTCAGTTCAAAAGCCAGCATCTCTATTGGTATGGGGATGCATTAGTGCATATGGTGTGGGACACTTGCATATTTTAAAAAGCACCATGAATGCTGAAAGGTATGTAAAGGTTTTAGAGCAACATATGCTCCTCTCCAGATGCCATCTATTCCAGGGAAGGCCTTGAGTATTTCAGCTAGACAATGCAAAACCACATACTGCAGCTATTACAACAGCATTGCTTCATAGTAGAAGAGTCCGTGTGCTGAACTGGCCTGCGTGCAGTGCTGATCTTTCACCAATTTGAAAAAATTTGGTGCATAATTGAACGAAAAGTCTGTTAAAGGAGACCCAAAACTCTCCAGCAGCTGTAAGCCTGTATTAAACAAGAGTGGGATCAAATTCCAATGGCTAAACTCAAGAAACTTGTCTCCTCAATGCCCAGACGCCTCCACTCTTTGTTAAAAAGAAGAGGGGATGCTACACCATGGTAAACAGGCAATTCTCCCTACTTTGAGACCTGTAGCAGCCATCAAATTGGAAATGAGCTCATTTTGTGGATAAAATTGTAAAATTTCTCAGTTTCAACATTTGCCATGTTATCTGTTCTATTTTGAATAAAATTCTGGCTGGTGTGATTTGGTAGTCATTGCGTTTTGATTTTATTCACAATTTACACTTTTTCCCAACTATTTTGGAATTGGGGCTGTATTTAAAATAACTTTTGGAAAGAGGAAACATGGAAAAATAACTCAATAATTGTAGCCCTCGGACAAATCTGTAATTGAATTTCCAGATGTCTTGCTTCACTGGAATAATTTTCCACAGTCTCTGTGACTAATACTAGTTATAAAGTCTAAATAGGCTCAAGCATTAGAGGAAAAATTGGCATTAATTGTATTCTTTGCAAAGGGGTTAAATGGACATTATGTGCTTCCTCTAATTTGAGCCCAGCAGATGCCACTGCATTAGAGAAGTACACATTCTAGGCCTACTAGCTGCCGGAAAAAACTAATAGAGGGAAAATGACAGTGAAAGTGATGGTCACATGAATTCACTCAGTCTTGAAGGGGCTGTTTCAGGGGAGGGGGAGATTTATATTAACTGTCATTGGTTGAGCTCCTGACCAATGAAAGAAGGTGGAATGCACAGGCAATGCGACATCTACTTGGGATGAAAAGGTTCTCTCCCAAATTAAATCCAGCCCTTGGGAAAGTAAAGTCTTTAGATTTGTGAATGCATTTTGGGGGAAGCAGTATATACAGAATTGTTGATTATAAGTTCCCCCGAATTATTAACTTTATATTTTTATTTACAGAGATTTGTATCCGGTTGCGGAATGATGGCAGAATCAAAAGGAAGAATTGAAAGACTGGCTTTGTACATACAGTATGTCTATTTGTCAATGTGTACAGTACCTCTCTAATGGACTTGCATAATTGGAGTATCCCACAGTGAACTGGAGCACAATTTTTCATGCTTTGTTTGTGATATTGTTGCCCATTTCAGGGACTGTTAGTTGATTCTGTATTTATTTTCTAACCTTGTGAATGTTACATTGTATTTCCTATGAAGCATTCTAGCTCTATTTGATTCTTGAAGTTGCAGTCCATCACACCACTTAACTCGGTGGTTCTTTCCCTTTGATGAAGAATGTTTTCTTGAATGGCTGTGGAAAAATGCTATGCTTTCTACTTTGCATGCATGAACATTTTAAGAAAATCTATTGTAAGTTGTATAATTTTTCACAACTGAATGATTGGTTATTTATGTGATTTTGACATGCCCAGTTTATTTATTTATTTATTGGCTCCGTGTTTCTTTTAAGACCTGAATGTCCTTCAATTCACACTGCCGTCTGGAAGGTTCTGTGTTTTTCCCAAGAAATTATGCTGATTATTCATAAATGATCATAGCACCATGTCAGTGTGGCAAGAAAGGACTCCAGAATAATATTGATTGTGCAAAACTTTCTGTATTTCTTACCCTCCCCATTGGCTACAGCGAGGATCTGTACCATTAGCAATGCTCTACAAAAAAGAGACATTTCATATGAAGCAACATAAACAGTCCTATGTGTGTGTACAGTTGTACTCATTCAACAATAAAGACATGTTATGCAGCAAACTTGAAATATGCGTGACAGTCAGTCTTTCAAATCTGAATTGTTGAACCTTGTCTGACAGACATCTTATTTCGATCACTATGACCACCTTTATTGTTTATTTTTCCTGGGGCTCCAGCCCCTTCCTTGCCCTGAGTCCATGGATAACTCCCGCCCTGTTCCTCATCATAGGCTCCCTCAGTCCTGTTCATTCCCCCATCCTTCTGTATCCTGAAGCAGCAGATGCATTATCATACCTCCTGAAACTATTTTCACCTCATTTGGACTATTATTGCACCTCGTTGGCAAGTTGAAGGTGGGCTGCCGATGAGCCAGTACCACACCATATTTTAGCCACTGCAGTCTCATGATCATAATCTCGCGGAATATTCACTGTTGTTATTTTTTATGCCATGCAAGTACGGCTGACGCTTAGTAGTACATCGATCACTTAAAATCCACTTGTAATTCGGACAGTCGTCCAGAGGAGGTCAGATGATTAATTTGTGTGATTTGAGCAGAGTCATCGCGTGGAGCTCTGTAGTCGTAAACAATGTAGTCACGTGACTTGGAGCCAATAACGTGATCCCGCTACTGTTTTCTTTTTTCAAGGCTGTTACATATTCGATAGCTACGTTAGCTCGTGAATTTAAGCATAGTGAGATCTTCTATAATTCGAAAACAGTGGGGCGAAGATGGCAACCGGGAAGGGGGCCGAGCGGACCTATGATTCCTCCGCAGCTCTGCGGCTGGAGGCTCTCTTTCCGCACGAAGGAGCCGAGTGTCCAGGCGGAGACGTGAACCCCGAGCTAACACGCCTACGAGACCATCTGCTGGAATGGCTGTGGCAGTACGAGCCCGTGATCCTGTGGGTCCAGAGACTGCTGGTGTGGGAGAGGCCGCTCCACAGCATCTTCGTTGCATTTACGCTGAATACCGTGTTCTGGTAAACCTGCTTTAGAAACGGGACTGACAGTCTGACGTCACGTGAGCTAGCTAGCTCGTCTGTTGCAAGTTTGATGCAGTAATGTGTAATGAACGGAGACTACGTTTCCATAGCGAGCTAGCGTCTTTATTTCCTGAACGTTACATAACATACCGTAACCCAGCAAGCCAACTTGCCCTTAGTTCGGTAATGTAGCGGTGCGCTGAACTACTAGCACCACCTAGATTTTCGGTTCAAATTTTTTAGCTGGCGAAAGAGTGGTTTGCTGCCTCGAGGACAAAATAATTGTCGACTCTGCTATTTGCGAATCATTCCCTTTCGGTTTCGTCGACTTGTTCGTGTTTTGCTTCAAGACGGGTAGTTGATTAGAAGCTGCGGATGGCTTGGTGTGACTGTCATGGCAGAATCAAGTGAAAGCAGACGAGTCGTTGCAAGATGAACAAGATACTGTTGTGCAGTGATTCACGAATTCTGTCCTGGGAGAGACCACTGTGTTTGCGGTCTTTTTTCCCCCAACCACAATTCATTGTTCTGAATTTTATTAGGGTATTCTGTGTCAAGTCTCTTGGTGGGGGAAAAAAAGTTTTGACGCCCAGCATCTGAGATGTAGCAGAAACCCTATCTGATGCTGCTGACCAATGGAAGAAGTATTCTCAAAACATTTGTTCTTGTTTAAAAAAAAAAAAAAAGAAAAAAAGTTTCATAAATGTAACTTATTTATTTGGGCCAATTTAGCCATTTTGACTGCAAACTTTTAACAAATTTATTTTAACTCTTTCAAAATATGAGTCAGATTTGGACCAACTTTGGCAGCATCACTAATTAAGGGAGAGGGTATCAATAACAACTTAGAACTAAAGAGCCCGCACTGAGCATCTGAACGCCTCAATTTGAATATTTAACTGGACTATGCTATTCAGTTGCACTGTATGGGACGAGACATGTTCAACTTATCAAATTAAGTTCTGTAAACTTTATTGATTGTTCTCGTTTAAAATTGAGAATTATTTCTTAATCATGAGAATTAAGACTCTCAATTTAGCAGCGTCTGAGATTGTCAGGCCTTACATAATTTGACATTGAATTGCCAATTTGTTAGTTGTTCATAATCACACTATTCATGTTGATGGGGATTTTCCCTCTATTCACCCATCGTAAATATTTTTCCATGCTATGAAGAATGATAGGTCAGAATTCATATTGTGCTCTGTTGAAAATAATTTTTTTTTATTGCTTGGAAGAAGGGAGATCTTTCACTGAAAGTGAAGAATGCATTTGCATTCTTGCATAATTAGTTACTGCTAATTTGTTAACGTGGCACCCAAAGACCAAGCAAATCATGAGTCACACTTTTTTGGTGTAAATTCACTTATTTATTTTGGTAATTTTGCGGAAAGTGCTTCAAAAGAACTTAAACACGTCTTCAGAAACCTAATGAGCAGTTCACTGATTCACCACAGTCTATAATTTCATCGGTAAAACTATATTGCCACTTCTTATGCAGTTTTGGAAATGACAAAATGGGTACATTGGGCTTTTTAACATCACGAAACAGCAATTTCGGTCTTGATGAGAGTGAGTTTGTGTGAAATGGCCCTTTAACAGTAAAAGCAGCTAATTAAGAGAATTTTTCATCTGATTAAAATTCTGGGATTGCCATTGTAGTTTGAATAGAAACCTGCATACGAATGTCCCCAGGCCTGAGGTTAGGAACCACTATATAGAGGTTTTATTGTGCAAGATATTATATTCTCTCCAAAGCACAAGTACCCAAATCTGGTCCAAGAATTCAAATCCAGCCCTAGTTTTCCTTCCAGGCAATGAAAATACCCAGTTCTTCTCATTTGTCAGACTTTCATTACATCGGACTTGGAGGTAAAAGGAAGATGGACTGTCCCAGATGTCTGTTATTTGAGTAACTATTTTACAGCAACTTTGTATGTGCGATAGGTAGTGATTTCTTTAAGATGGCCGTTTATATTCCAGGTTGATCACGTCCACCTCCATGCGGCCGCTGTTCCTCCTGAGCGTCTCTCTCCTCGGCCTGGTTCTGCTGGAGAAATGGAAGCATAAGTTACCCCGCATCTCCGGTGGGTTTTCCCCAGCCCGACATCCTCTTCCACCGCAACCTACAGCTGTAAAACCGCTGTAAAATCTGCAAGTGTTTGCCCCTCTAATGCTTTGTTGCCATGAAACCAACTGCGTACCACGGAACTCATGATAAACTATATTTAATGGCAAATTTGATATTATTGGTTTAAATTTTAGGATGATTTTATTTGCAGTTTTTGTGAAACTGTGGAATGATGATGCTGGAAATGGTTTTGTTTTGTTCTCCATCATGGCTCCTCAATGTTGGGCTCTGAACGCAGTGTCATCCCCTGAAGACTCAACAGCTGAAGGGTGCGTATATTCTTTGAGCTTAATTTTTTTGCTGGCAAAATCAGTCCAGTTGTTCTTCACTGCACAGATTTATTGGAGGCATTTGTGCTATTTGTTTGTAATATATTAATGTGGTTTAACATTTTCATCAATTGTTCATATACGGAATCTGGCATGTTTTAAGGTGGTGTAGAATTAGTCACAGTGGGTGTTAAACATGCTCTTTGAGGCATTTTGTGACATTCAATTCAATTTTATTTGTTCGTGAAGGAATGTTTGCCTGTGTTGTCATGTACAGCATTGGTTGAGGTTGTTATTTGGTTTTTTGGGTGTTTTCAGTAAGGCTGGGCAGTGGGAATAATATACTGGCAGAGGTCTGTGCCACAGTATGATCTTTGCTCTGGACTTTACTGTTTTCATGTGAGCATCAGCGCAGAAATTTTTATCACAAATGACAACTGCCCAATGCGTCTGTAGACCCAGAGTCGCTGAAAGCTTGATTCAGGTTTTTGAATGTGCTTAAGTTTTTACCCACTCTGGTGAATAACATTAGTCTCATATGATTCTTGTTTTCTTCTGAAAAAAAAAAAGTGTTAAAAGTGATCAAGTGAAAATACAAGCCAAAATGTATACTGTGACCTTCCAAATTCGAAATAAATAGTGATTTTTCGGCCTCATCCCCTAAAACCGTAGTTTTGAGAAGTATTGACTACGGCAACTGCAAGCCTGTGTATTAGTTTTTCTTAAAAATTGCAGGATTTGTAGCCTTGCTATGGTTTTTTTTTTTTTTTTTTGTTCACAATGACATTCATCCACGATCCTCTCACAGGCAGCTCTTATGTTTCAAATCCATTTTGGAGCTTTTATATTAATATCTGACGTTTTGGTAGCTGTGGCTAGTTAGCGAAGGTAATTGTACATCACTTCCCATCAGCATTTAGTTTTTCTTTGCATCTGCCTACTTTTGCCTGTTCACCTACTGACCCTGTAGCTACACCCACTCCCACCCCCCCACCCCCTCCGCATGCGGACAAATAAGAGGCCTCTGAAAGTATTCGTCAATATATGACTGGTTTCAAGATGTAGATCTTGCTTGCGCATTGTAGAAATGCCATGGCATTGTCAGTTTATTATATTTTCTTGGTGAAAATCCTGCTTGGTGTCCTTCTGAAATGTGAAGCGTTTGCCGCGATGCTACTTGCATTAAAAGTGCTGTCTTGCTTGCAGCGAGAGTGGGGCGATTCGCCCACGACTCCTCAGCGTTCCCGAACTCAGTCAGCACCTGGCGGAGAGCTACCAGGCATGCTGCCTTCACCTGCGCGAGATGGCTCAGTACAAACGGCAGAACCCCGGCATGGTGAGGGTTAAAACACGCTCTCATCTTCACACCTCCACTTCGGCTGGGCTGTTTACCCTACTTGTGGTAATTCACTAGCTAAGGGCTACACCGTCAATCACTTGACTGAATGCAAACAAGGGTACTTTAAGGGAAAGGAAAAGTGAACAACTGAAGATTTTTCAGGAGATCTGTTGGCAGAATTAGGGGTCATAAGTGGAAATTCGCCAAAGCTAAATTACTCACCTTGGGTTGTATTTTTTTCACACAGAGATTGGTCACTGTGGAACAGTTTACAGAGTCATTTAGTTGATTTGGTTTTCGAGATCGGGCTTGACACAATGTTTGATACAGTCTAGTTATTTGGTAAAGTAATCTTTAGTTACATGGCAGTAGTGGGGGAAATAGCAAGCTTTGTCTTACTGGATGGCCTGGTCTTGTGATGTATATTTATTGTACAAGTGTCTGCATTTGAATGTAAGAAATTGTAGGCAAGTGAACGAAAGAGGTGGAACCACAATACAACAAGCCCGCAGTGGTGGGGAAGAAATTCATTGCAGCTAAGGGGCTTGAAGTATGTTTGCTGGAATAGGACAAACGGTAGTGAAAACGGGCCACTCTGCTTTACAATGATCTCTATTTTCCCACCACTAAAGTATACCTAATGCTTTGTTTACTCAAGATATAGGTGGTATCTAGCATGGTATGCAGGCTGGTCTTGAAAACCACCTGCGTGTGTGTGTCCACTTCATGACTCGGCAAGCTATCCCGCACCATGGGTAAAGAAACTACTTTCTAATCCTTGTTCAAATTGTACCTTTTGTCAATGTCCTTTTGTTAATGTTTTGCAGAGAGGGACAAAGAGAGGCTGAAAGGATGGGGGTGGGTAAATGGGATTGTAGGGGAACAAATGGGTGCTGTTGGGTATGAGACTCTTACTGGAAATGCGCTGAAGGGGGAGTGTTTGGGGTGGGACATTTTCCTGATTCTGGTCCGCTGTGGTGTAGTGCCATGTAACTGTATGAACCATGGCGACACCAGCCCTGGGCCCTGCTCTACTGTCATTGTTCTAGCATTTCAGTTTGAATAAGGAGGACAAATTACTTGGTCACTATAATGCTGAATGTGAGTGAAGTATGTTACAGAATACAGTACATTAAGTTTAATAGTTGGCCCTTGTATTCAAAGCAGGGTGTAGAATTAGTGTATGTTGTTGGTCGTTTGATCTACTGCTGAACACCGGTAAGACAGCTGATTATTCTTGTGAATGCCACTGGAATGATTACAGTAAGAGGTGTGATCTAATGTTCCAAGACTTCACTTTTGTAGTAAATGGATCCGAAAATAATAGTTATTAAAAAAAAAAAATTCTTGACAGGACATTGTATTTATGGTTATAGACATGTTGGGCAACTGACTCGTATTTTTATCCCCCCGGCATATAACGCGGGGGGGATATAGTGATCAGTGTGTCCGTCCGTCCGTCCGTCCGTCTGTAATAAAATCATTTCCGGACCAGAACTCGAATACTACACCACTTACAAACACCAAATTTGGTATGGAGCTTCTCCTTGTGGTCTAGTTGTGCCTTTTTTGGGGTTTCGGTCTGTCCACACAACCTGTAGGTTACACAACCTACAGCCGGGGGGATCCGCCATTGCCAGATGGCTCGTTAAAGTTTAACCATCCAGGAACATAAATATACTGAGCAACGAAAGAAACGCAAGTTAACTAGTTAGTGACTGTACTCTTATGGTTACTCAAAGTGACTGCAAAATAAGGAAAAGTTTGATGAAACGAGTGTAAATGTGCGCGCGCTAGTAGTAAATTTGCTTTTCTTAAATAATTACGTGCAAACTCATTTTCCAGTCTACCTTTAATTAACTTGCGTTTCTTTTGTTGTCCAGTATATATTTATGCTCATGACTACTTTAAATCCTTTAAATTCTGCAGATGAGCAGTAACCTTAGATGCTGGTGTCTTAATGATGCCATAATTGTAATAGTTCTTGGAGCACATAACTGTATATTAGATATTGATGATTGTGTGCTTGGACAGTTCAAAAGATTGAACTTCTTGAGTCTGAAATGGTTGAATAGACGTTACATGAATCGTGTCTCCCATAAAACCCGATCTGCTACCAGCCTGGCATATCTTGCCTCAGAGGCTCTTTCTCTCTTATACTCTCTTGCTCTCGCTTTAGAAGCAATCAAGGAATACTTCATAATATACAGTAAATTGCTCATGAAAAAATTGTCTAACCTCGTAGCAACAACGTAAAGCCATACATACTGAAATTAATGCGAATACAGTAGTGAAACACTGCTTTGGGAATAAAAAATTATACATGATAAATTCCTGTGTTGTCAGTACTATCAAAATCTGTTTTATACTTATAATATTACCATTGATGATGTGTAGAAGCAAAAATAAAAAGCAGAGTTGAATCTGAAAATTCTCGCGCTTAGCACTACATGTTCCCTCAAATCTCTAAAGGTTGTGGTAAGTTATCGCTCTTAAATCCAAAAGGGAATGAAGTTTTCTTTCAAATGTCATATCCCTCTGGCCTGAGGGGTTGTAATTTAACGCAAAAAGAGACACTGCTTTGCGTGTTTTGCTCCATTCCATTACTACGCACATTTAAGTGCATAGAGTTCAGAGGAGAGAGTTTAGGCAAAACACCCTTATTTTTTCTTGCTAACGATTCTGTATTAAAATTCCTCATTTTTGTTGAGTATTAAGACTGGCATCACAGGCAGTCGTAAAGCCTGGATAAGATGCATATGGCTGAGGCAAATGTGTCCTGCAGTGTGACTTTCATGGACTCTTTTTTTCTGACTTCCATCGATAAACAAAACTTGGAAAAATGAAGTTTGAATCTGCAATTTTCAAAGGTCATTTAATTAGTCATGCGCAACGGTAATGTTGCAGTCAGTGGTATCCATGAAGAGCATAGGACGTCTTCTTCCTTGGCAAATTGCATAGAAATGGTGAAACACTATAAACATGGTAGATTAACACGCTGAAGTTGGATTACCTTTTTTTCCATACACACTGTATTGCTGAGTTTGTGAGGATGAGTTTGCATTAGTTTTCATTTTGGGAACTATATGACGACACATTGGAGGGTATTATTAATTTTTTTTTATAGCTGAATAACTCTCAGTACATTTTCTCTTTAGTTTTGAGACCGAATGGA
This sequence comes from Gymnothorax reevesii, assembly GCA_029721435.1. Taxonomy (NCBI): domain Eukaryota; kingdom Metazoa; phylum Chordata; class Actinopteri; order Anguilliformes; family Muraenidae; genus Gymnothorax; species Gymnothorax reevesii. Next base: position 24,709,304 of record CM056587.1, on the reverse strand, counting down.
TGGGTACATTATAGCTCTCATTTAACTGTCCTATAGATTAAAAAATGATAATACCTACTTGTATTTGATGCTAAAATTTGTGCCATCCATCAAAACAGTCAGTTGTTGTAAAACAATGCATTATTTATAATCAAACCAAAGCAAAAATCTCTCCATTTTTAGCTGTTTGGGGTGTTAGGGGGGCAGCTTATATTTAGTTATTTCACAGATCATGATAGTTCTGAGGATCACCCTTGAATGCGCAACGAGTTTCAGTAAATGTGTTGTTTTTACCTCCTGAATATTTTTTGTTCCTGAAGTATTTCGTCGCAAAACAACTTCAGTGTTGAATTTTCATGCATGTTCTTTGCATTTGCAGTACTTTTTTTCTCAAAATCATGGAAATGAGTTTTAATTCAAAATGATGCATGTTTTTCATTATTTGAATTATTTTTCCAGTCTCTGTGACGATCGAACCCTGAATTACAAAGACTTTAACAGGAGTAATACACACACAGGCAATGATTGGCTAGGTTTACCTTGTTTGTTAGGGCCTATGTACAAAGTAGCCCTGAGCGTATTGACAGACCTTTGGTAGGATGTCCTGTGGTATGTTGCTGTGTAAGGACACGTCTGTGTGTCCTGTCTGTTGCAGTTCTGTGGCCTGGTCTGTGCTGCATGCCTCCTCCTGGCTGTGGTGGGACACTACGTACCGGGAGTTATGATTTCCTACATAATGTGTGAGTACCACAAGCGGCCATAATCAAAGTTGAAGCAAGTTGCTGCTCGCCGACTCCACAGCAGTAGCCTCCAGTATAAGTCTTGGTGACCCTATTTTCTACTCCACTCAAGAAAATGTTTTTTGTCAAATTGTGTGTGTCAATTTTTTAGCTAGTGTTTTTTTTTTGTGTTTTTTTAAGAAATATTTTGTAGACGAATCTGCAGCAGGTTATGATTTTGAATCTAGCATTCTTAGCCGAAGTCTCAAACTCGATGGTTGTAGGTACTGCACAGTTACAGGTTTCTATTTGTACACCATGGTTGTGCCCAAACACTGTGCTTTCTTATTTACTTTTTTTACCATGGAAAGTCAATGGGGTGACATTACAGTTGGGCTGAATAATCCAATACCCTGTACGTTCGATTGGATATCTGTAAAAAGTAAAGGTTATAATCCGATACAAAGCACCTGAAAGCCTGAATGCCCTAGTTTTTCTGCAGTCTGTGAGTGCTTATACCTGTGCTTTGAGCGAAAGGACTGTGTGGAGAGAGTTTTTCATCCTGGTGCCTGCCCCTCTGGCGAGGATCTAGCCTGCTCCAGAAAAAAAATAGCTTGCAAATATTTTGTCCTGCTCCCGCTCAATTTTTTTTTCCTCCCGCAAAAAAAAAGTTTGAAAAGAAAATGACATGTCTTTTGGCTATGTTCACTTGTTAATTACTTGCAAAAGAAAACCATGGTTTTGTTTTACAAATACTGGCCAATATTGAACAGCAAACGGAAAGGGTCCCCACCGCAATGGGTGTGGATTGGTGAGGGACTGTCAAATATCAGACTTGGTTTGACCCTTTTTTATTCACCTACCTTCAAAAAAATGTTTGCTTCTCTCTTGAATTATTTACTCATAGGACTACAATTTTAACCCTGTCTGGACCGGGGACGGGCTTTTTATGCCCGTGCCAAGTTTCATGTATAATTTTTGAACGGCTTGAGCTAGGACCACCAAACTTGGTGACTTTTCCTAAAACTTGTCTGGGAACAATTTTATACCAGTAAGTCAAGTCCACCATCTTTGCCGTTTCCATGGCAACGGTTTTCTATCAGGTATGTCTGACAAAAAATCGCCGATTTTGGTTTCATCAATGTTTCCAGATTTTCTTTTTAACATATACTTTTCCCATTATATTTACAATATCTTGCATAATTTAATGTCAGCTTTGTTTAGTAGAATTAATTTATGCCAATTTGATGACGTCTTTGAATTTAAAAGGCCAAAATCCAAGATGGCGGATTATATCTTAGACACGGGTACGTTTTCCCTCAAATTTCATCAATTCCTTTTATTTTCCTCTGATGAAAGCTTCTACTACCAACAAATACATGTTTTTTTTTTCCATTATTAAGGTGGTCTTTAGTAGGGCTGGAACGATTCTCAATCGATTCTTTTTTAAGGCGTTGTACCACAACCTCCTGCCATGGGGCGAACATTCGAGCTTTCCCTTTTCCTTTATAAAACCCGATGCAGGTTGAATAGAAGTGCAAAACATCAAAGGGCATGTGAAATGCTTCCGGAAAACTTCACTGACATCAGTTTTTTTCGGCACGGAGCCAAGTAAAGAACTACAGAATCGTCCCCTATTAACCAATTAGGCTACTCTAAGAAAAGGAACCTGTTCCAGTTTACTTGCTTAATGAGCAATCAAATGGTGGATGCGTTTACTCTCCAAGTTGAATGAGCAGAGCTGTTTATTAAGGCAGCATGTTTGATTGCTGCATTATGAAATTTAAATGGCCATAGAACAGCACAACATGAACACGATTTCCAATGCCACACATTTCGTGCGACTGTGATCATTTATATCTCACATTCACGTTTCATCCGCTTTTCAGAATGTTTTCCACCTTGTGTATTTTTTAAACGTTTGAAATCCAGGGCGATTCGAAAACAAATCTCTTTATTTTTATTTTATCATTATAGATCTCCTAAAAATACTACAATGAGAGATGAAATGCAGAGTTGGGATATTGTTATGTGGAACGAAAATTTTTTTTTTTTAGTGTGATAAGACCACTAGCCGTCATGGGGTCGCGTGTAATTTCTTGAAACAGACACACCTGAAGCGGCAGGATTTAAAATGCCGTCAGGAAGAAGCCTGAGTTTAGATTTCGCTAATTGCAGGTGCTCCGCCTTTCCCAAAATCTGCACCCGTGTAATTGTCCTAAATAATAGTCAAGCAATTTCAGTAGCCTATAACGATTAAGATCTGATGGTGAAAAGCAGACAAACCTAACTGGGCTATGGTGTTAGATTGAAAGGATGCCAGTAATTTAAAAAATCTTCCTCTGAATTGCATCTCTCAGCATTTTAGGACATTATTAAAGATTAATTTAAAACAGATTTGTTATAAGATCGCCCTGGATTTTAAGACTATAAAAAATACACAAGGTGGAAAACATTCTGAAAAGCGGATGAAACGTGAATGTGAGATTAAATGATCACAGTCGCACGAAATGTGAGGCAATGGAAATCGTGTTCATGCTGTGCTGTTTTATGGCCATTTAAATTTAAAAAAGCAGCAATCAAACACGCTGTCGTAATAAACAACATTCATTCAACTTGGAGAGTAAACGCATCAACCATTTGATTGCTGATCAAGCAAGTAAACTGGAACAGGTTACTTTTCTTAGAGTAGCCTAATTGGTTAATTGGAGACTATTCTGTAGTCCTTTATTTGGCTCCGTGCAGCATGTCGCCGAAAAATACTGATGTTAGGGTCGAGTTTTTTTCCTGGAAGCATTTCACATGCCCTTTGATGTTTGGCGCTTTTGTTCAACCTGCGCCGGGTTAATAAAGGAAAAGGGAAAGCTCGGATGTTCACCCCATGGCAGCAGGTAGTGGTAATACACCTTAAAAAAGAATCGATTCAGAATTGTCCCAGCCCAAGTCTTTAGGCTCAGTATTGAAATCAATATACTAAACTGAAAGAAGTTGACAATAAGAACAGAGCAAGTTTTGCTTACGCACACGCTGCCATGGGGCGAACATTCAAGCTTTTCCTTAATGAAACCTGACGCAGTCTTGAACGAAAGTGCCAAACCTCAAAGCGCGTGAGAATTGCTTCCGGGAAAAAAATACACAAGGCGGAAAACATTCTGAAAAACGGATGAAACGTGAATGTGAGACGTAAATTATCACAGTTGCACGAAATGGTGTGGCAATGGCAATCTTGTTCATGCAAATCTGCTGTTCTATGGCCATTTTAATTTCAAAATGCAGTGATCAAACATGTTGTCTTAATAAACGGCTCTACTCATTCAACTTAGAGTAAACAAATCCACCATTTGATTGCTAGTCAAGCAAACGGGAACAGGTTTACTTTTCTTAGAGTTGCCTAATTGGTTAATAGAAGATTCTGTTTTCATTTGCTTGGCTCCTTTCAGCGCATAGGCGTTCCGGAATGATTTCTCATGCCCTTTGATATTTGGCACTTTCGTTCAAGACTGCATCGGGGTTCATAAAGGAAAATGGAAGGCACTGGTGTTTGCCCCATGGCAGTAGGTGGTGGTACTGCGCTTTTTAAAAATTGCGATTCAGAATCGTTACACCCCTACAAAACAAGCATATGTAATTTCCAAGAAAGATGGCAATTTTTTGTTTTTCAGAAGTGCTCCACCTTGTGAACTGCTTTGTGAAAACTCATTGACTACTCATTCTGAGGATCTGCTGTCTGTCTAATGGGCCTCACAGCCTAAAAATCTGCTGAATGTTCAGCCCTAAAATCAATTCCTTGTCTTCTCTGTCTCTGCCTGCAGCACAAGGCTGAGTTAAATGTTGTTTTATGTACTCGGGATCCTATTTATTTTCATCTTAATTTATTCATTGTTACTTACGTTTACTTCTTAATTCTGTTGTTGTTTTCACAGGAAATGGCATGCTTGTGATCGCTGAGATGCATTAGTGCTGGAATAATAATTCCTTTTTATTTAAAATGCTCTGGTTTAAAAAGTTGCTCAATATGGCACTCTTAAGTGTCATTTCTGTGTTCCATTTAATGTTTCAATTATTTTGCTGGCAGTGTGAAAGTTCACACAATAAAAAGCAGCAGCATGATTGCAGAAATGAGTCATGTTGTGGGATATGTATTTTTAGAGAACAGAATTTTTTTTTGTATTTCTAAGAAGGCTACATTAGTTGGGGCACATCTATATGGTTTGCTAACGGCATAATAGTTGTTAGAAGGGCGGCGGCTGGGGCACTGGGTGTGGTAGTAGATTTGTAGCATCATCAGCAGATTCTCAATGTTCTGATATCACTTTTAGTATTTGAGAAAAGTGGTACCGCACCATCCCTACATGACAGCAACTTGGCTGCGCAGTAGTTATCTAAAGTGTTCGGAGTGCAACTGCATTTTAACACAATTTTAGCCCCTCATCAAAAAATACTATTTTAACAGTGTGCTGGGAGTCGAGAATTCTTAATAACTGTTGTCTTTCGTTGGTCTTGGGCTGTAAGCCAGCCATAAGTAATGTTTTGGTAACACTTAAATCATTTGACACTCAGCAGTGGGCCATTTAATTTCCTGAATTGCTGTATGGTACATTGAGTTTTGTATTTAAGTTAGTTGGTTGGCTTTACTCACCAGTTAAGGACAGTGGAGAAATCTTGTTGACTCATTGGGAGCTGGTAATGGCTGTGCTAATTATAGCTCAGTTATTATCTGCGGTGTGTGGCACTAATTGTTTCCCCTGTTGTACGCAGTACTGAATGATGGGGACTCTTGGTTCTGTATTATGCTGACTGGTGGATTTTCCCTGCCAGACCGTTTGTGCCATAAAGCTAAATGGTGGACTGTGTCGATTGGTGGGCTCTCCTTGCAGTGTCTGCAGTGTTGTATGCTGATTGGTGGTGTGTCCCTTTCTTGTGCGCAGTACTAAGTGTGTTGCTATGGCCACTGGTGGTGTACAATGAGCTCATCCAGAAGATGTACACCGGCCTGGAGCCCATCCTGATGAAACTGGACTACAGCATGAAGGGGGACACTGAGCACCGCAAGCATGAGAAGAAGAGTGAGTCTCCTCCTCTGTCAGGATCTGCCGGCTCCTAATCCAGTCCCTCATTCATCCGTCTCTTTTCTCCCCCCTGCCTCAATCCTGGTCCAGCGTCACTGAGCACAGTCATCTGTTAACACTATCCATACTATCCGTAGACTGTGGGCAGCCTACCACAGAGATGGCTACAGCCTCATACCGCATGTAGTTTGTAGGCTGCATATCAAAGCATTTTCAGGCTACTCTTTATAGACTGGGGCTGCTATAGGTATTAGTCTTCAAACAAAGTTCTTTGTTTGATAGTCCCTGTGACACGGCTTCTGACTGGTTGATTCGTCATTTTTTAACAGGATTGCCCCTCTATGAACCAATTGTTAGTTGTTTGACTGGATTTACACACATATGCGTCACTGGGGTTTCCCATTATAGCGGTAGATGCGCATTTACCTGGCAGTGGTATTCTACTTTATCAGCTGGCAGCACATACAGGGTGGAGAAGCAAAACTTGCACTGACATTTGAAGTACAAACAATCCCACAACCACTCCCCTGAATTGTGTGCACCTGTTATTGCTAATAATGGTGGACATATTGAATAATGGACTATCAATTATCTTTATTTGTCTGCTTTATAATCTCTCTTTTTCTATAAACATGCCAGTTGAGAACACTATACACAATCAATTGTTGGTGATTTGTTTTGCAAATTTTGCTTCCCCACCCTGTACAGTATATGCGGCAGTGGTATTTCGCTGCATGGCGAATTCAACGCTTCTGTGGTATGGATAGTGTTAAATGAATTGAGGGGAAAACTGAATTGAGGTTTTGCTCATTTAACCTTGTTGTTTTTGTGATCTTGTATGAAGATTTGTCAGATTCCACTGCTTAATTTATATTTATGGAATTTAAGTCCTATATTAAATCCTAATGGATATTCCATGGTTTCTGAAGATTCTAATCAGAGAAATATGTAAAAAAAAAAAAAGATGCAGGAGATAAAGTTATTTTATATTTGATATAATGCTGCAGCCTTAAAAAAAACTTGGCGTCCTAGATATTAATATTTCACTCAGTATTTGTGTGAGTTAGCAACAGTAATGCACTGCAACCAGCAGATACAGGAGATGTTAGTGATATTGTCCCACAAGATTGAAAAAAAAAAAAAAAAAAAAGAAAAAGATATTGGTGGTGGCCACAGCTTTAGGCTACTGGTTTGTTCATACAATGTTTTTGGGACCAGAAGACCCATCGAGGCATATCTATTGCCTGAGTTTCTCCAGAGTATTGTTTGCCTGAATTTACATGAGGTTCTTTTTATCCAGGATCTACCTGGAATATATGCAACTTTTTTTTTTTTTTTTTTTTTTTGAAGCCACTCCTCCAGTTTATGGAAGGTGTGACTTTTGATCATGAAAGCAAGTCCCCATGCTTTGAATGTTCAGCTGAATGCAAATAATTCCGGCACTTTCTATAGGTGTTAACTGTGTTTTTGTTGAACTTTTCATTTTCATCGGGTCACTACTAGGGTCCTTTTACTCAACAGACTGGTAAAATGGCTTCTGATGAAAAGAACTGTCGATGTACACTAATATAAATGGATGGATAGTGTGGCCGAGTCATAGGTATGGTCACTGTGGCTTGACTTCGAGGTTTTCTTACTTTTCATCATTTCCTTGAGGTATTTTCGTCACCACAACATTGACACCATTGAGAGTATTCCTGCTTTGCTTGTCCTTCTATGCTCAGCCATCTCTAGGTTTTGCACTTATTTTTTTGCACTTAATTTGCTTTTGACCTGCTGCTGCTACTGTAGTTGGGAATGTCTTTCTCTTTATACTTTTACTTTCTAAAAGTATTTATTTTAAAATGTTTTTTTCCCTATATATAATAATCAAACTTCTTTTTTGGCATTTTTTTTTGTGTGAAAATCTTTTCTAAAATTTTAGAGGTGGTGACCTGATAAATCTCTCCACTTTCAAGGAAATGGTATTACTTTTTTTTTCCTTCATCGGGTACCAGCAGGCGTGAATTCAAAAGTTTGAACTTCTTTCAATCATTCCTTCTCCTTCAACAGTACCTCCTTTTACGTAATCAAATGGAAACATCCACACAAAGATGTCTATTACTCTGCTGTACATCATAATGTGGAGGTTTGTTCTGGTCGGCTTTCTGTTTTAAGTTGCGCTGGCAGCTGATAGTATCCAGAGTGACTAGGACAGTGTGGTAAAACAAATATGTAGGTGGATGCTTTTATTTTTGTCATTTTTAGGTGGACATTTTATTTTTGTAATTTTGGGGTGTAGCCCCTGACCTTACTGCTCTGGAGGCCTGACATCAACTGCTGTGGGAACTGCGCAGTTGATAAATCCTTAGAGATTTGGACGTCCAAGTTCCAGAAAATTCCAAATCCTGCGAAAGGTTTTGAAAAAAATTAGTTCCAAAATCCCCTGGAGATGTAATCTGGTTGCAGTATGATGTACACTTGCAATATCAATGATCTGTTTTGCATGGTGCCATTGAATCCACATCTATTTACACATTTCACTTTAGGGACTTGCTTATTGCAGAGTGTGTGCATATGTTGTTGCAGTCCAGTAGGCATGGCTCCTATGGCGTTGTGTGCATTAAAACTGCTGTAGTAAGATTCTGCTATTATTTTTCTTCTTTCCTGTGGATGTTTCTAGAAGTGAAGAAGGAGGCAGAGGAGAGTGATGAGCCGAGAGTGGAGACGGAAAGTGAGAGTGAAGAGGAGCTGTCTTGCCTTGTGCCCACTGTGAGTGTGAGTGTTTGTGTGTGTGTGCGTGAGTGTGTGTGTGTTTGTGTGTATGATTGTGAGAGTGAGCTTCCTCGTTTGTCTGTGCATGTGTGAGCATGTGTTCGTTTCAGGGTGCCAACTCCTACCCTGGAGGAGTTGTAGTGTTTGCTGGCTTTAGTGGTCTCCTTTCAGCAGCCAATCAATGCCTTTAAACAAGGTGTGCGGCTCTGTCACTGGTCAGTAGCTCAGAGTAATTGGTTGTGCAGAAGTACTCCAGAAACCAGTGGGCACTGTTGGCCCTTCAGGACCTTCCCATGTTACAGGGTCCTCCCTGCCAATTCAAAAGCTGTGTTCCCACCAAACGCTTTCAGTATAGCACCCTTAGAACTTGTACGTAACCTGTATAGACCGATGCCTAAACCCTGGATCTGGTCTGCGTTTCCACCACGTACTTTTAAAGGCTGCCAGGGTTTAAAGAAAAGACAACTACACAGGTTTGAAAAGTTACGGTAAATGGGCTTAGTTAAGTAGAAGAGATTTCGCCAGGTTTTCCTATTTACGCTACTTGGGCTGCTGTGATCCTTGGTCCTCCTGTAATTGCTCCGGGGCTTTTAACATTTCGTCCAGCATTCCTCGGACCGGATTGAAGCCACTGTCAGCCATGTGCTGAGAAACAAGCTGGATCACTTGCATTTTTCACTTCTCCATCCAGCCCTCAATTCCCTCTTGACCAATCAGCAGAAAACGGTGTTTCTTTTTTCACATTTTAGCACTGGATCAGCAAGCTTGGTATCCCAACAAAGGGGCATTGAAAAAACAGGACGGATCAGAATGGTTCTTTTGGCACCATCCACAACTTTTTATGAAGGAAAAGCAAAAAATAAACCCTTTTTGCCTTACGCTTTGCTGCCGTTCACCTTTTTATCCCCCCGGCATGTAATGAGGGGGGATTTAGCTATCGCTCTGTCCGTCCGTAAACATTCTTTTCTCCGGAGCATAACTTGTAAACTGTTCAGTATTTCCTCACGAAATTTGACATGTAGGTCAGGTGTCATATGTAGATGTGCCTTTTGGTATTTAGGAATTTCTTGAGCAGTTAATCCATGAATGTGGGGGGCCGGGGGGATACGCCATTGCCAGATGGCTCTTGTTGATATTGAAAACACTGTAATGAGTCACTATTTGATGTTTTAGTTTGTGAAGTTAATTGATTGCTGAAAGTAAATTCTTATTTCAAATGTAATGACTGCAAATGACTCCAGAACTAAGCAGGTAGGGTGCTAGATTGGCCCGATTGATGTCATTATACTGCCCTACAAAGCCAAATTGCAGTAACTACGCTTTGGATAAAATACGAGTTGAGCAGTTTTCGGCCCGAAAGTCAATGGAGGTCAGGATTTATTTGGATAGAAATTATACCATGGCAGGTCATTTAACCATAATCTATCATAGATGTGCCAACTATTCATTTGTTGGGACAGCAAACAAACTTTGAAGCCATTTTTTTACTGCTTAAATTAATTTGTAGTTACTGCACTTTGCCTTTGTAGGGCAGTATAGGTCACCGATTGAGAATGCATGCATCATTATTGAGTGAAATGAATAACATTGAAGGCCCCGTACAATTTTGGAGCTGAAGACCCGCTAAATTAAGGAATGGAATATTTTTGCTCACTTCACTCATCTTAACGGCTGTCTTCCATGACCAAATGCTTAATGAGTGTGATTAAAAGGCTGTCGATTGCTTACCACTGTATAAAGTCACCTTGTGTCAACTTTTTTGGACTGTTGCAGGCATTACATTGTATGCTTTATGAAATTAAATTTGCATTAGTACATAAAATTGTTTTTTTTTTTTCAATATAGTACAGGGTGAATTGACTTTTTGAATCAGTCTTATTTGATTTTATTTGCAGTTTCCATGATGTGTGAATTTTTTACTAATTGGGATTGTGGCTTGTACAGCTTTCCACCGGTTGTGACTTTTGCCACTTGCTCACTCTGACTACGACCCTTTGCCGTGTTTCAGGTGGATGCTAAAACGACAGCCCTGGCGATGGCCATCACTGACTCTGAGCTCTCCGATGAGGAGGCCTCGATCCTGGAGAGTGGAGGCTTCTCGGTGTCTCGAGCCAACACCCCCCAGCTGAGTGACCTGTGTGAAGGTAGCCTGTCTGTGTTAGCCACGGCTTCCATCCTTATGTCTCGTAGGACCTTCTAGGGACGACAACATCCCACTATTTCTCATGGATGGGTTACAGCGGAACATACATGGGGTGCACAAACATTAGAAGCTCCCCTGAAAAATAGTTTGAACTTCCTTTGCCAGTTATAAAAGCATCTACTCTGGTCATTCCTAACACTCATTTGAATTCTAATTCACAGCATGTGTTTGCTGTAAAAGAGTTCTAATCAGCAGCACTTTGCTAGGCAAGGCTCCAAAGCCAGACAAGCAAATGAAGAACGTTCCAGAGGGGCCAAATAGTTGGTGCTCGTATCGCAGGCATGGTGGTCGCAAAAAAGGCTGAATTATTTTAAGGTGGGAGTTGGGAACAGTGTCAGATTTTGCCAAACACAAACCAGCAACAGAAAATACGAATTTTGGCTGCAAGGCGAAGAGCTCCAACAGGGTCAGACAGTTGCTTTGTAGGACTGTTGCTGAAACCCACAGAAGTAGAGCTCAGGAAGATTATCATAAAAATTAATCAATCCGTATCTGAACCAATGTCGACAAAAATGATGCGTAGCAAAATTCCCAAGGATGGTGTTTATGGCAGTGCTTCTGGTGTAGTTAAGACTTTGTGATGGCCCCACTGAGAGAGTCTGGTGTCCGGCGGTTAAAGTGGGGTTATTTCTGTTCCCTTCGGCACAACAGATCTGGATCAGCAGACCTGTCAGGCGAGTGAACAGGAGGACGGATCGCCGCAAAACCTGGCGGAGCTCCCTGCGACTGTTGGCACCACTGCTCCGCTGCACTGCACGGCGCGGCCACAGGGGGCAGTAGTTTACTCTGGAGCGTCGGACTCTGACGGGAAGAGGCAGGGGCTGTTGGGGGACACGCAGTCTCTGGAGGCCCTAAGCGAGGAGATCGTGAGCTCAGCGATCTCCACTGTGGTGCAGAACACGCTATCAGCCCTTACATATCTTGACAGCTCACCAACGGAGCAGGACACTACTACTGGACAAGCGGAAATGGACACTTTGGACCGGACCGCGTGCGCGGACGAGGAGGAAGAGGAGTTCGTGCTGCTGGATCAAAGTGAACTGGAACAAATGGAGGAGGAGCTGGGAATGCTGCCTGAGGGAGGGGAAAGGGACCTGCCGATGCCAACAGACCTGCCTAGACCACAATTCCAGGACTCCTAGTTTTCCCGGTGCCCTCTTGTTGGGGAAACTGTTCGGAGTCAAAGTTGATTAATGGTAAAAGTCCAACAAGCATCACACAAACATTATTATCCCATCATAAACACTAGGGCTCTTGACCAGTGGCAGCCAATTACTACTGTTTGTTCGTCCTGTGATCAGGTGTAAATGTCTCATGATGGTAAATAACTGTTCCCGTGATCTTGCTGCTGCCAGAGCGCTTATCTTTTTCCAGCAGTGGTTCCATTTGAGTTGGTTTGGATAGCTTTTATGTGTTGTTTAAATTTGCTGGTTTTGTTGACGGACTGTGATTGCTGATGGATAAGTATAAATGGAAATGCATATTTGACAGTACCAGTCCACAGATTGAGCACACCTGACTGTCGTTTTAATACTTTCTTTTCTAAATTTATGCTGTTGAACTTTGCAGCCTTGATGGCACCAGGTGAGAGTTACTTACTTCCCAGGATGGTGGCCTTCATTCTTGCAAAAAAAGTCATACTTGACAAAATGGATGGGTCAATAAATAATTTCCATTCTCATTTTATGAGTGAGGTAAAATTAGGCTTTTTATGGTGAGATCTGGCCAGAGAATTGAAGGACTCACAAGTGTTGCTCATCTGTAAGAAACACTGCAGCCATATTATTGTTCTCTTTCTGAGCCATATGTCTGCCCATGTAGAGAGTGAAGTTCTGCCGTTATTATGAAAAAGGTGGATGTTTTCATGAAATTGATAATCGCCGATTTTTTTTTTTTTTTTAATGTTAATTTTTAAAAATTCTTTAAAAATTGTGGGGGTCAAACTTATGATTGGTATTGCATATAAATACAAAAATATTTTAAAAAATAATATTTACAGCACTTAATAAATATATATATATATATATATATATATATATATATATATATATATATATATATATATATATATATATATATATATATGTAGATTATTTATACACAATATTTAATATATATAATATATATATGAGAGAGGGAGAGAGAGAGAGAGACACTCACTGGCCACTTCATTTGGCACACCTGTTCAACTGCTCGTTTAACACAAATATCTATTCAGCCAATCACATGGCAGCAACTCAATGCATTTAAGCATGTGACATGGTCAAATTGATCAACTGAGGTCCAAACCGAGCATCAGAATGGGTAAGAAAGTGATTTAAGTGGCTTTGAACGTAGAATGGTTTTTGGCGCCTGACGGGCTGGTCTGAATATTTCAGCAGCTGCTGATCTACTGGGATTTTCATGCACAACCATCTCTAGGGTTTACAGAGAAGGGTTCAAAAAGAGAGAGAACATCCAGTGGGCACCAGTTCTCTGAGCGAAAATGCCTTGTTGATGCCAGAGGTCAGAGGAGAATGGACAGACTGGTTTCAGACGACAGAAAGGAAACGGTAGCTCAAATAACCACTCGTTATAACAGAGGTGTGCAGAAGAGCATCTGAATGTACAACACATCAGACCTGGAAGCAGCTGGGCTACAGCAGCAGAGGACCAACCAGGTGCCGCTCCTGTCAGCTGAGAACCAGTATGGAGTTAAATTACTGCCAAAACCTTGTATACAAACCGAACATGTTTTACAAATGCACCACGATCCACAAACAAATACAATGTGATTTGCAAATATAAAAACGATTCACGTGCAAATAAAGTGTGGTTTGCAAATATAAAAACGATTTGCAAACAAATACAGTGTGATTTGCAAATATAAAAACGATTCACGTACAAACAGGGTGTGATTTGCAAATATAAAAACGATTTGCAAACAAATAGAGTGGTTTGCAAATACAAAACACCATTAACAAACGAATGTTTTCAGTTTTACAAATACAAAACGTACCGATTACAAGTATACGACGAGAACCATTTCCTACAAGTACAAATCACTTATGGCAGTTTTCTACCGCTGACAATGGCGTAAAGGATTTTCTCACAAATGTCCTCACTGTTATTGTCCCTGTTAAACAGCAGGTGGGGCTATGACTCAATATCCTAGATCTCTACACCGTGAAGTTGAACAGAATGGAGAACGGCCGCCAGCGACAACCGTGGACATGAGGATGATGGCTGAGGCTAAATAAAAACGCAGTGTCTTCGTGTTCGAAATAATTCCGTGTCCGACAGTGGGATGGTGTCAGTATAACTACGTGTCCGACAGTGGATTATTGTTTTTAATCTCATGAAGTCTACTGAATCTTTTAGATAGCCTATTAAACGTGAATGTTTGATCAGATGGCTCAGTTCTTCAAGATGGGTACCCAATCAATGTTTCTGTTTAAGCTCTGCTCAATAAAGTGTTCTGATTGATAGTGATATATTTTTATTTTCCATTTCGTTATAAATCTGGGCCCATATTCACAAAGCATCTTATCTTAGCGCTAGGAGTACTCCCAATTCGCGCTAAAACATTTTATCTAGGAGTAAAATCTGAAAAGTAATTCACAAAACCGCTGAGAGCAACTTTTAGCCATCCGAGACACCGAGGGTAACGCTGCAACGATCTGTTGGCTGATATTATCCCACGCATACCGCTTGGATTTGCTGTTCACCCCCGAGCCAATTTTCCCTCTGATTAGGTTACATGCTTTTGCTCCAGCACCAACTGGCCCAGCAGCAGTAACTGGTCTTGGCTCCAGCTGGGCTTTCGCGTCATTTTTGAACTTACATCCATGACAGTTTAGGGCAAACAAACTTGAACGGCTCGACATTTAAATGATCGCAACATATTCTCATTCTCATCGGGTAACAAGTAGCTATTGGGGCAAGTGACGCGTTTCATTAATAACTTGTTTAATGCTATTAATGTTTTTGCAATTATCTCTTTCCTATGTACGTTTATTTGCCTAGAGCGTGATATGCGGGGACCGTGCATTGCAATTTTCAAAAGTGCTCAATATGCTATTATTTTAAACCGAATCTAGAAAAACCAATGCTTTGTATGTTAACAATAACTTGCTTAAAAGTAACCCTGTTTTGAATTATTATAGTTGCAGGGAAGAAAATTATTTTAATGTCAATGTTAAAGTTAAGGTTAGGCTTAGGGTTAGGGCAGTGTTTAAAAAGGGAATTGTCGTACCTCTCTACTTTGAAATGCATTTGAAAACTGCCGAACCCGTAACAACTGCCATTATTTTATTGGACAAACCAGTCCCTTGGACTATTTTCTCATTTTTTCCTCCATGGGTTGTATGTGGGATATTTTTTTCAATGGGTTGCCCTGCCACCAAACAACCAATCACCGTGCTCATTATTCCAAGACTCGTGCATGAGAATTGACATCAGCCATAGCAACGGAGATTACTCCCGCCTATCTCAGAGCTACCCCTATTGAGTTACCAATTTTCTTCACTAAAAGTTGCTCTCAGCGGTTTTGTGAATTTTAAGATTGTTTTATCATAAATGTTTTAGCGCGACTTAGGAGTACTCCTTGCGCTAAGATAAGATGCTTTGTGAATACGGGCCCAGATTTATAACGAAATGGAAAATAAAAATATATCACTATCAATCAGAACACTTTATTGAGCAGAGCTTAAACAGAAACATTGATTGGGTACCCATCTTGAAGAACTGAGCCATCTGATCAAACATTCACGTTTAATAGGCTATCTAAAAGATTCAGTAGACTTCATGAGATTAAAAACAATAATCCACTGTCGGACACGTAGTTATATTGACACCATCCCACTGTCGGACACGGAATTATTTCGAACACGAAGACACTGCGTTTTTATTTAGCCTCAGCCATCATCCTCATGTCCACGGTTGTCGCTGGCGGCCGTTCTCTATTCTGTTCAACTTCACGGTGTAGAGATCTAGGATATTGAGTCATAGCCCCACCTGCTTAACAGGGACAATAACAGTGAGGACATTTGTGAGAAAATCCTTTACGCCATGTCAGCGGTAGAAAACTGCCAAAAGTGATTTGTACTTGTAGGAAATGGTTCTCGTCGTATACTTGTAATCGGTACGTTTTGTATTTGTAAAACTGAAAACATTCGTTTGTTAATGGTGTTTTGTATTTGCAAACCACTCTGTATTTGTTTGCAAATCGTTTTTATATTTGCAAATCACACCTTGTTTGTACGTGAATCGTTTTTATATTTGCAAATCACACTGTATTTGTTTGCAAATCGTTTTTATATTTGCAAACCACACTTTATTTGCACGTGAATCATTTTTATATTTGCAAATCACATTGTATTTGTTTGTGAATCGTGGTGCATTTGTAAAACATGTTCGGTTTGTATACAAGGTTTTGGCAGTAATTTAACTCCATAAACCAGAAACTTGGGCTACGATTCGCATTGGCTCGCCAAGGACAATAAAAGATTCTAAAAACGTTGCCTGGTCTCAATTTCCGCTGATTAAGTCAGAATTTGGCGTAAACGGCATGAAAGCATGGATAGATCCTGCCTTGTCTCAACAATTCAGGCTGGTGGTGGTGTACTGGTGTGGAAGAAATTTTCTTGGCACGCTTTGGGCCCCTTGGTAGCAATTGAGCATTGTTTAAACACCACGGCTGAGAATTGGGTATTGTTGCTGACCATGTCCACCCCTTTATGACCACAGCGTGCCCATCTTTTTATGGTTACACTTCCAGCAGGATAACGCGCCATTAAAGCTTACATCATCTAAAACTGGTTTCTTGATTATGGCAATGTGTTCTCTGTACTCAAATGGCCCCCACAGTCACCAGATTTCAATCCAATAGAGCACCTTTGGGATGTAGTGAAATGGAAAATTCATATCCCAAAATTCCTCAAAATCTTTGAGGAATGATTCCAGATCCTTGTTGAATCTATGCCATGGAGAATGAAGGCAATTCTGAAGGCAAAAGGGGGTCCGACCTAGTTCTAGCAAGGTGTACCTAATGAAGCGGCCGGTCAGACAGACACAGACACACACACACACACACACACACACTCAAACACAGAGATCAGCCACAACATTAAAAATGCCTGCCTAATGTTGTGTTGGTCCCCCTTGTGCCGCCAAAACAGCTTGGTCAAACTTGGTCCACTTTCCCAAACCTGGGGCTTCCCAGCAAAAACATTTCCTGGGGCATTACACCTTCTCCACCAGCTTGTCATCTTCCCACGGCGCATCCTGGTGCCATCTTTTCCCCTGGTAAATGGTGCACACGGACCAGCACGATGCACAAGATGTAAAAAAAAATAAAAATAGCGGGACTTGCTGGAGCAGGCTAACTTTAACTGCCCCAAGGTCCACTTTGACCTGCCTATTGTTAGCACTTTCGGTGGTGGGCCAGGGTTATAATAGGCACGCTGAAGCTACGAAACACAACACGCAGCGGTGTGCAATGCACCGTATGTTTTTAGTTTCTCACCACTGTTTGAGGATTTTTCTCCCTACTGGGAGATTTTTGCCTCATTTGCTCTAGTGGGAAATTACTTCTTCCTCGCACAAGTATTAAAATGAACTCTGCAATTTGTCACAGTTGCCCTTCTATTGATTCAAACCAGATGAGAGAGCCTCTATTGCTCTAATGCATTGATGATGAGCCTTGGGTCCCAAAAACCTTGTTGCCAGCTCATGGTTTGTCCCTCCTTGGACCCCACTGTCAGTAGGTTCTCACCACTTGATTTGGGGGGAGCCCAGAGACCTGGCCACTTCACTGATGCTCTGCCCCCTTTGACTGGCCATAACAATTAGGCCCCTGTTGAAGTTGAATGTGGGTGAAATTGGATCAGATATCAACCATATCATAAACAGTTTGTCTGCAGACCTTAATTTGCTGTATTGCTCCAAGAAAATCAATGTTACTTGCTGCATCTGTAAATGGTTTAATGTTTTGGCTCATCGATGTATAATAATTAAAATGCATTTGTAGTTAGAAAACACTTTCTGGAAAATGTTGCCGAATAAGTTTTATATGCACAAATGAGTCTTTATCCAGGCTCCAGGATGCATAGTTCGATGTTTTGGACAGTGTTCATAGACACATTACTGAGGAACAACGCTGGCTTACTTTTATGATGATCAATTCATTCCTTTTGAAATTGGCTCAGTAATTTAATGTTTTTGTGGACTTTCATTTTATTCTTGGCCCGTTGTTCCAAGATCCTTCACAATTTAGCAGCAATGAAAAAAAACTTCTTTTTTTTTTTTTTTGCATTGCTTCAATATGGGCCCCAACATACTTTCTTGGGAGTTTAGAACTAGAGACCTGCTACTGTTGCCTAGCCCATTTTTCATCGGCTCACCTGACCTGGACCGAAGGTCCGATGGGCTTATGTTATGGGCCTTCTGTCTGTTGTCGTAGTTGTCCGTAAACAACATCATCTCCGAAACTACTGGACCGATAGAGCTGAAACTTGGCACATATGTGCCTGCCCAGATCAGGACACCAAAGTTTGTTCATGGCATTCCGATTGGATTTCAAATATCGCAGCCATGGCGGTCTTACTGAAAATACCATATGGAGCCATAGTGGAGCAGTTTTTGAAGCAATGAAGCTGATATTTGGCATATTGGTAGATGGGAGCGAGTACTAAAACCTGTTTGACGGGTTTCGTAAAATGTTGACATTTCACCTTGATTTGACCTCAACACTTGCCTGCACTCACTTTCAAAGGTGTTTAAACATCATCTTCTTTGAAACCACTGGACCTATAGAGCTGAAACTTGGTACACAACTTCCTACCCATGAAGACACCAAAGTTTGTTCATGGTGTCAATTAACAGCCTGTATAAGTATAAACAATCCAGATGAACTACAGTGCCCGCGGCACAATTTTTAACATCCTGTCGTCCTCAGAGTAAACATGAGCCTTGGTTCCTAATAAGAGAGGAAATTCACAGCGGGGCTTCTGCTCTGGGGCTTTTCAGAAGGAAATGGGAACACATTGCAAAACTAGAGACCATCCGGGATCGCATCGGCCACGACAGCAATGCTGGTATCGTTTTAAATATACCAGTCCTCATAACCCGTGAAGTGAGTGCATGCTCAGACCACATCCATCTTTGAACGCCTTCCTTTTTCTCCAAACGACTCACTTGTTAATGTTTTGTGACTTCATCTTTAAAGGCTGCAGGACTGTGTGTTTCCAGTACAAAACGTGTCCAGAAGCTGAAACACAAACAGATATATAAACACCAGCAAAAATACAGGAAAAATCTTTCATCGTCGTTGTGTAGTGGTTTCTGACAAGTCTTGTTGAAGTTGCCCTCATGACACGTACAAACCAACTGAAAACAATGCCCGCATCGATATCACAGTTGATCATGACTTTTTGGCTTTGTTAGAAGCAAGGTTGTGAAAATAAGCCACTTGTTGTCACTTCAAGACAACTCTGTTGTGACTGCTCTCTCTCTCAGACTCGGGAATGAAATGCCCACTTAAATTTTCCCATCCTTTCTTAAATGTATTCTTTGGCATGAAATGTGACTTTTCCTTGTATTCACCCAACCTATAATGTAAAACTTCAAACCGCGATGGTGATGGCAAACCAATGATAATTTGCCCTCATTTCTACTGTGTGACAATTTATTTTTATTAAAAGCCTCAGAGCAATGCAAATTGATTGTGGCAGAAGTGAAGATGAACCTTAATCAACAACTTGCCGAGAAATAGCTTGTTATGCTTTTAGGGGTTCTGACGAAACTGACCTGCAACACTGGAAGATGAACCTGTAGCCACTGGTGTACGACTGCATGGCATTGCAGGTTGGTCTCGTCGTTGCATGACAATAAGGCTTTTTAAAAAAATTTAAGCACTAACTGTGAGCAGCTTATTCACATGTTTTGAAGCAGGAACTGTTGTACCATCTTTTGAGGGCACAATGGCGGAAACCCAACCAGTACTGAAACCTAGCGCCTGGATGTTGCAGTTTCCTCATTTCACATAAACCTGCAATGGACTAGCAATACTCTTAGTTAGAGCCCGATCCGACTGCAAGTCGTCTGCGGAGGGCCCTATTGAAATCGCGCGGTCTATTATTATTTTTTATTTTTTTATTATTATTCTTCCGACTTTTCAAAGGCCAATTTCGCCCCTTTCCCAATTGTGAAAACGCGTCTAACTTCCCCATTTGTCCGGCCGGATCCGAAATTCGATATTTTTTGGCGGTCGCACAGGTTCGACCCCAAATGTCGAAATGGCGCCCCCTAAACACGTTTCAAAATTCCCATAGGGAAATTCGGTTACTTTGTCGTAGGCTGACGAATTTCGGTAGACACGTGTATCCTACCCGGACATACAAAAAACTTAATTGAAGCCACGCCCTCAACCCAACAGGAAGTCGGACATTTTGATTTGAATTTTTTCATTTTAAAACAAACTCTTTCTAGGGATTTCGTCCTATCAACTTCAAATTTGGTAGAGATCATCATGAGACCAAGCTGATTAAAAGCTGTGCTCTGCATATCTGTGAGTCAAAGGGCGTGGCTGCTAGGGCATGACAAATTTTGGTGACTCGACAAAAAAATTTCACAATGCTCTCACACCCAAATACTTGATTGTAGCAGCTTCAAACTTGCTGGACTGCTCTGCCCTGAACGCACTGATGTATTAAGTTCCCACTTTGCTAATAGCGCCCCCCTGTGGTAACAGGAAGTGATCACTCGTTACTTGGACTTGTACTGATGACACATTGTTGAACCCATCAACTTCATTCTACTTCTAAAACATGCAGAACAAGTTGATGAAGCTACATTATGAACGCTGTGTAGCTATGAGTAATGGCGTCCGTGTGGCCACTTTGGATCCCTCGCCATGAAAATACGTTTGGGATTCCCAATGCTATCACGCCCACATAATTGACTGTAGTAGCTTCAAACTTGCTGGACATGATGATTACTCCGCCCTGAACGTCCAGATGCATTAACTTTCTACTTTGCTACTAGTGCCTCCCTGTGGTAACTGGAAGTGACCAATTATACTCAGCAACAAAAGTTTCTGTGACACCAATATTGTTAATTATTTTTCATAACGCAATTATGAAATTGTCATACATGGTGATATCAGACTGAAACAGTACACGTAAACACAACATTGAAATGGAATTCATGAAAATGCGAGAAAATGACTTTGCACGTGAAAATGTGCGTAAATCATGCTTGTGGATGGCAATAAAAGAGGAGAATTTTTGGAATGTTCACATTGTGCCTGATGAACGACGGAAGCATCACTTATCGAAAACACAGCCATTTCGGATCAGGAACTCTACCCTCTAAATGCCAAGACTGTCTGAAAATGATCGGTGGAGGGCCATTGGGATGATTGAATCCGGAACCTCGCAGAGGGAAGTTGCTCTTCGCCTAATGTCCACCGCAACACCATTTGGAACTTATGGCAGCGTCTTCAGCTGACAAGACATGTCAGAGACCGTCCTCGCAGCGGCCGTCCACGAGTAACCACTCCCAGACAGGACAACTGGATTCGAACAACCCATCTCCGAAATCGATTCCAACCTGCAACCATAACTGCAAGAACGATACCTGGTTTGAGGCGACTGTCTGCACAGACAATCCGTCGCCGTCTCCGTCATTTTGGCATTGTCCCACGTCGGCCAGCAAGACGTCCAATACTCACAGTACAACACCGACGACTGCGTCTACAGTGGGCACAACAACATCGACGGTGGATCCAACGTCAGTGGGATCTTGTACTCTTCACTGATGAATCAAGATTCATGCTTAACCGATGTGATGGTCGTTTACGTGTATACCGTCGACGTGGAGAACGTTATGCCAACAACTGTGTTCAGGAATTTGATCGTTTTGGAGGTGGTAGTGTCATGATTTGGGGAGGGATCACTGCTAGAAACAGAACAGATTTGCTTGTTATTGATGGAAATCTGACAGGTCAAAGATATCGCGATGAAGTGCTACGGCCATTGGTGGTACCGTTTTTGATGCAACATGGTCCCGGAATAACGCTGCAACATGATAACGCCAGACCACACGTTGCAAGGATTGTACAGCAGTATCTGATGCAACAACATGTCAATGTCCTGCCATGGCCAGCCAGATCCCCAGACATGTCCCCAATCGAGCATCTTTGGGACGAGATGGATCGACGTTTGCGGCGGTTGGATAACCCGCCAGCTACACTCCAGGAATTGCGACAACGTCTACGTCAGATTTGGAATGACATCCCACAGCAATTTCTGGCACATCTGATTCGGTCCATGCGCCGGAGATGCGTTGCTTGCATCATGGCACGAGGAAGTCACACCCGGTATTGAAGTGTGAAGGTCACAATTGGTTAGACGTCAGACAAGTGCTTCATGACGCATGAAAATGACATTTTTCGTTTTGAGTGACGTTGGCACTGAAAAGTCAGTGTTTCTCCTGTTAAATAAACATATTGATTGCATTGAGATCTTTTCGTGTCATTTATAACATACACATAAATGGTGTCACAGAAACTTTTGTTGCTGAGTATATTACTTTCACTTGTACTGATGACACATAGTTGAACACATCAACCTCATTCCACTTCTATTACATGCAGAACAAATTGATGAAGCTACCTTTTGAATGCTGTGAAGCTACACATAATGGCGTCCGTGTAGTGATGCAACGACTATCCATCCCTTGCCATGAAAATACCTTTGGGTTTTTGATGTCTTTAATAAACTAGTATCATCAAGTCAGTGGGCGTGGCCACTAACAGGAAGTGACCAGTTTTTACTTTCACTTGTACTGATGACGCATAGTTGAACCCATCAACTTTATTCCCCCTCTACAACATGTAGAACAAGTTGTTGAAGCTAACTTAGGAATACTGTCAAGCTTTGAGTAATGGCGTCCGTGTGGCGATGCGGTGAATAAGGATCCCTCGCCATGAAAATACGTTTGGGTTTTTGATGTTCTTAATTAATTCGTATCATAATGGAAATTGATATGCCGGTTAAAGATGGTGAGCTCTAACATCTGATTGGGGCGTTGCCCATGAGGGTAGCAAAATGCCTCGATAGCGCTCCCTTGAAATTTTGAAAAACCCCTCCCCATCGGGGTTTTTTTGGAATAGGAAAATGAAAATTGGTACACGTGTATGTTGCCAATTCGAGCAAAAAAGTCTCTTGCACCATCGGTCAATTCCAAACAGGAAGTCAGCCATTTTGATTTTAATGTGTCATTTTGGCCCGATTTCCATATATTGCATTTTAACGAACTCCTCCTAGCGATTCCGTCCAATCAACCCAATATTTATTTTGGATCAAGAGACCATACAGATCAAAAGTTGTGCTCTGCATGTCTGTCGCTAAATGGGCCTGGCCGCCATGGTGTCCCCATTTCAGATGCCTCGCCAAACACATTTGAGCTGCTCGCTCTCCCTCATACTTCATCCAAATGGATTCAAAATTCCTGTACATGGTAAAAGCTCCACCCTGAACGCCTCAACGTGCTGCTAAGCAATCTAGCTCATCGCGCCCCCTTGTGGAAACAGAAAATGCCACGTTTTACGTTGAAATTGGCCGATTTGCTCAAAACTTCATATTTGTTCTTGGTCTGCCCCTGAATGCGCCTGCCCACATTTGGTTACTCTCTTAGTGCCCCCTGAAGGATGAAGTATCAACTTGTCATAACTCCTTCAGCTTTGTCCGATTCGCTCGACACTTTCTCTCAGGTTGGGGCCTGCACTTGACCTGTCCAATGGTCGTGCGTGCACAGCTGCACCCGTCAGGATCTCACCACAACGTGCCCTAGGGGGCGAGGGCCCGTTTAACGCTGCTTGCAGCTTTAATTGGTTCATGTTATGAAAACCAGCCTGACAAGCCACAACTGGCTTCAGACAGAATTTCTTTTTACAACATGGTGCAGCACTACTCGTCATTGATTTTTAATTACATTGTATGATTTTAGGGATAAGAGTAACTCTGGTCCGGGAAGGTCACAGTGTCTGCTGGTCTTTCGTGCATTTCCTTTCAGCTGATTTAAGGGTTCTTAATGTCAGTCCTAGGGACCCCATGTTAAATCTTGTCTTTGGTCCTACCAAAGTTGCAATCCCAGAATCTTTACAAGGTGTTTTTGTTAATAAATTATTCATATTTATAAAGATTTTTTAACCTTTTAAGCCACATTACATCAGAAATGGCTATGCTGGCCCTGAATTGCACCACATTTATATCATACTACTCTGGAAATAAAATAAAAAGGGAGGGGGGAATTGTTAGTGATTAAACTAAAGAAACAACTGGCTTCTAGATGGTGAAAGTGTTGACGTGGTCATGAAAAATTACAATTAGTTTATTAGTAGCAAATGGCAAATTCCAAGGAGCAAGGCCAGCAGTGTGTAAAAGGGGGGAAGAGTCATATATTATTCAGCGCAGTTAGGATCCCACTGATTCACCAGTCTTTTATTCAGATAAAAATGAGTATCCATTTTGGATATGTTTACAGGACACTGGTTTACACAGTCTGGTTTAGGGTCATTCCATGCCAAGTGTTCAAATGGCTCACAGGTGACCATCTCAGATTTTGCTTAAAGGGTGTATGATGAACACCTGAAAATTTTCAGGGTCCAACTCCCACCGCTTTGGATTTTATGGCCCTTCAAATTTAGCGTGCCATGCCCACGCAACTGCCTGAAGTTTTTTTGGGAAGTCAATATCTCCACAATGGAGAGTCCCAGAAGGCTGAAAATTTGTGGTTAAGTCAATACTGACCCAATCTTTCAGAATCTGTGCTTAGGTGTACATTATCTTGCACCATTTAGCAGTTGTGGTTTCCTAAAAAAGGAACTTTTGCTAGATGGACCTTTCACCTTTCATTCTGAAAGATGGGCTCTTTCAGAATCTGTGCAAACAAAGTCAAAATATGACTTTGTATGATTCATATACGTTTGGTGTACATTTTATGTACAATACATGCACTTTGGACTATACCATTTACCCCTCAGAACCGCAAACTTTGACCTGTGAAAAAGAGGAGGAGATAACCAAAGCTGATAACGCAATAATGTAGCTTGTAAACAGATGAAACGGGTAGAAAGTTGGTTAGGCTGGGTACTGTCCCACATGGGTTTATTCGGCAATAAGAAACAAAATTAGCAGGGTGTCAGGCTGTCAACCCTTTCACTTTATGTAGCAGATATGCTGCGGTGGTTATTAGTGGGGTAACTGGCTATCGACTGAATGGAGAGCACAAAAGCATGCAGAGACTGGGGCCCTCCATCAGAGTGATTCTGTCCTCTGAACTTTTTCAAGCTAAATTTTAGAAAAGTATTGAGGAATTAAGTATGTTTTATTACAGTGCACTCAAACTGGATCACCCCCCCCCCCCGCCCCAGTCATTCTCAAAACCACTCCTGCACTAGAAGGGCTCACCCAGTTATATCCCATGTTGACAGCAGGTCTTGATGCTCAAGTCGGATTTTTTGGAGAAGTCTGTTTTTTTGTGTGCTCGTTCATTTTAACATTATATGCGACTTCTATCAGTTTTGCGTATGAACTGAATGTGACCCTGAAGTGACCCGTATGCGCAAAAGAGGTCCTGAGGTAACACGTAACCACGCAGGCACGCACTGTTTGTTGATGGAAGTAAATATGGAGGTATCTCGTCTCAATGATGTAAAGGTCGGAAAAATGCAACCTGATCGTTCAGACTCCAGTTGAAAAATTGGATTTGTGCTGTTCAAACTTTAAACAGATCGGATACTGGTGATATAAGGGCCAAAAAAATCGGATTTTTTGCCTGCTGTCTGAATATAGCCTAATTTGGTTTTTCTTGACAACCCCATAGAATTAATTTGAGTGGAATTGCCCAAATCTAGACAGGTGACTCTTCCACTGTTCCCATCATATTTACTTTACCAGAGGGAATAACACAAAAAAATAATCATAAATCAGACTAATATCTGCTGTGCAGTTAGAAGGCAAAGTGAAAAATGCCAACAGTCTCAGTCTAAATAATCAGACTGAACATTTTTATTGTACATAAAACCTGTACATAAAATTATTCAACATCCTTTCATTTCATTGATTCAGTTTTGCCATTGACTTCGGCATTAGCAATGACAAACCAACGCTGAAGCATTTACCTGCTTATTATACTTTAACACTTACATAAAATAACATTGTCGAACAGAAGATCATTTAATCTCAGAATTCGATAAATTCCCTGAGTAGTGAGTTTGCACAGAAGTGCACTTTTATTTTTTATTTATTTAACCCTTATTTAACTAGGGGATCCTGATGAGATTGAGATCTCTTTTTCAAGGGAGCCCCTGGGGGTTCAGGTGGGGAGGGAGAGGGCAATTTGAACAGCCAATTAGATCAGGGGATGATTAGGTCGCAGGTTGAAAGAGCCAGGTTGGGACTTTAGCCATGGCACCGGGGAACCCCCTGCTCTTATCGAAGAGTGTCATAGGATCTTTAATGACCACAGTGATTATTTATCTCAAAATAAAGAAAGAAATTGCCCTGCGTTACATCAAGCTGTTCGTATTTAGCCAAACTGAATGCCTAGTATGACATTGGTTA
This sequence comes from Gymnothorax reevesii, assembly GCA_029721435.1. Lineage (NCBI taxonomy): Eukaryota > Metazoa > Chordata > Actinopteri > Anguilliformes > Muraenidae > Gymnothorax > Gymnothorax reevesii. Next base: position 24,682,972 of record CM056587.1, on the reverse strand, counting down.
AATTGGGATGGCTCAGCGCTGCAACAAGTCAGCCAAGAGCCACTGGCATAACTACATTAATGCTACATAGCTAGCTAGCTATCGTGCACACAGTTCATCATAATCATTATATAACATTAACAGTAGTTTATCTGCTTGGGAGGAAATGTTACCTAGCTACTCAGCTGACCGAATTTACAAACTGCAACTGGTTCAAATGTGAATGTGACTCAGTGACAAAGTTAGCAGTGCGATGGTTAGCTCCATGTTAACATATAATGGGCGCGAAAGGAAATTACATTTGTTTTCTATTATACTGCTCACAAAAAGTAGGGGATATTTAAATTTGACTAACTGTTGAAAGCATCTGAATTTAGATATTCATGAGATTTGTGAGTCTGTTTATGGTTATCCATTGGCACATTTCAGTACATATCCCATAAACCGCTAGGTTTCAAAGTTTGCAGAAACAGGGTGGTAGAGTGCATTTGCACCCTGAGGGCATAATGTTACTTTTCAAACGCACCCCCAGGTGCGTTTGAAAAGTAACATTATGCCCTCAGGGTGCAAATGCTGTCATGCACATGGTTTTTGTGCACATATGGGCATAAAAGCATGCCTAGAACCTCACTCATCTGTCATTTCACCACTTTCTATGAAGAGAAGACTCCAGGAGGAAGAAAGATTGCAAGCCATAGGGATGCTCCAGGCTGTAAGAACCTAGGCTTACACTGCCAGACAAATGCATGTCTCGCAGTTCGTCATCAGCCGATTGTGGGCACGCCATGTTGCCTCCGGTAAAATCCAGGACGGACCTTGAAGAGGGCATCCAAGATACGCAACCAGATGAGATGACCACCAGATCTTCAATAGAGCACTGCGGGACAGGCGACTGACTGCAACACAGCAGCAATAAGGGCATCTACAGGCTAAAGGAAACCTCATCTCAACACAGGCCGTACAAAACCCATCTGCATGATGCCAACCTGCGAGCCAGGTAATGATACATCCTGTTGCTTCTAGGTGGCGTAAGTGGAGACAGTGGTGTCAACGATGTAGCAATCCCCAATGGTCATGTGCCATGTTCAGCGATGCGTCTCAGTTCAATCTGGACTTCAGTGATGGTCGTCCTCCTCAGAAAGCCGCTGGGATTCCACATTATCGGCGTTGGAGTCAAGGCTCAAAATAAGCGGCATCGCAATTTGCTATACAAAATTCACAATTTTTACCATGGGAATGACATGAGTAAATTGCGATACGCAAATTTTTTCACTGTCTTGGGTTCTGTGGGCCACGGTCTACGGTCCATCATGTTCTCTACTGCCTGAGACGAGCCGGGTTCCCCTGAGTGACTCCAGCTGACTCGGCTCGTGCATCCTTCGTCATTTGCAGTTCATTCTCTACCACGTGGCGAGCGCCACTTGTATGGTGAGGATCAACCTCGGATTTGGGTTTAGTTAGTATACACCAGCCATCACGTGCGCTCCTATTGATTTGTGTGCTGTCGGTGAGGTAAGGCGTTGTCAAGCAGAATCAGTCATTACGTCGTCGGGAATTAAACTTTAAACTGTTCGTTGGTGGATTGCAGAATTGGATCCAAAAAAGAAGTGGCTGGCATATGAATTGACTGGCAACAGCACTATTCTGCAAGCTGAGCCGGTGTTCCGACAATTTGTGCTGCCTTGTCAAAAAATTGCTTCTGTAATGCAAAGCGATCGTCAAGTCTTTGTTTTCGCCGTAATATTGCAATATGAATTACAGTACAGTAATAACTTTGTCATTTGTTATCTTACCATAATATAAGTTGATGTTTTAATGAGTTGGATGAGTTTGTTTAAAGACATATACCGCACACCATGATCATCCAATCTCTGCGTTTTCAGGAAAACCCAACGTGTACATGCAAATATATATGCTAAAAGGTCGAAAGGCGCACCGAAAAAATAGTTCATTTATATTTGAAGATACTTGAGATGTGAACGAAGAAATAGAGCTCAAGATTTTAGGTTTGCGCAAGCGCAGAACCGCGAGGTAGCATATTTTGATAGGTAGCAAAAACTGACAGAACACCTGAAACATAAGTCTGAGCTAACTGTGCTGCGGAATCGCAACAAAAACTGGGTGGTTGGCGACATTTCTGGCAGTGCACTGTGGTCCATCCTAGCTTAATATAGTAGTGCATATTTCAAGCCAAAAGTCAGGTCAGTGACTGCGTGGTATGGTCACTAACTTTGGAGAATGTAGATTTTTTTAAATTCAGTATTAAACTAGGCCAAAGCAATATGAGCTGTGAAACAATGTTGGTATAATCAGGCTGCTGACTGTTTTATGTAGATACCTTGTCCTCAAGTCCAAGGAGATGAAGACTAAGTCAAGTTGCGTGTAATCTAGTTTCCCATCTTTCATCAGGGCCACATGGGTCAAGGGAGATCTGAGTTATTTTTTACTGCTTCGGTAAATAAACCAACTCCATTTTAAAGTGAAAAATTGTCTTTATTCTTTAAAACAAAGGCCTTAATTGGTGCGACAAAAATAGCTACACATAGCACCAAAACTGCTGATCAAATCAAGGCTTTGATTAACAATTTGCTACGCGAGCAAAAAAAATATTTTGAGCCTTGGGAGAGGGTCAGTAATGCTGTGGGTTGGAGTCACTATGACAGGCAGGATTGACCTCCGCAGTCTCCGGGGGTGTACTACTGTGACATCATCATCACTCCGTTTGCACGCCGTCACTACCGAGATGATGATGCCCGAGCTCATTTTGTACGCGTCACCCCTGACCATCTCCAAAGGCACCAAATTCAAACCTTGCCCTGGCCTGCAATGTCCCCGGACCTTTCTCCCATAGAACAGATATGGGATATCCTGAGACGACATATACAACAGCAGCACCCACCCTGTCAGGACTTTGTACAGCTCAGTGTGGCACCCTTGGAGGAATGGCAGAGAATTTCTGAAGCTGACATTGGTTGTCTCATTAGGAGCATGCAGCGTCGGTGTGATGCCTGTTTGGATGCTAATGGCGGACCAACTTGTTACTGTACACTGTGGCCAGTATGCATGAACAAGGTCTGACTTGTACTGGGTGTAAGCTTATGCCGAGAATAGTTATTGCAGCCCCTATGGTGTAAGAAAATTGGCATGCACGAAACGTAGTTTAACTATTCGCGGAATAACTATTGTGCGAATCAGCTATTTTGTTATCGTAGGGTTATTAAGTGATTTATTGCTGTTTACCGCAAATCTATTAATCGGCCTGCCCTCACGCTTCACTACTCAGAATAGGGAGTTTTGCGCGAGCTATTACGCAAACAACAATCTATCGTTCAACCGCTGTTTTTCAGGTCAACACACAAAAGATGGACATTCGCGTTCACGTTTCGGTGGAGTTTGCGGAAACTCCCTAATCGCAATAGGGTGACGCTGACGCTGAGGACGATGAGGTGGAGCCCAATGAACGTGTCGAGGACAATATGCAAGGGGTTCGAGTCAGGACCAGGTTGACTGCCGATCATATCGCCAGTTAAATGAATATGCACTGCAACCTTGAATGTTTGTTCAGGCATTCAGTTATTCTATTTTTGGTAAAGACAAGTATGAAATGAGTTGAAAATGTACATCTCCAAATGAGTGTCAATCTATACAGGGTAAATTGAACATCACTTCTCACCAGTATCCTGAAAACAGAAGGCACAGTTTTGAGACATCAACTGAAAGCAGACGGCAAATTGTATTATTCCACTCCTTAAACCTACCCCTTGGATGGTATAAGTTACACCAGGAAATCTGCAGTATTTACACCACAGATTAAGCTATTCCATAATTGAGCATACGGCTCCCCATTCGAGGTTTAAAGTTATACCGCAGTTTAACTTCTAGCACGTTCATGCATAGCAACAGTGGTAAAACCATTGATTTATACCTGGTGTAGGCTATTCTGTCCCTATTCCTCTTTCATGTATACGGGGCTGTGACTTTTTGGGTACCACCCCATGTGACATTTTGTACCTCCAGAAAAAAACATTCAAAAAATTAAAGTTCATGACACTTTATCATCAATTCATGTTGAATTACTAGCCAATTAAATGACGCAGTTTTAAAATTCGAAATAAATATATTATCAGTTATTTTTCTTTTCATTATCCCCTACTTTTTGTGAGCAGTATAAATAATGGAATTCAGTAACATCATGAACAGAATCTCATACTCTTGGTCGTGCCACAAAGTTATGAAACTGGTTTAGTTAGTGTTGGGTTTGTTGCTTGATTTAGCTTGCAAAAAATGCAAAATTTACTCAACTCGTTTTATAAATTTCATATGAAACACCCACTCGTGTAAGGTCCTCTATATAAAGCACTATGCCCATGAGTGGCCATGAATTGTTGCTTACACATATAACCTCCATTGCTCTCATCACAAATGACCAAGACTGTCTGGCCACCTAGCACGGTTGTCCCAGTGTTTCAGACTTTAGTAGATAATCTCGCATGGTCCTGGAGCTCCCCTGATGCATCTCTGTTTTTAATACTTCAATTACAGGTTAGCCTGTCATGAACTGTAACACAAAATATATGTATTGTATACAATTCAGCCCAATAGGCACGACCTACCCATGGAAGAGCAATTGCACGTCATTTATGGTGGTTTCTAACAATTCAATAATAGAGTAGTTGGGATAATCCCACTTGAAATGAACCTATTGAAGAATTGGGAATAGCTGGTTAAAATCCTAGGACTGGCAGTGTGGACAGTTAAAAACCAGCATACACAGCTGTAGTCTGCGACTGCATGTGGAAACCACTGCTCTAACGCATTTCCTGAGCAGCAATGGGAATTCCAGTAACACAGACACCTGAAATTCTCAGCTCTGAAACCCACTGTACTGGAGGAGCTCAGAATCCGGCACCAGAACACCATGCGGTACCAGTGGTAGCTCAGGCGGCCCAAGCGAGTCCGTCAGCTCCTGTCCCACCTGCTGCAGAGGATAGACGGTCACGTTTTCACAGCGAGAAGGACCGCCAAGCACAGCACCTCTGTACTGTTGGTGACGGCGTAATGTGTTGTCGTGCGCGGGCCGTCGTGGTTGGCGGTTGAGATGCACCGGTTGCTGAGACGCAGTGAAGCTTGCGGCTGCCGCGGCTGCCGCTGCCTGCATCTTGCGCTTGGCGCGCCAGCGTGCTACACGGATGCGTGTCTTCTCCCGCCGCTCCTGGACCAGCGCGGCCTGCAGTGGCGATGGCAGGCTCTTCTCCCGCTCGCGTCTGTGCGGCTGCCGGCTGCCCCTGAGGTCCACCCTCGGCTGAAGCTGCGGTGCCAGTGGCTCACACGTCTCGCATTCTGCCTGCCGCCCGCCGATCCAACCTGGCAAAACCAAAACCCACCATTAGCCTCCGTGCCCCCTTAATTCAGTCAGCAGCATAACTCATTGCATTTTTGTTTTAATGGTTCTGTTTGCCATGTCAGTCACCAGATTGGAATGTATTTTCGCTGCTTAAGAGGTGACTGAAGGCAAGACATCCCTAAAGACAAACATGCACAAACATGCTGTGGTACAGAGCTGGCTGAACATCACTAGAGAGGACACCCAAGGGCTTTTTACATTGGCATTTCTAAACCTTTTACTATCTTTTTCTGCTGTTTACACTCACTAAAAAAGTCCCGTACTAAGTGCATAGCCCGGGCTGGTGCCGGCTGTTTACACTTGGATTTTCTTAGCCCCGTACCATTTCCAAAAGCTGGGCAAGGATGTCCCGCGCTGGTGATCGATTGTTCACGCACGTGTACGTATGTTTAGGTCTAGCAAGCCGTGCTATTAACAGCAATACCAATCTAGATTTGGCTTGGGAATTCGATCTTGTTTATTCACAATCTGTAGCTGTATTTAATACAGAAGTATGTCTTCCTCAACAGTTATGGCAAAACGATCGAATTGGGAGGACCAGGAAGTTTTGTTTTTCTTGAACTTATGGTCAGACAGAAACCCACAGAAGCAATTAGACGGCACGGTTCACGACAAAAAGGTGTTTAGGGACATGGCTACACACATGGTTACCACCGACGTACAGACCAACTGAGGGACAAACTAAGGAAACTAAAAAAGAATACAACGATGCTACGAACAACAACCAGCGAAGTGGGGCGGGAAGACAAACCTGCCCTTTCTTTGAGGAAATGGACCAATTTCTAGGTCATTGGCCTTCTGTGGAACCGGAGCATGACTCACCTGACCATTTTGCTGATAACCCTTCCTCGTTTCTGATTGGTCAGTGGACAATAATGACTTTTTTCTGGAGAAAGTTTTGTTTTACTTCAGTGGACCAAATGTAACATCCGTCAGAAGATTTTGTGCAATTCTATAACTGCCTGCAAAGACGCTCTCATTTGGAGCGGTATTATTATAATTTGTGTATTAGGAGGCCTTGTTCTCATACAATTCTGGGATAAACATTCACGTGTACCATTGTTGAGAAAGGGAGAATTTTGAAATAAACATGGCTGAATTTTTTACCATGTCTTTTTCACGTAACGTCTGTCACGTTCATAATTGTGGTTCATGTGAAATACACAGACATCAGTGAATGGCTTTTCTTCCCCCATCAAACAGCCTCAGACCTAAGCTAGTAATACCCATAAGGTTGGGTTCCTTGGAGTAAAACTTTAGCTGTGAGGGTAGTTGGAATGGCTAAAAATTCCTTCTAATGTAACGTCCGTAACGGTGGAATTGCCACACTGCTCTTTTAACAAATCAGGTTTTCTTTAGCGTCAAAATCAGCTAAATCCACGGATCCTTTTTTGCAAAAACCTCTATATCTACCTCTTTTGTCAAGACAATTAAAGAATTGCGAAAGCAACTTCCTTTTTATATATACCATACCTTAGGGAAAGTAAAGTATTTTAGCAATAACGTTTGCTTTATTGGATTAACAGGAAATATGCAACAGGCATCCTAACTAGAGCACTCGGCAACAGAGTACATGTATACCCTGAAGGCCCCCCAGTTCGGCCCAGATGGTCCCAGAGTACCCAAAATCGATAGGTGTCATGAACTTACCATAATACATGTCCCTGCAAAATTTGAAAAGAATCGGGGCTGTAGAGCGTTCACAAGAAAATCTCTGCGGACGCGGACGCATGACGAGGCCAAATCCATAGTATCCTCCGAACTCGTTCGGGGGATACAACAAGATTAGATTAGTGCATATATTTGGGCACCACAACAGGAAAATGACATCAGTACTTAGTTGAGCCTCCTTTTGTGAAAATAACAGCCTTTAGACGCCTCCTGTAGCCGGTGATGAGCGTCTGGATGTACGATAGAGGTATTTTTGACCATTCTTCCATACAAAAGCGCTCCAGTTCAGTTAAATTTGATGGCTGCCGAGCATGGACAGTCCGCTTCAAAGCATCCCATACATTTTCGATGTTGTTCAAGTCAGGGGACTGTGACGGCCATTTCAGAACATTGTACTTTGCCCTCTGCATGAATGCCTTTGTATTAGTTGAATTGTGTTTAGGGTCATTGTCTTGTTGGAATATTCAACCCCTGCGCAACTTCAACTTTGTGACTGATGTTTGCACATTATCCTGAACAATCTGTTGACACTGCGTTGAATTCATTCGACCCTCGACTTTAACAAGGGCCCCAGTCCCTGAATTAGCCATACAGCCCCACAGCATGATGGAACCGCCACCAAATTTGACAGTAGGTAGCAGGTGTTTTACTTGGAATGCAGAGTTCTTCTTTCGCCATGCAAAGCACTTTGTGTTATGACCAAATAACTCAATTTTTGTCTCATCAGTCCAAAGCATTTTTTCCAAAATGAATCTGGCTGGTCTAAATGAGCTTTTGCATACTCCAAGCGACTATACCTGTGGTGTGGGCGCAGAAAGGGCTTCCTTCTCATCACCCGGCCATGCAGATGTTCTTTGTGCAAATGGCGTTGAATTGTGGAACGATGTACAGATGCATCATCTGTAGCCAGATGTTGTTGCAGGTCTTTGGAGGTGATCTGTGGGTTGTGTGTAACCATTCTCACAATCCTCCGCCTATGCCGCTCTTGTATTTTTCTTGGTCTGCCAGACCTCGGTTTAACTGCAACTGTGCCTGTGGCCTTCCATCTCCTGACAACATTCCTTACATTCGAAATAGACAGTTGAAACCTTTGCGAAAGCTTCTTGTAGCCTTCCCCTAAACCATGATAATGAACTATCTTTGTTTTCACATCGTTTGAGCGCAGCTTTGATGATCCCATTCTTTTTCACTTCAGCAGAGAGTCGATGAGAGGTGCAACTTCCATTTAGGCACCTTACATACCTTTTCTTATGATTGGACACACCTGTCTATGAAGTTCAAGGCTTAAGGAGCTAATCCAACCTATTTGGTGTTTCAAGTCACCAGTTTTACCTGCTGTTACGTGCAATAAAATCAGCAAAATCACAAGGGTACCCATATTTTTGCACGGCCAGTTTTTCACATTTGATTTCATTTCATACAACTAAATTCTGCTTCACTAAAAATCTTTGTTTGGAAAACACCCCAGTACTTAGATGTTCCTGGTAAATGTAAGACATATCACTTGTATTTTTTTTTTGAGTGAAAGCAGAGTCAATCATTATGCAGGCTGAGGGGTTCTCAAACTTTTTCATATGACTGTAAATATATGATAAAAAAACAGAAAAACGTCACACAGTATGACCAAAATGACAACACATTTATTTTCACAATACCAGAACAGACATTACACAAACAAAGCATATTAAAATGTATGAATTAATATAAAATTAAGATGTATAAAAAACAAAAAGCAGGCTCCTCAGCGTGCCGCCATGTTGAAACTAGTTGAAGTTGCATGATTCCATTTTGTGTTCTGATTGGTTCTTGGGACGCAGAGGCTTTTGCAGGCAAAGGGAAGTGGCATTTAGAGGTTCTTGCCAACAAACTGATATTTCAGACCAGGAAGAGAGTGGTATTTAGTGGGTTTTGAAGCAAAATTATTTGATTAACGCATACTATGCGTGGAGAGCATTCACTCAACATCATCATCTCATTTTTGACGGAGGTGGCTTTAGAGGCTTTGGCATCTGAACTCTTCATATCTACACTATAAAACGCTTCTTTATACTATACTTTGTGTATATTTAGTGGAAAAGTGTTGAATGGTTCAGAGATTGTGGCCTAGAAAGGAAACGCGATGGCCAGATATGCAGACAGAAGGACAGACGCAGAGGAACTAAGGATGAAGTGGCAAAGGACCAACACGTGTCCTTGTCCAGAGAATCACTGCGCTCACCAACTTTGGTGCACTAAACATACGCCAATGAAGCAACATCCGTCCCAATACAGACAGTTCCTGTTTTCTAAGAATCCCTAGATTATACATGCAAAGTACTCATTTCAGAAAGTATACTGCACTCACAGAGAGACAGACTCATTCATGCGTGGTCAAGAGAGTGGTTTTTATTTCAAGGGTAGATGCACGACTTAACACTCATCTTAAAGGATGGTCTGCACAGTAGGTGTAGCAGATTAGGGCATGTTGGTGCTTGTGGAACACTAGTGGTCAGAAACCGCTTGGCGTAGTTCACAATTAGGGCTGTCACTTTTCACAAAATCAAGTTGGAACAAATTCAATTAGCAAATAGTTCAAATAAATTTGAACACAACACACAATCGGGACTGCAGGCAGGTTAATCCTGCACCCAGACCCTAACTCAGCCATGCCGTAATAATGCATGCAAAGAGCAGCGTTGCATAGTCTTGAATGGGCATCCCTGGAAAAGATGCCATATTGACAGCTTCATGGGTTGCTGAAAAATCTCAGCGTACTTTTCAGCATTAATGTAGCCTTCGCAGGAGTGCAAGTTACCCGTGCCAGACACTGACACAACCTCATACCGTGACAGAGTATGGCTTCCGGACCTGTTGCTGGTAACAGTTTGGATGATCCTTTTCTTCTTTGGTCCAGAGTACATGGCATCGATTTCTTCAAAAAAAGACTCTAAATGTTGATTTGTCAGACCACGATATACATTTCTACCGCGTGATAGCCAATTGCAAGTGTCTCCAATCCAAGAGAAGTTGAAGGCGCTTCTTTAAACCGTTAATATAAGGATTCTTTTTCATGCAGTGAAGTTCTAACAAGTAATTGCAGCTGTAACCGCATAATGTAAATTTGACAAAGGTTTGCCAATGTAATCCTAGGCCCATGTGGTTATCTCACTCCTAGATAAATGGCGGCTCTTGATGCTGTGCCGTCTGTGTGATCATGCGTGTTCAGCTCAGGCTTGTGTCCTTGTCCTTTATGTCCCAAAATTCCTGTTAATTAGGTTGTGCACCAGAGAGGGTGAAATATTCAAATCCCTTTCATTCTTTGAGAATCATTGTTTTTTAACCTTTTAATGATTATCTCACCCATTTGTGAGCAAGTTGGTGATACTCGACTCATCTTCGCTCCTGAGGGACTAGGCCATTACTGAAATGCTGCTTTTATACCATTTCATGATTCAAATCACTTCAAACATCTGCTGTTTCAAATCACATCATTAAAACACACCGCCCGGCAATAAAGCTGCACACTTAAATATTTGCAACCCCAATTCCGAAATAGTTGGGACAAAATGTAAATTGTGAATAAAATCAAAACGCAATGACTTTCACACTTCATCCCAACTATTTCAGAATTGGGGTTGTACATATAATGTACAATAAAGTATAGGAAAAGCACCCCACATACTTTTAAAATATATTTGGATATGGTTTTATATTTGCAAAGGTGGTCCCTATTTTCTTTGAATAGAATGACTAACTGTTGGGTCATTCCATGCCAAGTGGAAACACACCTGGGCCACCATGGTCTTGGATTTTACTTTAAATTTGTGTATTTGTTCATTTTGGCCCAAATAGTGGGTATCTCAGGTTTTTTCTTTGGAAAATACCCTCTGGTATTGGTTTTATGGACCTCTAAAGAAAAGGCCTGTAGGGGGCGCTTTTCAAAACATGCTGTAGAAAAACCCTTATATCTCCAGCCCTATTACTGTTATAGGTCTGAGGTTTGGATGGATTTGTAATATGGAGCTTCCTCTAGCACCACCATCATTTACAGTGGTTGTATTTGTTCTTATTTTCATGGAATTTGTGCTTGAAGTTGGGCAAATTTGAGATTTCTTCCACTTTTTGGACGCTTATTACTCACCAAATATGGGTGATAGTGTAGAAGCGACAAAAGAAACTTTTTATTTCAGATAGATCATTGACACTTTTACTAAAAAATTAAAGCAAAACAAGTTGCTTACAACAGAAAAAGTCACAAGTTCAAGGGGTCTGTCCATCCCCGGGGAAAAGTTGCATCATTATGAATTTGAACCTGTTGCATGTCATGTGACCATGGATACAAGAACCAATACAACCATTGTAAATGATGGTGGTGCTAGATGGAGCCTCATATTACAAATCCATCCAAACCCTAGACCTGTATCGATAATAGGGCCGGAGATATAAGGGTTTTTCTACACCATGTTTTGAAAAGCGCCCCCTACAGGTCATTTCTTCAGAGGTCCATAAAACATATACATAACAGCTTTTGTATATTCGGCTAAATGCTTGGTATTGTGTGTAAAAGTGATTAAAATATTTGATAATCAATATGTTTTAAACAAATATTTAATGTCAAAATGGCATATTTGGTCAGAAAGGCGATTATCTGACCCAATAAGTATCTGTACAGTTCCATTAGTGAGTCACAAAACTTATAATACTCACCTAAAATTGACTCAAGATGTTTACAGGACATGGTTGACTCACTTGGTCTGATTTGGTCAAGTGTAACCATACTGGACACTCCCTCTGTACACAGACTGGCCTATGTAAATGGCCTGACCATGCCCATAATGTATTCCTGTGATACATGGCTAAGACAGGCGAGATACCCCGTCGAATGCGGGAGCAAATCATTCAGCTACATAAAGAAGGCCAAAGCACCAGAAAAATTGGAACTCGGCTATCGTTACGACACACGACCGTGCAGTACATCATCAAGAAGTAAAAACAGTCTGAACGCATAGCCAATGCAGCCAGGAAAGGACGTCCCAGGAAGACCAGCCAGCGCACTGACCGGTACATCTCCCTGCTGGTACAGAGGGAGAGACAGTCCTCGGCCTCCAGTCTTGCCACCAAAGTGGAGGAAGCAACTGGAAGCCATGTTTGTGCCCAGGCCATCCGTAACCGGCTCCATGAAGTACAGTAGTGTACAAATACTTATTGGAGCCACTGTAAATCCTTATTTTTTGAAGATTGGTATGAGAGGAATATATGGTCTATAGTTGACTTGATGGACACGAATGGCAATTTCTTAACTTATGAACAATTCTGTATGAAATATACAGTGGCTCCCATAAGTATTTTACAGCACCTTAAAGGGACAGTTCACTTTTTTGAAGTGGGGTTGTATGAGCTACAAATTGCCACTGGTTACACTACTGCTCAAAAGTTTGGGATCACTTGGAAATTTTCTTGTTTTCCATGGAAACACACATGAAATTAGTCTAGAAGGGAGTAGTCGATAACATGGTAAGAGATTTTAAGTTTTCAATTTCTTGCTTTGAATAGCCTTCTTTTCTAAGCACAACAATAGACTGACAGGTCTCTAAAGGAAGTTCGGTAACACATTACTTGAAGGTATTGTCATAAGAGTGACATGACACAGTCATGAACGTACCATAAACATTATGTTAGTGTCATAAACGTTGTCATTAAGTGTCATTCGGTTTTTGAGATGACAAGTTGACATTGTTTGGGTTGTCTTGATTATGACAACTTCGTCATAAGAGTGACATGACATTGTCATAGCTGTTACATGACACATGTAACAGTTATGACAATGTCATGTCACTCTTATGACGGTACCTTCAAGTAAAGTGTAACCAGAAGTTCTTTCTTTATGGCCATTTTGAGCCTGTAAACAAAGAAACAACTGCTGATGCTTTCGGTACTAAACCAACCTCAAGAATGCCATGCTCCCTTTTGCGCTCCCTTATTAGTTCAACGGTTTTCAGCTGTGCAACACATTTGCAGAACGGTTTTACCAGGAGATTGATGCAGAGGACTGACAGTTACTGATAATAGGCCTCTGAGCAAAAATGTCGATCATTCTTTGAAAATCATCAGATTAATTTTAATCATTTGTGAAACGGAAAAAAATGTTAGTGAAATGCATGAAAATGTATTTTTCTTTGGAAAACAAAGAAATGTGCAAGTGATCCCAAACTTTTGAGCGGTAGTGAACATTAGATGCAGTAGAAAGCTCTCTGATCTCCTCTAGGTAGCCGCACCAGCGTATAGTGCTGGGTGGAAATTTAGGCGATACACTGTTGTGAACGGGAGCAGGGAAACAGCATATTTTTTGCGGACTAAAAGAGGTCCTACCTGAAAATAATACACCATTTCAATTGTACGCTATAGTAAAAAAAAATTACAGCGCTTTACCTGCTCGAAAAAACACAGTCGCTCTTGAACTAACCAACTGACGTATTCCATCGGAGTAAACTGCGCGCTATAGTGATCAGCTGTTTGGGTCAGACTCTGAGTGGTTTCTGGCAGAGACAGGATTTCACTGACAAAGAATTAAATCTAAAATAAAAAAAAAAATCCCTATAATTACCAGCACAGCAGATACACAGTATGTGGCTGCGTAAAACCCTATGTGATATCAGTTTGTGCTGCAATGTTACATTAGACTTTTTCCACAGGTGTTTCACTCTTTTACCTGATGCTTGGGTACAGCAGTGCTCTTCAGCGTGCACCGTTGATATTTCCCTGAATGTAGCCTCACGAAATCCTCTTTGGAAAAATGAATACTGCAAACACGGAGTTCTTTTAGGGATACGGGTGGCGTATCAATATCCGTGTTGAGCGCAGCTAGCCACTGCTGCCGAAGTCCATCCCGCAGAGGGATGCAGTGGAAGCTGTAAATGCACAAGGATACACCTTTGCTTTCACCTCCAGGAAAGCAACACACAAGGACCATTTCAAAATATTTGCACAAGTTTAACGACCGTCCGACCTCGCAACCGTAGTTAAGCCGCTTGCACACTGGACGCAAAGCGAATTTTTCGCAAGACAGACTACTAGTGCTGGTCAACGAATTAGAATAATTTGAAATAGCGCAATCGTTAAATTTCCTTGATGCATTTTTTGTGCAGAAAGCAAATCAGGTGCTCACCGCGCCTGTCCTACGTGTTCGAGTAATCACAGAACTCGCTACCTGTAAAAAATGTGCTCAGCTGAGCTTTCCAAAAGGCCCATTTAGGCCATTTAACTGTGACACTGTTGTTTCAATGAATTAGAATAATTCATAAGTCATTTCATTGAATTAGAATAAGTGCTCGAATTTTTGTTTTCTGTGAAGAGTGTTCACTGTGCAGTATAAAGTCAGGGTTGAGTAGAATTTCTAAGTTGTAAAATCAATCATGGGTCAGCAGCGCAACCTCTCAACCGGAATTGTGACTCAAATTCAAGCCCTTCACTAACAAGGCTTGACCCAAACTAAAATTGCTGAGCAGCTTAGCATCAGCCAGTCTTCCATCTGCAAAGCTCTAAAGAAAGACTGCAGCAAACGCACCAACTGTTCCGGCATCCAAAAAACTTCAGCTCGTGACAACAAGCAGCTGAGAAAGATCGCAGTCAGCAACCGGTTCAAGTCCACTTCTGAGCTCAGCGACTTGTGGAACGAGCAGACCTGCGCTAACGTCTCGAGATCAACCACTTACCGTCGTCTGCGCGAACTCGGCTTCAAATCTCGCGTTCCAGCAGGAAAAACCGATGCTGAACAAGAAACAAATGGAGAAACGGCTGAAGTGGGTCAAAGAACACAGCGAGTGGACTGCTGAAGACTGGCAGAAAGTGGTCTTCAGTGACAAATCACGCTTTTGCATCTCCTTTGGTGACCAAGGTCCTCGTGTCTAGCGTTGTGGTGGCGAAACCTACAACCACGAGTGTGTAAAAATATGCGTCAAGTCTCCCCAGAGCGTTATGGTCTGGGGGTGCATGTCCGCTCGGGGTGTAGGGAAACTCTGCTTCCTCAAGAAGACGGTCAAGGCTGCCGTATACCAAGATGTTCAGGAACGTTCCTGATTCCGACTGTTGAGGGACAGTTTGGCGAAGAAGACCTCATATTTCAACAGGATCTTGCACCGGCTCATGCGCCAAAGTCGACCAAAGATTGGTTTGCCAAAAAACAGCTTGAAGTTTTGGCATGGCCGGCCAACTCGTCTGACCTCAATGTTATTGAAAACCTTTGGGCCATCGTCAAGCGGAAAATTTGCGACAGAAAGCTGACTACGCTGGCCCAATTGAAGCAGAACATCGCCACTGCCTGGGAAGCTGAGAGTGCAGAAACTTGTGACAAGCTGGTCAAATCGATGCCGCAGAGACTTCAGGCAGTCATACAAGCCAAGGGGGCAGCAACAAAATACTGAGAAAGTGATGATTCTAATTATAATAAAAATTATTCTAATTCAGTGAAACGGTTTCTCAATTATTCTAATTCAATAAAACAACATTGTCACAGTTAAATGGCCTAAATGGGCCTTTTGGAAAGCTCAGCTGAGCAAATTTTTTACAGGTAGCAAGTTCTGTGAATACTCTAACAAGTAGGACAGGCACGGTGAACACCTGAATTGCTTTCTGCACAAAAAATGCATCAAGAAAATTTAGCCATTGCGCTATTTCAAATTATTCTAATTCGTTGACCAGCACTAGTACATTCAAAGTCAATGCGAAGACGTGAACACACATATTTTGCGTCTTCGCATTGACTTTGAATGTAATCTGTCTTGCGAAAAATTAATTTTCCGTCCAGTGTGCCAGCAGCTTTACTGTGGCCCAAACAGCTGATCGCAGTTAACTACGATGCGCCGCGCGGAGGACTACATCAGTTGGTTAGTTCAAGAGCAACTGTGTTTTTTTCTGAGCAGGTAAAGCACTGTAATTTTTTTTAATATAGCGTACAATTGAAATGGTCTATTATTTTCAGGTAGGACCTCTTTCAGGCCGCAAAAATACGCTGTTTCCCTGGTCCCGTTCACAACAGAGTATCGCCTAAATTTCCACCTAGCACTATACGCTGGTGCTACCTGGAGTAGATCAGAGTGCTTTCTACTATATCTTATGTAAGTAGTGGAAATTTGTAGCTCATACAACCCCACTTCAAAAAAGTGAGCTATCCCTTTAAGAATGGGTGAAAGCAAAATTTGAGAAATTTAGGTGAACAACCTCTTCCTTTCCAAACCCCCAATCTACATGGAATGAGAAATTGAGTATAATTAAACAGTTTTCTTCATTTTTGAATATAGGACAAAAACATTCTAAAATTTCGGGTCATTCTGAGATGACGATTGGTGCAGCACCAGTAAATTCACATAAAATGACTAGCAGTGTAAATGGAGTCTGATTGATTGGGTGTACCAGGGCCATTACTCACTCGTGGAGGAGCTTACGCCTGTGAATGACCCCATCAGGCCATCTGCTGCTCCTGCTCCGTCTTGTCCACTTCCCGGATCACCACAGAGGTCACCGACAAGATGATCTGGTGGCTGGAGGTCGCAGTGGTCCCTGAAATGGTCGGACTCGGGCAGTTGGTGGTGCAAGTTTCTTCTGAGATTGTCCGAGGGCTGGAGGCAGTGGTTACCAAGGTGGACAGAAGTCTGGAGACCGCAATGGTCGCTGAGATGCTCAGACTGTTGGAAGTGGAGGTGGTTGCTAAGGTAGTCCGACTCGGGAACTGTGGAACTCAGAGCGTGCACCTCCAGCTCAAGAGGTTCCTCCTTTATGCAGGTCAGTTGCATCTCTGTGCGCTCCTCCTTCGCATGTGGGGATACTCCTGTGGTGGCTGCTGCAGAGCTGTCTAGCTTATGGGAGGAGGGGTTATCAAAATCGAGGATCTGCGTTGCGACTCCCTGGGAAAAATTGTTTGTGTAGATCTTGTCCCTGTGCTCCTCTGGCAGGGAAGGAAAGTGAGCAAAAAGTAATAAACATGCACTTCAATTCAGTGGTTGCTTCAGGGGCATTTACAAAATTACTCTGTCCAAACACCGGCTGAAATTCCAGATAAAACCACTGTGGGGTACCAAGCTGGTTTATGATGGTCAAAACAATGTTTTTGACACCTACTTATGGCTGGTCTTTTGGTGGTCAAACTGGTGCGTTACAACAAGCTTTAGGCTTCAAAAACAGCCTAAGCCAGCTTGACCTGCTTATTCTGGTTGTAGCTGTAATTTTCAGCCAGGGGTGGGTCGATAAGAAGTAATAACTAAAAAAGAAGTCGAATAGCAGTGGGGAATTTAATTTCCGAAACTTCTTCCATTTGTCTTACCTTTGACGCGGGGTAAATCCTCTTTCTGATGCATGTGAGGATCAGAGCTACGTGATTCCCTACTCTTTGTCACGGCAAAGTCTTGATCCTTTACGCATTTCCCATTCTGCAGCCGTTGGGGTTCAGGAAACCCTTCTGAAGAGCAGACACTTCGATCGCAATGAAAAACTCTATCAGTCCTCCTATTCATTGAGACGTTTCTGTCCCCGTCTTTTCTAGATAAATTCTTAGTTGAGAGAGACTGTAACACTGCGCCCCTCTCATTTGCAATCTTGTCAGGCTCACTTCGCGTACCAAACGTCTGATTCACTGGAGTGTTCCGTTCGTCCTTCTCACTGACCGCATTAAGATACTTTCGCAAGGTTTTCATCTGGCACCGTGATATCTCCAGCATTTTTCTTATGCTTTCGTTTTCCCTTTCCTTCGCTGTCATTTCCTTAGTGAACTCTTCGAATTTGCATCCCACAACTTTCAACATCTCCTCCAGCACCGTTTCCACAGCGTTGGTCACTGCTTGCTCGATTACAGCTCCCAGTTGGTCTCTCATCAAAGAGACCGATAGTGAAATTCGGACATCCATGTTCGAGAAATTTGTGACAGGTGACTAATCTGATGCTGTCTCAGCCTATTAATGTAATGTCAGGTAGTGGCAATAAATGTACAATTGCATGTAGCTACGCTAATGCTAGAGTCACCAAATTAATACCTAATATTTTTACTGCTAACTAACGCAAGGCTTCGTCAGCATTTTGCGCACTTGACTTATATTTCAAGCGGAGCTCTGCACATCGCAATTGGCCTAATTCGGGAACTCTTAAATCATAGCCTGAGAGTTTAATAGCAAAGGAAACTGTAGAACCAGAATATTTAGAAGCGGTACAGCAGCTTTGTTGGAAAGACGGAAAGCGGAAGCAAAATATTGCGTAGTTCCGTTGTTCCCTCAAGCGTTGCTTCCGGTTTTGTTTGAATAAACATTGCTCTGCCGGTACCCACATGAATCACAGCATCGAGATTTGAGTACAAGAGATTGCTTCCCCGTACCGGTTCCGCAAATTCCAATGGCAGCTGGACATTGGCGCAAGAATCTAATTAATAAAGATAGCCATTCGAGCTGTGGAGGCTGTTCGGCACTACAGCATGCACACTGGATGCCCAAGTACGAGGAGATGAATTGGTATAACAAGACCAGGGGTGTATCTTAGGTGTCTTAAATTGCTTCCACGTTTCCCTGACTTGCGTCTTCTCCTTGCACCTCAGTCCCTCCCTGCGAAGATGCATGGAGAGACGCAGGCAAACTACGTGTGGTGGGAAGAAACAAGAAAATGTGTCTTTAGAGAAATTAGACGTTTCCTCTGAACTGTACTTGAAACGACGATGACGGCGCAAATCTGGATTTAGACGTATTCTAATATGTGCAGATTAGCATCGTTAACCGCAGTTATATTAAATTTAGTCAATGCGTCATATACAGTTTGACTGATGCTGTTGCTTTTTAACACTTGAATTGCCACGGGATAAATTACACCACCTCTGCTCGTGGTTTATAGAAATGTAGGTACAACCCCAATTCCAAAATCAGAGGTGGACATTCCAGGGGTCAGAAAGTAAAAGTCCGGCCATGTTCTACCTCCAGCCATGAGTTGAGGCAGCTGATTTTCCTTATTAGTTCAACATCTGGGCTGAAGAGTTGCTGGACTTCTTAGATCCAGGCAGTTGCAGCAAATACTGGGACAGACTTTTACTTTCTGGGGCTGGATTGTCCACCTCTGCCCAAAATAATTGGGACGAAGTGTAAATCATGAATAAAATCAAAATGCATTGACTTTCAGATCACATGAGCCAATATGTTATTTACAAAAGAACAATGGTAACATTTCTAATGTTGAAAGTGAGGTATTTTACATTTTTATCCACAAAATGAGCTCAAATCAAATTTTTTGGCTGCAACAGGTCTCAAAAAAGTTGGGACACAGGCAAAAAAAAGGGCTGAAAAAGCTATTAATATATAAGGGAATCAGCTGAAAGAACATTCAGCAAGTAATTACATTAACTGGAAACAGGTGTGTAACATGATTGGCTATAAAGTGATGTCTTAGAGAGGCTCTTAGAGAGTCTCTCAGAAGTAAAGATGGCCAGAGGCTCTCCAACCCGTGAGGGCTTGCGTAAAAAATATAGTGGAATACTTTAAAAACAATGTTCTTCAACATTAAATTGCAAAAGGCTTTGAAGGTCTCATCATTGACAGTGCATAACATCATCAAAAGATTCAGGGAGACTGGAAAAAATCTCTGTGTAAGGGACAAAGTCGAAGACCTTTACTGGATGCCCGTGATCTTCGGGCCCTTAGACGCCACTGCATTGCATACCGGCGTGATTCTGTCATTGACATTATTAAATGGGCCCAGGAATACTTAAAGAAACCACTGCCTGTAAACAGAGTCTGCTGTGCCATCCACAGATGCCACCTAAAACTCTATCATGCAAAAAGGAAGCCTTAGTTGTGCATGATCCAGAAGCGCCGCCATGTTCTGTGGGCTCATTTAAAATGGACTGTAGCAAAGTGTCCTGTGGTCAGATGAGTCCAAATTTGACATTCTTGTTGGAAATCATGGGCGTTGTGTCCTCTGGGCTAAAGCGGAGAAAGACCACCCCTCCTCTTCTCAGCGTTCAGTTCAAAAGCCAGCATCTCTGATGGTATGGGGATACATTGGTGCATATGGTGTCGGACACTTGCATGTTTTAAAAAGCACCATGAATGCTGAAAGGTATATAAAGGTTTTCGAGCAACATATGCTCCCCTCCATAGGACATCTACTCCAAGGAAGGCCTTGTGTATTTCAGCAGGACAATGCAAAACCATATACTGCAGCTATTACAACAGCATGGCTTTGTAGTAGAAGAGTCCATGTGCTGAACTGGCCTGCGTGCAGTGCTGATCTTTCACCGATTGACAACATTTGGTGGATACTTAAACAAAAAGGCCGTCAAAGGAGACCCAAAACTCTCCAGCAGCTGGAAGCCTGTATTAAACAAGAGTGGGATCAAATTCCAATGGCTAAACTCAAGAAACTTGTCTCCTCAATGCCCAGACGCCTAAAAAGAAGAGGGATGGTAAACAGGCCCCTGTCCCAACTTTTTTGAGACCTGTAGCAGCCATCAAATTTGAAATTAGCTCATATTGTGAATAAAATTGTAAAATTTCTCAGTTTCAACATTTGCTATGTTATCTCTGTTCTGTTGTGAATAAAATACTTGCAAGTGTGATTTGAAAGCCATAGCGTTTTGATTTTATTCACAATTTACACTTTGTCCCAACTATTTCGGAATTGGGGTTGTAGAAGAATAGGGAGATGATCTTGATTTGGTACAAACGCAGTATTCAGGCAGGAAAGGCCTAGCCTCTCTGAGGTAAAGATAGACGGAGGATATCCTGTTTGTCAACGAATGTGTGATCAGATCATTGAGGAGTACATGATAAAGAGAACATATGGCCATTTCCTTATCACTCCATGAATCAACCATCGACCATTATCAGGTTGATACAGGGTGTAATATGAAAATGCCTATATTCTCTATTTACAGTATCCAATTTGGACAACTTGTCCAAGGTGGATAAATCATTGGATTCACCTCAACTGAAGTAAATTATGGTATATGGTATCAATGGCTTATTTCCGTATTGCCTTGGTATTGGCCTGAGGGTTGCCGGTAGCCTACTAATACCGCGATCCAACGGCCAATACCAAGGCAATGTGAAAAAAAGCAACTTATAATATTTTTATTAATTGGATAAGTATGTTGTGCTATCATAACAATATTATGACTATTATTTCTGAAGTACACGACTTTAAGACTCATTTAAGAGCTAACTGCTAGGTCCGCGACTGTCGTCTGCTTCTCTGAAGTGAGCGAATGCCACAGTTGCTAATGCTTACTTGTGCACGTGCTGACCTCGGCCAATACAGCTTAAGGTCGGCCTATGAAACTTGGCCAAAAGAAGATATATTGGCAGGCCATTTTTACTGTATGCGAGAAATAACATGCATAACCAATTAATAATATATGATATGTCTTGCGGAGTTGGGCTACTGTTCTGTTTCGATTGTTGGCTGACAGTAGCCTATTAGAGAGCGTTGATTCGCTCATTTCTCAATGTCTCTAGAAATGTGCCGTGTCACCGCAGTTTTAGTACTCTTGTAGATTTACTCGTCTTGTTGATGGCCTGTCGACTGTCACATTTTATGATAATAATCGCATCCAACTTAAAATCTGGAGCCTAAAGTAGCTATACGTTGTATGCCCCATGATGCTACACTTGGATGCCTTCATCAACTAATATTCTGTCTTATTTATTTTATTTTATTTATTTCACAAAGTTATTTTTATATTTTTTAAAGAAAGTTCTAAGATAATGACTGTGTGTAGACGTATTTGCACAGTGTAGAGGTAGTCCCTTTGTTCGATATTAAACATTTAGGTAGTCCTATAAAACGACCTTACGCGGAGACACAAATGAGTAACCTTGCCTCGAAATGCTCAAGCAGTTTGTGGCTCCACTATTACAATATATTTTGGTCCATTAATATTCGAACATCGACAGGTAGTGTTATTTCAGCAGTTGGACTATTGGAGCTGAAATTAAGTAAGATATACGAGTTCAAAGTGCAGACATGCTACTTCAGTTTTGTTTACACATCAAATTGGGTCAGTGGTGTAGGAATTACAGCAATATTTTAACATTCCCCTCCCCAGGAACCTAAAGTATTTCAACAGCCATTATTCAGCTCAAAAAGCAAGCTGTTACTAGGCTGAAAAATTAAGAAATAATTAGCTTGTCTTCATTTGACATTTATATTAGCTGTTGCACATGAAATGGAGTGGATTTTGATTGTATGGTAGCTGGAGGCTAACATTGATGCGAAATTGCTGACACATCATTTACAGTGTCCTCCATAATTATTGGCACCCTTGGTTAAGATGTGTTAAAAGCCTTAAAATAAATTCAAATTTTATTGCAGAAGCATACTCTCCCACTGAAAATTTTAGAAAAATTTAACCTTCAACTCATGTGAAGTTTGAGGGGAAAAAAAATCCCTGACTAAGAAATAATTATTTTTCATAAAATCACCTGTTCCACAATTATTGGCACCCCTAACAATTCCTAGGAAATAAATGTAATTGAAGTATATCTGTCATTTCTACAGTAGTTTACAAAGTTGATCAGAGTATCTAGGAACATTTCATTAGTAATTCATCACTTCCTGTTTCCCTGGGGTATAAATATGACGTGACACAGAGGCCATTTCTCTCATCCACTCTTCAACATGGGAAAGACAACGGAACACACCATTCAAGTTAGGCAGATGTGTGTCGACCTTCACATGTCAGGCAATGGCTACAAGAAAATAGCCACTTGCCTGCACCTGCCCATATCTACTGTCAGAGGAATAATTAAGAAGTTTAAAACAACTGGAGCAGTGGTAAACAAGCCTGGATGAGGACGCAAGGTTATTTTGCCACCACGCACAGTGAGGAGGATGGTAAGAGAAATGAAAAGCTCTCCAAAGCTCACTGTCAAAGAATTGCAACAAATGGTGGCATCTTGGGGTCACAAAGTTTCCAAAACAACCATGAGGCGCTATCTACATGCCAACAAGCCGTTTAGGAGGCATGCACGTAAAAAACCTTTTCTCACTCACAATCCTAAACCCAAACGACTGGAGTTCGCTAAGTGGTACTGGGACTTCAACTGGAACCGTGTGCTTTAGTCAGATGAGACCAAGATGGAGCTTTTTGGCAACAAACACTCTAAGTGGGTCTGGTGGAACACAAAAGATGAGTATGCAGAAAAGCACCTCATGCCCACTATAAAGTATGGGGGAGGATCGGTGATGCTGTGGGCCTGTTTCTCTTCCAGAGGTCCTGGGAACCTTGTTAGGGTGCATGGCATCATGAACGCTTTGGAATAGCAGGACATTTTTAATCAAAATCTGGTGGCCTCTGCCCGAAAGCTGAAGATGGGTCGTCACTTTGTCTTTCAGCAAGATAATGACCCTAAACATGTGGCCAAATCTACACAGAAATGGTTCACCAGACACAAAATCAAGCTCCTCCCACGGCCATCTCAGTCCCCAGACCTCAACCCCATTGAAAACCTGTGGAGTGAGCTGAAGAGGAGAGTGCAGAGGAGAGGACCCAGGTCGCTGGATGATTTAGAGAGATTTTGCAAAAAGGAATGGTCGAAGATCCCTCTTTCTGTATTCTCCCATCTTCCCAAATATTATAGGAGATGATTAGGTGTTGTTTTGATAGCAAATGGGGGTTGTACAAAGTATTAACATCAGGGGTATTAATAATTGTGGCACACATGATTTGATGTAAAAGAATTATTTCTTAACGTAGGATTTTTTTTCCCCACTGAATAAATGCACTTGAATTAAAGGGTGGATTTTCCAATTTTTTTCATTGTGGTCCTATATTAGAAAAAAACTGAATTTATTAGAAGCTAAAGAACACATCTTAACCAGGGGTGCCAATAATTATGGAGGGCACTGTACATTCATTGATTTACAGTGGAAAGTGACATTTTTCTCTGCTGGTTACATTTTCCCTGGCTGGTGCTTGCTGGCACAATTTGCTGGCATGATCAGTTGTCAGGTTTATGTCACAATCCTCCTGTGAATACCTTTCGTGTCTCCTTCCATTCGACAGTTTGGATATATTGTCTGCTTTAATTGGTTTGGCATGATGCGTGTTTCCACCGCCAGGTGTCATGCATCAATGTTTCTGATTTCCTTTTGCATGTGTTGGCAAATATACATTATACCCCTTACGTTGACGGTGCAAGTTGCTGGATTGCCACTTGCTACATACCTTTTTAACAGCCAGTCAGTCTTTTTGAGTAAAAGTTTATTGCTGTCGGAGATTAGTCGTAACCTATCATCATGGTTAAATAAGGAAGTACTCCTCCTAGTCTTAGTAATAGGAACAAGCTCCAAAACGTTCTTCTCGGTCTCTAGGTTGTGTCCGCATTCCAGTTAATCATCCTTAAGTCTGTTGCTCTGTGTGGATTATTAGGAACACCTACCAAGCCTTCTACAGTCATCAGAATTTGGATTATTTTCCCGCTAAAAATCCCCTGCCCTGCCATCTGACAGTTCAAAAAACTGACTCCAAAACTGCTGGCCCCTCTTCCAAAGATATTAATCACCTTTCTGCCAGTTTTGGTGCCTTTTCGAATAATCTTTGTATGAAGGCCCGCAACCTTCATGCCATTTTTGACTCAGACCTCTCTTTTGATGCTCAGGTGACCAAAGTTACTCAGTCTTGTTTCGCTCAGCTGAGACAACTAACTAAAATTAGGCCATTTCTCTCTCCCTCTGACTTGGAGAAGGTCATCCATGCTTTTATCTCTTCCAGACTTGACTATTGCAATGCACTATATTACGGTATTAGTAAACGCAATATTCATAAAATACAATTAATTCAAAATGCTGTTGCCAGGCTTTTAGCCCATACTAGGAGGAGTGACCATATTACACCTATCCTTGCTACCCTTCACTGGTTGCCTGCAAGGTTTAGAATTGATTTAAAAATTTTACTGCTGGTTTTTAAAGCATTAAATGACCAGGCCCCAGCTTATATCTGTGAGCAGCTAACTCTTTATGAACCAGAGGCTGCGATCCTCTGGCAGGGCCCTACTAGTGGTCCCCAAATCTCATCCCGTCTCAAAAGGTGACAGATCCTTTGCAGTTCGAGCCTCTCGTCTGTGGAACTCCCTGCCTTAAGATGTTCAGCAAGCAAACTCTGTTTCCTCTTTTAAGTCTCTAATTAAAACTCATTTTTATCATTTGGCTTTTTCTTAACCGTTCATTTTTATATTATTTTTTAAATTTATGATATTTTTTTTTACCCAGCTCTGAGAATTCCATGTATTGTTTTTATTACTGCCTCACTAATTTTATTGCCTTATTTTTGTCTCTGCCTGTTTTCTTGTTTATTGTTTTTGATTTTAATTGTAAAGCACTTTTTAACTTGTTTTAGAAAAAAGCTATATAAATAAATTTATTATTATTATTATTATTATTATTATTATTATTATTATTATTACTACCACGTTGGGTGTATGCTATTGTCTGCTAAGTGGAAGAGGAGCACATATCAAAGAGGCAAGTGGCTGTAGTGGCTCACATGAGTACTGCTCCATGTCAGACCAGATTGGTCCAGCCCCTGACCGAAAATGAGACATCCAAACCACCACCTTCTGTATGTTTGTAGCCCAGTAGTAATACAGAAAGTTGGGAAGTGAAAGACCTCCCTCAGACTTAGTTTTTTTCCAAAAGCATCTTACGAATACGTGGAATTTTTTTGTGCCATATAAATATGGAAACATGTTTATCGAGTTCTTTGAAAAATGATTTTGGAAGAAAAATCGGAATTGACTGAAAATGGTATAACAGTCTAGGCATGATAACCATCTTAACTATGTTTACTCTGCCCACTAGTGACATAGGAAGGGTCGCCCAAAGTTTTAGATCTCCCTTCACCTTCTCAAGGGCTGGTGCAAAATTTTTCCCGTAAAGGTATTTAAATTCCCTTGTTGCACACACCCCCAGGTACACAAAGGACTCAGAGGCCACTTTAAAAGGGAGATGTGCGTATGATAGCCCAGCCAACTTAGCATTAATAGGGAAAAGTATGCTGTTACTAAAATTTATTTTGTAACCGGAAACATGGCTAAAGGATTCAATAATATTAAACGCATTCGGGATAGTGTTAATTGGGTTTGTGCAAAACGGCAAAAGGTCGTCAGCATATAGAGCCACTTTATGCGTATGTCCCCCCCTCTCTAAACCAGTAAATCCAGTCTGTGTTCTAAGGGCTACAGCCAGGGTTCGATTGCCAGATTGAACAGGAGGGGTGACAATGGGCATCCCTGGCGTGTGCCTCTCCGAAGGGGGAAATGCTTTGAAATATCATTATTCGTGCATGCAGCCACCTGGGGTGCCTCGTATAAAATCCTTACCCATGATATAAAGCCTACGCTGAAGCCAAATTGTTCGAGGGTTGTAAAGAGAAAATAAAATTTGATGCGATCAAACACCTTATACGCATCTAGCAAGATAAGGACCTCAGGTATAATATTGGGACTAGTGTAAACCATATTTTATAGGCATCTAAGATTGCCATAAGACTGTCTACTTTTCATGAACCCTGCCTGGTCTGGGTGAATGACTTTATTTAAGACTGATTCAAGGCGCAACGCTAGTTTTTTGGATAGTATTTTATTATCACAGCAGACCAGGCTCACTGGCCTGTATGATTCACATGATGTCGGGTCTTTACCCTTCTTCAAGAGAACAGAGATGACCGCCTGGGAAAGCGTGCAGGGTAATAACCCTCGTTCCAGCGCCTCCGCATGCATCTCGCGCAGGACTGGTACAATTTTACTAGAAATTTTTAAAATAAAATTTCATCGGTAGACCGTCCGGTCCTGGGGCTCTCCCACTTTTCATAGTCTTAATAGCATGTTCGGTCTTGCCATCTAATATTTCCCTCTCCAGAGAGATGCGGCATCGCCTGGGCTCAATGTTGGAAGCTGGAGATGATTAAAGAATTCAGTAATACGGCGATTGTCTGCAGCCTCTGATGAGTGCAGACCCTGATAAAAACATCTACACTGGTAATGCCCCTCTGGTCCAAAACGATTTCTCATGTTGTTGTGGTTAACCCTGCTATCAAGCTGTCCGCCACTAACTGTCTTAGCTGGTGTGAAAGTAATTTTCCCGCCCTTTCCCCATGCTTCTAATGATCTTGCAGAGATCTAAAATACAGTTCTTCAACATGTTCAGATGCGAGGGAGTCAAATTTCATCTGTAGTGTGATGCGTTCTTTGTACAAGTCAGCAGACGGTGTGGTTGAGTGTCTCTTGTCAACATTAGTAATTAAGCAGGTAGCTCAGTCATACGGTACTTCTTTTTCTTGTTCATACTAATAGTGTAGCATATAACCTGCCCTTTAATGTATGCCTTCTAAGCCTCTTACATTATACCTATGCCAATTTCTGAGCACCTATTAGCCTCCAAAAAATATCTAAGTCCATAGAGATGTAATTCTTAAAATCCACATCTGCCAACAGATGCAGGGTTGAGTCTTCTGTGGGGGAGTATGGTTGGGAAAGCAAAGCTGCATTACTCCCGGGCTATGATCAGAAACGATAATACTCTCATATCTGCTCGATGTGAGGTATGGAAGTAGCTGTTTGTCCAGGAGAAAGTAATCTATTCTAGAATAAGACTGTTGAGCTGTGGAAAAGAAAGAGAACTCCTTTGTTTTGGGTTTTTGAAAGTACCCTGCATTTGTTAATTCGGATGTTTTTTTAATTGCAAATTTCACTACAGATCATAGATTTGTTTTGCATTCGTTTTGGTCTTGTTGTCGCACTAGATCCTTCATGATCTGCTGTACTGCGCAATAATGCAAACAATCAAGTTCACAGCTCTTTCTCTGTAGCCCTTATTCCTGAATAATGTCATTTCTATTGTTAAATCTGGGACACTCAGAACTATATTCTCTCATTAGAAATGGGGAAGTGACTTCGCAAAACTTCCCCATATTTAATTTAGCTTGGTACTCGGAGAGGATGGCAAGTTTGGTAAGTCAACCATCGTTCTATCACAAGAACAAGCTCCTTTTCGTGGCAGAAAGGGCTTTGTCTTTGGCCCGCAGGTGTTTCTCTGATGAACTATCAATAAGAATGTAAAGGAGTCTAGTTCCCATAAATCGGACTTAAACACAAAGAAAAGCCGCTGAAATGGCAAGAAACAGAGCTGAAGAACTTCCTGTTTCACAGCTACAGGCTGGGAGGATCTGAGTAATCGCACCAGGGGCTGAGGTTGGGCTGTTATCTTCTCTGCTGTTTTAGATGCAGTGCATAACCTCCAGCAAGGGAAAAACGGCCTTTTGAAAACAACATCATGGTAAGTTGGCAGCATTTTATAAATAACTAGGTTGGCCCCTATAGTAATAGTTGGGCAATTCATCAGCCATGTAAAACTTTTGATTTAAGACTGAATAAATCTAGCAGTTATTTATATGCAAACGCCTTTGTTTCATCCTTTTATTAATAAACAAACTGCGCAATCATTGTTGCCCATTTTGCTTAACATGTACAACAGCTAACTTGATCAACTGGGTGAAATTTCGATCAGGATCTTAAGTTATTAAACTATCAAATTCAACCTATTTGTGCTCCTTTTACGCAACTTGCAACAATGGCCGGAGTAAATATTGCATATAAAGTGAAAGCTGCAAAGGCAATATACAACCAGTCCTTCCATAGTGGATCTCTAAAAGCAGCGCAGAAACATTCGGTAGGAGATAGCAAGCAAGCTTCTCTCTGGTAAAACGAGTGCTAATCTGAAGTCAGTGAGAAATTCACTCATAAAATATTAGTAGTGATTTGTGATTCCACTGAGTGAACTTCTTGCGTGCCGTGCTTTCTATTGCTCATTCTCTAAAACCTAATGGGATGAGTTTTACGCATGTCCAGAGATTTTACCTGTGTCAGGAGCTCCTCTTTCTTTCAAAGGAACTTGAACTCAATTAGACTGATCAGGGACCAATCCCCTGGAGTAATAGAGACAGCACAATTTCCAAAAACCTTGGGACACTATGTAAAATGTAAATAAAAACAATGCAATGATTTGCAAATCATTTAAACTCTATATATCATTGAAAATGGCACAAAGACTTCATATCAGAAATTTCGTTTTTTAAAACAGAAATGTAGAAAGAAGAATAAAAGTCCGCACACTGTTTAAATAACTACCCACGTGAGTTTATAAATCCACGTTTCGGCCGACGTGGCCTTCGGCTGGTGTACTTCCAAACACATCAGGTGCACGAGGCCACGTCGGCCGAAACAATGTGCATGTGTGCCACGTTGCTGAAAAAAAAAAATATATATATTAAAAAAAAATCCATATATATGTGTGTGTGCTGTTTTATTATACTCAACTATTCTCTGTTCTTCTTCCTATTTTTATGCGCAGTCTCGCTGAGGGTTTTTTTCTAGCTTTTATTTTCCTCTGGACGTTGTAAGATGTGACAACTATGTATGTGAGGAATGAATTTCTTGAATTACCAGCAAATTGATGCTTCGACTACAGCAGCCTCACACACCTTGTTTTCATATCAGGTCGGCCGCAGTTTAGAGTAAAAAAGCAAAAGTCTTGTCACTGTCCAAATATATTCATACTGCAGGGTGTTATAAACAGGAGAAAATTTCATCTCGATAACCCCATTAGAAATATATTTACCGAGAAAAATGTTGACACCTACAATACTTATTTTCCCCGCTGTATTTTCAATAAGAAATTATTTATTAATGACAATAAAAAAACAAAAAGAAAAATTAAATAAAGATTAAAACAGAGGAAAACCAACAATAATAAGCAAAGCTCGTCATGTCCTGTCCCTTCTCCTTCATTTTTCATAATTCGAATATTCCTGATGATGCATATTTCCTCGTGAAAGTTGTTAGTTAGCATATTAAAAACATGCAAGCAAATTCATACTTGACACAATAGTTATCAGCATATACTGTTTATATGTAATTAAAAAAAAAAAAAAATATATATATATTTATATTGCATGTTGAAAAAAAGTACAGAGACAAAAATGTCTACTGGTGCTTGTCCAGTGTAATATTCTTATAGTGATCCATGAAGCATTGTTTATAATTTCATTTGAATGTTAAAATGTTTCCACTCAGTTTTGTCATCATCTCAAGCCCGTTCCAAAGGGCTACTCCACAAACGGACATGCACATACATTTTAGAGTTTAAACACCAGGAGTCCTCTCAGTTGGTAGCCCCCCTTTCTATAAGCAAACATCTTTTGAATGTTTCTTGGTAAACTATTATTTGTTACTTTATACATAAATTGACCAGTTTAGAATTTGACCAAGTCCATGAATTTTAATACTTGAGTGGCTAAAAATAAATTATTTGAGTGGGCCAGGTAACCAGCTTATGCATCAACCTGATGGCTCGTTTCTGCAGTGTGCATATCCGTTGTAGGTTACTTTTATAGGTGTTACCCCAGATTTCAACACAATATGACAGATAAGGAGTTATGGGTGCATGGTACAAGGAAAGAAGTGCTTTCTGGTTCAAAAAGTGCCTTGTTTTACTTAGTATTTCGATGCTTTGTGCAATCTTTGAGGATAAATATTTTAAGTGCGGTTTCCAGCTGATTTTATGATCAATTAGGACACCCAAAAACTTAATCTCATAGACTTTTTCTATTTGAGTATTATCTATTTCTAGTGTTATGGCCCCAATTTGTTATTACATTTAAAACAACAGCAACAGCAAGGGATGACACACACAGTTTTAAAAACCTCAACACATTTAATTAACAAACAAAGACTAAACTACTATTTACAACTACAGACCAAGATTGAATAAAAAAAAAAAACAGAAATATTTACAGTCCCTTTGGTGGGTTTCCTGGTGATGTGCTGGGTGAGGAAAAAGGCTCAAACATAGGCAAAAATCCACAAAAGAAACTTCACAGGTCTTGAACAGAAATGACAGGTCTGGTCACACGTATCTTTCTTCTTGCAATTTCTCCTACTACTTTACTGTCTCAATTCTTTTCCTTATATACTCTTTTGCAGACCCCACCCACATTTAGACCTCTTTTTTTTTTTATTTTCTGAGACTTGCCCCAGACATGTCCAGGACATGTCTAAACATGACTCCAGTCTGAGCTTGACAAAAAAAAGGTAAATACTGCCATCTAGTGGCCTATATTCACATTACACTAGACAAAATAGGTAGTCACTTTTGCGTGAAACAAATATCATAGCCTTTGTTTTAATTATGTTTAGTGATAGTTTATTTTTATCAAACCAATATTTTAATTTGATCAATTCTTTGCTAGTAACATCAACAAGCTGCTGGAGATTATCACCAGAACATAAAATGTTTGTGTCATCAGCAAACACAATAAACTTCATTACATCAGACACTTTACAAATGTCATTGACAAATAAAATGAATAATTTCAGACCCAAAATTGACCCTTGTGGGATACCACAGGACATAGTGGAGCACCTTGATTTAAGTTTTCCTAGCTGAACAAATTGCAGTCTATTACTAATATAACTTTCTATCCAGTCAAGGGCTGCTCCTCTTATACCATAGTTCTCAATTTTCTTTAATAGTATCTCATGATCGATCGTATCGAAGGCTTTCTTCAAATCTATAAAAATTCCTATGACATATTTCTTTTTCTCTATACATGATGTTATCTCTTCAACAAGTTCCATTAGAGCCATGTATGTAGATCTTCCTGATCTGAATCCCTACTGGCTTTCCATTAGTACGTTGTGCCTGTCAATTAAATTGTTAAGCCTTTTTTCAAATAATTTTTCAAGTTTCTTTGAGAACTGAGACAACAAGGATACAGGTCTATAATTGGTAAACAGGTGTTTATCTCCAGACGTAAATAGTGGTATTACTTTAGCCATTTTCATCTTAAGGGGGAACATGTCAATATCAGTAGAAGTTTTGTTCACACTTTTGTTTACCACCTCTATGATCTCCTTTTTGTCAACAGAACCCAGGGACATTGACTTGGATATTGCATCCACATTCTCCAACTCCCTACAGCTATCCTCCATGTTCGTTAGGCTTATTCCATTGTCTAGATTAGTCTTGTCTAGACCCAGCTCAACAAAAAATGTACTGAACCCCTCTACTATCTCATTAATTTGTGTAATCTGTCTGTCTTTATCCATAAACTGATCAGGGTAGGTAGTATCAGTTTTCCTGTTTTCAATGATTCCATTCAAATTTTTCCAAATTCCTTTCATGTTACTTTTATTTTCACCTAGTAGCTTGAAATAATAGTCTTTCTTACAAATCCTCATAATACAGATTAGTTTATTTTTATATTTCTTGTATCTAAGCTCTGCCAACTCTATTCTTTCTTTTATGACTAGTTTATAAAGAATATTCTTTTTTTTACAAGCATTTTGAATGCCCTTGGTCATCCATGGCTTTGCTAAGTGCTTGTTCTTTTTGCTACACTGTTTTAGTGGGCAGTGTCTGTCATAAGCAGCTTTAAATGTATCAAGAAATAACCCATATGCTTTGTCAACATCAGATTCCTCATAAACACTCGTCCATTTCCGATTCAACGACTCCTTTCTGAGAGCGTCAACAGAGTCCTCGGTTCTTATTCTCTTGTACTTAGGTTCATACGACTCCCTCTTCCTCTTGCAGTTCCCTTCATATACTGTAAAGACTGGAAGGTGGTCGCTAATATCAATAATTGATAATCCACTTACTGAGTTGTTTTCCATATTGTTAGTGAAAATATTGTCTATTAGTATTATTCTAATATTGTCTATTAGTGTCTATCTGCACATTCAGATATTATCCTGCTAGGTTTTGAAATTGTTGGGAAGAGGCCCATGTGGTACATTGCTTCAATAAATTCCTCAGTTTTTTTTATGCTTGTTTGGATTTAACAAGTCAATGTTAAAGTCCCCACAGACATATCAATCAACATGTCAGAACAACTCATTTATTGTTCGAGAGGGTGAATGGGGTTTCCAAATCAGTCCTTTTAGATTTTACTTGCATTTTGCAGGAGATGCAAACATTTTCGGAATGAGGATTATGAGCGGACTATGAGGAAGTCAATAAAAAAAAAAACATATTTGTTATAAAGATTAAAAAATGATATTGACTGCATACCTGTTAAGGTGCCTTGCTATGCCATACTACAGCATCGTCTGCATGGTTAAACCTAAAAACTTCACGTCACAATCTTGGTTCCAGTAAGTGCATTACCATTGGGCATTTTCACTTTTGTTTCCTGAGGGTGAAATTCAATTTCACTTGATTTATTTTGGGCAAAGTTTGTAGGGAACAGTTTTATGGTCATGCTATTTAGAGAACAGAGCTTCACTCTTAGTTCCATGCAAACCTCACTTCCTTCTCTTCAGTTTAGGGCCCTTTGTGATTCACTTCATGTAAAACAGACAAAAGCATATCTGTCGAGCAAATGGACTCAATAATGACATGCCGCTTTAGTTTTTAGTTTCTCACCCACTAGCTTAAGGCAATATATAATCCCCTGTAATGACGGGGGAGAAAAAAAGTCATTTTAAAATTATTGCATGACGTACACAACAATGTAGTGTCCGCAGTTACCTCGCAGTGCTGTGGCGTACATCAAAAATGTAAAAATATTTATCCCCTCATGCTTTCCTGGTTCTGAAAGGGTGATCGGGTGAAAGCATCGGTCTGAAGATAATTCCCTGTCTCACATTTGGATTCCTCAAAGCCATATTTTGACCTCAGGAAGTTAAAAATAACCAAACTCTCCTTCCCACAAAAAAATCCATGATAATACAGCACTCTTCTTTTATAAATATTTTGCAGTTGACTAGAAAGAAAGCTGATTTCGTTTAGATTGCCGCATTCCCCCTTTGTAATGGCGAACGCCAGACTTTCCTGTGGCCCTCAGAAAAAAAGATAAGTTTTGCATCAATTTTGCGACGAACTTGAGCATGCCCAGCTATTGAATAGCCCCTTTAAAAATGAGGAAAAATTAGGTTTTAGGAATTTCGACTTTTCAGCTGCATCATAACTGAGTCTACTCTGCTTCAACCAGCTGTAAATAAATGACCAATTGGTGTCAATGAAGTTGATGCATCTCTCTTGATGGCTCTGTGCGTATCTAGGTCAATGCTCTGCATGCTGAAAAATTAGCTCTATGGTGGAGCAAACATGGCAGGCCACATTGGTAGACTGCTGCAGCCGTTGTTTCTTATAGCTCATTGTCAGTGTGTCCGCCAGTCCCGAACTGTACAATGCTGACTTGGCCAAATATTCAAATGCTACTATTTGCGGCTCTGTGCGCTGTGTGTTCGCTAGCTAACTAGCTAATAATAGCTAGCTGCGAGATATCATTAGCAGGTGATATTATTCACAGCTCCCTTTTTATTTCGGTGCCATTATAGGCTAGTTAGCTAGCAAACATAGCTAGCTGGCATTAGCGACTGGCTATTGCTAAAGTAATTACCTTGCATTAGCCAACCGTAACATTAGCCTTTAACCATGTTTTAAGCATAGAAATGATTATAAGTAGGCCAAACGCTTCTGAATAACACCAACAGGCTCTTCTTCTTCTCTCAATTTGGCTAGCACAACATAGCAAAGGCGTATTGCTGCTCCCCTGTGCTGAATCTACTGAATCAGCACAAAAATGGCTTGATTTAATTGGATGCCAAATATGAAAATTTAAATTAAATATCACGAAAACTAAAAAAAGAAAATCAAAAATCTGTTCAGATGCAACATAATTCAGAACAAGATGAATTTTTAAAAATTTGAACAGTATCAATAGCTTGAATGATGTACGAGGAGTTGGTGGACCAAATTTACGTGGAAGAAGATAAAGAGAATGGAGTGTTCTGCTTCGCTGAAGCAAGCGCACACTTAAATCAATTTATTTTAGATAACGTTAGCTTAGGTGTAGGCAAGATTATGAGAACAACAAGCAATGCTGTAAATTGCGGTGTCATTATTTATCAATAGAAATTTCCGTAAAGTGATCTCATGTGTTCCAGCTGGTCAAGCGATAATGCATAATAAAAATACTACTACTACTACAATTACTACTACTAGCAATAAATAATAATAATAATAATTAATAATAATAATTTGGCAAGTAACGTTAGATGGCGTCGTTGATCCATTTATGGACAGCTATTTTCAAATGCAGGAAAAAGTAATGTAGAGCGATGAACAAATACCGACTTAGGACATCACATTCATTTCTTTGTACCTGTACTTAAAAGGCTCTATTTTGTTTCCAATATTTCGCCTGTTTTACATATAATCCTTAAGATATCTAGCTACTGTGAACAGTTGATTTTATACACTGGAATAGAAGCTTGAGCAATTTTTTTCTGCTTTGCAATTTTTTACTGTAACATGTGTTCTCATGGACGTGCCCTTGCTGCACTCAGTGTGCTCTCTTGGAACTGGTTTGAGCGACTTTACAAATGACGATACCAAAAATTCTTTCACCGAGTTTGACACAGAAGAATTAGATTTGTCTTACAGTGCAGGGCTGCCAACTCTCACTTATTTGGCGAGAGAAATTAATGAGATTCAGTGGCATATTCACGTTCCCGGGCTGCAGTCAGCAATTATTCATCTGCATGTTTGAAAGAGATTCTCTGGTGGAGTTGAAGTTTTCACCATGGAAATCAATTATGACTCCTGACTTCTCGTGCTTTCTTTACTCAGGAAGCACTGGAATTACATAAAAACATTTCAATTGCTCAAATTTCATTGAAACAATTTGAACGATCATGAAACACATGCATTGCTTTGATTGAGTAATTGCTGACTACAGAAAGGGAATGTGAATATGCCACTGAATCTCACACATTTCTCATGCCAAATGGGTGAGAGTTGGCAGCCCTGCTTACAGCCGTATCAATCTTCTTCTGAACATTGATAATGCTGAGACCTGTAAAAAGTCCAGCAGAGGGCAGAATTGAGCCACAATACCACTATGCCACAATTCATGAGGCATTTGAGTTAATGGCTTAAGCGTTTTGTCTAACTGAGATTTTAAATAAAGCGTCTCTTGCATATTATTTTCCAGGTAGAAGTAAGAGTAAGTCTAATCTACAAAAGTGTAAAGAATGGAGGTACCATACTGAAGAGGAGAGTCTGCTGAGAAAAATGTGTCAAAATTGTGCATGTAGTGCCAAAAATATGGGAACACGAGCAAGTTACAAAACTGTGTCTTCTGGCTTCCCAACCGGAATTTTCTAGTCTCATTTAATATAGCAGTTAATGGTGTTTTGGTTAGTGCTCCCATCGCTTTTCGGCTCATTCTACCAAAACTGTCTTCCTGATTGCTTCCATAGTTACATTTCTGTGACCAGCACAACTTTTGCTACGAATTGCATATAAAAATATTTAGGTGGGTTGAAAACTGTGGGAGTTAGAGCAAGTTTAAGAGAAGACTTTTTGATAATTTTACAGCTGTTCGCCACTCTAGCAGTGAGGTCACCACACTCCCACAATTTATTGTAAAAAATGTATTTTAAAAACTTATAATTAAAAAATTATAGAAGTTGTTGAAAATTGGAGCAGTGAAGAAGTTATACAAGCTTAGCTTAACATTTTCCAGTTTGAATGACATTTCTAGCTAAAAGTACGTAAGAGAGAAAAATAGCTGAAAATGGCTGAATCTACTGAATCAGCCCTAAAATGGTTTGATTTAATAGGACCCCAAAATGACTTTTAAAATTAAATATCTCAAAAACTAAAAAAAAAAATCAAAAATCTGTCCAGATGCAACATAATTCAGAAAAAACTGATTTAAAGTTTGAATGGAATCAATAGCTAAAATGGTGGGGAAGTTAATTGTCCAAATTTAGGCGGAAGAAGAAGAAGTAAGGGAATAGAGTGTGCTGCTTCAGTGGAGCAAAGCACACAATAAACTATTTCATTCAGAACTTACAAAATGATGCGTTATTGTCATGTTTCAAATATACGGAAGGATGAATTGATTTTTGAAATCACTCTTTTTTTTTTATATGTTGTATATGAGTGTGCATACATCAAAAATTACTGATTTAAATGGCCCTCATACAGTTGGTATTATAGGCACTTTTAATAAAAATGAAGAAAAAAATCTGGGTATTGTTACACAGGTAAGAATCCATTTGTTGCGATAAAACCTATGGGAAAACTGCACTTTTTTCTTTCAGTGAAATTATTCTCATGTTTTTCCTGAGATCCTTAGGTAGCAAAATGATGCAAAAATTCAAAATGATTTATTTTGGTCACTCTGGGTGAAAACGGGCCCAGTCATCGGAATCCAATCCTTATTTCCTTTAGCAATTAGCAGCAATTAACACCTCTAATTGCCCAGACTGTCTTTAGACCTCACTCCAAAGTAAAGGGAGGGTGGAAAACTAACATTTTTTTAGACTTCAAGGACTGTGATGTGATTACCCCTGTGCTAAATGAATAGTAATACAGTTTTATTACTCTTTGTATTGCTGTGGTGTAATTTACTAAATGTTTTGATAGTATCTTTGTATGCTAGATTTGTGTAATCAATTCAGTTGATTGCGCTGTGTGAAAACAATTTATTAATTGTCTGTGTTTTGGTCCTCCTCCCATTTTAGGCTCCTTCCGTCAGGTGGTGGAATTGGCTCGTGCTGTGTCTCCTGTGCAGACACACTGGCTGTGATTTGATGCCTAAAATTCGCTGCAATGTCAGAGAGTTCAATTCCACCATCCAGGTCGACTGTTACAGACTTGGACTGCTTGAAGTGCCCAATTTCCCAAAGAACACCACTGAGATCTGCCTTTCTGAAAACAAAATCAGCAACATCAGCGCAAAACCTTTTGTTGACCTTTGGAACCTGACAGTTCTTGATCTCAGCTGGGCTAATGGAAATCAGGAGGTGCAAGTTGAAGATGGAGCATTCTCGCACCTGAAGAGCCTTCAGGAGCTAAACCTCTCCGGTAATGTTCTTCACAGTGTGCCGCAACACCTTCCTTTGGGGCTGAAAGTGCTGAGGCTGGGATACAATAAAATTACCTCAATCAACCAAAAAACTTTTGACAAACTTAAAAAAATAAATGAGCTGATCCTGTCCAAAAACTGTTATTTCTGGAACCCTTGTGGCAAAGAGTATGATGTGGCAAATGGAAGCTTCTCAAGCCTTGGTGAGTTAGGAATTTTGGGATTGGGCTATAATAACTTAAGTAGTGTTCCTACAGGGCTACCATGCTCTCTACAGGTCCTGGACCTGTGTTCTAACCGCATAAGACGGTTAACTGATGAGGACTTTAGACAGCTAACCAATCTGAATGTTCTCCTACTCCAAGGAAATTGCCCACGGTGTCGCAACTCTCCTTATCCATGTGACCCTTGCTCAAATATTGAGATTCATCCCCTGGCCTTCAGCCATCTTACAAAATTAGAGACACTGAACCTTGCAGGGAACTCTCTCACGGCCATAAAAAGCTCTTGGTTTGCAAGTTTGAGGAATCTAAAATCTTTGTGCCTTTCATTCAATTTTTTAATTGGAGCCATTACTAAGGAAGGCTGTCTGAGTAATTTGCCTAACCTGGAGTTAATTAATTTGTCCTATAACTATGCACTAAAGAGTTATCCCCCAACAATTACGCTTTCCAGGGATTTTTCTAAATTAGTCTCTCTGAGGTCAATACATCTACAGGGTGCAGTCTTTAAAGAAATTCATCAGGAAACTTTAAGTTCCCTCATAGGTCTAAAAAATCTTTCAGTGTTGGACCTTGGGACAAATTTCATAGTGCGTGTGAATTCCAGTGTATTTGAAAATTTTCAAAATGTCAAGCTGATATATCTCTCCGAAAACAGACTTTATCCTGTGACCAGTGTTTCCCATGAAGGCCAGTGCCGGAAATTAAATGGAGATAATGGCATTGATGCTGGACATAATGCATTTCCGTCTGCGCCACTATTGACTGGTCATAGCCCAAATCATGAGCGGGATCTGAGATATGATCCAGTGCATACTCTGGTGAAGGAAGAATGCTTAGCTTCTGGTCGAGTTGCGGATCTCAGCTCCAATAACATCTTCTTTATCTCCGCAACGCAGTTCCAAGGCTTTGGGAATATCTCCTGTTTAAATCTTTCCCGGAATGGCTTTGCCGTTGCTTTAAATGGAACAGAATTCCTTCCTCTGCCTGACCTTAAGTACCTTGACTTGTCTTACAACAAAATAGACTTGGCCTACGACAGAGCCTTCTCTGAGCTGAAAAGACTGGAGGTGCTGGACCTCAGCCACAACCCTCATTATTTCTCTGTGTCTGGAATTACCCACAACTTGAATTTTTTAGAAAATCTTCCCTCTTTGAGAGTGCTGAATCTGAGCAGTAATAACATATTTACTTTGACCAGTAAGACCATGAACAGCAGTTCTCTTAGAGTTCTGCGGTTCGAGTACAATCAGCTCGGAACTCTGTGGAAAGTGAACGATGGTTCCTATGTCAATATTTTCAAACATTTGGTTGGCCTGACGCACCTTGACATATCTCACAACAGGATTGGAAAAATCCCTGCTAACATATATGAAAACCTGCCTCGAAACATATCTAAATTATTCTTAGGACACAATTTTATCTCCACCTTTGAGTGGGAGAATCTGTCACTATTCCCTTATCTTTTGTCTCTAGATCTGAGCCACAACCTTATCCAGGAGGTGCACGCTAATCTTTCTGACTTCTCAAAAACGCTAAAGTTGCTCAACTTGAAGCACAATAAAATTGTGCAGCTGTCCGACCATTTTCTGTGGGGCGCAAAGAACGTCAGAGTGCTTGATTTTAGCCACAATCTGCTGAGCCGAATCAACCAGTCTGTTCAGGAATCTTGGAAAAGCAATGGATCTCAGACACTGCGCTTGGAGAATAACCCATTTCACTGCATATGTGACAACTTGGATTTCATCCATTGGCTGCAAACAACCACTAATGTGACGCTCCCTCGCCTCACTATGGCCATCAAATGTGCAGTCCCAGCTCAGAGACAAGGTGAAAGAGTGATAGATTTTAATTTAAAGGAGTGTGTAGACAGCAACAAAGCCTTCCTCTCTCACCTCTTTTCTGCTGTTATTATCATCTGCACCCTGGTGACGGCCACTACAATGCACCTGCTCTATTGGGACACCTCCTATGCTCTTCGCTACTGGAGAGCCAAGCTGACGGGCTATTATCGGCTGGAGTCGTCTGCGAATGTCTACGATGCCTTTGTCACGTACGACACCAGAGACCCTCATGTCTCAGAGTGGGTTCTGAAGCACCTGCGTGTAGAGCTGGAGGAGAAGGGGGACAAGCTGTCGCCCATCTGCCTTGAGGAGCGGGACTGGACCCCGGGGATCCCCATGATCGAAAACCTGACACAGAGCGTCTGGCAGAGCCGCAAGACCGTGTTTGTGCTGACCGAGGGCTACGTCCGCAAGGGCTCTTTTAAGATGGCCGCCTATCTGGCCCACCAGAGGCTGCTGGACGACAATGACGACGTCATCGTGATGGTGCTGCTCGAGCCGGTGCTGCAGGGATCGCATTTCCTGCGACTGCGCAAGCGGCTGTGTGGCGGGAGTGTGCTGGAGTGGCCGAGGAACCCGTCCGCCGAGCGCTGGTTCTGGCACTGCCTACGGAATGCTATCCGTGTGGACAACAAAGCACTGTACAGCCAGCTGTATGCACGGTATTTTACCAGCAAATGAATGCTGGCTCTGTGGCCACCCATCCATGTACATTCTCATTTACACACACATATACACACACACACACACGCGCACACAGAGGCAGTATGCAGCAAGCGATACTCCCTGTATTTTGCCAGCGAGTGAATCTTTGTTTTCACTCACGCACATCTAAACATTCACACCAATGTACACACATGCACATGCGCACACAAATGCCTGCAACCAGACTATACTGTGTATCGCAAACAATAGTCCTGGTATTTCTCTTGACAAGTTAATTTGTGTTTGCTGAAATGCAATCACCTACGCACATTCAAATAGCCCATTTGCTGCAACCAGCACCTCCTCTATTTTACCAGCTAGTGAATCTCCAGTTGCTCTCCTGCATGCATCTGAACACATACACTCTCTCTTTCTCTCTGTTTCTCTTCCTCCCTCTTGTTTTTTCTGTCTTTCACACTCACACACTCTTGCACACTTGAAATACACCCTCACAGGCAAGCCACATACAACAAATAGCACTCCAGGTAGTTTACCAGCTAGCTTATCCAAAACAAGCTCTCACTTTCATATACATACACTCACACTCTCATAGTTGGTAATTCTACAATAAGCTAATCAGCGCCTTACCATTAGTGGCATATTGATGAGAAGTACAGCTCTAACTCTGAAAAAGTTGGCATAGTGTGCGAAATAGTGGTAGAGGTGAAATCAAGTAAACATTTGAAAAGTCAATTCACCCTCTATATTGATAACACAACAAAATAGTTTTTAATATGTTAACTTGTGAATTTATTTGTTAATTGAACACATATTCTAATTTCAAATTTGATGATTTATGAAGAACAAGGTAAATGGACTGGACTCATATGAATAAGTAAATGAACTGAAAGAACAGTACCTGAATAATGGGAGTCATTCATTGATGTTTCAACTAACTATGTTTCAACTTAAAGTTAATTATTTTATGTTTTTTGCTCTTATTTGTTAAATGAATGGGCTATCTGAAAGTGAGTGGCCACTGGAATTTTGTTCTGATTAATGAGGGAGTCCTGTAGACTCAAACAATGTGATTTCAGCAGCGTGTGTGTTTGAGAGTGGATGTATAAGACTGTCTTTGTGGATGTATTGTGGTAAAATGGGTATGGGGATTGTATGTGGGTGTGAAAGAATGATTGATGTTAATGGTTGTATGTTTGTTTTATGTAGCTCAAAGGTTGGCTCTGAAATTAAAATGACTGATTTATGTTTATTAAAGGAAGAATATTGGAAATATATGATGCATAGTAACTTGACATTAACTAGGAATGGTTTAAGGATAGCTCATTTAAACATCTGCATTTAAGGAACCAAGTACAGGAAATCTCAGAAATTATTTTAGAGCAGGATATGCACATACTGGCAATTTCAGAAACGCATTTGGATCCCACAATAAATAATGCCTTACTAAATATCGATGGATACAATGTTTGTAGATTAGACAGGAAAATAAATGGGGGAGGAGTTCAAATGTATGTTCAGAGTCACATTCCAGTGAAGGTGAGAGAGGATTTAAGGATAGTTGTAGTGGAAGTAATTTGGTTACAAATTCAATTAGCTCATCTAAGATCACTATTAATCGGGTGTTGCTATTGACCACCAAATGCTAATGTAATGTATCTAGATTTAATATGTAATATGCTGGATAGGGTATGTGATTTAAATAATGAAGTGTACTTCCTGGGTGACTTGACTATTGATTGGAGTTTAAAATCCTGTGCACTTAGATCTAAGCTGCTTTCCTGTGCAAACACGTGCAATTTGACCCAAGTAATTACGAATCCAACCAGAATCTGCGACAGCGCTGATGGCTTGAGATCATCTAGCCTGCATTGATTTAATTTTTACAAGTGTGGCTGAATTGTGTTCAAAGGTTGTATCAATTCCTGTAGGTTGCAGTGACCACAATTTAGTGGCAATAGGAAGAAAGACTAATGTACCAAAAGCAGGTCAGAAAATTATGTTAAAGAGAATGTATTAATATTTTGATGAGAGGTTGTATTATAGTGATGTAAATAGAATTGATTGGTCTACAGTCTTTCAGGAGCAAGATTCTAGTAGGGCCTTAAATGTGTTTAATGATTTGTTAATTCCAATTATTGGTAGACATGCACCAATAAGGAAGATCACAGTGAGAAATGTTAAAGCACCATGGTTGGACAATGAACTTAGAGATAATTTGGC
Organism: Gymnothorax reevesii; assembly: GCA_029721435.1. NCBI lineage: Eukaryota > Metazoa > Chordata > Actinopteri > Anguilliformes > Muraenidae > Gymnothorax > Gymnothorax reevesii. Next base: position 24,640,087 of record CM056587.1, on the reverse strand, counting down.
AGAAAGAAATCGAGCCAAGGCTGTGGCAATCAGATCAGGGGATGCACTACAGTGGGATATTTATCGCAGATTAAGGAATCGTGTAACAAAATTGAATGAGATAAAGAAGCAAATGTACTATCAAAATGAAATTCTCTGTGCAAAATTAGATAGTAAAAAAATCTGGAATACACTTAACGAAGTAATGGGCAGAAAAGGGAGATCAACACCACATTTCTTAGAAAGAGATGGACAGTTTCTTACTAAGCCAAATGATATTGCTAATTATTTCAGTAGCTATTTTAGTAGTGAAATTCAGAATATGCGCGATGGTTTGCAATCTAATGGAGAAGAAGATGATGCATTTTCCAGTAAACTGATTAGAGACAAAATAATTGTGAAAGTAAGTAAAGTAAAGTAAGTAAATAATAAAAAAAAAAACCTTCAGGTGTTGACAACCTTGATATGAAGTTATTGAAACCTGTTGCTGATCTGATTGCTCTGCCCGTTGCTTATATCATTAATTTGAGTTTAAAGACCTGTTTGTCCTTTTCAATGGAAAGTCGCCAAGATTCTATTATTACCAGAAGAGAATCATTTTCGGGCAAGTATAGTTGACCAATCAGTTTATTACCTGCCCTTAGTAAAATAATGGAGCGAACAATATATGATCTAATTCAAAGTTAATCTTGTAAAAAGAGTTACAGTTTATCAACTTGCATCTAAAAAAGGACACTCCAGCACTCCTGACTTATTCCCGCTATTTATAAAAAGCTTCTAGATGCGAAAACAAACAGAGCCAAAGGCGTTATTTAAACTTTTGTCATGTCTATTTCAACTGCTGTTAAGTGTTAAAATGTTGAGAGGGTTTCCTCAGGAGCAGGTGACATAAGTACTTCCAACACGTCTACCCTTGCTACTGGCTATGTGGACTAAATCATTTTTTTCTAAGAAAAATGTGAAAATAGAATAAAGATTGAGTACCTTAAGTGGTGCATAGTAACCAAGCAGAGTCATGTTAACCACAAATGCGAAACATTGCTCCTAAATATGCAGATTTTATTTTGTCTTGTCATTTACAAGGTATTTATTTTATATTTTCACATCAGGAGATGCTAATCAGTTCTATTTGGCTTTTTGTTTTACATCATACATGGGCTGAAGTGACAGAAACACTCCCTTATTATTTCTTTTGTAACATTTTCTCAAGATGCTTTTCAGTTTAAGCTTATTGAACCTTTTTGTTAAACCTATATGAGGGTGTGTTTGCTGTAGGCTGCATGATACAGAACATTATTATGCATTATCTGCATAATACAGAACAGTATTACGTGCGTGTCCACGAGAAGACCATGCAAACAGTGACATGGTGGGGGTCGGCCGATTTGGTTGAAATTTGGTAAGGAGGTACCTTCTATGAAGGGATGATGACATGCCAAATATTAGTCCATTCGGTTGAACCTTTGTGGAATTAGAGCCAAAAGCTAGAATTTGGATGTTCTTAAGCCTTTACAGTGTTTTTTGGTGGGGATTTTGAGCAGCTCTACACAAAATACTCAAAACCCAAGAAGATTGCCATTTTGAAGGTAGTATACCTATTATGTCGTCTACTTATTTGTGAAAAATTATTAGGATACATCCATCATTAGCAGAGATAACATGGACAATACACCCCCTACCCAAAATAATTTTGAACAATGGTTAAGATCAGACCCCATTACTAAATTGCTGCAGGGAGCTGGATGATGAGCCATACTTCATAATGTACCTTTTGACCTTCTCTTTCAAAATCAGAAATAAAATTTTTGGGTGCTGCTTTCAATGAGAAGTACCAGAGGAATGAAATTGGTCTATTTTCAGGTACTTTGCAGTGCTGCCACCTATCGGCAATGATTGAAACTAAACTGCAATGTCTGTTGTACAATTTTCTCATGATGTGGGATGTTATCAATTAACCCATCTTACCTCATCACAAACCCAGAGCACCCCAGGTGGCTAATTCTTGGGGCAATCCACTCTTAACAGTATAGTTGTGGCATTTCTAGTGGGCCCAATTGTCAACACGGATCGTCCCTCAACTACTCCAGCTCAACAAGGACACAGAGATAGTAGTTTGGCTGCTGTATACAAACTGTGTTTACAAACAATGGTTTCTTAAAGTATTCCAGGGCCCATTTTAATGTCATTGACAGAATCATGCCGGTGAGTGATGCAGTGGTGTCTGACGGCCCGAAGATCATGGGCATCCAGTGAAGGTCTTCAGCCTTGTCCCTTACGCACAGAGATTTTTCCAGTTTCTCTGAATCTTTTGATGATGTTATGCACTGTCGATGATGAGACCTTCAAAACCTTGGCAATATGGTATTGAGGAACATTATTTTTAAAGTATTCCACAATTTTTTTTACGCAAGCCTTCACAGGTAGGAGAGCCTCTGGCAATCTTTACTTCTGAGAGACTCAACCTCTCTAAGACATCCCTTTTATAGCCAATGATGTTATGCACCTGATGCCAGCTAACTTAATTACTTCCTAAATGTTCTTTCAGCTGATTCTCTTATATATTTATTGCTTCTTCAGCCCTTTTTTGCCCGTGTCCCAACTTTTCTGAGAAGTGTTGCAGCCAGGAAATTTGAAATAAGCTAATTTTATGGATAAGAATGTAAAATGACTCAGTATTAACATTTGAAATGTTATATATGTTCTATTGTGAATAAAATTTTGGCTCATGTGATCTGAAAGTCATTCCATTTTGATTTTATTCACAATTTACACTTCGTCCCAACTATTTCAGAATTGAGGTGGTACAAAGGTATGTATTTCATGGATTTTTTTTCGCTGCACAGGAAGATTTCGCCAGTTGGATGCCATTTTCACTGCTGCATCCTTTGTTCCTGTCAGGTATGGTAAGCCAGATGATAGGCAAATTAAGAGTGTAGGGGAAGAAGTGGCCAGGGCCTGAGGGTACAGTGGGAGATGGAGTTCCCCACCAGTGGCACTGGACATGGGAGATTCTTAGAGACTCAAAAGAGTATTCAGAGCCTCATCATAGTAAATATTAATCGTATGAAGACAGCTAGTTTGCTGAAGTCAGAACTTTTAAGATTGGGGTAGGGGGGAGTGCTCTACCAACATATCTGACGGGGCGCCCAAAGATTTTATTATTTTAACTGAAAGAGAGGTTTCTCTCCTTCATACTGTCAAGAGGATATTTGCAAACTCCCTGCAGCATTTCAGATATTGACCTTTAGGTAGGACCCAGTTGCTCCTATTTTAAAGATGATGCAAATCTGTGGGGCATGGTGCGTTTAACTAGAGGCAGGACTGGGACACCACTTGGTCTTGGAAACATTACATATGATGCCAACTTGTATTTTCATAATAGTAATATAGGTTCATATTTCCTTTAAATGTGAAAACTGCCTTCAAATATGTCCATTTTCAATGAAAATCAGGCTAATATTCTTAAAGGAAATGAATTAAAACAGGTTTCCCCCTGCTACTTCTTAGCCGTGCGATCATTTGTCAAAAGGTTTTATCTGCCATCATCCTACCATGACTAGTTTATGGTGGAAATTTGAGCTCGATCTGTCGACCCTCCACCTTGTCACTTTTTGCAGATTTTGCATGGTTTTCTCATGGACACACACTTAAAATGTTTGAGTTCCTTATTTTTGTAATGAAGTCCAGTTATCAAAGATGCCACTTGCTCAAATGCTGTCAGGCCAAACCTGCTACCTCACTTCATCCCTAGTACTGTAGCAAGAGCGATTTGTTTCCCTCTGTTTTTTGGTTTTGTCGGTATCAACTTTCACTGGTGGCTCTACGTCACACAAAAAAAATGAGAAGAAACCTAGAATACTGCATTTAGGACTTTTCGTGTTTTTTTCTCGCACTGCACTGCACTCATACCGAATTGTGGCCCCAAAGCCAAGGTGCGTACCAAACTGTGTACTGTTATACTGCAAGTTCTTCAAGAGCAACAATGAGTGAAACCTCACTGATCTGCCGGCAGGTGCTTATGTTTATAATCCATCACTTTCGGAGAAATTTTCCCCAAAGACAATCTGGTAGGAGTTATGGTATTTCACCCTCTACAGTGTGTAACATAATTACAAGATGGGACTAGAATCTTGGTGCACAAATAGCAAGGCCAAAAAACACTCCCGAATGCTTTAATTCCAAACCTTCAAATGTGTCTGTCATGAGACCTATCATGCGACTCTAAGCGGCTATCGCAACATGGGCCCTGAATTACTTTGGCAAAGCTCTGTAAAACCTTTTGACATCCACTGATGCAAGTTAAACTTCACTCCACAAACCGAAAGTGCAGCGGAGTTTCTAGGCTTGATTTCTTCTGAGATGGTTGGCAGCACTGCGGATGCATGTTTTGTGGTCAAACCATTCATCATTTAATATGGTTTTTGGAAAAAAATATTTGCCGTGTTATCTGGATCAAAGGTGAAAAGGACAACCAGCGTTGTTATCAGCATCAGGAAAGCAAGCCAGTATCTGTGTGGTTGGAGGGGGGGGTGTTCTGTATGGATTTCAAATGCGTAATCGCAAAAGTAGATAGTGTGGGTGATAGATTGGCTGGCCTTCAGTGCTGATCTACCTCCAATAGATGAGAATATATGTTCCATTATAAAGAAAAATATGCAGCAATGACAGCCCTGTACAATTGCACTGCTGAAGACCTGCAAAATGGGGGACAGGGGGAAATGCCAGTTGCTAGACGTATATAATAATAAACAGTTCACTTTGTCTATACTTTAATTATTGTGGAGGATGACTATGGATTGTGACTCATTCCTGAAAGAGTTAATGTAACTCTGAAAACTTGCAGTAAAATGTTACACTACTACTTAAATCCACTAGATGTCAGTAAAACAAAATAGATGAAGTTTATATCCATGCCGTAATAGATAATCTGCTTTCCTGTACTGAGGCTAAAAAGGCGTGAAAATGTAAAATCATGTGATCCAAACATAGTTCTGTCTATGTCACAAGCTCTATCAAATATGTTTCTATCCATTCTGCTTATTTGACCAAAATCGATCATTATATTTGGTGAAATAAGACCAAAATTGATCAGAAACTGATGGAGTCCACTGTCCTCGGACACTTGGCTTGGTCGAGAAATAAAGATGCGTAGAGCTAATGAAACAATTATTTGGAATAACATCATTCAATTGTGAGGCATTGCAGTGGAGCAGTGGGTAGCACTGTTGCCTCACAGAGGGAGGGTTGTGGGGTTGCAAGGACCGGGCCTTTCGGCGTAGAGCTTGCAGGAACCTCCTGTGTTTGTGTGAGTTACCCCCAGGTAGTCCGGTTTCCTCTCACAGGCGAAAGACGCGCATCAGAGGCTAACTGGAGACTTTTAATTACCCTGAGATGTTATTAAGTGTGTGATCCCTCCGAGTGGATTGGTGCACCGTCCAGGGTTTATTCCTGCCTCTGGTTTATTGTTTGCTGGCATAGATTAGCCCGACCAGGGACTAAAAAAATTAGTAGATAATGGATGGGTGGCTTGTTAGAATATTGAACGTATACATATTTGCTATACTGTGCAGATAGATTTGTTCCTTGTCTGACTGCTGTTGATTGCCTTTGTCTTGGACTTATTTCTGCCCTGGAACGTGCATCCTGCCCTGGCTTAATTACCTTTAACTCTGTTTATCTGATTTCAGTCAAAGATTTGTGTACTATACCAGTAATTTAGCCATGCCATGATTACCTGCTATGTAAGTCATAAGAGAAAACAATTAAATTCTTAACAGGGACAGTGGGATTGATTTCTCACTCCCACTGACAGTATGAGTGTGCCTGCGCGTTAGAGGCATGAAAGGGGCTGTGATAAAGGTCCTGTAAGCGATTGTACATTTAGTAACTGACTTGGGAAATTTTTAAATATTTAATTTAGTCAAAACACGGCATCTAATATATTTTTCCACCGCGATATAAAAATGTTACTCGATATATCAAAATATAAATACCTTTCCATTAAAATTAAATGACAGCAGCAATATTAATAAGCTGATTTCATCTCCTGCCACTGACGACTGAGTGTCGTTTTCGACATTGCTGGGGAAATGCCCAGTTGGAATACTTTGTGTTTACAATTTTGGTTCCAAAAATTCTTTATTAATATACGACCGCATTTCATGGGGACGAGTTCAAATAAATGTCATCCCCCTCCTTAAAATGACCAATATTGAAGCCGTTTTCAATAGGCCTGTCTTTTTGCGAAGGCGACGACGTGACGTCACGCATTTGATTAGCATATTCCAGGGTATATATATTCTCCGACTGCGACGTTCGATTCCCTGTCTGCTGCAGAAATCGCCGTCCAGCGTCGCCGATTGACTGAACTCCGGTAAGTAACAAAAGACTCCTACTCTTATCTTAATCTGATCTTTGCTAATGCTTCTTTAATTAAGTCATAACTGCCAGACTAATTACTCCGCTTTATTGTGAGATTCTAAGATAAAAAGAATGCGTAATGCTTGTTTTAAAAGGCAAATATCGCGATTATCTGTCAGAGTCCGAGGGACAAAAGGTGTGGCTGGATTCCGAGAGAAATGGAGAAATGTGGACAAATCAAAACGTGCTATATATATAAGCAGTCAGCATTGTTCATTATGGGAGATGCAGATGGGAAAATGGTCTTTGAGAGAGCTTTTTCATTGCCGAATGGCAGTTAAATGTTAGATAAAATAAGCTCTGAAGATGTGAAATATCGCTTGTATTGAAACCATGGATTCGCTTGCGGACTTTTTTTCTGAGATGATGTGAGTATAGTTGAAGTCACGTAAGAAACCTGCTGTCTGAGATGAAGCCATGCTGGGCGGTGGTTCCCAAGAATGCAGACCTGGCGTTTTTTCTCCCCCCCCCCCCCCCAGAACTAAACAATACGCGACAAGGGAAGCAACAACGTTTTAAAAATATTTTAACGATTGCTACGTGGTACAATAGCTGGCCTAGCTAAGACATTATATACATCACTTTTTTGCCATATGTCTTAATTTTTTTCTCTCTCCGTGATTTCACAATTTTTTTAATTGCTGCATATTATTGACATCCTCCCACGCACTTACGCAGCATTTTTAATTTGCGTATGAATTACTGCCTTTTTTTAATTTTATTTATTTTTTTATTTATTTTTTACGGCAACCCTGTTTTAGAGGCCATTTGCAAGGGGCGTGGTTCTGTTCTCGTTCGGAACATTCATAAAGGCGATTGATGCTCCTTGTGCGAGACGGTTAGCGCGTGGTGGGGTGCGTATAGAGGCTGCGTTTTAGGGAACCACGCGGTGCATTGGAATTTGTCTGGTTTTGCAGACATTTTACGTTACGTCTTTTAATTAATTCATATTTTCTGTAGAAAACTCCCAAACATGGAAGGCAAACCAGATCTGGGTGAGGTCACCAACTTCGACAAGACCAAGCTGAAGAAGACTGAGACTCAAGAGAAAAATCCCTTGCCGTCAAAAGAAAGTATGAAGATTAATATTGATCAGAATAATGAGATTCTTACTTCATTACACATTTGCATATCATTGATATTCTTGTGAAACATACTGCAGAACAATTGACGTCAACATTTTGCATTTTACTTGCTTTTCTGTACATTTTTTTTGAATGTGGAGACTGAGATTTCTTGTCTTTCATTGCAGCCATTGAACAGGAGAAGCAGGCAGCGTCGTCCTGAGGCGGCTCTGCACCACACGCGCTGTACATTCCACGAGCATTGCCTTCTTTTTCACTTGTTTCAGCTCTATAACTTTGTAAATCAATGAGAAAAAATGTAAGTTGCATTGTGATTGGACAAACGCAGGTGAACCACCCCGCCCTAGCCTCATCTGTCGTCATTCCCATTCTCACGTTTGCGAAAAAGGTTTCATATGACGGCAATGAGCCAGCGTCGGTCTGCAGGAGCAACTGCCCTCCATCTGTCTGTCCTCCGAAGATCGCCGCATGGCAACAAGGGGCTGCGTGAGGGCGGGGCCAGGAAAAGGCAGGAACCGTTGTTCCATGTGCGAGAAACCTAACATTGAGTCTGGCAGTCCATACAATGCTTTCAGATACAACGCCATTCACTTTTTTTGCCTCTTATTTCACATTTTGGAATGCACAATTTTTTTTGATATGCAAGTAAATTGTTATACCCAGTAATATGTGGTTCTTTGAATGGATTTTTTTTTTTTAACTTTCTGTGGCCTAAACTGGAGTGGATCGAACAGAACAAAGTGAACTCATGGTAATTCCCCCCCAACCATTCCTTTTGATAATGGGACGGCCATTTTGAAATGTTTGCTTTTGATAACATGTTGAGTAGACCGTTGGTTTGGACTTGTCTCGTCAGAATTGTCAGCGTTTAAAAACCTCACTGGAAATGAAACCGATGTGGTTTGAGTTTGACATAAAACAGCCAATCAGACTGGTATGTGAAATTAATTGTAAAGATTCACCAACAATCATGTTCGGGAACGCCCTATATTGAGAAAAGTTGACACCAAAAATGTTCTAATAAAAGATTTTTATTTGCAGCTTTTGTCTACTCTCTTTTTTAAATCGTCATCTGATCTTTAGTAGGCTGTATATCCTAAAACTCTCTAAGCCTTAAATGTTTTGCTTAAAGTGTATTGGTAACTTAGAAGAGAGCGCCATTTCTGAATGCTGTGTCAACATCAAGGACATTGCTTTAACATTTTATATGAAAACAGGTTTGAAATTTCCTTCTGGTAATTGTTCAAGAAAATTCCACTGATAACGATACAACTCAGTGCTATGTACACTTTCTATCATTGTCCCGTGTATTTTTTTTTTTTTTTGTGGAGAATTAAGCAGACTTGGGACTGCACTAATAGTCTCTACACCCTTCTGAGATGAGGACTCCCATAGATTAGAGAAGGAGATCAGATCTGTCCTGTTTCCAAGTTGGCACGGTCCAGCTATGGCTGAGGCCTAATTAGCCACGCAGACTCATTCTGCATTGCTGCTGAAATTTTTACCTCAGGGGTTGACCTGGATTTCAGAGAAGTTGTTTTGGCACAATGTCCTCAGGCAGACAGTGCAGACTTTCTTTTCACGGAGGAAACGAGTGAGCCAAGAAACTGGCATGCTGGTGGTTGTGCAGTGTCGGGTTCTGTTTGATGGGTCGCATGCAGTTCGCCTGTTCTGTTGTGTTAATGGATGTGGCCTTTGATGGATTGGCATCCTGTCTGGTTCATTTATGTCTCATGTCTGTTGGATCCTGGGAGATGATCCAGCCCCACTGCGACTCTGACCAGGAATAAATGAATTAGACAATAGACGAATGGGGTAGATGTTTCACTTGCCTGCAGGTTTAAGGAGTGCTGCACCCCATAGAAATCTTTCAAATTAACCACATGAAAATCCTACATGGATCTGCGTCACAATTACAGCGCATGCTCCGAACTTTGAAAAGTGTTCAAACAAGAAATCTAACAAAATCTGCCCAATTGCAAGTCAAAATCTAATTCCAATGTTGCTAATCCCTCATTTTGCATCTTATATATTTCAGTTGCTCAGGCATTATGCTTGTTATATTTGAGTTTTCTATTGGAATTTGAGGATTCAAAGTGCTATTTAATGCCTTAGCCAATAGATATGATGTATGTAAGCTGGTTTGCCACCAGCCAATAATCAATAAATAAGTTTCTTCTATGAGGATGTTTATTAGTGGTTTGAGTGTTCATTCTTCATACCCTTTGGCTAAAGAGTTAAACGGCGCTTTAAATCCTCATATTTCCATAGAAAACACCTTTATATAAAAAAACTATTATGCCTGAGAAGCTAAAATGTATAAATACAATAGAGATGATGGAATCAGATTTTAATTTGCTGTCAAACTGATTCACTTCATTTGATTTATGACGTTTTCAAAGTTCTGAGCATGGGCAGTAATCGTGACACAGCTCCTTTGTTTACTTGATCATTTGATGACTGTTATTCTCTCCCTGCTGGAGAACAGGCTATTTTGTGATGGTGTCCAGTCGATGATTATGAGCTGTGCTCTGATTGGCTGGTGACTGGAACTAGGCAAGAAAAAAAATGCTAGTGCTTGGAGGGAGAGATGGGTGGGAAGGTTAGGCAAGGCTGTGGCAGGGGTCTGTGACGTTGAAAACGGCAGGAATTTTGAACGGTGTGTTTTCAAATGCTGAAGAGGACAGATGGGTGTGGGGTCTAACTGCTGAACTGGGGGGGGCTTGAGCCAACCTTCTCTGGGCTGTTAGTTTCCGTGAGGCCACTGTACAGGTGGACAGAACTGGGAACATGTATTTTAAATGCAATGGATATGCAGTCCCACTTAAAGTTGTAGGCAACATGAACACTTCAATGCAAAACCATCTGCCTCTCTGTCCGCGGCCTCATAACACTCTGCAAAGCACCTCTCACCACATGATGCGGGCAGATACGGGTGATACAGGATTTTGCCCAGCTGGCAGATTTGGGTGATACAGGATTTTACCCAGCGGGCTGACTGATAAAGCCTTGTGCCTCGCGCTTCTATCATAGGTGTTGATTCCCAGTATTTATAAGGCAGTATATGAAAAAATATATATACACTACATGTACAGTTTCACTTCATAATGGAAGCTGTAATGTTTCTGAAGGCTAGCTTCCTTTTTCTGAAGGCTACCCTTTTTCTGCGAGGACAATAATATCTTCATTTTACAAGCGTAACTAGGTGAGTTTGAAAATCAGGGAAACTACCATGAAAGTCTTATGTTTTATGAGGGTGTGTGTGTGTGTGTGTGTGTGTGTGTGTGGGGGGGGGGGGGGGGGGGGGGGGGGTGAAGGAGTATTATACCTACTTTAGCCTGTAAATCAGTCTCCACTGAAAACACACCACGTGTTCCCATCCCCCCTTTAACTTCCCTACCCCCATATAACTGGATGCTGCTTGTTAATTGCTTTCTTATTCTCTGCCTCTCACCCTTTGAGGGTGAAATCGCACCCTGCACAGAGTATACTTTCAAATACGGTTAACTTCAATTGCTTTAAAGTTTCTTTTTATTTTACATGAAAATCCCAGCAATGTTGAAAGCAGTATTGAGCCAAAAGGCTGCTGCAATGATATAACTACTTTTGACTTGAAAACTGCCCTTTTCAGAATAAAGCTAGAAATCATTGACCTGATTTAATGTTTTATTGATTTATTCATCATTATTTAATTATTCCTGAGCCTTGAGGCAGAAGCACATGTGAGATTCTTGGGGTTTAATTTGCCAATGATAATTTTATCCTTCTGAGTGAGCAGTGAACAGCCTTTCAACAATGATTTGGGGGAATTTTTGGTAATTTTAGGAATTTTGTGGAATTCGTGAAGGACCAGCATGTTGCATAAAGGAGAATTGCTGGCAAAAAAAAAAAACAGTTAGATAAATGAATCCGATAAACACATTCTGATTAGCAAGATTTCAGTATGTGCTGGCATTACAAGGCTGATGTGTTAGAAACCTCCCTATTGCCTCCTGCGAAATAACAGATCGTCTAATTAACAAATTCTATCACACTTCACAATGGTCAGACCAAATACAAAATAAAATGGTATTAAATCAAATTTCTACATCCACTGAGTGATGAAAGATATGTTTAATACACAGCAAGCCGTGGGAACTGACTATTCTCTGTCATAGCCTCTTGCATAGAATTTAGAGCATATTGTATGACTTTCTCCAGGGATGTGATACAGTGAGCCTGACCTCAGTTTTTGCTATGAAATATCACCATAATCAATTAGTTTTAGAGGGTTGCGTGGCTGAATTAAAGCAGTCTGCAATATAACTCTCTTTAAGACCAATTTACTATAATTGTCTGCTAGTAATTCCTCTGAAAAATAAATACAACATTCTTACAATGGAATCAGAAACCATCTTCTGCGCAGATTTAACATTGGCAAATACGAACACTGAAAATGTTTCCATGGCAACGGCCCTCATCCTTAAAATGAACGAGTGAGAACAGCAGTTTCATCACATTCAATTTGTGTTGCAAAAATGACAGATTTCTTCTGAAACGGTCACCTATCATGGTAATATACAGTATAAATACGATACATAAATGGAGTGCAATAAATGAATTCTTTCTCTCAAAGTCATCCAATCACAAAACCTTTCACAATGTTTTTAAATGATGGCTTTTCCCGTAAATTATCCTACCACTTTTCTCAGGTTTTTTAAAATTTTGCTCTCAAGGTGCAGGAATGAATAATGGGATCAGCATTGTTTTTTTCTCCAGCATATTTGGCTCACTACAGTTAGCAGGTATTGTTGATAGTTTCGTCCTTTCCAAAGAAAGCATCCTCTTCAGGAGTGCATTAAATCAGCAGCTTTTTGTAACACTCACCTGTACCTGACCTTGCAAGGAAAAACATTTATTTGATTGTGGTGACAGAGTGGCCAGAGATGAAATTTATTTAGAGTGAGGAAACAATCATTTAAAGAGAAAGAATTCCTGACTGACACTTCATAAAATTTTAAATCACTGGAGGCCAGTCTTGTGCCTGGACATATACCATCCAGCAGACACTATTTTCAACCAGTAATTTGGCATACTGACTCCACTAATTAGGTGCGCAACAAACTCCCTAGCTGTTGAATGAGGTGAGCTTTGTTTACATTGGAGTGAAGCCCCACAGGACAGTAGATCACCCTGAAGAGTTGGTTACCCTGCCAGTTACACGCTGCCAGTTCCCGCACCGAAGACATCAGAGGAATGTTGTGTTTTGCTAGCAGCGAGGCTTTTAGCATTGTGTGAGCGCATGAAAAGTAGGCCCATTATAGTAAACAAATGCTCTCATCTCACAAAAGCTAAGCGCTCGGACAGGGAATGTAAATTTTGGCAGGAGAAGGAAATTACTTTAAAAAAAACCCTTATAAGGCATAAAACAAATCTCCCCCTGAGCTCTTTTCACATTGCGATGAGACAGTCAGACACAATGCTGGCGAAAAGGTCGGCACTGCCTGGAGTTCTCGGAGAAATGTGTTCCTTCTCAGGAAAAAAAAAAAGATTCTGAGAATGAGCAGCAGGAGGAATGTTAAAATTTCAGTCGCGCGATTTCTTTAAGCTGAAAGAGCAAATATATGATTATGAAATAACTTTATATCGGGCACGCAAGCCCCATTTCCGATACTCTACGAGATAGTTTGGTGGCCTAGTCACCTCCGGTCTCGCACAGCTGCAAGAGAAAAGTTGTGTTTGCATGCATGGTTTCAGATACATGTCCATACAATCCCGAGCATAGAAGCGGTATGCATAATTGTTCATACATCCAGTACTTTTTCTTTGCTTGATTTTAGCATTTATATCGTTTGCAGTTTCTCAAATATAGCTGAATAGTTGTTGTTACTATGCAAGCCACGCACCGGAATTTTGGTGAAACAGCCGATTCGGGTTTTTTTCTGGTATTGGCGATCACTCAAATTGGAGATTATACTGGACATACCTTTCCTGGCATACAAAATCAGTTTGAAAAGAATATGATCTTTAATTCACACTTGATTAACTTTATAAAGAAACAATACTTTAATGTGTAATGTTTGGGGGCGAAAATGGATTATTGCCCTGTAGTTCAAGAGTTTGATTGATAAATCTGAAAGTGCTTCCTTAACTTCACCATTTCAAAAAATAAAATGATAAGAAAATATTTCTGCAAGCGACAATTACGATGTTCAAGCAACATGAAGCAATCATCAATTTTGTGTTATGATCCTGCTTTGTCTGATCATGTCTTGCTCATGATTCTGCTTTGTCTGACCATGATTTGATTGATTCGTATTCCATTCCATGTTTTGTTTTTGCTTTGTCTGTATTTCTGCCATGATTCATTCCCTCAGTTATATTCCGGTTCTTGTTTTGTTTCATGCCACGCATTGCACTTTGTCTCCCCTGTCTGGTCTTAAGTCATGTGGCTGCTCATTGCCCCAGTATTTCGTGCAACACTTTCGGGTGATTTCATGGTTTCTGGGATTTCAATTATTCCTTCTAATCTCGTTTGCTTCCTTTGCCTTGCTGTTCTATCATTACTTACAGTACTAACAGTTTGTTATTTTAATTAAAGATACTAACCGAGACTAACAATGTTTATAGTACTAACTTACTATCGAGCACTAGGGATTGTATAGCTGCACTTTACTGATTGACTAACAAGCTCTTAGCATTGGTTCTATTCTAGTCACCTCCCCTGGTCTTGACTCAATCTACTTTGCTGTGCTTCAGCGGATCCTCCGCACCAGTTAAACACTGTTCTGCCTCATTATCTGTGCACATTAGAACTCCCTAACCGGAGCCGTGTGTTGTCAATAAGCTGTCTATGTGATCCTTGTCCATTTTTTGGCTTTTGCCAATTTAATGTGGTTAGGTTCTTCCTCACGTCTTTTCCCTTGTTAATTAGTCTGATCCAAATCACCTGTTCCCTATCATAGCATGTGACTTCCCCTACGTGTATTTAAGCAGTCATTTCACAACCTGCTCTTGTCAGAACATTTCCCTTGAGTGATGATTGTTTATGCTTTGTACTCTTTGTGATTCTCTTCTGACTGGACCATCCCCGATTGTGATTTTGATTTGTTTGCATCTGTGTATTGAATCTTTTTTTGCCTGACCACGAGATTTCTGTTTGCTGCCCTGTTTACAACTTGGATTCTGTCCCTGGGATTCTGTTTTTTGGATTGTGGACTTTATTGTTGCTGCCTGCTCTGCGGGGGTTCACCCCCATTCTTAAACACCGGTGTGGTGTGTGTGTGTGTGGTTTATAGTGCTTGGTTCACGCATCTGGTTCCTGAGCATAACCTCATTTTGAGGCAGTAAAGACATGGTATGGGGGGAAAAAAAAAAATTCTCTGGCAAATTGTACTTTTACCTTGCCCTGAAAGTTTTCATGTTGATTGATCATTGCTATGCCTGTCATAACAGATGTTGCCTGATTGGCTAGTACCGTCCATGTTTTAAAAGATTTCTTTTGCTGATTGGAAGGACAAATTGATACTTATCCGGAGACACAGAATTAAAATTACAACCCTTTGGTAAAAGTTGATTTCACCCATTAGATAAGACACTCAAGTAATTTAAGTAGCTCATATTAAATGTACTTAAGTACCAAAAGTGTCTTGTGAAAAAATATACTTAAAGTGAAAGTACAAAGTACTTTTCATAGTACACATAGAAACAAGCAAAACAACCACAGGGTGTTCTCTCCTTGTTCCCTTTAATCGACTCAGGTGAATGAAAGTTTTCAAAAAACAGCAGTCTCTGCTTTATATACTTCGTCTTTGAGTTTACTGGCAGTTTAAACTATATAATTAGCAGTAGAATGACATAGGATCAATACCATTTTGAATTTTTGCTTCAAAAAACTGATTTTTCTTTACTAAGTGGTTGTTGCTGCAGAGTACAACGATTGTTTCTGTAGCAAAAGATCTTTTTTTTTCTTTTTTTTTTTGTACTGCTGGATAGATACTATGGACAAGTATAGTGAGCACTTTGCAGATCAGCCTTAGCTGAGGAGTTAAATTCAGGCAACTCCTGAAAAACGGGGCTATGAGCTCGTCCTTATTCTAAACCGTGTTCGAGCTCAGCTTTATTGTGAATATTTAACTGATCCACGTGTACTATCTAGTGATAGAATATTGTAACCGTGTGCATAAATTTGCACACATTTTGCACTCCATGTCAGCTTGCAGACACATTTGCACAAAGGGGTTTAGATACCCTGCCGAGCACCGTTCTTCGCGAACAAGCGAAAGCCAGATAATCCTTAAATGATGAATTACATTCGTATTTTCATTTGTAACGAGGTGGCCAGTGTCAAAGTAACGCAGTAAAAAGTATACTTTTTATGTTTTAAATTGGAGTAGAAAGTCAAAGTCCTGGTTAAAAAAAAAAGTATAAATCCTCAAAAAAACCACTTAAAGGTATAGTTGGTAATCCTGTTCATAAACACTTTGTTATACTAGCTGAAAAGGTCGATCTGTCCTGAGAGTAGTCAATATATTATGTATTCAGAAAAAGGAACGAAAAAAGAAGCAGACCTCTGTGTTGGCTGCAGGACTGTAAAAACTGACAAATCCCTGTCATTCGGTCCGAATGGAAAGAATCAATCAGATGCCTTCTGCTGCCCATGCCACCCTCTGTCCCTCCCTCCTCCCCGCATGCACACTCATCACGTTACACCGTTGTCGGAAATATTCAGCCAATAGTTGTCGGTAATACACCTATGATTTTGAATTGCTATAAAACTCAGAAGAAGGAAATTTTTTTATAACTGAGAACTTTGCCGATTGGAGCAGGGGCATTGTTTACACGCGTGATCAGTTGATTGCCCTTTGTAAGCCTGTGCTGTTGCCCGGAGACAGACCTCCGATCCCACAGGAGTTATGGAGGAGATGCCGGGTTTGCAGATCTGGAGTCAAGCAGAGGGAGAAAAGGAGAAGACAGAGGCCAGCGGTCCCAGCGATTATAATGGGAAATGTGAGGTCTTTGGGGAATAAGATGGATGAGCGCGCAGCGCTGGTGAAGACCCAGAGGGAATACTGTGAGTGTAGCATTTTTTTACTTCAGTGAAACATGCCTAAACTCGCTCAAGAAGGGAGGTGGGTTTGCACTTTATGTGAGTGAGAGGTGGTGTAATCCTGGACATGTGAACATGAAGGAGCGCTTCTGTACTCCGGAAATTGAACTGGTTGCTGTGGGAATGCGCCCCTTTACCAAGGGAGTTTACATTCACAATTGTGATTACTGTTTACGTTCCTCCGTCAACTGCTGCAGCGGTGGCCTATGACTCGAAATGCGTGTATTCGCGTCTTTGCATTGACTTTGAATGTAATTTGTCGTGCAAAAAATTCGTTCCGCGTCCAGTGTGAAAGCGGCTAAAGCTGGTCGTCGGTACTAGCGACATGGATAGAAATGGCACACTATTCTGCCGTTTAGTCTTGTAAATTAGTTAATCAAGCAAAGTAATAGAGTTATCGTTTTTTTAATGGGGAGGATTCCGCCTACCCTAACTGACCTCCGGCGGCATGTCACTGCATACAATACAAAATGTCTGAGGTTAGTATTGCTAAACATGACATGCTAGCTTGAAAGCAACTTTAATAATTACAGTAGTTTATGAACAGGTGATTGAGACATGAGGTAGTTTTGTTGATGTCCAAAATGTGTGGAAATGGCTGAGTCAGCTCCCCTCTGCCCTGCTGAGTCCAACTGTCAGATGCGCGTTCAAGTTTGTCGGTGCGTGGCTTTGGACGGAGCTCTGACGGGAGGGGGTGGAGCTTAGAGGAGGTACCACTTTCAAATCTTGCCAGCTCTTCAACATTACCTTTGCATAGCTTTAAGCACAGTAATAAAGTACAAACTGTACACCTCTGGATTCAAAATTGATTATTCCGAAAATCGCGGGAAACAGGTCAAGCCACGCAGGATTCCAAATCTGCAGGACTTATCCAAACATCTGAAGTGCATTTTCAGCTCTTCAAACATTTGCTCCATTGCAGTTTGTGTTTCCTGTGATGGAATGAAAATCCACGTGCTGTTTTAGACATGATATGCCATGTATTTAATATATATATAGGCTTACCATTGTCCTTGAACAGCCAACTCTTCACGGGGGCCCTCTGGAAGACTTAAGGAATGACAGGGTTCGCCAGTGTTTAGTAGTTGTGTTTTTATCCAGAATAATTTGCGAATACCTACATGTGCAACCTCACATGTTGCATTGCAAATAACCTGATGGAAAAGATTCCCTTATGATTCAAATAGCCTATATCAGAGCATTATCTGATGGGGACATCAATCACATTAACCATTATGATGGTCCCTGTGCATGTATCATGCAGACTGCACGTGGATTGTGTGACTCCATATTGTACACCACGGCGATGCCATAAAACTACACCTCTCTACGCTCAAAATGCTTCTCACCAAGCCTGAGAAAGCTCAGCTACTGTCAACAGAGTGAATGGCACTATTGTTTTTCCTTCAATCTATGGGCGAGACTGGGATAAGAGCGAGAGCCTCCAGTGGATATATCACATGCAACCTGCCAAACATTGCATCCATATTCAGCCTTAGTTAGTTGAGCCATTTTAAATTGTGTTTTAAAATCTTTTATCTGGTTGGCCAGCCATTCACCAGTGGTCTAGGCTGAAAGATAGTTAGGTTGTCCACCAGTGTAACCGTCCGCTGATTCTACCAGCTTACCTAGCTGTTTCTACCTTTGGTCCAGAAAGTGGCTAGCCTTAGCCTGCCTCACATTAGTTTTGGAAAGCTAGTCTGGAAAACACTGCTTGCAGTCACCAGGAAACGGAAGTAGAGTGGAGCAACCTGTATCCAATTAAACCAAATAATTTGGCAGAATTGTCTAATGAAAGGGAACCAATTTGATTGACTTTAAATGTGGAAGCGCATTCCAATCAGGCGTGAATCTTATGTTGATTAGGTGGGTGGGGCATTGGCGGACACATAGATTCAACACCAGCTGGCCGATAACATATTAAAAGTAAAATTGTTTTCCAGGAGTTGGACGGAATGTAAATACTCAAGTTCAACAATTTTATGATTTCCTTGGATATTTAGAATCGACTGAAATGAGGAAGAAGTGCTTCTCAAAAAGTGTCTTATGCCAAACGTGCAATTCCAGCCCAATTTAGCATTAACCTCCAGCAGGGAAGCCTAGCTAAGCCTGGGTGTCTACATGCAGAGCTCCCGTAGTCTTATCTGCCCTTGGACTGTCATGCCCTCCCACACTCAGCTGTTTTCAGTGAATAATGAAGCTGTTCAGGAGGAGTAGGGGCTGCGTAGGTGTACAGGTTTAATTAAACTGTAGGGAATCAGAGAGTGGGAAGGCCATTATTAGTGTTTTGCACACCCAGTGCAACTTTGAGGTGGTGGATGGGGCTTAAATTAGTGAGCACTTGGCAGTCAGGCCAACGCTGGTGATTGGCCAGCTGTTGGGGAAGAAGGAGGGGGGAAGAGGAGGGAGAGATTGTGTTTAAACTGCCACTGCAAAAACTGAGACCTTGTGCCTTCTGATTCGCCTGGATCACATCCCCTCTTTCCTGTGCTTCGACTGCATCTTTCTCACTTGGTGTGCGCGTGTGAGTGTGAATGACTGATGTGCGAGTGCATGAGTGTGTGTGCGCATGTGGATGTCCTTGTGTAGTTGTGGGTATGAGTGTAAGTGGAGCCTGTCCTCCGACAAAATACGCCCGCAAGGGTCGTTTGTCAAGCAGGTTATTATGACCTGAAGTTACACTTAGGAGTTTACTCTAGCCATAATTTAAATAACTACAATCTGGTTTCCACTGTCATTGTCGCTGTCAGTAAATCCCTAACCTAAACCTAATCCTAACCCTTCTAACCCTAACCCTAACCCCAACCCTAATCCTTACCTAAACCGTTATTTTAAGTGTAAATATGACTAAAACTGTATCTGGAACTCAAACTGTAACTGTAACAGTACCTACTTACTGCCAGTAGGGGCGCGATTGTAGGAAACGCTCCTATGGGTCATAAATCAAATTAAATGAGCGTAAACGATCAATTTGAGAGTATGGTTGGAGGACAGGTTGCACTGACAGCCAGGGGGAAAACTATGGATACAATACCTCTTTGTTTGTTTACAGCCTCCCCCTCCCTTACACACACACTCTCTCTCTCTCTCACTCTCTCACACACTCTCTCCATCCCAGTTTTGTTTTATGTATTCATTCTCTGTAAACTTTGTTTTCTGTGTAATTAAGTTTTCATGAAGTCTTTATCTTTTAGCCATGGAAATAGCAGGTACATTCTATTCTTCTGTGCTTCTGCCTAAGCTCATTCATGTCACTGTGTTGCAAGAGATATTAAAACAAATATAACTTTGGTAGGATAGTTGACTTTTTAAGGTCTTATCCTGTTTGTGAATAATGAGAGTCAATTTTAATAGTAAGTGGATTGGGGTGTGTACACAGCAAAAATTAGCACTTCAAGAACTGTAAATTTAATTAGAGGGAACACAATATGAGGCATTCCTCGCCCAATGCATTTCTTCCTAACATGGGCAACATTTAAGCTTCAAATGCACTTCAAGCATATTTTAGGCTGTGTTGTTCATTTAACTGCATTTCAGTGTAATTTGCTGCTTTTATTCTTCTTAATTCCTTGAAGAAGCAGTATAAATCTAGCACTCCAGATAATTGATCATCTTAATAAATGAATACCATCTCAGAATATGAATGTTTTAAGCAGTTTTAGCATGCATAATCTATTGCTGTGTTTCATCATAAATTATGTAATTGCGTACCTTCCATCTGTCTACGGTTTCATACCTTTGCTGATTTGCCTCACAGATCTGGTTGCTTTTACAGCGATGCTTTTCACTGCAATCAAATTGGTCATTTTCCTGGGGGCAGGCTGTTCTTCATTGGCACTGTCCTGTCTGGCTCTTTGCAGGCCTGAGTTATGCCCTGGCCTCTTGACATCCAAGAGATCTGAAACAAGGGACGTTTTATTTGGAGCAACTGACATGGCACCAATCTACGTGTTCAAACCAGCAGATGCTCCGAGACAGTAGAGTTCAGTTGGAGGACGTTCAACTTGGTGCCAAAGGCTTTTCAGCACAGTTTGAAATTAAATCCTCTGCTAGCATATTAGCGATGCGCCCACCAAATCACATCCACCCATGGCTCATCCTCTATATTTGTTCAAAAACCAGAATTTTTAAAAATGACTTGGATAATGAGAGTGACATAATCTGTAGCGTGCGTGCAGTTTGATGTGCCTTTTTGAGGTATAATTTCATTATTTTATCTACATTAAGAAGGGACGGGGTAACTGGATGATGAAAAAACAAAGTGCTATTACTAAAGACAAATGGACTGGAAACTGATTCTACTGAGTATGACCAACAGCTCGAGGCAACCATCTGTCAATGCAGTGGCAGGCTGTCCTAAAATTGTCTGCAGGCAGAAGTATTAGGGACACTCACAGTTGCAGATGCCTTTAAGTTTAAGGTGTCCAACAGGGGAAGAAATATGCACAAGGTCAACTTTCTTGAGTGTACTTGTGTCTTTGTGGTACACATTTTGGCATTGTTTTCATATATTTAAAATATATTTAAAATATTTTAAATTTTTAATTAGCATATTTTTCACATAACATAAAATTTTTTTAAATACTGTATATAGTTGTATAACAAAGCTCCTCAAATCTCATTTAAGATGTAGTGAAATGTTGAAAATTTAATTTGACTTTATTTTGCATGTGAATTGATGAATTTGATTGGTAGGGTTTATTTAAAAATTTATTTCAAAAGATAGTTAAGCAATCTCTCATTAGTATCTCAAGAGAATCGCTCTGAAAATACTCAAACTAAGCCTCATAGTCAGTGAAAAACTGCTATCAATGATTGTAAAGAATGTGATATCAATCTACATTGCAAATCGCGAAGATTATCAGAGAAGGAATCAAGAAAAACAGTTACTGGGATTTTGGCTGGTCTCTGGGTGTGGCTGAATTTATTGATTCTATTTTGCAAAAAGAATTGCAAATAATAAGTTCACGTTTGGACAGAGCTATGCTAGTTTCCTGTACCACATTTTTGCAATCTATGCCTCGTATTTGGATTGTTGAGTCATGAATTTAATTCACAGTCAAGTAAAGGTGAATGGTGCCAGAGGTATTCATCAGTGGTCTCACTGGTTTTGCTATCTAGCTTTAAGACCGCATGGTCTGATTTGTGGGCCGTATAATGCTGGATCTGTTGCATCGATATCAGGAAGTCATGTTCTTCAGAGCTGATTGCATTTCCTGTTTGTGTGACATTCTTGTTTGTCTGCCAACAACCAGATTCCTCTCTTGGTTTCAAAAACAAGTTCCTTCGCTTGAGTTTCAGGGGGTAACTCAGGGTAATGACATTGGTATGGGAAGTATCTACTATGAAGTTCGGTTATCTAAGACTTCATTGAGTTCACTTCTGGTGCTTTCTAATGAGCATAGCTTGAGTTTAGCCAGTTTTCCAGAAACTAAGTAGAAACCTGTGCATTTTATTTCTACAGAACATAGAAAAGAAAGAAAATCAGAAGTGATTACAGCTGAATAAGATCTCGTGGCATCCATTTTCATGCCTACCGGAAAACTGCTTCAAACCTGGAAATGTATAAAGCCAGCAAGTGAGCAGACAACAGATAAAAATAATGTAATAACATAAGACTGACATGGCACCAAAATAGCCAGGCGCTACAAAGGAGCGATTCAAATCCGAGAAACCAAATTTGGAGTTGATATCAGTAACACTGCGGCAAGAGAAGTGGGTGAAAAATTAGGTGGAGTGATAATGATAAAAACATCACTTAATTAGGATGGCAGGGTAATACACAGGATACTCTTGGGTCCTAGGGACATGAACATCTTGAGTAAGGATCCGGACTGGGGCCTTTCTGTGAGGAAGTTTGCACCTTCTCAAACATTCACAATTATTTTCTCAGAGTCCTGATTTTCTCTTGCGGTTCAGACAGATTCACTTTCTGCAAATTACAGACATAAAATTGCCCATAGGTACTGCATGACTATGTGAGAGAGTTGTGTGTGAGCCCTGTGATGGATTGGCAAGCTGTCCTGAGAAAGTCCCTGCCACTCAAACAATGCATGCAGGCAAAGCCTGCCCGACCCAATGTGGCGCCCCAGGCAAGATTTTATGTGGCGCCCCCCTCCATCAGCAATTTACATACGCTTACTAAGAAATAGAATAGCATTGTTTTTACCATTGTCTCTCATTTATAAGATAACATGTCACCAAATTTGCATGCTTACCAAATAACAAAATACAAAAAAACCTAAAGTACAATACAAATACCCTTACCATAAAATAAAAATCCTGTAAATAAGTGAATAAATAATAATAATAGCAAGAAATTATAAATACAACAATACTCAAGTGATTATGCATGGCAGATGTTGACAGGTGATTAATATCTTTGCCTCTGCTTGCTTTATTTTAGCACAGTTTGTAGATCACCTTGGTTCTACTGCACTGACTTTCAAAATATATTTTTATCCAGAGCGCAAACACGCACGCACACACACACACACACACACACACGAACTAACTTGGTTAAAGGGGACCTATAATGCTGATCCTTCTTTTAATACATATAAGTAATGTTATAATGTTGGTAGTCCATACTCAACCTCTGAAGAGTTTCGAGACATAAGATACAGAGGTTTTGCCATAATCCAAGAACGTGATTTTGTGAACGTGATTTCCTCTCTGAACAGCTCCTCCCGAGATCTTTGCGAGATCTGGACAAAACCTCACGCCAGGTTGTGTCGTCCAATTAGTAAAGACCTAGCCAGAGCCAATAACGGCACTGGACCTGCCAATGCTGGAAACTATTCTAGCAGGCACTTACAACAGCAGATTATACTATGCCTTAGTAGTGTCTACACTTTTGGAAATAAAAAAGAAGAACCGCAGGTCATTTGAGGTGCAGTTTTATCAGTATCTCTCCAAAGCTGCTTGTCCGTTTACTTTTGGACACAAAGAAAAACACCTATTTCTCTTCCAAAAGAGTATGCCACCAGAAATCAGTGGGAAGCTTTTTTTGTTTGCTGGTACGTTAACGGCCAAAGGGAACGTTAGCTGTTTGTGCTCTGCATTTCACCAAAGACAGTTTTGTCAATAAAGGATAATTCGACACAGGATAAGCATTTCAGCTGCTTCTCAAACCTGAAGCAGTTGCGTCGATCAAGCGCTCGGAGCCACAAGCTGAAAGTAACGATATAATAAAGGAATAAGTCCCAAGAAGTGGTGAGATACAGTGATTTTATAACGGCAGAGGGGCATCCTAAAAATGCCATTATAAAATCACTGTTACCCAGTGCTTCAAGGGGCATATTGCTTTTATAAAATGGTTATCCTACAAATAGCCCATTGAATAAACACACAAGAAAAAAAATAGACAATTTATTGGTAAAATTAAGTATACTATAATAGTATATACTATACTATTTTGAATGTCTCCTTCGGTCTCCCGAAGACCCTGTTAGATAATTTTACGTCCGTTTCGGTTTTCGAGTTTCCTTGTTCTCAACTTTGAGGGTACTGCCCCAGTAACAAGCCTCAGTTTTTTCACGCGACAGATTAGCTACATGCAAAGTCAATGCAAAGACGCACATACACGCATTATGGGCGCGTTAAGCAGCTTTCACACTGGATGCAAAACTAATTTTTAGTGCGACAGATTACATTCTAAGTCGATGCAAACACAATGCATTGACTTTGAATGTAATCTGTCGCGCGAAAAATTTGTTTCATGTCCGGTGTTAAAGCGCCTTATCGCGCCCATTTTCTGCATGCAAATGCTGGTCATTCCGTTGCAATAAGTAAACCACAACCATCGGAAATTTCCGAAAAGTCCGTTTAGCCTGGAGCTTTCGCCCCTTCGTCATACACCAGCGCAGAAGCTGTTTGTTTCTCCACGCTAACGACACACCACAGCTATGCATACGAACCAGCAGGTCCTTATATACACACCGAAGCAGACCATAAGCTGTTGGTCCACTTTTTGCTGTTCCTCAGTGTCCATGTTTCCCTATAAACTCAGACCCACCGGATTTCTACGGTCTCCGGTCTACACCTCGGCATGTCCACCAGTTCTACAAATGTGTTTACATGGGGTGGATTCTTGCTTTCCCTCAATCCTAGCTATAAAGTAGAAACACCGGTGTACTGTACTCACCATAGTGGCCGTAGGTACACATCAAATTTGAGCTTGAGCTGCCAGACTTTCACACTGCATCCTCCACTTTCGCCATTGTTTTTATTAGAACAAGTTAATTTCATTAGATCTATACACATGTACTGCGTTTGATTGCGGAATATGTCCGTCCATTCCTTCTCAGATGGGAGACGCGTCTCAAATTCACTCTTGGGAGGCGGACCCGGAAAACTGCATTCTGCTGCCTCATCCCGCCTAGGTCCACCCTCCACAGAGCTGGCCAGTCAGAAGAAAGTGGCCACGGGGGGAGTGGGGGCTATAGCGGAAGAGCCACCCCAATGAGGCGTTTCAGGCAGAGACTAATATGGACTACAAATGGGTTTTTTTAAGGATGGTAATATGAGCTAAATAAGGACCCTGTTTTGGACTTTGAACGATCAGGAGTACTCGAGGGGAGTCCAAGATCAAAATATAACCCTAGAAATATAGCAAAATAGGTCCCCCTTGATTTAACAACAGCATGCCTCAACTGAGCAGTGCAACTCAGTGTAACTATTTTAGTGGTAATTAAAGGAATCAGAACTTAGCAAAACTGTCTGCAATGATGGCTAGCCACCCAACTCTCAGTCACAGGTATTTTTCTCCAGAGCGCCCGCACACGGACACAGACCAGCAACGCAGGTTTAAGAGACCCACTCTAACGTCTATCCACTCTGCGAATCAAACAAAATACAGTCAGCATTTTAAAACTTTATTGCAGCAACAACCGGTCTGTAGAACAAAGCAAGCAAACTACACTAACAGGCTAAAGACGACACTGTCGCCTGTTCATGGCTAAACGAACAGAAGAGGACAGCAACACAGGTTTTAAGGGGTATTTCAACATTTTGGCAAATTGGCCTGTTGCCATAATCCCTATGGTCATATGAGTAGGTACATTACCTTTAGTTATCCGTGCCCGTTATTTTGAGATTGAGGGGGGGATCTGGGGGTACAGGGGACATGAGCAGCTCAGCAAACATAATGAAATAATGTACAGGTAAATAATGTACCTTCCCTCCTTCAAAACTCATCAAATACGCAATCCAGCAGCTCCAAAACGCTCTGGTGGACAAGTTGTGACCTGCACATTCACCACGCTATGAAATCATAAAGTGTAATTATGTAACATTATAAAACGGGTGCTTCCCATCCTTAAATGTGATTGGATGAGCCGCGTTCCATGCTGGTATAAAATTACTGTAACCCACTGTGGCAGGCCGCAGCACAAAATATCCCTGCACGCAACGAACTGCTCTGCGCTCAGCTGACTTGTTAGGTTACGTTTGTTTCAACACTTTAAGCTTGCTATTTCAGTCTCCGCGAAGTTTAGCCTTTAAACCAGATAACCAGTTGGCTATCTACCTAGCTAGCTATTGCGTTACAACGTTCAATTTCACTTTTGTGTTGCAAGCTATGTTGCTAACTTGCTCGTTATTTCAGTTGCCTATTAGCGATAAATTCTTGACTTTTTCTTGTGTGTTTATTTTATGGGCTGTGTGTAGGGTAACCACATCCATTGTAGTGAACGCTAGCTAGTTAACAAGCTGGCTTGCAAACTAATGCACAATTCGACATATTTTACTGGGTACCGGCAAGTGTGGAGGACAAAGGTCAATCGTTCCCTACTCTCGCTGCTGGTTGTAATGATTTGGCCGATCGGCGCAAGTGGAGAACAAGGAAACTCGAAAACCGAAACACACGCAAAATTAATTAACGGTGTCAAGCTAGTTGACTAGCTGGCTAGCAAACGAATGCACGATTCAACATATTTTCCTGTACACCGGCAAGTATGGAGGACAAAAGTCAATCGTTTCCTACTCTCGCTGCTGGTTGTAATGATTAGGCCGATCGGCGCAAGTTGAGAACAAGGAAACTCGGAAACCGAAAGGAACGCAAAAATTTTAACGGGGTCTTCGGGGGACCGAAGGAGACATTCAAAGTAGTGTGCTTTCATAGTATATCTGCATTAGCGAGCTCAGATAGCCTGATGTGACATGATAATGGCGCTAGATGAAAAAGCAATCTTAGCATCTGTGTTGCTAGCCCACCAGTCTGTCCACTCTTTCTTGCTTAGTGGAAGAAGTTCTCAATTTTATTGTTGTATTATTACCGATAAATTGTCAATTTCTTTTACCTTGTGTGTTTATTTAAAGGGCTATAAGTAGGGTAACCGTTTTATAAAAGGAATAAGCCCCTTGAAGCTCTGGGTTACAGTGATTTTATAACGGCGGAGGGGCACTAAGGCACGACGCGCAGCGGACGCGAACGCCCCTCTGCCGTTATAAAATCACTGTAACCCACTGCTTCTCGGGACTTATTCCTTTATTATGACACATGAGCCAAATACTCGCAACTACTCTCTTAAGTCACGCGCTGGGCGGATTAACACAGTGCGCACCTCAGACGTAGCAATATAGGGCTTTGGTTGCCAGTAGTTGCAGTAAACATGCACTTGAAATCATTCCGCCCAGCCGGTATGACTGGAATGTATTTCTGGTTATGCATTTGCCTTGAAAATAACTGTCTCGTAATTATACATTATTATTTTATAGCGTGGTGAATGTGCAGGACAAGTTGTCCAAGAGAGCGTTATGGAGCTGCTGGATTGCATATTTGATGAGTTTTGAAGGAGGGAGGGACCTGTACCGTTCACTTTCTTTATGTTCGCTGAGCAGCTCGCCACGTTACCCCAGAATCTCAAAACAACGGGCACGGATAACTATAGGTAATGTACCTGTTCATATAACTATAGGGATTATGGCAATAGGCCAATTTGCCAAAATGTTGAAATATCCCTTTAAGAAAGCTACTTACGACTGCTGATGCCATCTATTCTGACTGACTGGTGAGGATGATTAACAGCGGTGGCAGCCAATCTAGTTTGAATGAGAGAACTTCAGAAACAGCCACTTGTAGGAGATGTTTCCCTTAGTCAACATATTATATAAGGAAGTGTCTAGAGACACGGCAGTCTTGTGTGTTTGTCTTGTAGTACGGCAGTCGATTTCAAGGGATTAGGATAAAGATTTGGGATTATGGTTAGTGGAAGGGTTAAGGGTTGGGGTTCGGGTTAGGCTTAGGGGAAGGGTTAGGGGTTACGGTTAGGGTTAGGTTAGGGCACGGCTTCAAATGGGGACTGAATTACCTCTCCACATTGAAATGCATTGAAAAACTGCCGTACCCGTAGCAACTGCCATTATATAAAACCAAACTTTCAACAAAATGTTCAGATGAATAGTTTATTCGGCAAAAAGTCATTATTGGTGACTTGCCGAATATGGATTCGGATTTGGGTGCTTCCCTATTGAT
Source organism: Gymnothorax reevesii (assembly GCA_029721435.1). NCBI lineage: Eukaryota > Metazoa > Chordata > Actinopteri > Anguilliformes > Muraenidae > Gymnothorax > Gymnothorax reevesii. Next base: position 24,612,039 of record CM056587.1, on the reverse strand, counting down.
TTGCATACCATGTTGCGGCTAATCGCTCAGAAGCAAGTTATCAATTTAACGGTACACTGTCCTAAATAACTGATGCAGGACAACTGATGATTCATTTCATTACTGTATCTTTTCTTTACCTCTGTCTTGCTCACGTCTTTCCTCCCCTTCTCTGGACAGTTTAGGTCTTTTGACATGTTTACAAAGTTCTCTGAAGTCACATCAATAAATTCGCCCCTCCCCCGACAGAGAGTGAGCAGGTACCAGCCGAAGGAGGTGGGGGACTTCTTTTGTATTATCATTTGTAGTAATATTAATTGGGAATTGCTTTACATTTGAATTTATGTTAGCTTTTCCATTTTTGAGTTAATAGTAATAACTAGTTTCAATATAATTATTTTGAAGGTGAATTTTTTCCCAATTTTGTGGCGCTCCCTGGACGCCACGGCGCCCTTAACATTTGCCTATATTGCCTAATGGGCCAGCAGGCTCTGGATGCAGGGATGGGCTCCAGCTCCCTCTGCAACCCTAATCATGAATGAGTGGGTTAGATAATGGATAGATGGACAAAAAATAATTAAAGTCTAGGCCTGAGTGGATAAAGCAAAAGAATTCACGACAAGCTCATGCCTCTTCAAAACCTCAGCACATTCTTCCACTTCAAAGACGATGAAGATGGGGCCATGGATGAGATGGTGGAGCCCTAAAGTGGTGTCTTCTATAAAGCATTTCTTTTGTTATGAGTACCTGAGGGTCAATCACGAGGACAATTGTTTTTTTCTGCCAAGTTTTGCCATTCTAATGCCCACCACAATACTTAGTTCATTTTCTGCGTTCAAAAACATATGTCTCTCAAGATGTTACAGCGAACAATGTAAACCGAGAACACCACCCACTGATAAATCAATGAGAAGCATGCTGCGGCCTGGGTTTATGTAGTGAGTCATGGGATTCAGGATTTCTGAGTGGGCTTTGATGTATGTAACTTTAGAATCCATATGACATCATTACTAGCGTAATATTTGATACACAGCTGTACCTTAAAGACGGCAGAGCACAGCAGTAAATCAGTACAAAGGCTCTGCTTTTGTGCGTCTCCCACTTTCCCTTCACATCTTTGTGAATGAAAAATGTACGCAAACACAAAAATATTCAAAATGATAAAAAATATTTATTAAAACATGTTTTGAGCCCTAAAAGAATAGAAAGGCTAGCAAAACAAAATAGGTTTTCACCCTCACATTGCCCTCCTGTTGAACAAGTTTACTCTGTTCCTATTATTAAATATTAATATGTTATTTCCCCAATTTAAGAAATTGGTATCGGACTCAAGGAAAAAAATTTTGGAGGAAAGCACATATCAACGTTTCAGGACGTCACTTTAACCCCTTTGCGTAGATATAGACGCCGGCGTCCATAAATTCTGAAATTGAATTCCGAAATAATTCTGTAATTTTATTTCTAAACGTCTTTCTTCACTGAAATAATTTTCTAGAGTCTCGGTGTGAGTTGTAATGCCTAATTAGGCTAATACAAAGCAGGGGGAAAAAATTGGAATAATTTATATTCTGCGCAAAGGAGTTGACCCCTTTCTGCAGATGTAGACGCTAGCGGACATGGAACTGCAATTTTAAGCATGCCGTTGCAGTACTCGATCACTAGATGGCACCCCCAGATCAGTTATTATTGAATATTCACAAGCAAGCAGAGTTCGACGGAGGTTTAGAATATGGAGAACTTCACTCCAATCCCTGTTTTTCAAGAGTTGCATGAATTAAACTCCTCAGCAAAGCCTGATGTGCAAATTGTTCAATATCCTTGCCCATAATATTGATCCAACAGTTTAAAAAAATGATCTCTTACAACAGAACAAATCGTCGTCCTCTGTTGCAACCACTGTAGCTCCAGTGAGCCAACTGTATACCATTTTGTGGTTTAAAAAAATTAGTTTTCTGAAGCAAAAAATTCAACATGGTATTGATTCTCTTACATTCTACTGTCAAACACATTCGCCACATACAAGAAATGCGTAGTTCCCTACCATGGATTTACGTGTAGATTCCTTCACTGACAAATTCAGCGCTTCTGTATATCCACTCAAGTACTGGCGTTGATAGCCAATCACTCAATTATATACTCAGGCTCTTCTATGTAACTGCCCCGTTATAGTTCACGTCCTTTTGAAACTTCCCCGGTAATGATGTATTGATTGGCTCGCCTATGCGTATCAGCAAGGTAGGTTGTATCCGTTCAACATTGATCAGGATTGCGCAACTGAAAATGACGCAATTTATATTCCCATATTCCAAATGAAGCAGGCCGCCACAAATTCCCAGATGTTCTTGTCCATGCTGGGCCACCAAAAGCGTCAGGCCGAAAATCACTTGGTCCGATGAACCCCTGGATGACCTGCCAATCGGGAGGAAAGACCCCACTGGAGAACTTGGGAACGAACTGCCAAGGGAACAAACAAATTACCAGCCAGCTCCCCACCAGGACTAGGATTGGACCGCAAGGCCTCCCGCACTACAGGCTCAAACTCCCACTGCACGGGAGCCACCTTCTGATTTACCAGAATTATAGGCTCAGGAATAGAATCGCAGCCTGAGTGATCGTAAATCTGCGACAAAGCATCAGGCTTGAATTTTTAGAACCGGGACGATAAGCTAACATAACATTAAAGCGGTCGAAAAATAACGCCCACTATGCCTGCCGGGAATTGCGTCGCTTAGTCTGCTGGATGTATTGGAGGTTCTTGTGATCAGTCCAAACTACAAATGGGTGTTCAGCCCCCTCCAGCCAGTGGTGCCACTCTTCCAATGCCAATTTAAGAGCCAACAACTCCTGGTCACCAATGCTGTAATTCCTTTGGACTGCAGACAATGATTGGGAGAAGTAGGCACAGGGATGTAACTTATTGTCCCGAATTATTGTCCGTCAACCTCCACCACAAAGGGGAGGGAGGGGTCGGGCATGACAAGGATGGGCTCCGAGCTGAAACATTTATTCAACTCCTGAAAAGCAGCTTCAGCGGCTGGGGTCCAAATGAACGACAAGGAGGCAAGTTTCTTAGTAAGCTCAATAATCGGGTCAGCCACAGTGGTAAAATTGCGGATAAACCTCCTATAAAAATTAGCAAAGCCCAAAAACCGCTGAACCTCCTTGACATTCTGAGGAGCAGGCCAGTTCCTGACCACTGCCTCTTTGTTCCGATCCATACGGACCGACTCTGCTGACACAATAAAACCAAGGAACAAGACTGTCTTTGCACACAATAAAACCAAGGAACAAGACTGTCTTTGCGTAAAAAATGCATTTCTCAGCCTTGACAAAAAGCTTGGCTTTCAGGAGGGCCTCAAGCACTTGTCTGACGTGCTGTTTATGGTCTGAGAGAGTTGATGAAAAAATCTAAATATTTTCAAGGTAGACAAACATAAATTTCTCCAACATCTCTAGGAGGATGTCATTAATGAATGCCTGGAACACAGAGGGGGTGTTAACTAATCCAAATGGCATGACCAAATATTTGTAGTTTATTATGCATATTAAATGCTGTTTTCCATTCGTCCCCCTCTCGGATCCAGATCAGATTGTATGCATTGCGGAGGTCTAGTTAGGTGAAAAATTACGCCTCCTGCAGGTGTTCAAATGCTGAGTTCATTAAGGGAAGAGGATATTGGTTCTTAATAGTTATATCATTCAAGCCCCTGTAATCAATACAGGGCCTCAAGCTGCCAGCCTTTTTCCTAACAAAAAAGAACCCCGCTCTAGCAGAAAACGTGGAGGATTGAATAAAACCATTAGCAAGAGCCTCCTGAATATACTCTCCCATAGCCTTACACTCTGGCCCAGATAGCGAGTATAGGGACCCCCTGGGGAGAGTAGTACCAGGAAAAAGCTTGATCTCGCAATCGTAAGCATGATGCGGAGGCAAGGACGAAGCCCTTTGTTTGCTAAAAATCTCTGAGAGATCAAGATAGTCATTAGGAATGTTGGGAGGTAAACAAAAGTTCATAGCAGCCCCCAAACTTCGATCCCGTTCTGGACCCGACATATCAACAAATGAATCAGAATCAAAAAAATCCTCTGACTCGGAATCCTCTACTGGCTGCCACCAGTCAAATTGAAGATCCCACTCCAAACCCTTCTCCGTCCCTTCTTCTGAATTGGCTTAATTCAGTGAGACAACTTCCTCATCATCACTCCAGTCTTCAGCCTCTCCCACAGGTTGACGTTCGGAACGACATGCTAGAATCTCACTACAGTGAGACCCACAATCCGGGCCTCACTTGACAACAGGATTACTTTGACTGCCGCAAGAGATGTGTGGCCTATGTTAATGCAGCCAATAATGTCCTAACACAACAGGGAAAATCGAATTCTCTCAGAATGACCACCAAATGAGACAAACATAGTCAATAATTCAGAGGCCTCGGTTAAAAGCCCAGTTCACAATGGACGACCAACCTAAGATATGACTGAGAGTGAATGTGAGAGAGAGCGGATGGGAATAGCAGGTTTCCTAGCCCATCCCGCATCCATAAAACAATCAACTGCCCCCGAGTCCAAAATGGCCGTAGGAAATACTCTCTGTCTCCCCACAGTCAATTTTACTGCAATAAATGTCCGAAAAGGAGATTGGGTCTGTCCCTCTAGTGCCCCCCATACCTCTGGAGGGACTTCCCATTTCCCTTTAAGTTCAGGGCAATGAGGTCTGATGTGTCCCGGTTTGTTACATTTTTGACAAATTATTTGTCTGCGAACGGGCTTACGAGCCTGGCTCTCATATGAGTTATCAACCTGCATAGGTTCAATAGGAGTGAGAATTTCAGTGGGCGGAGTTGTGTGTGTGAGCGTGTTGTAAGGAGAATCTACCCCTTTGTTAGCAGGAGCCAGAGTAGTTTCTTTCTCCTTGTATAGTTTGCGGATACGATTATCGATTATAATCTAATAAAATTATAATATGATTATAATCTAAAGAAGCACAAGGCTCTAATGACGCCAGAGCGTCTTTCACCTCTTCCACCAAAGCCTGAATAAAAACTGTCATTAGAGGTGCCTCTGGCCACCCTGTCTCTGTGGCCAGGGAGTGGAAAGAAATAGAAAACTCTGCAATGCTCTCAGAGTCCTGCCTCAACTGTATTAAACGCGAAGCCTTGTCCTGACAACACACGTCCTGATCAAACACTGAAATCATCTCCCTCCCGAGAGTTTCCACTGAATTAACAACCGGCGATCTGGAGCAAATGAGTGGCTCGACCCAGATGAGAGCTGTACCAGCTAACAGGGAAAAATAAACAAAATCCATGAATATTCATTTGAGAACTGTGAGGGTTGGGTTTTAAAAAATATTTCACATTGGGCGATAAAGTCCTTGCATTTCCCTGCCTCGCCTTCATATCTCTGTGGTAATTGAATCTTAGGCTCTCGTGGAAAGTGTGTGGATTGTGCTTGGGATACATTTAAGGTGAACTGAGCCGTCAGCGCTCTAACATTCTCGCTGAGGCTTATTACGATATTTTCCTGCTTCTGCATAACAACCTTCTGCAGGCGAATCCTTTCTGCCAGCTCAGCTTGCTGATTACTTAGACTAGTGAAGCCCTTGTCATAATCAGCAAGCACAAATTGTTGACTGGCAACCACTCTCTCCAGCGTAGCCGTAGTTGGCAACTCCATGTTTGGCTGAAATGTTTTGTAATGGCCGGTGGAATAGGAGGCCAATTGCAATGGCTAGAGAGAAAGTGCAGCACAGACCCAGTACAAACAAAGAGAATAGTTTAGACCAAACGAAAAGTACTTGCGCTTCCAAAGGACGTATAATAGTCTGCAAAACGGAAGCAATGCGAAACAGAAAAAAGGGAGAAGAGACTCCAATAATACGAAGATAGAAAATCATAAAAACCTGACTGCAGATATCTTCGGCTAAAGTGCATAGCTAAAAACAGACACTCCTGCAAAGGAGGCGCGGCAGAAATCCGGCTTATATAACCTTAGGGAAAGGCGCCGTCCATGCCTGATGAAACAGCTGGGAAAGGAATTCGAGGGCAAAGGAATCCGATTTCGTTCCAGAACAAGAGCCACAGAGAAAGTCCTAAACACATACAGCCAAAACCATGACAGTATGTGTGTGGCTTGGGGGACTTTGAAGAAAAATGGACAAAATTCTAAACTTTATTATGGAGAAAAGGTATGTTTTGTGCTTGGAGAGGTTACTGGTGACCACTGATGTTCAACTGCACTGATATCGATAAATTCATGCAAACTCGACCAGAAAATCATTAGTTCATATGAAATTTCACCAGCCGATCAACTAACGATCTCTCAGCACTCGCCCTGTTCTAGTCTCAGCCTCCTTGCCTATCCCTAATTATCTCTGCTGCAGTTTTCTGTGGATCTCCACTTATACTTTATGCTTTCCTTTTCTTTTAACCATACACTTTAGTACTCCTTGACTGGAGCTGTTGTTCGGTTCATAGGTTTGTCTTGTGATCCCTGTCTGCGTTTTGGCTACAGCCAAATTCATATAATTAGTTTATTCCTCATGTGTCTCTCCCTGATCATTGTTACGATTGATTGCACCTGTTCTCCCTGGTCATGTGTTTACCCCGGATGTGCATATAAGATGTCTGTTTGGTTCACTTTCTTGTCAGATTGTTTTCCTCAGTCTTGTTGTGCTACGTTTCTCGCTTTGATTACTCAGTGTTTATCTTTCTGACTGGATTGCCCAACTTTCGATTTTTGCCTTTGTGAGTCTTGGATTATTGTTGCATCTGTGTGTTTTGACCATTTTTTGCCCGACTACGAGATTTCTGTTTGCTGCTCTGGTAACGATTCGGATTACGCCCTTTGGATTCTGGCTTTGCTTCTCTAATGTACCTATTCCTGTGAACCAGACCCATTTCTGTCCGACTACGATTACTGTGATTGCTGCCCTGATTTTTGATACTATTTTTGCCCAATTGGAATTTGAGTTTTGGATTGCGGACTCTGTACTTTTGCTTTTTTCTCTGCGGGGGTTATCCCCCTTACTCAATGAAGCTCCTCATTTTTGCTATCCCGTGTCCTTGCACTTGGTTCCAGATCGCTACCTCACATAATTCTATACAACAATTTACTTTTTAAATTTGTAAAGTATTTATTCACATTTTAAATCTAAAGTTTAGTAATAGATGCTTCAAATGTATTCTGTACATTTTTAAAGATTTATTTAGAAAAAAACATTTTCGAAAGGGTTATTTGTCATATAAGAGAATCAGCTGAAAGAACATTTAGCAAGTAATTAAGTTAACTGGCATCAGGTGTGTAACATGATTGGCTGTAAAAGGAATGTCTTAGAGAAGCTGAGTCTCTCAGAAGTAAAGATGGCCAGAGGCTCTCCAACCTGTGAGGGCTTGCATAAAAAAAATTGTGGAATACTTTATAAACAATGTTCTTCAACGTCAAATTGCAAAGGCTTTGAAGCATCATTAACAGTGCATAACATCAAAAGATTCAAAGAAACTGGAAAAATCTCTGTGCGTAAGGGATAAGGCCAAAGACCTTTACGGGATGCCTGTGATCTTCAGGCCCTCAGATGCCACTGCATCGCTCACCAGCATGATTCTATCATTGACATTACTAAATTGGCTCAGGAATACTTCAAGAAACTACTGTCAGTAAACACAGTCCACTGTGCCATCCACGGATGCCACCAAAACTCCATCATGCAAAAAGGAAGCCATTGTTGAGCATGATCCAGAAGCGCCACTGTGTTCTGTGGGCTCATTTAAAATGGACTGTAGCAAAGTGGCAAAGTGTTCTATGGTCAGACGAGTCCAAATTTGACATTCTTGTTGGAATTCATGGGCGCCGTGTCCTCTGGGTCGAAAGAAGAGAAAGGCTACCCCTCCTGTTATCAGCGTTCAGCTCAAAAGCCAGCATCTCTGATCGTATGGGGATGCATTAGTGCATATGGTGTGCGACACTTCCATGTTTGAAAAAGCAACATGAATGCTGAAAGGTATATAAAGGTTTTAGAGCAACATATGCTCCCCCGCAGATGACATCTATTCCAGGGAAGGCTTGTGTATTTCAGCATGACAGTGTAAAATCGGTGAAAGACTGCCTGCAGTCCTGATCTTTCACCGATTGTGAACATTTGGCGCATAATTAAAGGAAAAGTCCGTCAAAAGAGACCCAAAACTCTCCAGCAGCTGGAAGCCTGTATTAAACAAAAGTGGGATCAAATTCCAATGGCTAAACTCAAGAAACTTGTCTGCTCAATGGCCAGATGCCTCCACTCTGTGTTAAAAAGATGAGGGGATGCTACACTATGGTAAAAAGGCCCCTGTCCCAACTTTTTTGAGCCCTGTAGCAGCCATCAAATTTGAAATGAGCTCATTATGTGGATAAAATTGTAAAATTTTTCAATTTCAACATTTGCTATGTTATCTCTGTTCTATTGTGAATGAAATACTGGCTGGTGTGATTTGAAAGTCATTGCGTTTTGATTTTATTCACAATTTACATTTTGTCCAAACTATTTCGGAATTGGGGTTGTACATTCCAGCTGCAACCTATTGACCTTATTCACCACAGAATCAGGGATGCCAGGCAGCTTGCTATTTTGTGAACAAACCTCAATTTCAATGGAAAATGCAAGGAAAGACTGTGCAGTGGTAAAAATAAGCACAGGGACAGAGCACCATATTCTGTTCATTAGAAAGCAAGTCCCAAATGTCCAGCAGCTTGATTTCCATAATATTTCACCCCTGACCTGATCCATCATGGCGGAGCCTACTTAGAATTAACATTGGGTGGACGCTGTTTGCCAAAATCCACGTCCTCTCAATCAAGTTCTTTGTTTTCAAACAGAACCCGGGCCTGATTTCAGCCTGTCAATATGACCTGGATATGAGCATAGAGTAAGTAAGCTTTTGGTGGATGAGCTACATGAGCTGGATGGAAGGTAAAATAAGCATGATAGGATATATCACGTACTTGCATTGCTCAACATAAGATATGAGTAATAAAGAAGGTTTGGCACGATTACTGCGCATGTTCAAAACTTCAAAATCTGTTAGCCTGACGAAGTGAATCTGAAACGGCAAGTCAAAATCAGATTCCATCCTTACAAATCCATCTTCATTTTGCTTTGTATTTATGAATTTTAGTTATTCAAGCATTATGCTTTTCATACTAAGCTCTATTTTAGCGCTTTAGCCAAAGGATATAAAGAATGTAAGCTGGTTTGCCAACCATCAATAAACATCATAGAGGAAGAATATGAATAGTGGCGGTTGGCAAACCAGTTTACATTCTTCATATCCTTCGGCCAAAGCTTTAAAATAGCACTTTGAATATTGTAATTTCCGTGGAAAACCTCTGAATATAAATGCATAATACTTCAGTATCTAAAAAAATATAAATACAATGTAAAAAGATGATGGATTCGCAAGGATAGAAGTAGATTTTGACCCCAAGTCGAGCGGAATCTCTCTGTTCAAAGTCACGCGCGTGCGCAGTAATCACAACACAGCTCCTTTCAGTAAATACTCAATGAGACAATTGTTTTAAAATGTGTCAAACTTCAATTTCAACACCTTTTGCTAGGAAGCCCATATATATATATATATATATATATAAAACCCAGCAAGGAACAATGGCCTAAAAATACAATTTGGCAGGAATGTTCAACATTCCTTCTCTGGCCTGAAGAGCAGGGTGGGAGGTGGCAGAGGGAGGAGCATCGCTGAAAAACAGAAGCTGCCTTTTAGACCTGATGAAAATAACAGCTTAGCTTGTCCTCATCTTCGTTAGTCTTCTCTTGGTTTCCCATGTTATTTATCGTCAAACATAGGCCTCAAGTGTTCCATTGCTTTAACTCAATAGTATTGATTTTGTGGCAACAGTTTAATGGATTTAATCAGATTGCTTGTACGGAAACATTATGAAGGTCTGCGCTGTACACAAGCATACTGTGAATGTGTGAGTGTGATTGACTAGTACGGGGGTCTGCTTCCCGGCTGAACCCTTAAATGATGGTTTACATCTTCTGACCATACGAGAGGAAGAGAACTATTTCATTTTGAGCTTTAATGACCCAGAGGGGACATTGATTCTAGAATAACATGTCGGGTAATGAGGGAACCTATCTATGTGATTACTGGCAGAGCGTAGAATCAGAGAGTTCTAAATACTGAAAAGTATTGCCAAGTGCACCTTTTAATGAAATCAAGATTTAAGTGCAAAGCAGCATGTGAGGATATACACGTTAAAAAACCATATTTAATAAAATAAGACTGATACAGTAATGGTGATTTATGACTGGCTTGCTGGCAGCATGGTTCAATCCACCATCTAATCCAGGTTTTGCTTGAAGCCGAATGATAGATTTTCATTTCACACAACTCCAAAATTTACAGGATGCAGAGGATTAAGATGTCTGAGAAAAATCGCCTTGGTATTTCACAGATTGTGAGAATCCAGCCATTTTCCATATTATTGTCCACAATGACTTTGACTACATGATACCTCTAAAAACCCAATATCCACATTCTTTATGATAAGTATTGAAATTTGTGGCATTAAAGCATTGACTTAATTTCATGTTTAAATCATTGACCCTGCGGTTATTTTAAAAATGTGTTGCTTACTAGATAGCAAGTGATTCCGTGCAGGCCAGATTCGGTACGTATCCAACTCATCTATTCATCTATTTGGGAATTTTGCTTTGCCTAATGCAAAATTTTGTTTCTCTTTTGATATTTACAACAGGGCAGCAGCAGGCGATCATATTTGGGCATTCCGAGCCCCTTCTTAGTGAATGCAAAATACAGATTTGAAATTCCTCAGTTGTATTCTGCTGATTTGGCTACATTCCAAGATGTGCGCGGACCTGCCATTCTGGCATTAGGACAGACTGAAAACACTCCGGGGCTTCTGTTTGAGAGCACAAGCATAACAGAAGACAATCACAGTAGTCTTATAGCCTAAGTGGAAGTAACCACAGGCCAGACAGAAGCAGAATATCATCTTTCTGTGCATGCTACGTGACCTTTGAATAAATTACGTTATTCTCGTTACTTCCTAGTTCAGACGCATGGAAAGTTATATTTTTGAACTGCGGTTCCTTGTTGCAATGACCTATCATATTTCCGTGCTGAAAAACAAAGATTATTGTACGGCCGACAAGCGCACGTGTGAAGCACAACACAGTGCTTCGTGTTTTAGCATGGATACAGAGAAACGTGAACAAAAGAAATGGCATTTAAAGCAATAAGCAGGTTTGAGGTTTATTGCTGCTTAAATGTCAAAAGACACAATGAGAAATAAACAGGAGGCTCCTCAGAGCCTGTACTCGGGCCGGGTCTAGACCTGAGCCAAACGTGAAACCGTGCGCGCGCAGGACAATTGCAACCCAGAAAAAAAAAAAAAGAAGAAGAACGGAGCTGAAACTTAGAGTCGTGGCCTACCGGCCCGAGTAACGAGTAATGACAAGAAAGCTTCTTCGCTTACATTAGATTCATGGCATGGATTTCCTGGAGGTCAACAGAACTGTTTCCACTGGAGGTTTCCCAGTCTCGTCGTATTTCATTTCACTGGTATTTTCAGGGAGGAATTGAAGTTTTTCTAAGATGTCTGCTGGCGAAAACAATCTTAAGACAGAGAAGCAGTACATTCAGTTCTTTAAGGTAGTCAGTTTTCAACCTTTGATCAAGTTTTTTTTTTCTGAGCCTTTTTCAAAAAAAAAGAAAACAAACAAACCAGCAAAAAACCCAATAAAAATGTGAAATTTTTATCTTTTCAGTTATGAATTTGCCAAGATGTAAGGATGTATAGGGCTTACAGGGGGAAAGCGCATGTACATTTGTGTGTGCGTGTTTTTACAAGAGGGGCCTCGGGGTACCTGATTCGACTATTTGCCCCAAGCTCACTGGGCCACCTGGCAGGTGTTTTGTTTTATCACCAGTTCAACCTTCTCACGCATGCTTTCACCCCATTGTCTGCCAGTGGGCACCAGCCTGGAATCAGAAGTTTATGGCACTTCTGCTCAGCTATATGGTCCGTTGTCCAACCATCCTATAAATTTTCACTCCAACTCTAACAGACCACACTTCATTCAACTGACAGAATTAGTTGTTTTTGGTCCATCAGCTGTGTAAGATGATTAGTCCCGCCGCATCATCAGCCATGTGAGTACAGATTGTCAATGTTAGCAAGTCAGCCAGTCGAACGGGTCTATGAGATCTAGACAGAGGTGCTTTATAGAGGGAGGAGTCTCCCAGGAAAGAGGAGGTTGAGAAAAGAAGGTGTCATGCAAAAACAAAAGAAGAAGAAACAAAGAAAATGGGATGGTTTGTGTACTTTCCTTGGTATGCCGCAGTTTGCTGTAATTCCTAAGGCAAATCACACTTTATCGCCCATCATAAAATTTTAATTTGGAAGATCTTTTGAAGCAGCACAATCACCTGACCAGGATACAGGCGCTTGAGTGCATTTTCTTCCCCATTCTACCCATGCTACCATCCAATGGCAATTTGCCATTCACGTGTTTCAGCAATGTTTTCAGCTAAATGACAAACTTCACGCAGGTTTCTCGCTGGTGAGTTACTCAATCACATTCGTTCACGCACACTCATACCTCTGAGAAATTTCAAGTCAACAGTTTGGCTTACATGCAGACAGGTGACAAATTAAAGGGGAAAAGCTAAATTGAAGTGTGAACAAATGTAACAAATGCAAATGCTGCGGTGTATTTTCCTGGCTTGCTTTGGGTCAACTTGTCTCCTTAAATATGCAAGGGTCACTGGAGAATCAATGTTATTTTCTTAGATCACGTTACAGTGAAGTATTCCTGACCGGATGGGAGTGGTGCCTTTCAGGATGGGAATGGCTCAAGCCCCATGAGGCACTAGGGGATACTGCTTTGATGAGTATGAAAATGATCCAAAGCATAAACACTACCGGTCAAAAGTTTTAGGACACCCCAATTTTTCCAGTTTTTTATTGAAAATTCTGCAGTTCCAGTCCAATAAACAGCTTGAAATGTTCCAAAGGTAAGTGGTAAACTGTCAGAAGTTCTAAACAGAAGGTAAGGTTACCCAGGTTTTTTGTATGCCGTTGAGTAGGTGAAAGGATGGTCCCTCAGTGTGTGACATCAACTGTCAAACATGGAGGAGGAAGCGTGATGGTCTGGGGCTGTTTTGCTGGATCCAGGGTCAGTGACTGAGAGTGAAAGGCACCCTGAACCAAAACGGCCACCACAGCATTCTGCAGCACCATACAATACCTCTGGTATGCGCTTAGTTGGTCAGGGGTTCATCCTACAGCAAGATAATGACCCAAAACATAAGTCCAAGCTCTGCCAGAACTACGTCCGGAAAAAAGAACACGATGATAAGCTTGAACACATGGAGTGGCGGCACAGTCTCCAGACTTAAACCCCATTGAGATGGTTTGGGATGAACGGGACAGAAGAGTGAAAGCAAAGCAACCCACAAGTGCCACACATTTATGGGAAATTATGCAACTGAGTTGGGAAGAACTTTCTGAAGAATATTTCCACTGTAGAAAGAATGCCACCAATGTGTTCAGCCGTTATATCTGCCAAAGGTGACTACTTTGAATCAAAAGTTTAAAATACATTTTGGTTTATACATTGATTCCATGATTTATTTTTTTGACTTTGATTGTTAATTTGTTCTATCATGTCTATGCTTTCATTCCAGTGTACAATGAGACATTAAACTGCATAATTTCCTATTAAAAAAACATTGGGGTGTCCTAAAACTTTTGACCGGTAGTGTACCACAATCTTCACAGTCACCAGATCTCAAACCATCTGAACTCATATGGGAGATTTTTGAAGAACGCATTAGACAGCGCTGTCACCGCCATCAAAACCCAAAATGAGGGAATATTTCTAGTAAGAAAGATACTTCATCATTCCATCAAAGTTTTGCATTTGTAGACTCTATTCCAAGGCATGTTGCAGCTGATATGGCAGCTGGTAGATGCCAAACACCTTAATAAGACTGTTTATGTTAATTTTCTTTATCATTATTGTGTCTCCCATCTATTTGGCTTTGGACTGGGAATGGAAACATAAGTACCTTGGAGCAACTGGCACAATCATGGGGGGATCATGCTAACTCCACACAAGAAAACAACAGGCCTTCAAAACCCACAGTCTCTCTACTGCATTTCCCAGTCCACCACAAAGCCATAACTGTCTTCGATCAGAAAAAAATTACTCATCAATACAGTGGGGTGAAAAAATTAAGGCACCCCTTTTTTAAATGTCTCTTTCAATTAATCTCTAGTGATTGAAAGCAAACTTGAACACTACATGCTACAAAGTTAAACGTGACACCTTTCTGCAAATTTAAAAGCAAGGTTTAATTTAATTTCATTTAATCTAATTTAATTTAATTTAATTATTTTAAAGAGCCCTGTGCTAAAGTTTGGGAACCCTTTTGGATTATTCTTTGTTACCTTTTAAGAAGATGATTACTTGGGCCTAGACCCAGGTGATTTACTCGTCGGGGCTTCAATGAGTCAGGTGAATATAATTCTAAGGTTGAACTATATATTCTGAAGTAACTCCATACCTTCTAAAGTATCCAACTGTGGTGGCTGTTGTGTCTGGTATTAAAAACCCTGTCTTCCTCCGAACAGTTGTCCAATGATGTCAAAATCAATATAATTCACTTCCAGCAACAAGGAGAGGGCTACAAAAAAACTCTTGCAAAGTTTCAAACTACCCATTTCTACTGTCAGAAACATCATAAGAAAATGGAAAATAAATGGAACAATTGAAGTCAAGGCAAGATCTGGAAGACCAAAGAAAATTTCAGATAGAATGACCCGAGATCTGGTGAGAAATGCTCAGAAGAACCCACATATCACTGCATAAGAGCTGCAAAAAAGAGTAGCAGACACAGGTGTAGTTGTTCACAGGACAGCAATACAACATACCAAAGACCTATATGGCACATTTACAAGAAAGAAGCTTTTCCTACAACCTCAACACAAAATGAAGTGGCTGAAGTGTGCAAAAGAAAACCTTGAGAAACCTCAAGCCTATTGGAATAGAATAGAAACAACTTTATTAATCGCACAAGGGGCAATTCGTATGTAACTTCCTCACCCAACAAGGTACAAACTCTGACATCAGTAGCAACACTATCCATCCCAAGCTCAATCCAGTAAAACAGACGAGTACGTCATTGATATGAGTTAAGTTATGGCAGTTAATATTTAAGTGTAAATACAAGGAGAAAGATATCAATAAATAAATAAATACAGGCAAGAAAAGACATTACCCCTAAGTTCTGTTAGGACATAGTTTACTTAAAGTGATTACCATCTGAGTTTAGCAGCCGAATGGCTGAAGGGATAAAAGATTTAGATTATCGATTGCTCTTGCTCAGAGGTACATGGTATTGACGACCTGAAGGCAACAGTGAAAACTCATGGGACAGAACATGGAGAGGTTGGTTGATAATACTCTTTGCCTTCTTAACCACTTGAATCTCTCAGAGGGAACACATGTCCTTCTGTCTTACTCCAATAATTTTTTAGTGGATAAACAACCGAACCAACAAATAGAAGAAAAAGTTAAGAGACTCTCAATAAAGGAACTATAAAAAGAAGTCAAAATTTCCTCATTGACATTAAAAAAAAAATTCAGCTTCCTCAACAGGTACATCCTCTGTTGACCTTTCTTGACAATCGAATCTGTATTAATGTCAAACTTAAGTTTGCAATGGAACACGGTACCCAGGTATTTATAAGACTCCACAATCTGGACATCTTCACTATGAATGACACTGACCAGGTGATCAATGTCATGCCTAAAGTCGATTATCATGTCCTTGGTTTTGGAAACATTTAAATCAAGGCAATTTTCATCGTACCGTTTCACAAAATCGTGCAATATAGAACATGATCACTCTCGGAGCACTGCAGTAAAGATAGAAGGACAGTATCGTCAGAAAACTTCACCAGATGCCTATTGACCAGAGAAGATCTGCAGCTGTCAGTGTACATGATAAATAAGAGGGGTGACATTACGTAACATTGAGGAGTGCCAGTGTTAAAAATGGTCTTGTGAGACATTTGACCATTGACAAAGACCTGCTGGATGCTTTCTGTGAGAAAATGTAAAATCTGAATGAGAGGCTGGTGTGAAAAATTACAATATGAGTCAAGCCTCTCGATTAAAATGTGAGGCTGCATTTTGTTAAAAGCATACGAGAAATCTGCAAATAGAAGTCTCGCATGAGCTCCAGGTGTTTCCAAACGTTTGTGCAGGGTGTTCAAAATGAAAAGCTTTGCGTCCTCCACACTTTTTCCTGGCTGATAAGTGAATTTCAGGGAATCCAGTTTTCCTGCTACAGAAGATACGACAATGTTCTTTATGATCTTCTCGAAATTTTTCATTACCAGTGAAGTGAGCACCACTGGTCGGAAGTCCCTCTGTTCTTTTCAATCCTTTGACTTGGAGATAGGTATAATTTTAGATGTCTTCTAGATTGTGGGGATCTGACCCAGATCGACACACATCTGGAAGACTCTGTAGAACACCCCACTGAGCTGGTCAGCACAGTGATACAAAGTGCATCCACATATAAAGTCAGGATCAGCAGCTTTCCTCTGCTTAACCTTAAAAAATGTTTTGACAGATTCCTGAGTAATTATTATCTCATTACAGGATTCGAGAGAATTTCTACATTCAGAAATTCTGCATTTCGAGATGGAACAATGTGCATGCAAGAAGGCTGAAGAATATTTCTGAGCTGGAGGTGTTCTGTCAGGAAGAATGGGGAAAAAATTCCAGAGACTAGAACTGAAAAACTCTTAGCAGGCCTCAGGAAGCGTTTGCAAGCTGTTATAGCTGCCCGAGGAGTGACAAAGTTCTAGCTGACAGGGTTCCCAAACTTTTGCACAAGGTCTTTTTAATAGAGATTAAAGAAAGCTTTTTACCCCTCCAAAATTTGATCAGTATTTTAGTATTTTTGTTTTTCCCTATGGAAATTTTCTTCTTCAACACAGAAATGCTTTGCTGTGGCAGATGTCTGCGCTGTATGGCCTTTCAATCTGTGAACGTATCAAGCAGGGTGTTGGTGTGGAGCATTCTTGCTCAGTCAACTTACCCTGTGTAAAAAGGTTAAATATGGTAGAGGGAAATTTAATAAAAATAAATCAGCAAGCAAGTCTTATCCTGAGAAATTGAGTTGCACAAAAGTGGTCGCTATTCATAATACGCTGTTATGAATTTTGATTCATCGGTGCATGTATTGGTACTTCCACATGCCTGTAAATTTTCACCTCATGCAGTATATACTGTAGGTCATAAATAACTGCCATATATTTGCTGGCTGTCCTTTTATGAAGACTTATATCCCTGTCTGAGTTTATTTCAGTTCAATTGTGGTTTTGTAGGAAGAGGCCTTGTGGCAGCATGTGTAAATGCTTGACACTCCAGACATACTTTCTTGTCTAAATCTTTCTGTTTTAATATAACTGTGTGTGTCCTCTCAGGCTTGTGTGTGTATATGTGTATCTTAATTAATGGCTATTGCCCTCAGTAAGCACTGAAACATCGTTTCAGTCCACTGGTGTTGAATGACTGCCATAAAACCTGATGCTTGATATTTTCAGCAGTTTTTTTTTCATCTGCGTGTTCCTCAGTTGATTGTTGACAGCTGAAAAACGACAGAGACCAATATTTAGAGAATGAAATGCCATCTGTCCCTTTGAGAATCTAATGTATCTCTTGCTAGGCATGTAGTTAAGAAATTTCCACATCTTAGCTGGCTTTAGGTACCGTAAAAGGAACTCAAACAGTAATATGGCTCTGTCATTGGCCAGCACCACTAATCATTAACATTCCTCGAGCGTGTCCCCGTTCTGAAATGGAACAACTCTGCTAATTATCTGGTATGTCTGTTGCCTTGAAATCTCTGCCTGAGCTATGCTGCCATTGAATCGTTTTTATGACAGGCAGACGGGTTTGTTTATGCCAATTAAAAAAGAGAAGGAATGAATGAAACTAGAAACTGGGTGCTGACCTTTCTTCTCACAGGTTTAAAGAACGCTTTAATTTGCAGTCACGCTATACTTTATGATTTACATGAAAAAAGTGGCAGGCTATATGTTTGCCCCTACATGCAGTACCCTCAATAATTATTGGCACCCCGTTTTAAGATGTGTTCTTTAGCTTCTAATAAATTCAGTTTTTTTTTCCAAATAATATTGGACCACAATGAAAAAAAAGAGGAAAATACAACCTTTTATTCAATAGCATTTATTCAGTGGGAAAACAATCCCACATTAAGAAATAATTATTTTACATCAAATCATGTGTGCCACAATTATTAGCACCCCTGATGTTAATACTTTGTACAACCCCCTTTTGCCAACAAAACAGCATCTAATCTTCTCCTATAATGTTTCACATGATGGGAGAATACAGAAAGAGGGATCGTCAAACATTCTTTTTTGCACAATCTCTCTAAATCATCCAGCGAGCTGGGTCCTCTGCACTCTCCTCTTCAGCTCACTCCACAGGTTTTCAATGGGATTGAGGTCTGGGGACTGAGATGGCCATGGGAGGAGCTTGATTCTGTGTCTGGTGAACCATTTCTGTGCAGATTTGGCCTCATGTTTAGGGTCATTATCTTGCTGAAAGACCCAGTGATGAACCATCTTCAGCTTTCGGGCAGAGGCCACCAGATTTTGATTTAAAATGTCCTGGTATTTCAAAGCGTTCATGATGCCATGCA
Organism: Gymnothorax reevesii; assembly: GCA_029721435.1. Lineage (NCBI taxonomy): Eukaryota > Metazoa > Chordata > Actinopteri > Anguilliformes > Muraenidae > Gymnothorax > Gymnothorax reevesii. The sequence goes on along the minus strand of CM056587.1, from coordinate 24,593,290 downwards.
CCCAAACAAGGTTCCCAGGGCCTCTGGAAAAGAAACAGGCCCACAGCATCACTGTTCCTCCCCAATACTTCACAGTGGGCATGAGGTGCTTTTATGCATACTCATCTTTTGTGTTCTGCCAGACCCACATAGAGTGTTTGTTGCCAAAAAGTTCTATTTTGGTCTCATCTGACCAAAGCACACGGTCCCTGTTGAAGTCCCAGTACCGCTTAGTGAATTCCAGACGTTTGCGTTTATGATTGTGAGAAAAGGTTTATTCTGTGCATGCCTCCCAAACAGCTTGTTGGCATGTAGATAGCATCTGTTCGTTGTTTTGGAGACTTTGCGACCCCAAGATGCTACCATTTGTTGCAATTCTTTAACAGTGCGCTTTGGAGAACTTTTTATTTCTCTTATAATCCTCTTCACTGTGCGTGGTAGCAAAATAACCTTACATCCTCGTCCAGGCTTGTTTACCACTGTTCCAGTTGTTTTAAACTTCTTAATGATTCCTCAGACAGTAGATATGGGGAGGTGCAGGCGAGTGGCTATTTTCTTGTAGCCATTGCCTGACTTGTGAAGGTCGACACACATCTGCCTTACTTGAATGGTTTGGTGTCTTTCCCATGTTGAAGAGTGGATAAGAGAAATGGCCTCTGTGTCACGTCATATTTATACCCCAGGGAAACAGGACGTGATGAATTACTAATTAAATTCAATTACATTTAATTCCAAGGAATTGTTAGGGGTGCCAATAATTGTGGAACAGGTGATTTTATGAAAAATAATTATTTCTTAGTCAGGGATTTTTTTTTCCTCGAGTTGAAGGTTACATTTTTCTACAATTTTCAGTGTGAGAGTTTGCTTTTGCAATAAAAATTGAATTTTTTTAAAGCCTTTTAACACATCTTAACCAGGGGTGCCAATAATTATGGAGGGTGCTGTAACCGCACTCATACCTGTGATTAGCAGTGGAAGCTTCAGCATGTGAAAGTCCTCTGCAATAAAAATTGAATTTTTTTAAAGCCTTTTAACACATCTTAACCAGGGGTGCCAATAATTATGGAGGGTGCTGTAACAGCACTCATACCTGTGATTAGCGGTGGAAGCTTCAGCATGTGAAAGTCCTTGATTGCAAAGGGGATATATAGTCAGCGCCATTAAAAATGCACCGATGAGGTATTTACTGTATTTGCAGCAAATTGTAGAATCGATTGATTTTTATTGCTTTTCCTGTGAGGCATGAGTGGAAATAAAGAAAAGCGTGTGGTATTGTAATCCTGACGCACATCACGTGCACGCACCAAGCACTTCAGTAATAACGAACATTAAGCTGTTTGTGATGTGTACAGTGACACTTGACTTGTTCTTTTTAGTGTGGTCAATAGCCTACATAAAGCCAACAAAAAAAAAATGAAAAATGCTACTTTATCAAGGAAATGGAACGGCTTGTGACACAGGAGAGAGAAAAAGAGCCTTTGGCATGTTTGGGGCAGATCTCAGCCGCTGAGAGGTGGTGCGTCATTTGCACTGTCACCGTTCAACAATCAGTCAGCTGTCTATCCGAGAATGGAACACAAGCACTGTCACTGACCGACCCCGGTTAGGGCAGCCACGAGTGACAATGGCAGCTCAAGAGCACCACATCTGGTAACAGCCTGTACATGACAGATTCCAGACAGCAACAAAAACTGATCATGAGACGAGGGGTCCGAGACGATTGCGGGTGAGTGCAAGTACCGTTTGACGACGTCTATGTTAGCAAGTGCATGGACGCAGGCCCTACAGAAAACAGAAAACCCAGTTGGTGCGCGCACGTGGTGCACGTCAAGATTATAATACCACGCCCTTTACTTTATTTCCTCTCATGCCCCACTGGAAAATCAATAAAATCAATTCTTCAATTTGCCGCAAATACAGTACATACCTCACTGGTGCATTTTTAATGGAGCTGAGTATATAATGGATTGTGAAGAAGAAGAGGTTCTTACCCCAACCGCTCGGAGAATAGGGTACACAAGAACTGTTGTTGCCCCGACCATTTGTAATGTTGTGAAGATGTCAAACTAATCGTCCTCTGAGCATTTTTTGGGGTTCTGCTATTACCTATGAAATATAAGATATTGCTCTGTTCACAATATTGTGAAACCATCACTTGCAATTCAGAAAAGTCATTAAATTCTGTGTTCTTTTGAAGCGCCACCATTTTCACCGTCAGAGCCGGGAAAACTGGCGGAGTACGGAAGTTTAGCCGAAAATGGTCTCCAACAAAAGCTCATTTTATTGAAAGTGGATGGAAGAATAACAGGGGAAGCACTGATGATTTACCCAATGGTTGGGAGAATATCCACTCCAGTTGGAGAAAGAATTCGATTCCGGTGTGAGCCCCCTTCCCCCCTGTGTCAATAATGACTAGCGTTCCAATGTGTTATTTGAACCCGATGCTTATTGGAGCCCAGTGCTGAGAGCTCTGTGTTATTTGAACCCTGAGCTGAAAACTGTGTTATTTGAGACCTGAGCTTAGAGCTCTGTGTTATTTAAGCCCTGTGCTGAGAGCTTATACCTGTGTTATTATATCTTGTACTGAAAGCTCTGTGTTATTGTATTCCTCTACTGAGGGCTCTTTGTTTTTAGAGCCCTGTGCTTAGAGCTCTTATCATTGCACCATTATATCTCTGTGCTGAAAGCACTCTGCTGTCCAAGCTGTGTTCTAAGAGCTCTTATCACTGTGATATTGGGGCGCTGTGCTAAGACGTCTTGGTAACACATCATTTTACAGGTCTGAGAATTTTATGGTAAATAGGTGATAATTAGCGGAAATTTCTCCCCAAAGTTTTGTGGAAATTTCCCCAAAATTATTCAATAATTTCTAGAGCTCTTATCTTGTGTTATGATCAGACTTTGCTAAGAGATCTTACCTCTGTGTTATAAAAGCCGTGTTATCACAGCTCTGCACTGCGAGTACCTATTGCTGTGTTATTGGGGCCCTTCGTTGAGGGCTTTTATATTTGTATTATTAGAGCCCTGTGTTGAGAGCTTCTATCTCTTTGTTATTAGAGGCCTGTGGTGAGTGCTCTTTTATCTGTGTTTTAGAACACTGTGCTAAAAACTTTGTGCTAAGAATGCTCTGTCACAAGAGTTTTATACTGAGAGCTTTTTTTCCGCAGAGAATTGGAGGTCTGTGTTGAGGGCTCTTATCCCTGTAGTGTTAGTTCCCAACGCTGAGAGCTTATATCTCTGTGCTCTTAGAGTCATCTGCTCAGAGCTCTTATATTTGTGTTATGAGAGGCCTGTACTGAGGGCTCTCATCTCTGTTAGTTCCCTGTGTTAAAGGAATAAAGCATTTGCAATGAGTCATATCGTTGCTGTTTGTTGCCTGCACTTCTTAGCCACAATCCGAATCCTAATGGAATGCATTGCATTTACTGTGAGATCAATGACGGTCATTGAGACACTGCTCACGTAACTGCTTGCCAAAAATATATTTTCATGTTATTTGACTCATTTATAGATGAGCTGTTCGGGGCTGTGAGTGGAAGTGAGGAACAGTGAGAATCTCGTGATGGGGAGAAGCCTTTGTGCTGTCAGGCCTCACTGCTCTCCTGCAAGAAGAGCTACTGCTCTCATATGGACCTGCGAGACTTATGTTCTTCTGAATGCGTTCAGTTCATTTTTTCTTTTAGCTTACCGGCCCTATGGATCAATGAGCTATTGTCGTGGTGTGGCGTCCGTTGTCTGTCGTCCGTCGTCCGATGTCTGGAACATTTTTTCTCTTTTTTTTTTGGCCTAATGAATTTGTGTGTAAATTTGCCATAATATACTATTAGACCATATCTCCAGGCTTTTCTTTTGAATTGTTGATTGAATCATTTTAGCCCATTTTATGGGCCCTTGAAATTTTGGCCATAATATTAAAGATAGGACAAGGAAATAAAAAAAAAAAATCATTTCTCAAAAACTGTGCAATAAATTTTCTATCTAGTTACCTTGATATCGTCAATTTTACAATGTGTGCACCATTTTGGTTGAATTGACGGAAGTGGGTCTAGTGGGGGCGCTGTATTATTGTATTATTGACATATTGGAAGTCCTATATGACCTATATTTTGGCATTGGTAAAGATGGCCTCAGATGACCTTGAAAGGTCAAACATGAAGCAAAATGAAGCAAAAGGCTTCTAGGCTTGAAAATATTGAAGATTGGGAACGTGTATTGAACATGAATAGGTAGTCATATCTGAACTTTCATTTGGTGGCCTTGAACTTGACCTTTGGGGACCTTCGAAAGTCAAAATTCACATAGTGAAATTTCAATGACTTCAATCGCCAAAACTATTACAGCTAGAGCTTAGGTTTGTATTGGAGACGTAAAGGAAGTCATATATGATCTTTCATTTGGTGACTTTCCTATTGACCTTTGAAAGTCAAAAGTCAAACTTGACCTAGGAAAATTCTATGACTTCTCCTAAAAAGGTCACAGATAGAGCACACTGATGTGCGCCACACATTTTCAATGGGAGACCGGTCCGTACTGCGGGCAGGCCAATCTATTTTCCGCACTCTTTTACTACAACGCCAAGCTGTTGTAACACGTGCGTAATGTGGCTTGTCATTGTCTTGCTGAAATAAGCAAAGACGTCCCTGAAAAAGACGTCACTTGGATGGCAGCATATTTTGCTCCAAGACCTGTATGTACCTTTCAGCATTAATGGTGCCGTCACAGATGTGCAAGTTACCCATTGACGGGCTCTAACACATCCCCATACCATCACAGATGCAGGCTTTTGAACTTTGCGCTGGTAACAACCTGGATGGTCCTTTTCCTCTTTAGTGCGGAAGACACAATGTCCACGATTTTCAAAAACAATTTGAAATGTGGACTTGTCAGACCACAGCATACTTTCACACTTTGCACTAGTCCATCCCAGATGAGCTTGGGCCCAGAGAAGCCAGTGGCGTTTGTGGGTGTTGTTTATATATGGCTTTCACTTTGCATGGTAGAGTTTTAACTTGCACTTGTAGATGTAGAAATGAACAGTGTTAACTGACAATAGTTTTACGAAGTGTTCCTGAGCCCACATAGTAATATCCTTAATAGAATGATGTCGGTTTTTAATGCAGTGCCACCTGAGGGACCGACGGTCACAGGCATTCAATGTTGGTTTTCAGCCTTGCTGCTTACGTGTAAAGATTTCTCTGGATTCCCTGAGTCTTACGATGAATAAATGAATCTTAGATGTTAGAATCTCTCAATTCCTTGCAATATCATATTGAGAAACGTTCTTAAATGGTTGGTCTCACAAAGTGGTGAACCTCGCGCCATCCGTGCTTGTGAACAACTGAGGCTTTCGGGGAGGCTTCTTTTATATATCTAATCATGACACTTCCCTGTTTCCAATTAACCAGCGGAATGTTCCAAACAGGTGTTTTTTGAGCACTCCAACTTTTCCAGTCTTTTGTTGACCCTGTCCCAGTTTTTTTTGAACATGTTGCGGGCACCAAATTCAAAATGAGTGAATATTTTCAAAAACCAATAAAGTTTATCAGTTTGAACATTAAATATCTTGTCTTTGTATTGTACTCTATTGAATATAGGTCAAAAAGGATTTGCAAATGATTTTATTCTGTTTTTATTCACCTTTATCACAACGTGCCAACTTCATTGGAATTGGGGTTTGTATGTGAACTTTTATACAGTGACCTTGACATTGACCTTTAATGATTCGAAGGTCAAACATCATACGAGATTTTCATAACTTGTATCATCACTATAAGATTGCTTGCCAGTAAGCTACAAGACCTTTGGTCCTATTTTTTTTATCTCTGCGAAGGAGGTTTTCACTCATGTTGGTCTGTTTGTCTTTCTGTTTAAAAGATAACTCAAAAAGTTTTGAACAAATTGGCACGAAATTTGGCAGGATGGTAGGTGGAAGTCCATGAATGAGTTCATTTAATTTTGGAAGTGATCCAGAACAGATTCTGAATTTTAGATCTGGAAGAAGTAAAAATATTCTTGAATAGAATGTTTGCCACTTATGTAATTGTAATGGCTTTGTCTGTGCACTGAGTGGAGTGCACTGAAAAATGGCAAACGTGGACCTGGATTCAGATGCAGTAATGAAGTAGGTTTTTATTATGCCATTTCTGTAGCACAGCAGAAAATGCAAAAACAAAAAACAGAGGAAACGATTTTTCAAATATAATTATAAGAATGCGCAGCCCTATTACTGAAGTAACAGCGCTTTTAGAATGGGGTTTTAAAGATATGCGATTACGCGGTTACAATGTCTTTTCAAGACTAGTGCATAACAACAGGCTTACAACATTTCACCCTGAGCAATTTCGAAGCTTGCGTTTATATAGGCATATCACTAACTCAGAGATAAGAAGTGACAGATGTGAGTAATCTGGGTGGAGTGTGGAATGCAAGCCGGGTCTTCATAGATCAGTGATTGAGGGTGCTGGAGGTGTGGCGTTACAGTAATGAATAGATTTTCATAAAATTTCATTGTTAAATAGAATCTTCGCTAATGTAGAATTGATTCTTTGTTGTTGTTGGTGATCTGGATAATATTCGGTAACACTTTATAATGAGTACACATTACTAAGTGTTAGTTAAGCATTGATAAAAACTGAATTCATCATGTATAAAGCATTGTTGTCATCTTAATACTCATTAGTATGTAGTTTATAAACAGTTGTAAATGTCTTACTCAACTCATCATTAATAAGAATGTTAGTAATGGATTGGTAAATACTGAATTCATAATTTATAAATCATGTTTTTAACATGAATACTCGTTGGTAAGTAGCTTATAATCAGTTATTTTTTTCTCTTCATTAGTAAGCTCATCAATAACATGCTTAATTATCGCATTTTCAAACTTTAAATTTATTAATGCTTAACTAATGCTTAATAATGTGTACTCAATATAAAGTGTTACCTAATATTCTTCTGGATCCAGACACAATAATACTGGCATATGGGGTGGCAAAGGTATGTGCTCTACAGAGTGCCCTGCTATTTTTTTTAAACGATAGTTTTCACTGTTTTAGCACTACTGCAATGCACTAGTTTTAATTACATTTTAATTCCTTACTAAGGCACTGGATGAGGAAATTGGCATTGGTCAGTGACATGGTTTTAAATGGACCCATTGCCACTGTATAATAGCATCATTTTTCTGCAGTAAATAAATGGATAAATATATGGAGTGAAATGACATGATGCATCCAGCACGTTTTCTGTTTCTCTCTGACCTGTCTGCAAGCCTGTGGCCTCCACGGGCGAGAGGCTCCGTGGGGTTCATGAATCGGCTGTTTGAGCTCTGCTCTTTGTGTGAATTAGACTGGCAAAGGGAGGGTCATTCTTTGCACCTCGTATATTAGCATATCCAGGGTGGGAAAGCTGATCCTGTCATTGTCTGATTGGAAGACACAAAAGCCTGGGGTGACAATCGGCCAATAGGGAAACGCCCTGCGACAGCTGTCTCGCATCGCAAATGAATGTCAGATATTTCTTCTCTCTCAATGCATCCCTTTGTATTTGCGGGGGGGGGGGGGGGGGGCGAAGGAGGGAAAGAGAGAGACTGAGGAGGTGACGATGTTACTGTGCATTTTTTCTTTTTTGTACTGGTGGACGAGAGGCTGTTGGTCCCCCTCCCCTCCCCCCGCGTCTGTCTCCATGAGACCCCACCACACAATATATATGTTACTGACATCTCTATTGTTTGGGATGAGGTAACAGTGCAGCAAATGAATGATAGTGTAAGAGCCCCTGCGACCTCACGATGATTTAAGATCAAGTCCTGCATGAGGCACAGCTGAAAAAAAACCCTCAGATATTAATTGTAATGCTTTACTATGCCATGGTTTGAATGAACAACGCTTTTTCAGCTGGTCCAATATGCAGGGCAATTGCAAGCCAGAAATATTCATGGTTGTTTCATTGGTCCTACTTCATAAGATTTGACATCTAAGAAGGAGAGGGAGGCGGCCTGTGTGCTATGATATAAGCAATGTTTTATGCGCTACTTGACTTAATATTTTGTCTGTGGTGGCTCTGTGAGTTAGTGGGAAGCATTGTCGCTTTAGCAAGAAGGCCATGGGTGTGAATTTTAGTCTGGGGCCTTTCTGTGCAAAGTTTGCATACTTTCCTCATATTTGCGTAGGTATTTTTCAGGTTCTCTAGTTTCCTCCTACAATCCAAACACATGCATGTTAGGCATGTAAACTCTAAAATTGCCTTAGGTATGAGTGTGACGGTGAATTGACTGTTATTCTTGTGATGGACTGGAAAACTCTTCAGGGCGTGTTCCAGCCTCCTACTCAGTGGATGCAGGGATCTTGGCCCCTGAGACTCTGACCGGGAATGAGCCGATCCGATAATGGATTGATGGACTATGTATCTATTTCTATTCACAAGATGAGAAAAAGAGATCTTTTCAGTGTGTGAAATGTTTGGAAATGAAATATGTGCAGGTGCTCAGTTCAGCATACAATTGTTTTAATCATGCGCTAACGTGTGTGTGTGTGTGTGTGTGTGTGCGTGTGTGTGTGTGTGTGTGGGCGCATGTGTGTATTCTTTGCTAGGCGTTCTCTACTGTTTTGTTGGAACTGTTCATTGAAAGACAACATTTTTCAAATCTGCAGAAACAACTTATTCTGTTATTTTCAGGTGTCTTCTTTCTCTTTCGTGCTAAAAGCAATCTAGATTCTCAGATAAATCTCAAATGTAACACTGTAAGTTGGGCCAGCCGCCAATCCCTTTTGTAACAGGATATGCGAGGCAGATGTGAAAGAATGATACATATAGTCAGTCAACTTTGATGCTAATTTTGCTGTCAGAGTAAGGTAAGGTGTGATATTATGTGTTGGGTTGGAGGATTAAGACTAATTGTTAGATGCAATATTAGGAATGACCAACGTTTTCAATAGCCGCCCTTGAAATAGATGTTTGGCAACCTGAATAGTTTTGCTAAGGATTTTGTACAGGTATCAGGTAGCAAGGCGTGGCTAGCAATGTAAAAAGAGGGTAGTCCCTGAGGACATTTCGAAGGACTCATTCGATAGCCGTGTATTACTGTCATTTTGTTGTATAGATGAGAAAAGCAGCTCTCGGGACAGGAAGAGAAAGTTCCTTAACTGGTTTGCTGATTCCCAAGGGTCTGATGAAATAATGCCACATGAACAGTGAGAGCCTCCAGCTGGGTTTTTTTTTTTTTTTACTTTCAGATCGGAAAAAATGGCTGGTTTTGCTCTGTAACAATAAATCTCACTCTACCTGCTCCCGTTGCCTTATCAGCAGCCTATACTCTTAGTGCCTTGCAGTACACCCCAAATCAGACCCTGCAGCATTGATCATACACCTGCCTCTACCACACACACAATTCATATGACCTGGCAAGACCCAATGAGCGCAACTGGCCTTGAAGTCCAAAAATGCTCGCTATTTCCCACCCACTAACAGTCGTCTAGTGCTCGTTGCTTAGTTAAAAAACCAGATAGCATCAAGCACCATATTAAGCCTAGTCTCGTTAGAGCCCCCAGAGTTTTTGTCTCCATTACGTGAGCTGGGAAGCAATACCTGGAACATTCCAGACACAATAGCAGTGGATTTGAACTGCACATTATCCATTTGACAAAAAACAATGCTATTCAATTTGATTCGGTGCAATTCCGTTCAATATTATTTGTTTAGCGCTTTTCACAATTGATATTAACCCAAAGGGCTTCATGCAGAACAGGGCCTGGACCTTCAAGGAGCAAACCAAAAGGCCAAAGTTGCAGAGAGAAACTGCTTAGTTGGAAGAAACCTTGGGGTGAATGTGGCTCCAAAAAGGGGGAACCCAACTGCCTTAGATTGACCTAGGAGAAATGAGGAGATAAGGGGAAGGCGAAGGCAAGAGAACACAAAATGCACTTCACTCCATCTCCCATAGCTCAGGCCTGAACTACTGTCTGAATCAGGTATGTTCAGTTGGAAGCATATATTCTTTATTTGAAAACTATGTATTACTGTAAACTGCAATTCTCAACATTCAGTTTATTCAGATTGAGTTTAATAACTACCCATGTGGAGTGAACTCCTTGGAAATACAGTAAGCACCGTAGTTCATTGGACAGTGGCACATTTGGTATTTAGGTTCTTTATTGTAGCACTTTGAATGTCAAAGGATAAAATGACAATTAGAGATGAGTGCAGATTTTCACCTGTAATTTTAGGGTGTTTTCATTCATATTGGAACAACCATTTAGAAATGACAGCCCTTTTTAAACATAGTCCCCCTATTTTCAGGTGCATTAAAAATATTGAACGTTTAAACATTATTCAGAATAAAGAAATCCATCCATCCATCCATTTTCTATACCCGCTTGTTCCTCACTAGGGTCACGGGGCGAGCTGGAGCCTATCTCAGCTGACTACGGGCAAAGGCAGGGACCCACCCTGAACAGCTTGCCAATCCATCGCAGGGCGCACACACCATTCACACACAATTCACTCTCACACTCATACCTATGGGCAATTTGGTGTCTCCAATTAGCCTGATATGCATGTCTTTGGACTGTGGGAGGAAACCGGAGTACCCGGCGAAAACCCACGCAACACAGGGAGAACATGCAAACTCCACACAGAAAGGCCCCAGGCCGGAATAAAGAAATCCTTTTAATCAATTTTCATATTTGGTAACATATCCTTTGACTGCAATGACTGTCTGAAATCCGCGATGCCCAGACATTTCCAGCCGCTGGGTATCGTCCGTGGTGATGAGCCATCTTCAGCCATCTTGTTTCTTTCAGAGACTATTTCTTCAGCATGTAAAATGCATGCTCAGTTGGATTCAGAGCCAGTGATTGACTCAGGCAGCAGTACCAAAATAATAACATATAGCAGTTTCCAATGAATTACGGTGCTCTCTGTATAACACAAGTAATGCTGCTCCCGATGTGTGCTTTCTAGCTTCATAAAGAGCATGATTTTAAAGAAAGGGAAAGTGGACGTCTTTCACTGCAAACTGTGCATGGAGTCCAGAGAGGCGTACGGAGCCAAACAGTACATGCCCATATTAGGATTTGAAAATATGTGCCCTTATTCTGCAAAGGAATCCGCCATTTCCCAAAATCACAGGAACGCTGCAGCAGTAATTCAGTCACCCACTGAAATTCCTTGGAAAGAGGGCGAGAGAGAGAGAGAGAGATGGGTGGAGATGGAGAGAGAAAATAAATGTCTGATATAGAGAGAGAGAGAGACACATACGAGTGTATTATGAAGGTTTAATGGTTCCTGATGTGGACTGAAGTCCTCAGCAGTAATGCAGGTCTGGCGCCTGTGTGTGGGGTACAAATGAGTCATTAATGCTGACAGCTGAGTGGAGTGAGAGACTCATGCTGTGCTTTTGGTGAGAGTATGCAGGGTGTGCTGCTCATTTTCCCAGTGCACTCAATGAGAGTTTACCTGGTCACTATCCACAATCTAAAAGAGCACAGGTTGCAAGGCTGCAAGCCCAGAGTGTCGACTGAAGTCAGTCAGTGATGCACGCTTTTGCAGTACCTGTCTGATCATGCATTGCCTGACACTGATGGCAAACTTTCTTCCCAATACAAGGATTGGCACTGGTTTGGAATTTGGAAAGACTGTGACGGACCAAACAGACTGGACTGATGGACATCTAAGGCAAAGGCCTGTCAGTATAGCCCATCTAAGAGAGGCATCTGTGTGGCATCACTGTGAATGAGCATGCATACATGTAAATATCATGTGTAGCCTTGTGCATGAGAGTCAGACATGATGTGCTGGTGTTGCCACGATCTTTGGTGAGCAGGTAGTGATGTGATTGGACTTCTGGGAATCATTTTGGGAAGAAGGGTGATGTCACTAGAAAAGCTGACCTCAGTGGGGCATCTCTTGGGTACGGGAGTGGTCACTTTTCAGGAAGTCTGTCAGACCTCTGACAAAATAAAATGAAGTAACAAAAACATGGTACTAAAGATGTATAATAAGTAATCAGAAATATGAATGGTGCGAAAAAAAACCTCAACCAAATGATTTAGTCATATTAGGGCTGTATTTTTCTACCTTTCTCACATGGGAAATATTAACTTACGTTACTTTAGTTTCTTATGTCATTGGAAAATCTTGCTGTGAGTCAAATCAGCTCACCTCATTCACAAATTTTTTTTGTCCCCTTGAGCAAAAAGTAATAGAAATAATACTTTGACTGAATATAAGACTTGAATCCTTTTTGACATTAACATTTTTCAAGTTTTTGGTGAATGCACCCATTCTCTTATATATTGCTAATTCAGGATGGTGTATGTTTTCTCTTGTGGCTGCATACATCACGTGATAAGAGAGATCTCAGCAATGCTACTGTATATAGTAGGGCTCTAGACTGCTTGGCTCCAGTGGACATATAGTTCTGGCAGCATCAAGCTGATGGGATTTATACAGGAAATTGTTTGGTTAGATATCTAACGGGCTACCATAATAGCCTGAGACCTTACTTGCCTACGTAGAACAATGCAGTCATTTCCTTTCATTTTCTTTGCAATTCACAGCATAGTATTTTAACAAATTGATATTGTGGCGCTGTTATCTGTTTCATGCATTTTTTAATTATCTCGTATTTTACTTCAAATAAACAGGGATGCAAAACTGAATCAGATTTGGTCAACGTTCAGAAGTTTGTTAAAAAAAGATTGAATGATTTAAAAAAAAATTTTTCATTTGGAAGATTCAGTAATTCATTGTCCTGGAGGCTCCATTGTTTTAATTTACTATCAGTGACTGTTAAAGCAGAAATAGAATCTTCCGGTATTATCATTATTGTAATCACGACTTGTTATCTAAAATCATTAAAGGGCCAAAGATATTTCTTAACATCCTGACAACACTATGATATATAGAATAATATTGACCAATACTGTAATACAAAAGTACTATGCTGGCTCACAATGCATTATAGATTTCTACAGCATGAGAACGCTGCATCTATCGGTCTTTGTGCTCAGTTGGGGGCTGACTGTGTGATTATTAACCCACATGATGATCTCACCGGTCTAAAATGCGGGAAGGACCCTTCCGTGACTAAATGCGAGTGTGGGCTAAGGTGGGCTCGCCAGTGCAGACCACTCTAGTATCAGGTCAGGGCTATCTTGTGAAAAAGGGGGGAATGAGAGTTTTTTTTTCCTGTTTTCTATTACCTTGCATTCTCCGCCTGAAAAACACCAGGTCCTTTTGTTCCCAGGTTTCGCAAGTCGAGCTAATCCCTGTAATAAGGCCGCTCTGACCTCACTCACCGGCTACCCTGCTTGTTTTCCTAGCTTTGCCCAGAGGGAGATTTTTACACTCCACTTACAGTAGGAAAATGTATAGACCTATTGACGTGACAACGAGCATTGAGTTTCAGTTCAGTAGAATGTGCAGTGTCACGTCAACACTTACAGAGTACATTGGGACCCTGCTGCACTTGTATGTGCTCTGTTAGAGTTAGCATTAGCATGATGTATTTTACTGTGAGCTTGCTTTATATGGTGTTATCTGCCTCAGTAGCCTTGCTTGTAATTGAAAGTTATTTGAGCACAACGAATGTTCCTCTTATTGATTTTGAGAAGTGCTGTGTGTCGTTTCTGTCTCTCGGTCTGAGGTTCACACATGTGACATCACCTCAGGAGGGAGCGCAGCCGTCTCGCAGCTGTGGTCTCCAACGTTACCAGCTGCTCCTGCCTTTCACTGTTGCATTTCTCTGTTCAATTTCAATCTCTTACTTGAATCTTTTCTTTTATCATGGCAGAGGACCCTCACAGAGAGCTGTTGTAAAGCAGCGTGAGGACGAACACCAAGTCTGAGCCCCCAAATCTGCCCTACAAAGGCTAAGTGCAGTAACTACACAATAATTTAAACAGTAAAAAATGGCTTCAAAGTTTGTTTGCTGCCCCAACAAATAAATAGTCAGCACTTCTATGATAGATTATGATTAACTGACTCACCATGGTATAATTTCTGTCCAAATAAATCCTGACTTCAATATACTTTCTGGCCCAAAACTGTGTAACTTACATTTTACCCAATATGTAGTTACTGCACTTAGGCTTGGTAAGACACAAATACTCTCAAGCACTGTATGTGTGTGTGTGTGTGTGTGTGTGTGTGTGCGTACGTGTGCATGCATGCATTTTTGGGACTGAAAGGGATTAATAGGGAAGAATTTTGCACAGCCGTAGTTGCTGGAAAAAACGTATTGTATAAATGTGGCTCAGTTACCACAAGTGAGTGGTCAGTGTAAGTGTATTCCCACCAGGCGTGTTGGGTTGTGGAGGACAGCTTCCTGTTGACTGGGGACAGACGGTTAAGCTGCTTTCGGCTTTCCCGCTGTTTTGGGGGTGGAATTATCCGGAGTGATCCGTTTGGAATCCTGGGAAATGGTCTGTGTATTTGTGTGACTCGGCTTGCTATCCCGGGGCCAGAGACAGGAAGTATGGCCTGCTATGATACACGGCCGGTGTTTGAACTCCAGGCTATTATTTGTTGAAAGTGCAGCACCAGAATGTGGTTTGTTTTACTTGGTGTTGGACTTTTTTTTGTCTGTTTCCTGCTTGTTTTTTTTTTTCTTCAAATTTAGTTCTATTGTTATTTTATTGTGAACATAATATTTTTACTTTTATTTTGTTTTATTTTTGGCCAAAACTACCATTAGTTCCTGCTTTCTTTGCTAGTTAGCCAGCACTTCTGTTTGTTCTCTTTACTAAGGCAATGGCTTTTTGACACTGTTAGCATTTTTTTCCCCAGGGCTGAGGACACAAGTAAATTGTACCTGTGGGTCAAAATTAATGAAGATAACTAGCTTGGTTACAGTACACTTTTTTAAATGGTGTAAATTACCTGCAGAGCTCTGCAAAGACAGATTTCAAAAACCTGAGTTGAAGCAACATTATTTCACCACAAACTATGGACTACTTTAGGGAGCTCTTTAGGGAGGCTCATCAATTTTTTATCAGCTCCTGGTTTAGAGAACATTTTTTCTGGAGGATTGTTGAGGCTATTATTAGCCAATCTTTTTGGCTGGTGTAATATTATGTAAGAGGAGGTTTTGGGGCAGACGTCTGAGGTCAGGAAAAAAGAGAATGTAGAGTCGCTGGGTGTTGTGAATGTGGATGGTACCAAGCAGATTCTGCCTCCTATATAACTACATGATTGTGCACCAGCTAATTCATATATTATGCATTTGAAAGTGGCACGAACATGGGAAATGCCGTCTGCTTGTGTCTCTGGTTCGGTGTAGACTTGTGATGGTACGGAGTGAACATGTGTGCACTACACACACACGGTTCAGCCTTCTGAATAGCACCCCAGAGTAACTCAGAATAGCTCTGACCTCGATGTGAAAAATCGTTCTAATGAAGTTCTTGAAGTTCGTTGTATTATTTTGTTAATGGTATGACATTACCACTACATTGCAGCAAGGCAGTGAGAACGTTCTGTGTATGCCAGGGAACAGCACAGGAAGTAGTGTCTGGCAGACCAGAACAGGAGGTATGCTGACAACCACACTTGTAGTCTCCTCTGTGACATCACATCCTGTCTGTCTGTCTGTCTGTCTGTCTGCCTGCCTGTCAGTCTCAACCCTTTAAATATCTACATTTACAGCAGAAGTCAGTGGGGTCACAGTTTTCTTTTTTTTTTCTTTTTTAATCTTTTTGTATACAGTACATGCTGTTGTATGCAAGCGTCCAATGTCTCTTTTTCATTCATTTTTTCTACCATGTATTTACGTATGTGCCTTATAGCATTGCACCACATCTTAAAGCTGTTGAAGTTATTGGTTGTCCTAAAACTTTAGTCATCAACTAAACCCTATATGTGAATTCCATCATCTAAATGTTGTGTATTTTCTATGATTACAATCTTATCAATTGATTCATTGTTATACTAATTATATTATCACTATAATTTATAAAATTAATAAGATACACAGAGAATGTACAGTAAATATGTGGACGGTGACAAAATGTCATCATTGCTGGACATTGGTTTTAAAAACAATGCATATGACATAAGAGAATTTTAAAGTTTAATTTGCATATATTTAGATTCATATAATGCTAATCTTGTTGGAATTGCTGCCATTTTACAGCGTTAAAGCCTAAGTGTTTATGTGCTACACTGTGAGTCAGGCATCGTGCAGCTGGGGAGCTCCAAAATCTGCCCTGATTTGTCGAGCGAGCTTTAAAAACAGAGGATGCTGTGGAGATCCGTGTGGACATAATCGGTTGGGACGGCAAACTTTGACGTGACCCTATTTCCTTTGATAATGATGTCACTGTTGGTTTATTGGATTTTTTTTTGTCAGACAAGCTGATGTCTTGTTTAAGTGTCTCTTTCATGTAGCTCATCAGCCCTGCTGCAGGCTGTTCACAGCAGACCTGCCTCTTCTCTCTGTGCCGAGTGAGGCAGACCTCAGCGAATCTACTGCTGCCTGCCTGCCTGCCTGGTAACTTAATGGCTGATGACTCATGGTGTCAAACGGTCATTGGCGGGATTTGTAGAGCGTCATTACCTGTGTGATGCACTTAGCGGTATGGATTTCCTCTGCGGCGTTCTGACCTTCTGCCCCTCTGAGCTTAAGCTCTACACCGGAAAAGCTGTGTTCTGCATTGTTTTGTGCTGGTTTGTATTTACTGTTGTTTTGTTCCTCTGAAATACAGGGACCATAAGCATCGCCTCGTGTAACTGTTCGCACACTCTACTCCCACCCACCGACATAGCTCAATGACTGTGTGTGTGTGTGTGCGTGTGTGTGTGTGTGTGTGCGTGTGTGTTTGTGTATGGCATGGGTGTGTGTGAGTATGTGTATCTGTTTATGACATAGACCGTGTGTGTGCATGAGAAATAGAGCAGTGTGTGGGTTTGTATGAAAGGTGTTTCTGTGTTTGCACACGCATGTGCGTGCATGACAGAGGGGTGTGAGCGTGTGTGCGTGTGTGTGAAAGTGAGGTGTGCATGTGTGTGTGTATGGAAGTGTGAGCTGTGCATGTGTGCGTTTATGAGAGAGAGTACGTGTGTAGGTTTGTGTAGATTTGTGCGCAACAGAGCGTGTGTTTGTGAGAGAGAAGGTGTGTGTTTGAGAGACACAGAGAGAGGCCTGCGTTTGCGCATGTGAGAGGTGTTTGTGCGTGTGTGTGCGTGTGCGTGTGTTTGAGTGTGAAACAGGAAGTGGTAAAGAGCAGAAGAAGCAGTGAATGATTATGAGACTGAGGTGCATCATTTGGGCTGTTTCACTTCATTTGTCATCCAGAAAACACAAAGAGCAAATATCCTGATGCACAAATACAAACCACTCTGTTCCTCTCTCCCTCTTTTCCTCTCTCTCCCTGTTACTCTCTACAAGTCCGTGTAAGCTTGTGTGAGCATGTGTTTGTGTGTAATGTGCCACAGTGTATGTATGTGCGTGTGTTCATGTGACAGTGTACGTGTCTTTGTGTCTGTCATGTTTGTGCCGGCTTATGTATGTGTTTGTGTGTCGGCTTATATATATGGGCATGAATGTGTTTATGTCTGCATTTTTGTGTGCGTCAGCATATGTACGTGGCTTGTGTAAATGTTAGTGCATGTTTGTGAGCATGTGTATACATTTATTTTGTGTGTTTGTATTTGTGCATTTGTATGTCAACAGGTGTGTGTTTGTGTGCGTGCATGTGTGTGTCAATCTGTACTGTATGTGTGTGCAGGTTTATGTCGGCATGTACTGCATGTCTGTGCAGGTTTGTGTGTCAGTTTTGGGGAAGAGCCAACAAGATGAGAACTGACTGACATGTACACTGTCTGCGTGAAGACAAACATTCTAACACACGTTTTTAACTGCTCTGGCATCCCATCCACCTTGTTACAGCAGGCCGTCAAGCTCTTACTAGGCTTAAGACATTTATAAGAGTGGCCTCCCAAACAGGTCTCTGAAAAAAGAAAGACAATGATGAGCTGCTGTTCAAGACACAGGAAAATTCCTTCTGGAAATAGAATATGAATGAATGCAAATGATATGGATTTGAAGGAAAGCCGGGGAGCTATTTGAAAGAACGACAATTTGAGGCGCCCACTGTGTGTGGGACTGCAGCGTTTTTATTTTCTGTTGTTCTGTATGGACCCTTTAAGCTACATGACTAGACTGTTCTAAACAGGACAGGCTAGACTAGATATCTCAATCACCACTGGCTGTTGAACACAATAATGTTCTATAACACTGCTGTCAATAATGCTAGGTTCCCACTATCACAATTCACGGCGAAATTGATATCGTGGTTTAATCGAGGAGTAATCGTGGTGGTCCTATCAGATCTTATCAGATCTGGAGGTCAGTAGTGGTAATCGTGTTGATCGTCGAAAAGTTATGGACGGTTCAAAAATTTCCTACGATCAACACGATTAATTGTCAGTCGTGATCAATATTGAATATCACGTCTTTGCATTGACTTTGAATGTAATCTTTCATGCAAAAAATTAGTTTCGCTTCCAATGTGAAAGGAGCTTCAGAGAAGTTCCACGATCAGTCACGAATGGCCAATCGTGGCGTTCATAACAAAGCGCACGACAGTGGTCACAAAGCATAAGCAACGATCCAAAAAAATCTGCTCCTCATAGGCGTTACGGCCCCCCTTCTCTGCCAGCGCCTGCAGCTCTTTCGCTGGAGCCTGGTGGGCGGAGCCAGGGGTCATTGGCACCATTAAGAACACCTGTGTCCCGTTTACTGCGTGGAAAAAAATGTGCCTGTTTCCCATATTAGAGCGCTTTCTTCATTTTGACTTTTTGACTGTCGGTGGTTTTTCAGATTGCTTCACTAGTCTTTACAAACATCCGTTCATTCACTTATACTACAGATGAAGCGGACTTTCACACCCGGTATTTGCATTGTCTCTTCGTTACATTTTATTTGCCATAATAAATTGTATTTTGCTTTTTAAATGCATTTGCTTTAAATGTGTGCATCTCCCTTTTTGCTATGGCTTTGGAGCTGGGTTGTTAAAAAAAAAAAGGCTTGAGGGATTTACAGGTCACCTTGCTCACATTGCTTCATCAAAAGAACAAAGAGCTGGGTTCTGGGACACAATGGGGGTGGGTGCAGTTCTTCTGACAGATACTGCTCACGGCCAGTCTAGATGACACTGAGATATCTGTAGCTCCCAGCTAAAGGGCTTGTTTTATAAATAATTCTGTGCAAAGACAAATAGTCGTGAAATGTCTGTATTAACCTCCAGTGATTTAGCAGGAGAATCATTGGGTGATAAGCACAGCAGTGGGCTGGCTGTGTGTGTGTGTGTGAGTGTGTTCAAAATGTGTGCATTGGTTTTTCTGAAAGTGTGCTGTGGTGAATGTCTGGCCTGAGTACACCATAGGATGCGTGCATGCGTGGGCATGTGTCCGTATGCGTGAAACTGCTTGTGTCACTATTTGCGTATACTCATGCATATGTACAGTATGTGCGTGTGTGTGTGTGTGTGTGTGTGTGTGTGTGTGTGTGTGTGCTTAAGCACAATTTGTAGGTGAGTGTGTGTGCCTGAATGTGTATGTGGGATAACACTGTACTGTATGCTGTGCCCCCTGACTCTTATATCGCTGTCCTTTGGTACTGCTGTTTTAGTCACAGAGCTTTTCATCTCGGAGAGACCCTTCTGGGGCCATATGCATGGAGGAGGGATAACTTTACCCCCAGATAACGCCTATCATCTGGATATCTATCCGAGGGATAACTGCCGCATGCTTTCCGTAAGCATGTGTCAAGGATAGGGCAGGGAATAGCTATCGCAGGTTCATAAGCAAGCGCTATTTTAGAAAGGGGGACTCCCTGCATTTTATAGCATTCTGTGCATGTCTGTACGGGATTCCTCGTGACACGTTGAGAAAACAACACATTTATCATTTTTTAGTTGTAAAACAAATAGCTATTTTCTACAATGTAGCAGGCGTCAGTTGTTTGCCACCCGAAACAGCAGCAGAAAAGTAACTTTCCTACCACCGAAATACGTGTTCTTTTGGAGGAAATCTCGGTGGAATGTACAATGCTGTTTACAGCAAATACATGTGCTGTAATGAACGAAATTAAGACTGAAATTTGGACCCAAATTGCCGTAAAGGTGGATTTGTGCGGCAGCGCAGAACGCCCTATTTCAGAATTGAAAGATAAGTGATATAACTTTATCCCCAGATAAGGGCTGCGGATAGTTCTATCCCCTCGACATGCATACCAGTTTTACCTCGCTATCTGGGGGATAGTCTGTATCCTTCGGATAAGTCACTTATCCTGGCGTCATGCATACGGCCCCTGATCTCCTGCCACCTCCCCATCACCTCTGCTGTACCAACTCTGACCACCTAGGGAATGTACAATGCATTGTTGGTAATCTAGCATCTCAGCTGATCTCATCTGAAGATCCCTTGTTTGATTGACGAAGGCACAGTTTTATGAAATATCCATCGAAAAAATATATATCAGAATTTCAGCGCGTAGGTATGAGTGTGATTGTGTGTGTGTGAGCATGTGTGTGTGTATGTTTGCATGTTTTGTGTCTTGTGTGGGTTTATGTGCATGCATATGTGTGCGTGCGTGCGTGCGTGCGTGCGTGCGTGCGTGTGTGTGTGTGTGTGTGTGTGTGTGTGTGTGTGTGTGTGTGCAAGAGCATGTGTGTGTGTTTTTTCGTATTTTTGCACTCTGAGGAAGAGGGAAAGATTAGAGGATGCTGAGATACTGTATTAACTCACAAATTCCCTTGGTCTGCAGGTATTAGACCTGTTGCACATTGTAGTTACTGCCTTGTGCATATGATCACATCCTTGTTATGGCCCCAATTTGTTCTTACATTTATAACACAACAGCAACAGCAAGGGATGACAGACACAGTTTTAAAAACTTAAACACATTTAATTAAACAGACAAAGACTAACACTAACCTACAACTAAAGACCAAGATTGAATATACACAAAAAAAACAGAAATAATTACAGTCCCTTTTTGTGGGGTGGCTTGGTGATGTCCTGGATGAAGAAAACAAAGGCAAAAATCCACAAAAGAAACTTCACAGGTCTTGAACTGAAATGACAGGTCTGGTCACGTGTATCCTTCTTCTTGCAATTTCTCCTACTACTTTACTGTCTCAATTCTTTTCCTTATTTACTCTTTTGCAGACCCCACCTACATTTAGACCTCTTTTTTTTACTTTTCGGGGACTTGCCCCAGACATGTCCAGGACATGTCTAAACATAGCTCCAGTCTGAGCTTAACAAAAAAAAGGTAAATGCTGCCATCTAGTGGCCTCTATTCACATCACACCTCCATTCCAAAGGGGAAAAATTTTGACTCATAAAGGCAAACTTTTTCTTTTCAATACAAAATGGTTAAGTGGACACTTGTCTATATATTCATATCATACAATATTCAAATAAACATGTGATATATATATACATATTCAAACACGGGATAAGCAATCAGCAATTACATTGTCTGTACCCTTCACATGCTTAATTTCCAAGTCAAACTCCTGTAAAATCAAACTCCAATTCAACAATCTTCGATTCTTGTTTTTCATCTTACTCAAAAACATTAACGGATTGTGGTCTGTGTACACAATCATTGGCTTTTGCCCTGTACAAACATAAACATCAAAGTGTTGTAAAGACAGAACCAGAGCCAACAGCTCCTTCTCTATTGTGGAATAGTTCCTTTGGTGGTGATTGAACTTCCTGGAGAAGTATGCCACGAGATGCTCAATGTCATCAGAGTCACTTCTCTGTAGGAGCACAGATCCACAAGCTTGGTCGCTAGCATCGACCGCGATGGAGAACGGTTTGTTGAAGTCGGGAGATTTGAGCACGGAGAAGTGACACAGCAGAGACTTCAGGCGATCGAAGGCTCTCTGGCATGCATCATCCCAAGTGAACTTTACGCCTTTCTTCAGTTGGTTAGTTAGACTGAGAGCAATCTCAGCAAAGTTCTTGCAGAACTTGCGGTAGTACCCGATCATTCCAAGGAAGCGGCGCAAAGCTTTTTTGTTGTCAGGAACTGGAAAGTCCATGAGGGCTTGGACTTTAGCATTTATGGGCGCCACCTTACCCTGGCCTATGACGTAGCCAAGATAGGTGACAGTAGCACAACCAAAGTCACTCTTGCTCAGGTTAACAGTCAGGTTAGCCTGGGTCAGGCGCTGGAACAACGTCTCTACATCTTTTAGATGTTCTTCCCAGGAGTCACTCCATGTGATCAGGTCATCGATGTATGCACCCGTGTGTGGCAATCCGGCGATTGTAGACTGTATCATCCTTTGGAATGTGGCTGGGGCATTTTTCATGCCAAAGGGTAGGACTTCATACTGGTACCATCCAGATGGTGTGGCAAAAGCAGAGATGCTCTTGGCCCTCTCAGTTAAAGGCACACACCAATAACCCTTCAATAAATCAATCTTGGTCAGAAACTTTGCTTGCCCTACTCTATCGATACAATCATCAATCCTAGGTATTGGAAACACATCAGTTCTAGTTACAGCATTGACTTTGCGATAATCTGCACAGAATCTAGTACTTCCATCAGGTTTTGGAACTAGCACACAGGGTGAACTCCAATCGGAGTTGGAAGGTCTGATAATATCATGTTCTAACATGTACTCAACCTCTTTCTCAGCAATCTTTCTCTTTTCAGGATTCATCCGGTACGGATGCTGTTTTATTGGTTTGGCATCACCAACATCTACATCATGAGAGGCTATAGAAACTCTTTTTGGAACATCAGGAAAAAGATCCTCATATTTCTTGATCAACCTCTCAAACTGATCTTTCTGTGAGGGTTCTAAGTGCTGGAGTTTTACATCAAGATTCTGCAACACTTCAGAATTTGACAATTTACATGAAAGAACTTCAGCTTTAATTCTAGGTTCATCATCTTGAAACTCCCCCCCATCTTCACACGTCTCGACCATAGGAGAATCTGAAGTGACAGCTGCAACCCTAGCATTTCTGTCATGATAAGGCTTCAGCATGTTAATGTGACACAATTGTTTTGGTTTTCTCCTATCTGGAGTCTTCACAATGTAATTGAGATCATTGAGTTTTGTCAGAATTTCATAAGGACCATGAAATCTAGCCTGCAATGGATTGGACTGCAAGGGAAACAACACAAGGACCTTGTCTCCTGGTTTAAACTCACGGCTTCTAGCCTTATGATCATACCAAGTTTTCATTTTTCCCTGACTTGATTTCAAGTTCTCTTTGGCTAGGTCACAAGCTGCACGCAATCTTTCCTTGAACTTGCTAACATAGTCTAACAGACTGATGTGCGGCTCTTCCTCTTGCCATTGTTCACTCAATAATAGCAAAGGTCCTCTCACTTCATGACCAAACACTAGCTCAAATGGACTGAATCCAGTAGACTCCTGCACTGCTTCTCTAGCTGCAAACAACAGCAAATGAACACCTTCATCCCGGTCTTTCTCATGGTCATAACAATAAGCCCTCATCATTGTCTTGAGAGTGGAATGAAACCGCTCTAAGGCACCCTGACTTTCTGGATGATAGGCACTAGAAAGAATCTGCTTTGCACCTAGTTCATACACAACCTGCTGAAACAATCCTGAAGTGAAATTGCTACCTTGGTCTGACTGAATTTCCCTGGGAAGGCCAAACAACGTGAAGAACTTTATCAAAGCCTTCGAGATTGCAGTTGCCTTGATGTTACGTAGAGGTATGGCTTCGGGGAATCTGGTAGATGCACACATGATTGTCAACAAGTACTGATTTCCAGATCTAGTCTTGGGTAATGGACCAACACAATCAACAATGACCTTAGAGAAGGGCTCTCCAAATGCTGGGATAGGCTGCAATGGAGCTACAGGTGGGTCTAACTGGTGTTTTCCAACTACTTGACAAGTGTGACAGGTTTTGCAAAAGTTGGAAACGTCTTTCCGAAGCCCAGGCCAAAAGAAGTGTTTCATGATCTCATCAACAGTCTTGTTAACACCAAGATGACCTCCTAAAGGTAAACTATGAGCCATTGTTAAGATCTCATTCCTGTAGACCTTCGGAACAACAATTTGCCTGACCACTGCCTAATCTGCATTGGCAGGGATATCAGGACGGCACCACTTCCGCATCAGCACACCATCCTTGAGATAATACCCAACTGGAACTGCGTCTATTTCTTTATCAGGAAGGGCTCTCCTCCTAAGTACACAAATTTCAGGATCATTAGTTTGCTCCTCAATCAACCGCTTTCTGGACAGAGACAAGTCTCCAGACACATCAAAATCACCAGACCCATCCGGCTGGCTGAATAGAGAACTGATAAAAGTATCTGATAAGTCCTCAAACGGAGAAACCATAGTAGGCCAATCAGAGTCATGAGGCGAACCACCTGAGTCCTGACTATTCAATGTGCTGGACGGCACCACAACATCTTCTTCTTTAGCCTTCTTGGCCATAGCACGAGTCACTGCGCAAGAAGGATACAGAGATGGGTCCTCATCCCCATCTTCAGTGCTCGGCTGTGAAGTAAGATGTACAGGGGGAACTACTTTGCCCCCAGCCAGGTCATTGCCTAGCAACAGAGAAACACCCTTTATAGGTAGACTTGACATAAGTCCCACCTTTACCTGTCCTGTAACTAAATCTGACTTCAAGAATATAGAGCGCAGGGGTACAGATACAGTCCTCCCTTCAATACCTTGTACAAGTATGAAATCCCCTGAAGCGGTCTCATCACGTAACTCCAAAGAGTCCATCAACAAAAGTGACTGAGAAGCTCCGGTATCCCTTAGGATATATATGGGGACAGGAGTAGTATGCTCATTCAGAGCCACAAATCCCTCTGACACAAATGGAAGAAATTCCTCCCTCACGAAGTCAGCTGTATCAGGCTTTTTAGCCCCACAAGAAGCAGGCAATTTAGCAGATTGGTTATCTACTACAGGGGTTTCTAACCTTGTTTTCACAAAGGCATTTGGTTTCGTATCCTTTTCTTTTTCTTTCTTAGCTTTTAGGAACCAACAGCTAGTTGTAACATGACCAGATTTCTTGCAATAATTGCAAACTAGACCACTTTTGTCACTGTCAACTTTCACACTTTGATCAGACCTGTTACTGGATTTCTGAGCACCATCACCAGATTTGTCTTTGTCTTTGGGTGAAGAATCTTGGGTATCACCGTAACCCTTTATCTGAAATTGGGACCATCTATTGTTACTGCTAGACTGAAATTTGGACTTATGTGTGAGAACATATTCATCTGCAAATTTGGCAGCTGATTGCAAATTTAGTGCTTGCTTTTCATTAAGGTAGGTCTTAACATCATCCTTAACATAGTTCTTGAATTCTTCAACTAACACCATCTCTTTTAGTGAGTTGAAATCATCCTTGACCTCCATAGAAGCACACCAGCGCTCAAAGCAAACCTTCTTCTCATTAGCAAATTCCACATAAGTCTGATTTTCAGATTTCTTCAGACCTCTGAATTTCTGTCGGTAAGCCTCTGGAACCAACTCATAAGCTCTCAAAATAACCTTTTTGACAACCTCATAATCAGAGGAATCATCTGCAGACAAAGCTGAATTGGCTTGTTGAGCTTTACCCTTGAGGACAGTTTGCAACATCAGAGGCCAGTGTTCCTTTAGCCACTGGCAACTCTTTGCTACCTTTTCAAAACACTGGAATTAGTTGTCTACGTCCTTTTCAAAAAATGGAGGCACCAGTTTTACCTCCTGACTGGCACAAAATTTATTTTTAGTTTCAATTTTAATTTTTAGTTTCTCCATTTGGAGTCTTTCTTCTCTATCCAACTTCTCTAATTCAAAATCTCTCTGTCTCTGTCTCTCTCTTTCTGCTCTTTCCTCTTTCTCTCTCTCAAATTCTCTTTGTTTTTCTTTTTCCTCCCTTTCAATCTCTAGCATTTTTAATTTAAGTTCCATTTCTATATTTGGATTTTCCATTTGAAACTGTTCCAGATCTCCTGGTGCAAACACATTTTCATCAATGTAATATTCAACTATCTCTCTAGCCAGTCTTGCTTTTCGCATGGCTGGTTTTACCTCTGTCAGCTCCAAATGTCTGCATATTTCCAACAGTTCGGTCTTTTTAAAAGACTGCAAAACCCCTACGGTTGGTGATGCCAAGAAATCATCCATTGCTGTTGTCAATATAATTATGTAGGAAAATTCACAAAAACAATTTTACAATCTGAAATGTTAGATTTTTAATAAATTACTCACAAAATGGTCTATCCCGGACGAGCCCCCAATTTGTTATGGCCCCAATTTGTTCTTACATTTATAACACAACAGCAACAGCAAGGGATGACAGACACAGTTTTGAAAACTTAAACACATTTAATTAAACAGACAAAGACTAACACTAACCTACATCTAAAGACCAAGATTGAATATACACAAAAAAAACTGAAATAATTACAGTCCCTTTTTGTGGGGTGGCTTGGTGATGTCCTGGATGAAGAAAACAAAGGCAAAAATCCACAAAAGAAACTTCACAGGTCTTGAACTGAAATGACAGGTCTGGTCACGTGTATCCTTCTTCTTGCAATTTCTCCTACTACTTTACTGTCTCAATTCTTTTCCTTATATACTCTTTTGCAGACCCCACCTACATTTAGACCTCTTTTTTTTACTTTTCGGGGACTTGCCCCAGACATGTCCAGGACATGTCTAAACATAGCTCCAGTCTGAGCTTAACAAAAAAAAGGTAAATGCTGCCATCTAGTGGCCTCTATTCACATCACATCCTTAAAACTCTTGCACTTAGTATCATATTATGTTAGCATTTGATTGACTCCAGTTTTCTTTCCTCATTGTAAAACTGAAAGCAAAATGACTAAGGTTTTGTTTCCAGATTATGTCTCAATTACAGTTTGTCTCAGTTGTTTACACAATAAAACTTTTGCCATGAAACCAGTCTCAAAATTTTTTTGATCACTTTTTTTTCAAAACTATGACCAAATGTTGCTTGTTTTAACAACTTTCATTCTTGTTTAATCCCTCTTCAAAACAATTAATATTGGAATGTTGAATATTTGTTGGGCAGCTACAATATGAATGTGTGTGGATGGTTATGGGTGAATCCTTCTGTTCTTGAACTGGAGGAATGGCTTGCTCATTCAGAAGGGAACGTCAGCGGGGACAGAAGAGCAGCTCAATCTTATTTAAGTTGAGCTGTGGATTATGCCTTGCCGTCCACATTGAGACATCTGCCAGGTAGGCAGACATTCTTTCATGTACCTATTTGTTGGAGAGTGGGAATGAGAGAAGTAGAATTTCACCTGCATAACAGTGATAAGATAAGCCATGGGATTTGGTAATAGAGCAAAAAGACAGGGCATAAATAGAAAACAGTTAGGCCCTAGTACAGATCCCTGGGGGACTCCTGTTGCAAGAGGCCGAGATATGGAGACTGATCTCATTCAGGGACTTTAGGGAGACCTATCAGTTAAGTAAGAAGCAAACTAGAGAGGGCAGTCCCAGAAGTCGCTGTCTCAGCTAGAGTGAAGATCCAGAGACTGTGGTGTTCAATGTCAAATGTAGTAGAAAAGTCAAGAAGGATCAAAACAGAGGAGGAGAATGTGGCATATGCCATGGCAGAGGTGTTGAGGAGTGAGGGGCAGGATGTTTACTAATAAATAGAAATAGTTCAGATTGATGGGGAACATTAATCTGCCATAGTTACATATCCCCCACACAGGAAGAACCTATATAAACATATAGGTTTTAATATAGGGCCACATATAGGTTTTGCATATATGCGACATACACTACCTAACAAAAGTATTAGGACGATCCTCATTCTCACTCAACCTTTGATGTACGTGCTATATTACACATGTGAGTGTTGTAGGAATTTAATGGTGTCCTAAAATGTACATGTAAACATCACAGAACATTATTTGAACATTTGGGGATGCTACAGATATACAAATTGGCATATTTTTTCTCTGCATAAAAAACTCTCACTTTGGGTCTGTAATAAATAAGAGATATTATAATAAATAGTGCTTGCAAGATGGTAATCTTCAAATTTACAAATTTGGAATTGTGTCTTTGTTATAATGGAAGACCACGGCTACTATTAGTTCAATCAATATGATCAGGTGTGGCACATGGAGTGATTTTGATTCTCTATAAAAGGAGGGTCAAGACTTAGAATAATTCAGTTTGGTGTATCCAAAATGGGGTCTGTATTTTTATTTGAATAAACAACTATTTCCAAATATGATACATTCACTATTTTCAACTGCACTGTAAGAAAATCACACACATAAATTGTGACGTCCTAATACTTTTGTCAGGTAGTGTACATAAAATTGGCCTTTTTCATATATTATAGGCACATATAGGTACATATATATGTACTCTATGTTTTATTTGGCATTCCCAATCGAACTGAAATCTGGGACATCCAATTAGGGAATTATGTACAAGTACTTTGCTTTTTTCGTATATGCAGCCCCTGTTGACAACTCCGAAGAGTGTATACAGCTCGCTCCGCTCCTACGAAGACCGCGCCCGCTAACATTTACTTTGTGCACTTGCGCTAGGTCGAAACCTTGCAAGCTCAGAACGAAGGTGGAGAATAGTTAGATGTAAAGTATACTCAGCAACAAAAGTTTCTGTGACACCAATATTGTTAATTATTTTTCATAACGCAATTATGAAATTGTCATACATGGTGATATCAGACTGAAACAGTACACGTAAACACAACATTGAAATGGAAATCATGAAAATGCAAGAAAATGACTTTGCACATGAAAATGTGCGTAAATCATGCTTGTGGATGGCAATAAAAAAGGAGAATTTTTGGAATGTTCACATTGTGCCTGATGAACGACGGAAGCATCACTTATCGAAAACACAGCCATTTCGGATCAGGAACTCTACCCTCTAAATGCCAAGACTGTCTGAAAATGATCGGTGGAGGGCCATTGGGATGATTGAATCCGGAACCTCGCAGAGGGAAGTTGCTCATCGCCTGAATGTCCACCGAAACACCATTTGGAACTTATGGCAGCGTCATCAGCAGACAAGACATGTCAGAGACCGTCCTCGCAGCGGCCGTCCACGAGTAACCACTCCCAGACAGGACAACTGGATTCGAACAACCCATCTCCGAAATCGATTCCAACCTGCAACCATAACTGCAAGAATGATACCTGGTTTGAGGCGACTGTCTGCACAGACAATCCGTCGCCGTCTCCGTCATTTTGGCATTGTCCCACGTCGGCCAGCAAGACGTCCAATACTCACAGTACAACACCGACGACTGCGTCTACAGTGGGCACAACAACATCGACGGTGGATCCAACGTCAGTGGGATCTTGTACTCTTCACTGATGAATCAAGATTCATGCTTAACCGATGTGATGGTCGTTTACGTGTATACCGTCGACGTGGAGAACGTTATGCCAACAACTGTGTTCAGGAATTTGATCGTTTTGGAGGTGGTAGTGTCATGATTTGGGGAGGGATCACGGCAAGAAACAGAACAGATTTGCTTGTTATTGATGGAAATCTGACAGGTCAAAGATATCGCGATGAAGTGCTACGGCCATTGGTGGTACCGTTTTTGATGCAACATGGTCCCGGAATAACGCTGCAACATGATAACGCCAGACCACACGTTGCAAGGATTGTACAGCAGTATCTGATGCAACAACATGTCAATGTCCTGCCATGGCCAGCCAGATCCCCAGACATGTCCCCAATCGAGCATCTTTGGGACGAGATGGATCGACGTTTGCGGCGGTTGGATAACCCGCCAGCTACACTCCAGGAATTGCGACAACGTCTACGTCAGATTTGGAATGACATCCCACAGCAATTTCTGGCACATCTGATTCGGTCCATGCGCCGGAGATGCGTTGCTTGCATCATGGCACGAGGAAGTCACACCCGGTATTGAAGTGTGAAGGTCACAATTGGTTAGACGTCAGACAAGTGCTTCATGACGCATGAAAATGACATTTTTCGTTTTGAGTGACGTTGGCACTGAAAAGTCAGTGTTTCTCCTATTAAATAAACATATTGATTGCATTGAGATCTTTGCGTGTCATTTATAACATACACATAAATGGTGTCACAGAAACTTTTGTTGCTGAGTATATTTCAGAATCTACTTCATAGGCGCCCGTTTGGCCAACAGGACGCGTGGAGGAACTCTAATCTACATTACCCTTCTCAGCAGGCCCTTCACAAATTGCATCCCTGTAGTGTATTGGCTAATTGCCCGCTACTTCTGAAAAGAGCTGCCGACCACTGCTGGTTGATACGAGGCAGGGATTAAGACCTATATGTTTATATAGTTTTTTCTGTGTGGGAATTTAAGAATCCTTGTTATTTCATAGCTTGACTCTGCCAGCCTTCGTACTTCCGCTTAACTTCATTTCACTTCTGTACTCAGTCTGCTCATTCGGAGCTCTGCCTCGTTTACCATCCGCAGAAAATACACCGGACCAACCAACGAACAGAAGGCGTGGCCAAGACGCTGCACCGAGTTTGAAATTGTAGTCTCCAAAATCAAAAATGGCCACGGACATGGATTCATTGGAGGCCATTCGCTCTGTCGTGGAGAAAATCCCGGGTATCAGCGACTTACAGCCACAACGAGATGAATGTTTTGAATGGAAATTATGTTGTAGCGCTATACCCTACAGATTGTCATAACAGGCACCCCGTTCATCTCTGTGAGAGACAGCCGAACCACCTCAGCTAGCTTGTCGCTTCTAGTGTTACATTGCCCGCGAATTACACATTATTTAAGTTACCAGTGAACTTTTTAAAAGCTGTGTTTTTGTTCATGTCAAAAGACCTGTGCGCTGTCTCACTGTTCCATGAATGAAATGGCTGTCTGAGACAGCCAAACGCTTAGAGCCAAACTGTGTTGTTATAAAGCTAGATAGCGAGCTCGGTATGATGTTAGCGCAAGTATAAACAGTTCAGTTTTCGTGTCAACGCAGATTTCGTCCTGATGTAAATAATGTGTTATTCTCTTTTACGTTTTTTTTAACAGCAGCAGTATCTGCAGGAAAAACGATAGCTCAACAGTTTGTTTCTTGTAAGGAGAACAGAATGAGCACCTTTGGTTCTTTTGAGTGAATGAGTGAAGGCTAAAATTTGGTAGATGGGCATATGTATGGGTACATTATTAACTTTAATGTACTGATCAGTTTGTTTTCGCTGAATTCCTGGTATGAAGGACTGTAGTTCCCAGAGGAAGTACTAGGTGGCTGAGCCGGCGCATAACATACGTCATCGCCTAATGCTAGTGATTAGTTTGCGGGTACACCAATGATTTTAAACTTCTGACAAGTGCCCACCCACCAGGAAGTAAACACTTTCCAATGACGACTACCCAGACTCTGTGTATAAAGCAAAGCGAAGTAGCAGTGTCTGGTACAACCAGGCTAGTTATTTCATCCCTTTAGGAAAAAGTCTGGGACCTTTAGTTTGCTATACAAGCATCTCATGAAAGACAACTGTCTGTTTATTAAAACGGTGAACAGAAATGTAGACTTTGTCTTCAAATTCATTAACTACAGTGAAATGCCCAAATGGACGTGGGGATGAAAACAACATTTGAAAGGCATGTTTACTTGAATGTATGTTCTTCTATGTACTTTTATTTTGTTATTTTTGTTTTATTTAGCTACATTTAGACTAAGGACCTCTGAGCCCTATTCATCTAGAAACTGTATTACAGACAACAGAGAAAACATTGCATTTGGTGGATGTAACAGTGTAGTGTATAACCTTTCAGTGGATGTGTATGAGCTGTAATGATGTGAATCCAATTTTATCTAATGTGGTTAATCTGGCAGTGACTTGAAACTTGGAAAATTAATTGATGAAATAAACATTATCAAACCATTTTGTTTTTATACATTTCATTCTCTTCCAAAACACACAACTCAATCTTCATAGAATGGAAATAAGTATGGTCGAGAAAGAATTGATGATCTTGTTATTGTAAATGTTTCAGGAAAAAAATGTAACATAGTATTGGATATTTTTGTTGATATGATAGCTTTTTGTCTCCTCTCACTTGCCATTGTTAATAATGACTGGTTTACACATAACATGCCGTTGTCAACATGTATTTAGGATCAAATGTGATGCCAATTTAGTGTGGTCACATGCGATTAGTAAGTTATTGCGTCAAATTCTTCTGTAAGGGACTTTGGAATAATACGCAGATATTACCTTGAGAATAAAAATATGAGTTAGGCATCATGTATGACAGTTGCAAAAGTGAGATATGAGCTATAAAATAGGTATGACAAACAGAACCTGCCACTGGGTATATGAGCTATATAGGAGATATTTACCTTGGGGCCTATATGTGGAAATAAAGAAGCAATATAGGAGACCTATATGCCCTCTATAAGCACATATATGTACCTGAATTTGGCCTACATGCACATATATCCGTATGTTCATATGGATTCTTTCCATGTGGGACTGATTTGCTACCTAATAGATTACCTTGGGAAAAACTCATTAAAATTATTGCAATACAACAATTCTACATCATAAAAAATGTCTGATTAAGCGCAATCATGTTCAATTAGCTGGCAACCAAAAACAAAATAAGAAAGATAAGTGGAAATCGCTGCCTTGTATTACATCGGAATGGTTTTCATTTTTCAGTGTGTGCTTGGCATTTATAATTCCTGTCAAATGGTGACTTGTTTTTGGATTTTGAATGCAAACTCCTCTGACACATTTGGATTAGTCCATCAAATTTTAATAAAGGAGCTTGGTTTTTGGAGCTCTCTGCCTGTTTTGGCATAAACAACCGAAAGCAGTACTCATTTGTTTTGGGCATTCTGCCCCTGTAATACGGCTGATTATGCAAAAGAATTCAGCCAGAGCTTTGAAGTTAGGAGGAGATTTTACCTGATATACCAAAGCACTTTATCTGCCCTGTTGAATGTCTTGTTCTGCGTGAGAGACCAGGAATGCAGCTTCCTGGGATCACACAAAAATCTCCTACTGTGACCCTTTCCGCAATAACAACACAAAACAGGGCTAAACATTCCCACCTCTGGGAAAAGTTCTATCAGTAAAATAGTACCTTTCATGTCTGAGTGAAAGAGGATTCACTTAGACAGCAGGCCTTGTTGGGAGAGAGTGCTATGTATCCTGACCTCTGAAGTATGATCTGTCATGAACCCCAACCTCTGAACTCTGGTCTGACTGGTAGCCATGATGCCTCCAGAAGTTTGCACGGTGTTATTAACACAAATGCGTGAGTGAGCATTGAAAAATATGACAAGCTGACTACTTTGCCAGATTATTTTAGAACTGCTGTTCTCTCAAAGTCAATATAAAATATCTGATTAATTAACCCTTTAAATTGCAGTTCTTTTTTAAGCAGTTTCCTCCCAAACTAAAATATTTACTGCTTTGGACTTCCTTGACTATAGGCATAATCATGGTCTTGTTTGAAAGGTGACACTCTGTAGATTGCTCTCAAATAATCAAAATTGCAGGGAATGTGACTCAAGTTGAGAAACGAAATTGGAAATATTAGTTTTTGTCCGACAGAAAAAGATTTTATGCTTTCTTCTGCCCCCGTAGCACTGTGACCAAGCCTCATCAGCCTTGAAAAATAATACATCCACAGCCAAATGCCAAAACAACTGCAGCTTCATATGTTATGATTCTGTAACCAAAAATGAATATTTTATGGATGTTTTCTTGATTATGTTCATGCGTGTTCCAACAAACAATTTTTGAGTGTCCAAATTTTCCTGCGTTCCTAGCCACGGTCACATACACTCAGGGGCACCACTAGCAATTTTGGGCCCTGACTGGAAATTGATTTGAAATTTGTAAATGCTCCACAATACGCGAAATTACAAAAAAAACTTGCTGGTCTGCTGCAGAAGTGCACTAGTCTATTAATTAGGCCTTGCAGTGACTAATGCAGCAAATCCGAGAGCAAAGGTTTTGATATCAGACTGTCAGTTTTTTATTTACTATTTATTATTATTTACCAGTTTTTTTAATTTCGCAATTTGAATTTTGTGCGTTTCTAAGGGAAATGGAAACGCACACATAAAGTGAGGACGATGTCCGATGTTATTAGCCCCAAAAAACACAGTTTGCTTCGTGACTGTAGACTGTTGTTGACACAGGCTCCTGTTTGAGGCATTGCGCTGATAAGCATTTGCTCGTCGCTGGGGTACATTGTGGAGGTACATTGGGGAGTTAGTTTTTTAGTCAGTTTAGAACATTTGCTGCAATCGGCATAATACTATTTTACTGACCGCTGGAAAATGATCGAAACCCCAAAGAAAACATACTATAAATCGATAAGAACCGCAGCTTTTCTCATTTTTATCATACGTATGAAAATAAATCATCTTGCACTCGGGCCAACTAGTCACCGATTTCATACATACAGCGTGAATAATCATGAATATGCGGATCTTTGAATCAGAGTGGAAGTGCGCATCCAATCTAATCAATCAGGATAGAAGTTTAGCGAATGATGTTGAAACAAGCTAGCTAAATAAAACCATTTGCCACTGGACGCATGCATCCATAGCGGTATCAAGACTCAAAATGGGAGTCTATGTCATGAACAGTCTTCTGTCATGAAACAGATTGTGTTTTTGGGGCTAATAATGTCAGACATTGTCCTCACTTTCTAGTTGTGTTTCCATTACCCTTAAAGGAGAATCCCAGTGTGAAATTGACTTGGGGTGTATTGAAACATGATAACGAGTAATAAACTTTTTCGAATGCCCCACATCCGTACGCACGCAACATTTCGAAATAAATGGCTTTTTAGCCGAAGCTCCCAACCGCTTGCAATAGTAGTGAATCGAGCATAGCGTTGCCATGCAATGAAATCGCTATTTTTTTCATCATTATCAAGGCTTAAAGTAGCCCCACACTTCATTAGTAGAATTCCGCGGGCCCTGACATTTAAAACGAGGCACTGAGTACTTTGAAAATGCACAAGTAGTTTATTAAAAAAGACTTTTTATGCAAACAGTACCTTTAGGTAGTTTCCAGTCGCCTCCATCTTGAAAGTCACGATAAGTTGATTGACTAGCATGAACGAATAGGAAGGATAGGGGAACAGGTTGCAATCTATTCGTTCGTGCTTGTCAATCGACTTATTGTGACAAGTCTTGGTGTGCCAAAGCCAGATGCAACCATTATAGTCCTTTAAGGCATAATTTGCAGACTCATGCGAGCAGGTCCCATGTTGCTATTTGGTGACCGTCACTATGTGATTGATGCTGCTACTTTGTGCACTTGCTATAGCTGCGCATAAGATGCTGGCTTCTGACAGTGCATAATGTAATTATTTGGACAGTGTTACTGTTATGCAGATTTTCTCAATTGTTTTTCTGTTCATATGTAAACACACACTGGTAAACTCTTACACAGGTTTGTCCATGCACAGGTGCTCATGAAAAGGTCTTTGTCCCTCCAAGCGGTGGAATGTGGTTGAGGGCTTACAAAACCTAATATGAGGCGTTTTCCTAATTTCATAATCTGTATGTTTTATTATTTAGCTATTTTTCATTATGGCTTATGTACACTATAAGTATTGTGTACATATATTGCAGTATTGTGGCTTTTTACGCCTGTTTTTTTTTAGGGTTACCACTAGTGAAGAATACAAGTGTGGAACACACTGAGAAATCCTGGAGCATAAGGAGTCTCCGCTCGGAACATTCTGTCATGTTCCCTGCTTTACAGGTGAGACCCTTTGTACGGTCATGTATGGATGAGCAGAGTAGGGTTTCATTTTATTTCCAAAACCAATAATCTTCTGTGGGAAAATGGTACAGTAAATAAGACTGGCTACAATGGGAACAATTGTCAGAGTAGCCGATTTAGCAATGGGTATACACATATTTAGCTGCTGCCATTGTAGTAGTAAATTGCTCTCAGACACACCCTGGTTAGTGCACAACAGAGGATTTAACCCAGTTAGTGCTCTGGAAGACCTTCTCCGGCATTCTTCCATCTGCATTTGTCAATGCTTAGTGTGAGAGAAAGCTTCAGTCAAGTCACTGCCTGCAGCTATTGCTACGTGTGTCTTGCAGCAGCTACGTGTGTCTTGCAGCAATCTGCACAGTCTGATTGCTGTGTCACTGTATCATTCAAGCAAAACTTTACTATGGAATATTGTACTGCTGCAGAACCATACCATAGAAATGATATTTTGCCGCCACCATAGAAATAATGTGTTTGACCCTTATTCTATTACTGTACCAAAGAAATGCTGCTTTTGCTGCAAAACATTGACCATAGAAATTCTGTAGCTGCTGCAAAACTGCACCATTCTCTGGCTGCACTGATTGCACCAAGGAAATAAGGCATCGGCTGCAAAAATGTATTATAGAATTCATGTTTTTTTTGCAAAATTGAGCCATAAAATTGTGAATCTGCTGCAAAACTTGTGCCATAGAATTTAAGTATCTGCTAAACTGCACCATTCCCTGACTGCACTGCCTGCACTAAGGAAATATTGTATTTGCAGCAAAAGTGCACCGTAGAGATCATGTTTCTGTTCATTTTATGTTGTGGAATTGGAGGTGGCAAAATGTGAGAGAGTCGATGCAGCACATCCAGGCTGGGTGCAGACTTCACTGAAAAACATGCCAGATTCAGAGATATGGGAATTAATTCAGATGGTCGATGCACACAAGCACACAGTCTCTGACTCACGTGTGCACACACATGCGCACACACTTTAACACGCACTGCCTCACACTTCTGCTGCTGGTTCGTTACTGCTTGCTTTATCATCAATCAGAATTAATCTCTGAATGTTTCCAGCAGCCGTCCTTGTCACCCAATGACATTCTTATGACTAACATGCATAATCATACTCTCCTCCAGTAGTATAGCAGCACACAGAAGTATTGACATTATTGATATTTATTATTCCAGACAGATTATTCCATAAAAATGGACGCTGCCTGTCTCCAAATTCAAGTGGTTTATTGGCAGGTTCGAAAATCAACCTTTTTTGCCACAGTATATAACAAACCATACCTTTCCATTCTCTCCCTCTATCTCTCTCTCTCATTCTCTCATTATCCCTCCCTCCATCCCTTAGCCGTTTCTACACGGTTACTCTGGAAGCTCTAATGGTAATTATCCCAGTCCCTTCCGTATATTTCTGTATGATGGCGTGTAATGGATGAATAGGCATAATGTTATATAATGAATGGATGAGGACAAGATGTCTGTACGTGACTGAGGGCGGGTGGGGGAAGGAATGGACATGCAGTATCAGTCAAATATGTGGAAACACCCGCAATGTACGGCTATCAGATATTACAAAATAAATATATGCCTTTCATTTTACAATAGAATTATCAAAATGCTAAATATATCAAAATAATAACTGAATAATAATTCCGGAGCTTACTTGTGTAATTTCTCTCAACAACAGCAGTGATAGGGGACATATGCTTGCAGCAGTTTACTTCTTTCCCTTTTAGTCCAGGAAAACCCAAATCAGCTTGATTTTGATTCACTGAATTCAAGATAGAAAGAATATAATATTGTTTATTTTGCCATGTATGGCTTCTTTGTGATTTTTTGTACA
Source organism: Gymnothorax reevesii (assembly GCA_029721435.1). Classification (NCBI taxonomy): domain Eukaryota; kingdom Metazoa; phylum Chordata; class Actinopteri; order Anguilliformes; family Muraenidae; genus Gymnothorax; species Gymnothorax reevesii. Next base: position 24,555,697 of record CM056587.1, on the reverse strand, counting down.
AAATTGGACTCTATTTTATGAATTTTTTTTTTTCATTTCATCCCTTGCACCATCTGAGGTTAGCCTATGTACAGAAATGAAACCATTCATATGACTCTAACACAGAATGCTATCACACAATGTGCCCAAGCCTCTGGCTAAAACTGAGGGCCCTGTGAGCTGTCCTGCTCTCACACTGGAGGCGAAGGCCCTTGAAACAGGGCTGGAGGCTGCCTGTAAAGGTCACATGACCAGAAGCCGCACTTCTGCAAACTGTTTTATGTCATCATTACAACAAAGATGTAAATCAAGTGCAGTGAGCATTATCATTAAACAATCATATTTTCCAATTTCCAATTCGCAAAAGTAGAATATGCTCACTTTATAAGTGAGAGTCAAAAGAGCATAAAAAATTATTTAAAAAAATATGTAGTTAAAGTATTAGAGTTCTAGAAGTCTGACATGGAATTTTATAGAACTAAGACAACCCGTTCTCTGTTACGACCCCCTCCCCTCGCCTGCTGATCTACCGAGACCAACTCTGACTCTGCAGATTCTCCAGTCTGTGGGAGAGCTAATGACTTATAATCAGCCATGTCTGCACTTCGACAGTGGAGTGCGCGAGTGATTCAGAGTACTAGGAGAAGAGCATGCTCACTGATGGCCATGCTTTCTCAGGACAAAAGGTTGCTTCTGCAAAATTCATGATGGGAGGCGACTGAACCCAGTTTGAGCCTTGCCTGTTATAGGTGGCTAAGATTTGGTGAGAAGACATTTTACAATGTGCACACCCCAGCCACAAGTCTCGACACGCACATCAATAGGATCTAATAATCTAATCAAGAGTGTTGGTCAAAAATAGATTTTGTGGGACCAAAATTTTGCCTGAGGTACATTACTGTGTATCTCCAAAATAAAGACAAACTTGTAAAAAATACCATTTTGTAGCAAATAATGGTCTGAGGATGGCTAATATCATTCCAAGTGTTCGGACAGTGCATTTGATTGTATGTGACAAACTGTTTCATGAGTCACTTTTTAAAAGATGGAAATCTCATTTTGCCATGAAACTCTTCAAATGTCTGTGTGAGGTATTGTTCAGGAACCAAATGCGAGACCAAGAAGTTTCAGCGAAGATGAGTTTTATTGAGATTGGGGGGTTAACCCCCACAGAGCAGAAGGCAATGGTACAGAGTCCACGATCCAAAATCAGAATCCCAGGGACGTAATCCAAACTGTACACAGGGCAGCAAACACAAAACTCAGACTGGGGCAAAACAGGTGTGGAACACGGGCTCAGGAATATCAAAGGTAAAGCCAAAATCAGAATCAGGGAAGTTCCAGTCAGAAGTGTAACACTTAGAGTACAAGGCATAAACAATTGCAGCACAGGGAAAATGTACTGATAAGAATGGTGAATGAAATGACTGCTTAAATACACATTGGGGAAGTCACATGCTACAAGGGGGAGGCAGGTGATATGGATCAGACAAATTACCAAGGAATGAACATGAGGAGGTTCCTGATTACAAGAAATTGGCAAAAGCCAAAACGCAGACAGGGATCACAGAGACAGCCTACTGACAAACATACGGCTCCGGTTAGGGTGTTCTACCATGCACAGAGTGAGGGGCAGAACAGTGATTAACAAGGTGCGGAAGATCTGCTTGAAGCACAGCAAAATAAATTGAGTGCAGGCAAGGGGCGGAGACTAGAGCAGAGCGAGTGCTGAGAGCTGGTTGGTCAATTAGTAATGTGCAGCTATACAATCCCTAGCGCTTGATAGTAAGTTAGTACTATGAACAATGTTAGTTTTGATTAGTAAGTTTACTTCAAACAACAAACTGTTAGTATTCTTAGTAATATAGAAAAGCAAGGAGAAGGAAGTTAACGAGATTGGAAGGAATGGATGAAATCCCAGAAACCATGAAATCACCCCAAAGTGTGGCACACAATACTGGGGCAGTGAGCGATCACATGACAAAAGACCAGACAGGGGGAGAAAAAGTGCAATGCATGGTATGACACAAAACAAGGGACGGAATGTAACTGCAATGGTGGAAAATGGCAAACAAAGACAAGGCAAAAACAAAACATGGCATGGCATCTAATTCACAATACAAAATCATAGTCAGGCAAAGCAGAATAATAAACACACATGGCAAACAAGGCAGAATCACAACGAAAACATGGTCAGGCAGATCAGGATCATAACAGTCTGATGCATGAAGGTACACACAGAGGTGTAAAGTCCGGGTTCAGAAAGTAAAAATCCTCCCCAGAACTTTATTCCAACCATTTGGATTTACTTCTGAAAGGAGATAGGGCCCATATGAATGATCAGCTCATTCTGTGGGTTCATGCAATTATTCCAATCAGTCAGTATTATCGCTGTGCAATGCATAGCATTTCTAAGGCTGTGCCTCCAGCTGTCCAGTTTGCCGGTCTACTAAAGCCCGGAACGCGCTTCTGTCATTATTCAATTATCATTTGCTCCTGTTCCCAGTTGTCTCTGAGTAGTAGCAGAGCATATTTAAGGCTGAGCTTATCTTAGCCTCATTGTGACGGCTGCGTAACTGCATGCCTGTTTGACATAGCCTGTATAGGCTTTTCTCTGTATTCTGCGTCCTAAGCTCTAAACTCTAAGCCATGCGCTGTAATGAAACGCAGCATGTTTATTTCTTTTGTAAAGAACATTGCTTCCTTTTTGTTTTGTGTAATACATAGCACTGCAGTGCTTTCCGATTCTAGTATTACCTATTGTAAACATCTTGTTCATAACCTCTGTTCCTTTTGTTTTGTCTGCAACGTCTATGCCCGCTGCATTACTGTTGGGCATAATAAACCAACCAAATCCCCCTCATTACTTGAGTCCAGTCCTGCACGTCCTGTCCTCCATGCAACAGCACTCTGCACTCTGGACGAAACGTTACAACATTATGCTGGTGCTGAGCAGGGGCCTCAGGTGATGTTCATGAATATCAAGCATCAGAATCATGGAAAAATGTGATTGCAGGGACCATGACATTATTGCTGTTGTTGTTAGTCAGAAATGGTTTTAGCATATCTAAATGTTCTGATCTGAGATTTTCACGCAGAGCAGTACCCAAGATTTCGCGCAAAATTGTTTGGAAAACAAAAATATCAAGTGAGTGGCGGACGGATATGACTTGTTGATGAGGGAGGTCAGAGGAGAATGATCCAACTAGTTTGAGCTGACAGAAAGGTCAAAGTAACTCTGAGAACAAAGCTTTACACATGAGCCGGAAAGCTTCTCAGAACGAATGAACATGTTGAACCTTGAGGTAGATTGGCTGCAACAGCAGAAGACTGCATTAAGTTCCATTCCTGTGAGCCAAGAGCAGAACACTGAGGCTGTAGTTGGCCCAACCAAGCTCAACAAATCTGGACAGTAGAAGATGGGAAAATGTAGCCTGGTCTGATAATTCAGCTCATGCTGTGGTACGAAAACAGTAAAGTCAGAGTTTGGCATAACAGTGTCAATCTGTAGACTCTGCTTTGTGTCTGCAGTTAAAGCTGGCTCCAGTTAATGGTGTGGAGAGTCATTTCTTGGCAGACTTTGGTCCCTTGAATACCCATCTATCACTGAATGCCACACCCGGTAACTTCTAGCATAATAATGCACCTTGTCACAGGAAAACTCATGTCAAATGAGTTTCATGAATATGGAGATACGTTCAGTGTACTTCACTGGCCTCCCCAGTCACCATATCTGAATCAAATTGCGCACCATTGGAATGTGGTGGAACAAAAGATTGGCTGCGTGAATGTGCAGTAGATACATCTGAATGAATTATGTGATGCAATCATGTCTATGTGGACCAGAATTTCAAAGGAATGTTTCCCTCATCTTGTGGAATCCATCTCACAAAGAAATGCCACAAAGGCTGTTCAGAGGGTAATAGAGTGGTGTCCCTAATGCCTGGTGAATGTAAGTACATATAAATACATGAATGAGTGGATTTTCAGGTTTGATTTACGAGAGTACATCAATATGGAGTGAATTTTTGAGTGTGGGAATTAAATCCCTTTGTTGCTGTGTCACCGTCCAAATTCTTATGGACCTCACTGTACAGACCTCTTATTCACCTGAATAATTGAAACCCACGATATTTTACATGCTCTGCTTAGCTTTAATGCAAGCCCCTATCTATCTCAGCCCACAACCCGGTGCATTTCTGTGCTCAAGGTCGCTGCTAATGCAGCTATAAAGATTATTCGTAGCTGTACCCTACAGCTATGCTATCCTGACCTCACTGTCGAAAGACAGGGAAACAACGCCATTGCAGTCATTCCTGTCCTATCTCTGTCTTAGATCATCCTTACTGTAATTTAGGCATTGTTCAGCTGGCCATTACATCATACCAGGCCCAGTATGACATTAACTCTTTGACGGGTAGGGTGTTTGGGAATGTGTCACAGAACTCCACTGACTTTGATTACTATACCAGTTCTATATTGACTTATATTACTATATTACTACTCTTGAAACATGAGCCCGTGCTACGCGCGGGAAGTGAAGTATAAACTTAGTGGACGGATATGGTATTATTACTTTATAATGTGTATTTCTTTAGTAGGTGGTTGATTATGTTTTAAAACAGGGATACTCACTCTTTTCCAGAATGAGCCGCAGTGGGTGCAGGCTTTCAGTCTAACCAAGCAGTTACACACCTGATTCTACTTATCAAGAGTCTATGGCAAAAGCTTTAAGGGTTCATTTGTAGAATCAGGTGTGGGACAGGTTGGATAGAGAGAAAGCCTGCACCCACTGTGGCTCATTCTGGAAAGGAATGAGTATCCCTGTTTTAAAATGTTGTCTGCTAGAGCAAATGTATGTGGACTATCAATATGTGACAGCACAGCTCTGTAGGTGCAAACATGATGAACTGTATAGGGTAAAGGAGAACCTTGCTTCCTTTAGATGTTGTAGATTTAGCCCATGGTTTTTATACATAGCAATTTATTGTTAAGCCAGGGCCAATTTCCCTGGAGCACTTTGGGATTAAGGACCTTACTCGAGGGTCCAGCGGCTGATTGTGACATCATCAATGCTAGATTTTTTAGTTTAAGGGGCATTGTCATGGCTGAGGATGCGTTGTGGATGGTCATCGATTATCAGAGAGATTGTTCAGATGTCTGCCATCTTGGTTCAGTCAGCTGCATGACTTTGATCTCTTGCAATACAATGGAAATGTAATACCTTAGAATACGCGCAATTTTTTTTTAATATGTCGGCTTCCCCTTTGTTTATTGTCTCTCATACCACATTAAATACAGTATTATGGACAACAAAATCAGTGGAGATTCCATGAAGGTACGTTATTTTCCAGTATCCATGACCTCACATAGCAGCACACAAAGTTTGTGCCTCTAAGCTTGTGCAAGAAAAATGGATGATTAAAAAAACTGAACCAAAATATGTCCTGCCCTAGAATAATTAATTTGCTTTTGGAAAGAACAGCCATGATTAACCGCAATATTAAGCTTAACAAGCAATTTCCTCCAGTGACTAACTCGATCAAAAATTGGCCAGTTTTTTCATGGCTGTGACAGCGCCCCTTTAAAAAAAAAAAAAAAAAAGTAAATTCAGATGTTTATGATGTCACAGAAGAGGTTAAACAGCTCATTAGGACAGCCTGGCCAGAAAGGGGGTGGGGATGGGCGGGCTTAGTATACTCCAGAGAGATCTGTGCTGTTCCACTTCCCATCCACTCAGCTGAGCTGAGGCTCATTACATCACCTCGGTAGCATGGACTGATCCACACTTTTTAAACAAAAATAATTGTACCCAATACCAATGCACAAATGACTTCGATCCCTATCATACACAATGTTTTGCGTGACCATTACTGCTGGTACTGAAAATGTATTCACTAAAGGGCAACAGCGGTATGCTACACTGCAGTCTATAATTATTTGAATAGGGGCACTTGATCAAGTCTAAGTGCAAAATATCTGCCATAATATGATGGTATGTGCTTCCATATTGCATTATTTTCTCTGGAGTTACAGCAATTTACAATACAGCACATAAAAATAGGCTATATATACTATACATGAGCCTACTTTAATACATATTGTAATGTACAGCAGCAACATTTGTATCACCATGCAATATACAGGTGAGTGGCTATTCCAAAAAGAGATGAAACCATGTCAGGTCACGCCCCTTGGTGCTCAAAGAATGTTTTGGAGCAGGAAGAGATCAGGGCAGGCCCCACACAATGCTCCTCTAAGTCCTCGATCTCCCCCTGCCATCAAGATGAGTGCTTAGCCCCCCACGGGGGGTAGTCAGTCTGAGACTCCGGCTGCCTCTCTCATTATAATCCTGTCAGTAGTTTTGCAACTCACGCTGCATTCCAGTCGGATATATGCCTTACTGAATGAAAACAAGAGATTCATGCTCATTATGTGACCACCTCCTCTCTGTGAGTTCCATACTCATGATGCTGTGCCATGGTGAGCACCATGACTGTGTATCTTACTCATTGTTACAAGTTAGTCTTTGTTGTACGTTGTGCAAACGGCCATGCTTTTTAAGGCTTGCTTGACATTTTTCTGACTCCTGAGGATACAAACTGTTGTGTGCAAGAGCCCAGTGGTATCAGGAGTCACAGCAGCTACAAGGAAGCTGAAATAAGAAACACTAGTATTCCAGGAAGTTGATAATGGCATTTCCTGAATTAATTTGGCTTGGAAACAAATCAAAGTCATTTTACGACACATCTCAGGCCTGCTGTGAATTAAAAATCAGGGAGTGATTTGTTGTTGTTTTCCAAGTTAAGAAGCAAACGTACAATTAAAAAAGGTTTTAACTTTGGAAAAAAATGCCAAAAAGCAAAAAATTTGGACTGTGGGGGATGGGAAAGCAGAGAAATTCCTCACAATATTCCTACTAGTAATTTTCTGCGAGTGTCCTTTTTGGGTGCCTCCTCTGAGGCGCAGAAATGAGAATCATTTCCTGTAATGCTGAACTCAAAGGCAGGAAATTAAACAATTTGACTTCCTCCCATCCTGTTGACAGATCAATGGTGGACAGTGCCCTCCTGTGGCAGAAAACAGCACAACAGAAAGGGTCAATTCTCTTCGTAAAATTCCTCTTCCACATACACGAGTGATAAGAGAGAGAACAGGCGAGGTGGAGCGAAGTGAGTAAGCATAGTCCGACGGGCTGTGACTGGAATTGAGCGTATACGTCTGGAAAGACCGTTCGTATATTCTCATTGTGTTTCCTCTGAAATCACTCATAGCCACTGATGATAAAATCTGTCTTGAGTACACACAGAGTGCAATGCCAAAGTGCTCAATAATTGCTCACCATTTAATTACAAAATGAAGGCTGATTGCATTGGTCAAGAGCGTGCTCGCCATTTTAGCTCGATGAATATTCAATTGCATGGTAATATCAACCCGGATTGTTCGTGACTTTGAATCAATAAATCATCAATGTGGTGTTCTTGTTATCAATTTATGCATCTCTTGCCAATGAATGTTGCTATTTGAATTTTCGCGTTTACTGTATAAATCATACAGATTGTCCCGAGTGATGATAAGGATTAGTCCAAGAACTGCACATATCTGCCCCTTGTGGAAAAGTGTAATATTGAAACCACAGTACCGCATTGATGCAAATCCACATTTTCTAAAATAATTTATTTTCTTGTCCTTGAGGTCCACAAAACAACCTATTGACCGGACAAAACCGAATGGCAACAGGATTGATTTAATAAAATTTGTGTCATTTAGTGTTTTAGTCAGAACCGTCCACATGGGTGGCGTTATGCAGTCGGTAGCACAGCATTGGAAAATGATAGGATCGGTCTCTCTGTGTGGAGTTTCCATGCTCTCCTTGTGTTCATGTGGGTTTTCTTCAAGTACTCTGGTTTTTTTCCTCGCAGTCGACGGACATACATGTCAGGCTAACTGGAGACTCAAAAGTGCCCATGTGATGAGTGCGAGAGAATGGTTTGCAGTCCTTACTATGGATGGGGAAACTGCAAAGGGTGTGTCCCCGCCTCTTTCCCATTGTCGGGTAGGATGGGCGTCAGTGACCTGTGACTCTGATCAAGTGTATCTTGGTTAGATAATGGATGGATGATGGTTCTATCTGGTCCTTCAGGACTATAAACAGTTGATTGAAAATCATCCATCAATCAAAGACATACTTTAAGTGAAAGACCACTTTTGCTCTAAATCAATGTTAAATACAAGAATGACCCATATGAAGTCCACATGTTTTAATGGGATATTTTGCTGTTTATTTGTGGAGTTGTACATTGACCAAAAAATGTAAAAAACTGAAGATTACCATCTTGCCATCCCTTGAAAAGATTTAGCCAGTGAGAGGCCGAGGAATACACTCACAGTCATGTGACAGTGATGTTGAATGACCATAGCTTAACCAAAGTCTGTACAGGCTTAGCTCATTTTGTAATTTCACTTGTTTTGAGTTGTTTTGTTAGTTTAAATTAGTTAATGCACAAGGTAGTGCTCTCCCTCCCTTTCATTTTTGGTTGTCCTTCAGCAAGATATTAATTTATGTTTAGTTTTTTTTCTCCCATTCTTAGTTTCTTTTCTTTGAAGTAGAACCCCAATTTTGAAATAGTTGGGACAAAGTGTAAATTGTGAATAAAATCAAAATGCAATGACTTTGAAATCACACCAGCCAGTATTTTATTCACAATAAAACATGGGATTTGATAGCAAATGTTGTAACTGAGAAAATTTACATTTTTATCCTCAAAATGAGCTCATTTCAAATTATCTAGCTGCAATGGGTCTCAAAAAAGTTGGGACACTGGGATATTTAAGAATATCAGCTTAAAGAACGTTTAGCAAGTAATTACATTAACCCCTTAAGAACTGAGATCCTTAAGAACCTCGGTACCGGGGAGAAGTATTACGCATTATAAATACAGCATTATTTCAAATCGCGACATTGTCAAGCGGCATATCCACATTTCGTGAAGAAACTCTGCCAAAAGCTCATGTAAACCATTTTTACCACAACCGAACACAATTCAAGCACCAAGCAAGTAAATAAGCATGCAGCAGAACATTGGATAAAATCATGTCAGTGCTGAATCGCCAGGATTTCTGCTGAATTCGTGCAATGCTTAAAAACGATACCTCAAATAAAAGAGGAAAGTCCACAGAATGCAACGATATGAGCCCTGTCATTTTAAACCGGCACCACATTGAAAGAACAGCAGGCATACACTTTACAGTCTACAGAGATGAGCAGAAAAAAATTCTTACCATTGATATTTTGCAATAAAAAAACTGCTCGAGGGTAAATCTGCGCTTGCTATTGTTAGCTCAATGTGTTCGTGTTATAACGAAACTAGATCTGCCGGGATCCTAGCATGTTCTTTCCAAGGGCGTTGCTTCAAATATCTCAGCTCCGTAGAATTCAGCTTCCTTACAATGTACTTTCCAATCTGATTTCGGCTTGCGATGCTGTCAGTAAGACTATGCCGGTAGGAATTTGATTGTATGAGTCCTGATGATTCTAACGAACTCTAAACCACCTTAATGGCAGAAACCGAGCCTGAGCTACAGCCTTGCGTTCCGAGTGCGTCAAGCTGAGTCCATGGGACATAATGAATGTTCTTGAATAGCGTGACAATATAAACGCATAACTAGTTTGTTTGAGGTATTGTCCGAATAATTATCCGCTAAATATTCAACATTCATTTTCAAAGTCGTTTTCTGACAGAATCTTTGCACTACTCCGCACAAACACTGAGCCTACAACAGTACAGTAGCCTACGTATTTTCCTTACCCATTCGTTGAATGGGCAATTTCACCATAGACTGTTCTCGATTGGCGCTGCCTATTGGATAAAATGCTGCGCTGCTGAAATGAAATTGTGAAGGTACGATTCCTGATCGGGGTACCTTTTTTATTTATTTATTTATTTTTTTTATTTATTTATTGGAAATAATCGCAGTTGCCTTCTACAAATAATCGCTGGGGTTTTTGTTATTCTTACTTTTCTTTAACATATTTTTACATTGCCTTTGTATTTATCATTTTACTTATTTGTTTTGTTTTTTAATCAGTGGAAACTTAATTTTCATTGTATGTATTATCTTTGAATGGGAAATTGTATAGGCAACAAAACTGGCAGAAATAATAATATTTTTTTTTTATTCTAAAAATTAAAAAAATGTTTTATTTGGTTGGATGGATGCCTGTAGTGATATATAAGTGAAATTTTATGGGTTTTACAGCTTGGTATGTAAGAAATCTGAAATGGAACACAAGGTACCTAAATTGCCAAAATGGAGAGGCCACCTAGACATGCCTCTCTAATTTTGTTCTGATTGACCTGATCAGAATAAACTTTGGCACAGATAATAATGACATTCTGTGCTGTAATTTTTAGAGGTTTCAGGCTGCAACTTAACAAATTTACAAGGGATCGAAGTAAAACTTTGTTAGGTGCAAAATGAGATCTTTCATTTACACTGTGTTCCATCTCCATTTACTCTGACTCAGTGACATATATAGTGATTTTTACACCAGGTATGAAATCCCAAATGGTTTTACCTTTATTACGATACCAAGATTATTCAAATGGACCCAGCAGACGCAGAGATTTACTCATTTATACTCATTTCATTTTGGGCTTGCCATTTTCAAAAAAGAGGCTCAGGGCTTAAGGGGTTAACTGGCATCAGGTGTGTAACATGATTGGCTATAAAAGGGATGTCTTAGAGAGGCTGAGTCTCTCAGAAGTAAAGATGGTCAGGGGCTCTCCAACCTGTGAAGGCTTGCGTAAAATAAATTGTGGAATACTTTTAAAACAATGTTCCTCAACATCAAAGCAAAGCCTTTGAAGGTCTCATCATCGACAGTGCATAACATCATCAAAAGATTAAGAGAAACTGGAAAAATCTCTTTGCATGAGGGACAAGGCCGAAGACCTTTGCTGGATGCCCTTGATCTTTGGGCCCTCAGACGCGACTGCATCACTCACCGGCATGATTCTGTCATTGACATTACTAAGTGGGCCCAGGAATACTTCAAGAAACCACTGTCTGTAAACACAGTTCGCCGTGCCATCCACAGATGCCACCTAAAACTCCATCATGCAAAAAGGAAGCCATTGTTGAGCATGATCCAGAAGCACCGCAGTGTTCTGTGGGCCAAGGTTCATTTAAAATGGACTGTAGCAAAGTGGCAAAGTGTCCTGTGGTCAGACGAGTCCAAATTTCACATTCTTTTTGGAAATCATGGGTCTTGTGTCCTCCAGGCTAAAGAGTAGAAAGACCACCCCTCCTGTTATCAGCATTCAGTTCAAAAGTCAGCATCTCTGATGGTATGGGGATGCATTAGTGCATATGGTGTGGGACACTTGCATGTTTGAAAAAGCACCATGAATGCTGAAAGGTATATAAAGGTTTTAGAGCAAAATATGCTCCCCCTCCAAACAACATCCATTCCAAGGAAGGCCTTGTGTAATTTCAGCAGGACGATGCAAAACCACATACTGCAGCTATTACAACAGCATGGCTTTGTAGTAGACGAGTCCATGTGCTGAAATGGCCTGCCTGCAGTCCTGATCTTTCACTATTGAGAACATTTGGTGCATAATTAAATGAAAAGTCAGTCAAAGGAGACCCAAAACTCTCCAGCAGCTGGAACCATGTATTTAACAAGATTGGGATCAAATTTCAATGGCTAAACTCAAGAAACTTGTCTTCTCAATGACCAGAGGCCCCCACTCTGTTAAAAAGAAGAGATGATACACTACGGTAAACAGGCCCCTATCCCAACTTTTTTTAGACCTGTAGCAGCCATCACATTTGAAATGAGCTCATTTTGTGGGTGAAATTGTAAAATTTCTCAGTTTCAAAATTTGATATGATATCTCTGTTCTATTGTGAATAAAATACTGGCTGGTGTGATTCGAAAGTCATTGCGTTTTGATTTTATTCACAATTTACGCTTTGTCCCAACTATTTTGGAATTGGGGTTGTATTAGTGAGTAAAAAGTGACTTATCTTTCATATTTTTGATATTGAGTGGGTATTTACATAAGCACACATATTACCATCACTATATTGAGGATGGTGCCTATTCCTTATTTTTTTGCACATGAAATGACTTCACTGCGTAAAATACAGGAAGCCAGTATGTTTTGGGTGAATTCCAGACCTCAGACCACATTTTAAAGCTGTCTTGACTGATTGATCACTGACCACAATGTTTCATAATTGAGTTCCAATGCCTTTGTGTTACTTGATTTTATGTCACTAGGACGGGAACAATTTTATTTAACAAGAAGGCATGCTATAGAAATCTTCCCCAAAACCAAGGGGTCACATTGCACTTGGTGCACCATTAAAAATCAGAGGGTGGCCCCAAACTTTTGGCCTGTACTGTACATTCATGTCTACATCCATTCTCACATTTGACTATGTATCCCCCAACTGAAACATTATATTAATGGGTGAATTGTGTCCTGCCTCCTGCCTCCTACTTGTGGGGGAACCATACAGTGGATGGACTATTTAGCTAGTCCCTAAACTCCCAGAATAGTCTTTCTTCTGATGGCTTACATTCTTTGTATCCTTTGGCTAAAGCTTAAAATAGAGCTTTGAATCCTCAAATTTCAATAGAAAGCTCAGAGACGGATTGATAAGGATGGAATTAGAGTATGGCTTGCAGTCAGGCAGATTCATTCTCTTGGGATGTGAATTTTGATTATACACAGTAATCGTGACGCAGCTCCTTTAAATAGTAGAGCATTGGTTGTATTGGTGACTACGATTCTTCACAGTTCATTAAAATGTCGCTGTGTTTGGCTGTTGGGTATCAGAATGCTGAAAGGAAAGCAGACACTTTGGGTCTTTACCTCTTTCCAAGGACATTTGATGTCAATAAAGCTTTCTGGCAATGCAAAAATAGTGGATTTTGTGTACTTTTCGATCCATATGTTTAAGCATTTATCATTCAGTTCAGCTTTGTCTTAAAATAATCCAAAAATATTTTGTAACACCTAAGGGAAAGTTCTTTTGTTTACTGTTATTTTCAGACAAAAGTCATCTCGTACTTTAAATTAGCTAAATCTGCAAATATGTAGATTTGGCCTGACTCCCTTGAGCTTGTCAATTTTAATTCCAAAAATAAGATTTAAAAAAAAGAGCGTAAAAGAGACAAAGTCTTTGGAAGACTTTTGTTGTTTTTTTAAAAAAATGCTAATCAATAATAATAAAATACTTTTTGCACAATAATGATAATCTTCTGATTTATGGATGTTTGATTAGGTAACCTTGAACTGTTAATGAATTTCTTAAAAATTACATGGTTTTACTGTTATTTTTTAAAATGCATTTCTTTTTTATTTAACTCATACTTTGCTACAACTGATACCCCTTCACTGAACATAGCAGTGTGTAAGACTGTTCTCCTTGTGAATGAAAAATAAACTTCAAGCAGGAATATTCATGGGGCCAGTAGATTTTATGGCTGTGATGTCAGAAGTCAGTTGTTTTTTCCACTGTCACTCTTTCACTGCAAAAACACAGTTTGAAATAAGAATGACCAAACATTGGCATAAGAGAATATGATACATTTTTTCCCTTTTATTTTCTGACATCCCATTGTTAATTTAACTGATTTGTTTGTATTCTATGTAAACCAAATGTAGATTTTATATGCAATTTAGGGAGCCAAGTTACTTGGCTGGTAATGACTGATTTTTTGGATGGAAAATCTAATTGATCAAACATAGTTGCATATTTGACCTTACCAGCCACTTGCAGGGGGCACTATTGCTGCAACACACGCAAGAAATGAAACAGCATAATGTCCTTAAAGCTATTCTTACCTTTCAGGAATTTTTACACTTTTCTTTTGTAATCTTAAAATGCTCCTAATAAGCATATGGCACAATAAAATGTAAAAGAAATCCACCAGGTATTGAAACTCATCGATTTTCAATTCTCATATATTTCTGATAAAAGTCTGACCAATCATTTTCTTCGGTCCGAATAAAATGATTTGCCGACCTTCCTGTCTTGTGCCCCTTCCAGTTGCCTACTACTATTACTGCTTGCGAGTCACATGCCTCTCTGGCAGAGCAGGTAGAGACAAAGCAGGTAGCTACTCAACAAAGTTAGCCTGCAAACAAAGCAGCTGCAACTGCTGTTGATTTAATTACCAACATTACCAGAACAATTCTGGTGAGGTAAGATGTTATGACAGCAGTTTTGCAAGAAAATGTGTGAGAATTCTGCCTAAACACGAAGCATCTGACAGTAAACAAACAGGCTATAATTACTAACGTTAATGGTAGTTCGCCAGACGTTACAAGGGCATGTTATTTTATACCACATATAGAATTGAACATTATGTAATTACTGTTGGTTAGTTTTCACTAACCGGTGCCTCTGAATCTGACTCCATTTGCCCGAATCAAGATGCTTTCACACCGGACGCGAAACGAATTTTTCGTACGGCAGATTACATTCAAAGTCAATGCAAAGACGCAAATACGTATGAGATTCGCGCTGCTCACTTTCTTACCGCAGGCGTCAGGGGAGGAGGGGAGCCTCAGAGGTCAGGCAGGCGGAGGAGGGTGGGACTTTGGAGGGAGGCGGAGTTGTTCATGTTCAAATTTCTACTAAGTGCTGTGCTGCATGCCAGAAAGGTAAGAATAGCTTTAAAGGAGCACTGTAATGACTGAGTGTGCATAGTGGATGCTCATCGGTTACCAGGGAGATTGCTCAGCTGTTCGGAGTCTTAGTTTTAGTACAAGTGACTTCTGAAATGTGACTGAGAATACCCACACTTTTTTTTTTTTACATTTTGGCTTCCCTTTTGTTTATTTTCCAACATACTGTGTGTTATTCAATATTATGGACAGTAAAGTCAATAGACATTCCACGAGGGTGGGTTTCATTCAATTATCTATAGCCAGATATGGTAGCACACAAACAAAAATAAATATAAAGTTTGCACAAGCAAAGTGGATATTTTAAAAACTAAAATAAAAAATGTGATTAGTCCAGTCCTAAGTAAATAATTTGAATTAGTTAACAACAGTAATGATTACCAGCGGCGGCTCGTCGGCCGTAACAAAGGGAAGCCAGAACCTCGCCCCTCAAAGCTTAATGACTTCAACATTTCGTAGTTCACTTTTCTTTATCAGCAGTTGCTCATACGAATTGGTTGAAGGACAATCAAATTTATTTTCGATAGCAAATGACGACGCAAATTATTAACACGTCTTTATAAATTAGTTTGCGAGGCTTCTTTCACAAGAAGCCACGACAGTCCATTTTCTACAATCGTAATATAGAAGAAAAGAATGCGATGTTGCCCAGCTTATTGCTTAATGAGCCTCACTAATCAATTTGCGCATCTATGCCATTTCGTGAGCTTCTTGAGCGCGGAATTTATAGCGTAGGCCTATGGTAATTTATGTCGTAATTTATGTATGAAAGAAAACCCCTCAATTTCGTGGTGCAATGTATAACAATGCTATCGAAAATAAATTTGACTCAACTGACTGTTCTTCTAACAATTCGTATGAGCAACTTCTGATCAAGAAAAGTAAACTGCGAAAGGTTTTAAGTCATGAAGCTTTGAAGGGCGAGGTTTTGGCTTAACTTTGATACGGCCGACGACCCTCCACTGTTTAAATGAATGATTGAAAACAGGTGATGAACAATCATTAACATTAAGGGATTGTTTGGGCTTCCCCTGTTGCCAATTCACGAGCCGCCACTGATGATTACCAACATTAAGTACAAACTGCAATATAACCTCAGACTAGCAATTTTCACCATGATAGACTTAAAAAAAATTGGCTGGTGTGTTTCAAGTTATTATGCGTGCTTAGCTGTAAATGTGCCCCTTTAACCATTGACTCTCTCTCACCCGAACTCTCCCTGCACTCACATACTCACGCACTCACCCGGCTTCACATGCTTCTGTTGTAACTTCAGAAACTGCAGGGCATGATTATTTCCAGCCTCTTGCATATTCTGGGTCCCATTTAAATAATAAAGGCCACTGTCCAACCAGCAGTTATCCTTGTTTTGCAGAGCAATTTACAAATAAGGTTCCTGCTAGAATTCCAATTATTATGTGTTTAGTCTTAGTAAACGAGACTTTCCAAATTGGCAAAAACACAAACCGTGGCTTAAGTGTGAGGAAAATTTGTTGTTTCGTTATTATGGCAGCAGCTTTAGAGTTCAGATAATCCTGTTGCAGCTTGTCATAGGACTAGAGAAATGAAGACAAATTGATTTGATTTGATGCTTGATGTAAACAATCCCACGCTGTGCTCAGGAACAGAATGCACAGAGATGCCACACAATGCGGTCTTTATTGAATTTTACCCACAATTAGCAATATGAGAACATCAAGCACTAGTGCTCAGGTTATAGGAGGGATAAGATTTTCCACATGAATGAAACTATGATTTATATTCCAGATGTCACACACAATGAGTGATTCTTTTTTTCATAGATTACACAAAACTTCTGATGTTTGTGATACACACATTAGCAGTGGATTTGTTCCCCAACACCCAGGCCTGAATTTTTATGAATACTCAGCGGCATAATGAAGTTCCGACAGTCTAACCACTGCATAATCTGCTTTCCTTTCATTACTCATCCTGTTGCAGTGTAGCTAAGCCAGCAGCACACGACTGAGGGGACTGCATAGTCTTTGGCTTTCTTTAAGAAAACACTAACCACTTTGCTGTAATATGAGAAGTGCATTACTGGAGCGTATCTGGTGTCCTGGGAGGCCCACTTGACCCGGTATCCCCGTGATTTATTTACACTCGTCTCGGTGGGGGCTGCACGCTGTGGTCTTCTCGAGCGTAACGGCTTCATTATGAGAGAAGCAGCAAGCCAGTCAGGCATGGAGCACTGACTCCACATCCTGTCACCTTTGCTGGCAGTCAGGAAACCAACCTAGCGTCTGTTGTCTGCCACTGCTGAGAAATGCTTACATCACTCGATGTGTGGGACGCTAACAGCTGGGGAGTGAGAACCGTCCATTCTTTTCTGGCAAGGCAGCCATGCTGGGCTGTGGCCTTCACCAAGTGTATGGGTGAAATTTAGCTTGTCAGGGCTTGAGAGGCCACTGAGTTATTGACTGATGAGTTATTGACAAGCCCTCCCATTAGAAACTTACTCAAAATTTCTTCCATCAATTACGCCGGCCAACAGATCACAGATATCACATTGTCTACAGCCACAAATCAAGCCTATGCAAGTAATTTAATCAAGAACAGCGCCCTCCATAATTATTGGCACCCCTGGTTAAGATGTGTTCTTTAGCGTCTAATAAATTCAGTTTTTTTCTTAATAATATAGGACCACATGAAAAAAATTAGGAAAATCCGACCTTTAATTCAAGTGCATTTATTCAGTGGGAAAAAATCCCACATTAAGAAATAATTCTTTTACATCAAATCATGTGTGCCACAATTATTAGCACCCCTGATGTTAGTACTTTGTACAACCCCCTTTTGCCAGCAAAACAGCACCTAATCTTCTCCTCTGATGTTTCACAAGATGGGAGAATACAGAAAGAGGGATCTTCGACCATTCCTCTTTGCACAATCTCTTTAAATCATCCAGCGACCTGGGACCTCTCCTCTGCACTCTCCTCTTAAGCTCACTCCACAGGTTTTCAATGGGGTTGAGGTCTGGGGACTGAGATGGCCCCTTGGAGGAGCTTAATTCTGTGTCTGGTGAACCATTTCTGTGTAGATTTGGCCACATGTTTAGGGTCATTATCTTGCTGAAAGACCCAGTGATGACCTAACTTCAGCTTTCGGGCAAGGCCACCAGATTTTGATTTAAAATGTCCTGGTATTTCAAAGCGTTCATGATGCCATGCACCCTAACAAGGTTCCCAGGCCTCTGGAAGAGAAACAGGCCCACAGCATCACCGATCCTCCCCCATACTTCACAGTGGGCATGAGGTGCTTTTCTGCATACTCATCTTTTGTGTTCTGCCAGACCCACTTAGAGTGTTTGTAGCCAAAAAGCTCTATCTTGGTCTCATCTGACCGAAGCACACGGTCCCAGTTGAAGTCTCAGTTCCGCTTAGCGAACTCCAGACGTTTGCGTTTATGATTGTGAAAGAGAAAAGTTTTTTTCTGTGCTTGGCTCCCAAACAGCTTGTTGGCATGTAGATAGCACCTGATGATTGTCTTGGAGACTTTGTGACCCGAAGATGCTACCATTTGTTGCAATTCTTTAACAGTGAGCTTTGGAGAACTATTTATCTCTCTAACCATCCTCCTTACTGTTCGTGGTGGCAAAACAACCTTGCGTCCTCGTCCGGGCTTGTTTACCACTGTTCCAGTTGTTTTAAACTTCTTAATGATTCCTCTGACAGTAGATATGGGCAGGTGCAGGCGAGTGGCTATTTTCTTGTAGCCATTGCCTGACTTGTGAAGGTCGACACACATCTGCCTTACTTGAATGGTGTGTTCCGTTGTCTTTCCCATGTTGAAGAGTGGATAAGAGGAATGGCCTCTGTGTCACATCATATTTATACCCCAGGGAAACAGGAAGTGATGATTTACTAATTAAATGTTCCTAGATACTCTGATCAACTTTGTAAACTACTGTAAAAATGACAGAAATACTTCAATTACATTTAATTCCTAGGAATTGTTAGGGGTGCCAATAATTGTGGAACAGGTGATTTTATGAAAAATAATTATTTTTTTGTCAGGGATTTTTTTTCCCCCTTAAAATTCACTTGAGTTGAAGGTAACATTTTTCTACAATTTTCAGTGTGAGAGTATGCTTCTGCAATAAAAATTGAATTTATTTTAAGGCTCTTAACCAGGGGTGCCAATAATTATTGAGGGCGCTGTAACTCTAATGGGAGCCCACCTATGAGCTGTTTTCTCGTGAACTTTTCCTTCCTAGGAAAAGTTTTTGTCGGTTAAGTGAATGTTGTTTGTTCGGGACGACCTTCTCTCTAGACTGCATGGAATCTCTGGGATGCTGTACGGCGGAGGTTGTCGCCTTTTGGATATGGTGTCGATCAAGATTTTCACTACTAAGGTTTGCGTCACACTCTCTCCACCAGCTTGTCCTCTTCCCACAATGCATCCTGGTGCCATATTTTTCCCAGCTAAATGGTGCATATTTACTTTACTTTAAATGATGCACATTATGTAAAAGACAACGGGACTTTCTGTACCGGGTAACCTTCAACTGCTCCAGGGTCCAGTTCCCATGCTCACTTGCTTGTTGTTGGCGCTTTTGGTATTGGACTGGGTTTTTAAGGGTGCTATGACTGGTCTGTAGCGACAAAACGATACACACAGGGTGTGATGCATTGAGAGTTGTGACACATTTCTTGCATAGGTATAAATAAAATTCTCTGCGACTTGTGCTGAAGTAGCCCTTCTGTCGATCTGGACTCGGTGGGATAGCTTTCGTTGCCCTTGTGCATTGACAAGCCTTGGGTGCCTGACACCCAGTTGCCGGTTCATAGTATGTCCCTCCTCGGGCTGCTGTCAGTCGGTACTCACCACCGTAGCCTGAGAGCACCCCCCCCTTGCTGCTTCAAAGATGCTCTGACCCATTCACCTGGTCATAATAATGTGACCCTCGTTGAAGTCGATCTGGTCAAATGTCTTCCACATTCAATATGACTACGAGATTGGACTATTCGTTCACCATCTATGGTCTGTCTGCAGACCTTGACTTGCTCTGTTGTTACAATATAATCAGTGGTATTCGCGTCATCTGTGAGTGGGTTGAATGTTTTGGCTCATCTGTGTATATTTACTAAAATTCCCCATAGCCGGTATAACCAAGAGAGACGCAAACATACATTTTTTTTTACCCGTTTCTAGGAATCTGCTGCTTACTGGTATTTAATTATGTCTCTGATGATCCATTGAAGAGGAAGAGTATACCTCTGATAACCCAAAAAAATTTATGGAAACATTTCTGACGATCAGAAACTGTGCCGGAGCAACGCTTGTGGGCAGGAGCCAAGCCTACACAATTGGGTGGTTTGTGTTGTGAGGATGTGGAATTTCCCCCTGCTCAGTAGGTTATTATTAAGCTGCATTTCAGGAAGATCTACAGCCAAACATTCCTGAGGAGGGGAAGAGCAGTCAGATCCCTGACTAATCCAGGACACTAAATGTGACAGCTTATTAGTCAAATTTGAAATAAATTGTTTGCGATGAAAAATGCAACTTTATAGGCATTTAAATCCTGCAAAAATGAAAGCAATGTGGCACCATAAATTACCTCAGGACACAGCTGTTAAGAAACAGTCAACTAATACCTCTAAATCTGCATGAAAAGCCAATTTCCTGTGTTTCTGCTTTAATAACATTACGGTTATCTAGCTGATGCTTTTATCCTGAGGAATACACTTCCACCCCGGAGTAATGTGGGGGTAAAGGGCCTCCCCCAAGACCTTAGAGCATTTTCACTGCCCATTGCAGAAAAAAAGTTGTATGCTTGGGCTTTAAGCACTCTTGCATGGTTGTTTATGTTGGTTTGACACCATGATGAAAGTGTCGGGTGGCTAGGTTTGTTAGGCCAGAAGGGGTGTAGTCTTGAGGGCCAGGTAGAACACTTCATTGTACTCTTCCCCAAGGGGCTAATCCTGAATGACCTATGTAAGTGAAATTATGGCTCCACCGTATAAAAATGAATTAATAAATGAAGAATACATTGCTATAAATTAGTGCTTTAACTAAAAGTCAATCATATTTTTTGTTTGGGTGGGTAAAGAACTACTGACTGTGTCACTTGCATGGGGTCTTGTCTCCTATGGGACCTGTGTCTGCCTGCTCCAACACTCATGGTTTTTTTTTTTTTAACTTATTTTTTGTTGGGGAAATTGTTTCAATACTTTTCTTTGTTTTTGGGCCCAAAAGGTCTTCTCGGAAAAGAGCTATCTGTATTTAGGACCTTGCATGTATTTCTGACTTCTTTTATTTTGACTTTTTTATGATAAAGAAGATTGCATGAATGAATTATTCTGTGCAGTTGAGATATTGTATAATTATACTGAATATCCAATCATTTCTCTATCGCCTTTTCAAAAAAAAATTTTGATGGTCCTTGTGTTTTACTAAATGGGAAAAATTCTGCCTAAGAGTGCTCATATGTTTGATCATTAGAGAGTACTGTAAAAGCTCTCTAATGGGAGTATTATATATAGCTTTAAAAAAAACTTTACTCTGCTGAATGTACAATTAGAGCTCTCTAATAAGGGAATTATTCTGGCTCTCCAATGAGGGGTATTGTTGAAATTTGTAGTCTTGCCCAATCTTCTCTATCCCTTGAGATCTGATAAATGAGCAGGATCAATTAAAGGGATTATCTCAGTTAATGCAGTGGTTGATTTGAAAACTATCTGTGCTTGAAGTTTACGGCGATTTATTGCCATTGGCAGTACTGTGTTTGTATTGGCACTGTTCCCATATACACAAGAGGATCATTCATCTGCCAATTACATCCTACTCATGTAATTGGAGTGCACGGTTGGCTCATACAACTTACGGCACCTGGCCAACCAGGAGTGGCAGCTATAGAGCAGTGAGGCAAATGAATTTTAGACACCTTAATGCCTATTAACCACAGTCAGGCTGAGCAAACTATTGCCTCACTAATGCAGATCTTTGGTCATAGCAGTTGGTTTACATCCATTGTGCCTCCCCACCAGCTGTTATGAATTTATGTTTGACCATTTTTGCATGTGTCTTTCTGCTTTGTGTCCGTGTGTGTGTGTGTGTGTGTGTGTGTGTGTGTATATGTATACATTATATTATATATACACACACACAATTCCTTTCTTTGTACTTTGAAGTGTATCGGCCACTAAAGTTATTCATGATCTTTAATGATGGTTAAATATGGTAATTGTCCTCTTAGTTCTACTAATATGAACAATCTACCAAGCCTATGCTTGGTCTCCAGAATTGGGACTGCGATCCTATTTAATCATCCTTCAGTCTGTTCCTCTACCCATTTTATTAGGAATGCTTCCCAAGCTGTCTGCAGTCATCAGGATTGGGACTGTGTTCCTGCTAAAATCTCCAGTCCTGCCAAACCTACAGTTCGGCTTTGGCAAAGTGTGCACTCCATTGGGCCGCTGTTCCTGGACACCACTGGTCAGGAAGTTCCACCTATCTACTATGACCTCCATCTGGCATTCAGCAAGGCTCAAGCTATGTCACTTTCGCCAAACAGACCTCATGACTGTGACCCTGAACATAACCCTCTAGGGGTTGGCTATACTCCTCGATCACAGTGGAGTCCTATGCAATGTAGGAATACATTAATCAATCCCTCATTTCTGGAATTATATGAGCTTATTCGTTGCCAGCTGCAGTTTGTTTCTTCTTCAAGGCCAAGAAATGGGTCTCTATGGGTCTCTTCATTGATAAACAAGCTCTTAATCCAGTGACTATCAGAAATTGTTACTCTCTTCCTCTGATGGACTCAGCATTCTTTATCTTCCGGGGCTGCCTTTATTTCGCCATTTAACACCCCCTCTGGCGTTATGAATGACATTTGAGTTCTCTAACACCCCATTGTAACTACATCAATGGCGTCCTCCAAGATATGGTCTCCCAGTTCGTGTATGTTTACTTTATACACACACACACACACACACACACACACAGATTGGCTGAGACCCTAAAGACCGTAAGGAGCTGCAGAGGTTTCTCGGGTTTCCCAAGTTCTAACGGTGGTTTATTAAAGGTTACTCTACAGTTTGTGCCCCCCCAACAGCACTCATTTCCTTCGAGACTCCCTTTCCCTGGACCCTCCAGGCGACCTCTGGCTATAAACATCTCAAAGTATTATTTATAACTCCCGTCCTCAAGCTCTTTGACCCCTAGTGGCAGTTTGTGATAGAAATGGCAAATTACACCCTAGTGCATACTTCTCATGTCATCTGTCTGCTGCTGAGAGGAACTACTCCATTGATGATCTGTTGGTAGTGAAGCTCGATTTTGTAGAGTGGAGGCACTGGCTGGTGGGCTCCAGTCTCCCCTTCCCTGTTTGGACACACCATCGCAACCTAGAGTACTTATTGACTGCTAAGTGGTTGAACCTCAGGCAAGCCCATTGATCCCTCCTCTTCACAAGATTCAACTTTGTATTTGCGTACCATCCTGGTTCTAAGAATACCAGGCCTGACATCCTTATCTTGTCTGTGCCTTTGGTGCCCAAAGATCCTCCTCACACCATCCCCCTGGGTAGTTGTTTTCTGGTGGCCACCAAATTTTAAGTGTAGCGCGAGGTCAAAGAGGCATTGTGGTCCTGTCCTTCTCCACTCAACACTCCACTCGACTGTCTCTTGAGAGAGTGAGAGGCACGGTCCTTTCCAGAGCTTCAGCTGGCATGCCATCGAAGCATCTCCCATACCCTCTCCCTCATTAGTCTATACAGGATGCCTGGTATTTTCCAGGATACCCATGAGTTTGTTGGAGCCTGTACTGTGTGTGCCTCCCCAAATCAAGTAATCACCACCCTTGCTGTCTATTGCAGCACTTTGAGGTTCTGAACTAGCTATGGGTCAGCATAGCAAAGGATTTTGTCACAGGGTTGCCTCTTTCTGATGGGCTCACAATCATACTCTCCATGGTAGACCGGTTCTCCAAGCCAGCCCACTTCATACCATTGGCTAAGCTACCCATAGCCATGGAAAGTGCTGAGCTTTTGTAACATCACATGGTCTGCATCTGCACTGTACCCTAGGAGGTGGTCTCTGACTGCAGTTGCCAATCTGGCAGCCGCTTCTGGAAGACTTTCTGTGGCCTAGAGGGTCCCTCATCTATCCTAGAGGTTGCACCTGGAGATTGATGGTCAGGAGGAGAGGCTGAATCAGGGGCTGGACAAATTTCTACTCTACCTGATGATAGGTGACCCCGCCACGTGACCCCGTCCTCTCACTTTAGTGCAGCTGGTTTGCAACTTGTTTCCAGTTGCCAGTCTTGTCATGGTTTTTTTTTTTTTTTTCAATATTGCCGGGGTTACCAACCACCTTTATTCCAGTCTGAGGAGAGAGAAATGGCAATTTCCTCTGCTCAGTTGCTGGTTCATTGTGCCCACTGAGGATGGAGACAAGCCCATGCCTTTCTTCTCCAACTTATAAAAGCAAGGGAATCGTCATCACTGACCAGCTCCTGCCGACCAAGTGGGACAGGAAATCAGGCTCACCACAAAGGATATCCCGCTCCAGGAAATGTTGAAGAAGCTCGCCCCCTGGTTCATTAGCCCATTCACCATATCAAGAGTATTATCTCCATCCACTGTTAGGGTCCTCCTCCCCATTCCCTTTGTAATACTTGCACAATATTATGTCTCAAGAATGAAAGCTGTGTCTTTGTCTCCCTACAGTCCTCCTTTCTGCTCCTTGGCACCCTCCAGGCTCATCGATAGTAGCCTTGCATACACCGTGCTTCGGATTCTGGACGTCCACTGCAGGGGATGCTGGCTTGAATAGTTGGTGGACTGGTAGGTGTACAGGCCCAAGGAGCGTTCCTGGGTCCCTGCGTATCACATCTTGGACTCTTCAGTCCAGCCATGTGACATTCTGCTCTGGAAAAGTGTGAACTCCATCTGGCAATTGTACTGGAACTCCACTAGTCGGGCACGGACGTGGCTCTTGCTCTCAAGCCAGTACCATCTGAGCTGAACTGTGTCATTCCGCTTTGGGCTCCGTCCCATTGTCAATACCATATTATTGTCAATAATCTCTAATCATTGATTGTACTCTGGCTCAACATTTGGTGTCTAGTCTAGATCATAACAAAAATGAAAAATCGCTCATTGAACGATGACTCGCCGAAATTCCACCCACTACAACAAAGTTTTTGACCTTTTGTGTGACCTTGACCTTGACCTTTGAGATAGTAATTATAGGCCTGAGGCAAGTTACCTATGCTAACATGTCTCCAAGTTTTATTAAGATTTGAGCAGAATAAATGGCAAAAAGGTGCATAACTAAAAACTAACGGACAAGCAGACGTCACAACCGACTGATATACTTGCCAAAATTTTGGCTTGTAATAATTGTTAAATCATACTTATTTGTGGCTTTTGCTGTAAATTCTCAACTAGATTTTGCAATGTAGCTATTTGCCTGCGTACCTTAATCTTTTATTCTTGGGTAGAGAAAGCATTGCTTTAATTCAGAGACTGTTCAGAATGATGCCGTTCAAAATGGTTTAAATGAAGGAGTTATTACAACCCCAATTCTGAAATAGTTGGGATGAAGTGTAAATTGTGAATAAAATCAAAAAGCAATGCCTTTCAGATCACATGAGCCAATCCGTTATTTACAATAGAACAAAGCTAGTATTTCAAATGTTGAAACTGAGACACTTGACATTTTTTTCTCCACAAAATGAGCTTATTTCAAGTTTTCTGGCTGCAACAGGTCTCAAAAAAGTTGGGATACAGGCAAAAAGGGCTGAAAAAGCAATTAATATATAAAAGAATCAGCTGAAAGAACATTTAGGAAGTAATTAAGTTACCTGGCATCAGGTGTGTGACATGATTGGCTATAAAAGGGATGTCTTAGACAGGCTGAGTCTCTCAGAAGTAAAGATGGCCAGAGGCTCTCCAACCTGTGAAGGCTTCTGTAAAAAAAATTGTGGAATACATTAAAACAATGTTCCTCAACATCAAATTCAGAGAAACTTGAAAATTCTCTGTGCATAAGGGACAAGGCCGAAGACCTTTTCTGGATGCCTGTGATCTTCAGGCCCTCAGACGCCACTGCATCACTCACCGGCATGATTCTGTCATTGAGATTACTGAATGGGCCCAGGAATGCTTCAAGAAACTACTGTCCACAGATGACTACTGTCTAAAACTCTATCATGCAAAAAGGAAGCCATTGTTGAGCATGATCTTGAAGCGCCGCCATGTTCTGTGGGCCAAGGCGCATTTAAAATGAACTGTAGCAAAGTGTCCTGTGGTCAGACGAGTCCAGCATCTCTGATGGTATGGGGATGCATTAGTGCATATGGTGTGGGACACTTGCATGTTTGAAAAAGCACCATGAATGCTGAAAGGTATATAACGGTTTTAGAGCAACATATGCTCCCCTCCAGATGACATCTATTCCAGGGAAGGCCTGGTGTAATTCAGCAGAACAATGCAAAACCACATACTGCAGCTGTTACAACAGCATGGCTTCGCAGTATAAGAGTCCATGTGCTGAACTGGCCTGCCTGCAGTCCTAATTTTTCACTGATTGAGAACATTTTGCACATAATTAAACGAAAAGTCCGTCAAAGGAAACCCAAAACTCTCCAGCAGCTGGAAGCCTGTATTAAACAAGAATAGGGTCAATTCCAATGGCTTAACTCAAGAAACTTGTTTCCTCAATGCCCAGACGCCTCCATTCTCTGTTAAAATGAAGAGGGGATGCTACACCATGGTAAACAGGCCACTGTCCCAACTTTTTTGAGACCTGTAGCAGCCATCAAATTTGAAATGAGCTCATTTAATAGATAAAATTGTAAAATTTCTCAATTTCAACATTTGCTATGTTGTCTTTGTTATGTTGTGAATAAAATACTGGCTGTTGTGATTTGAAAGTCATTGCTTTTGATTTTATTCACAATTTACACTCTGTCCCAACTATTTCAAAATTGGGGTTGTAGATGAAAGACTCTGTTTCTTTTTAGATCCATGCAAGTACCTTCTCACAGCTTGTCTTATCACAAGCCCCTTACTGCTATTTTTACAGATTAATAGTTGGTCCATCACTGAATACAATATCACGTCTTTGGAACGCTAAAGGTCCATATTTAAATGTTGAATATTTTTCCAGGAATGTGTCAGTCATGTGGCCACCATCCATTGTGAAAAGGAATGATCCTCACCCCTCACTCCTCCACCAAGAATTTTGTGTACAGGACCACACACACCTGCACACACACATACAAACAGGCAGGCACATATACGCACCTCCCCGCGTCTAAGCAAAACACGTACGCCTTTGGCAGGCAAGTCATGGACATACCTTATACTCCCAAAGAGACTATGCTGCCATTTTCTTTCACATGCAAGTAATTACCTTTGTTCCTCTCTACTCTGTGAGTGGAAACTGGCATTTTTACTGTTAGGAGTTTCATCACCTTTAGCTTTTTCGATGTTGTTGCGGTATGAATTTGGAAGGCCAATGGGACCTCATTAATGCGGGCTCACTGCCGGTCATTGTGAGCAGGGGCTGTTGCGGCTCTATACTGCTTGGAAAATGGAAAGGAAGCAGCGCAGTTCTAATTCCCCAGGCAACTAGCCACTACAACAAAGCCATGCTAGCAGAAAGCTGGGGGAAAAGGCAATGCTGGCTCATCTATATCTAAAAACACAAGAATAAACGGTGAAGGGTTTGGTTGAAAGGTGTCGATGAGTCTCTATGCATAGTTTGGCACCGACACATAATAAATGTGGTGTAATTTAGATAGAAAAGGATATGTCTAAGCACTTTTGCCACACGCGTCAAGATGTCTCTCAAACAAACCACAAATCTTTTCAAGGTTTTTGGAAGGGGGATCCCAATCCCTGCTCAAAGCATGTGGTCTGTAAATATTACCTCTTCTGAGGCTTTGATCTTGGAGATCTTAACATGTCTAACCTTGTATTTATGCATCAAACAGAATTAAGGGCAATGGTAAAATGCTAGAGGATCCATCATCCATACTGTGAAGATAGATATTTGGATATAGCAGCTGGTATCTTGCCAGTACAATAAATAGAGAGCAGTCCAAAAGTAAGTGGACTGTGACGTTGCAATTTTTGCCATGGATTCACTCGTATGGACTAAAGTACCTGCAAGCTGAAAATCGTTTGTCCTGATATTCATTGATTTTGAATCCATTGTGATTCGGTACAGGGATAGAAAGCTGAAAATATTTTCATTTTGCAGATTCTTGGAAAGTGCACTCAGGATGCTCATTCAAGGCGTTGCTGCTCGTGCGCTCCTTTCTACACATGCATTGTGCTGCACATGTCTGTCTGGCATCAACATGCTGAGGCGAAAGGGCTCATGGGAAGCCTATGCAATTATCTACAAGTGTTTTTCTCTCTTAATCTGCTGCTGAGTGCAAAACAGGCTCTAATTTCAGAGTGAAGTGGGCCCACAGGAGTTCTCCCATGAGCTGCGAGCGCTGATCACCTGACCAGATGTCCGGCACCTTTTTTAAGCCATTCTGGCACATAATAGACCTTTAATTGCGGTGATTTTTTTCCCCCCTGAACATGTGTGTGACATTTGTGTGAGCCATATCTATTTTTCCTAAACACATCAAAGCCTAGCCCAGCAGGAAGTAACAGACCCTTAACTTCATGGCATTCTTCAGATAGCCAAATGCATTTGACCAGTCACCTCCGACTCCACTGGAAAATCCTCATGCCACGTCCTAGTGCTTCTATAGCAGAGAGCTCAGCTTGAGAACTGATT
Organism: Gymnothorax reevesii; assembly: GCA_029721435.1. Taxonomy (NCBI): domain Eukaryota; kingdom Metazoa; phylum Chordata; class Actinopteri; order Anguilliformes; family Muraenidae; genus Gymnothorax; species Gymnothorax reevesii. The sequence continues at coordinate 24,527,232 of CM056587.1, read as the reverse complement.
GTATGGTTCAATAGATTCAAAAAACATTATTGGCTTTTAATGCATTTGTAATTGGCAAATTGTTCGTATTCAAATATAAGAGTCAATAGCGCTACCTAAAACCCATCGATTTAAGGAGAGCTGTGATTCTTGGAAGAGTATTGGTTTCTCATAGAAATATCATTGCTCTTAAAAGAAATAAATTGGTCAGTTCCAGAGAAATAATTGAGCGCATGTCCCGTGAATGTGATGACTGCAGTTCCAGTAAAATTATGCAGCACATGTGTAACGAATATGAGGACTACAATTCCAGTGCAGTCTTGGGTAGAATGCAAATGGTGCTTTGCACAGTGGACACTGTGACCTTTTGAAGCATGTAGTAGCACTAATCCACTAATCTAACACTACTAGTTTTTGAATGCTGTTTCAGTGAGAGGCTAAGATGGCTTTTGGAATGTTTTTCTTTTTTTTTAAAAAATGTCTTTCTTTGTGCCAGTCAACCCGCAGTATGCATAAAAGTAAGGAGAGCTTGGTCTATCAATCATGCTCCCCTGTTTCTGAAGCTTTCCTGGGCTGCACCCCCTCCCCCCACCCCCCACTCCCATGTCACTCATTGTGATGACAGCCCACCTCTGGAATTCCAGCTTAGGCTTGGAGACACTCCATCTGGGAACAAGCTTACAGACAGGGAGAGAGAGAGAGGGGGAGAGAGAGAAAGAGTGAGGGAGAAGGGCAGAGATACACAGTGAGAGAGAGAGATAGAGAGAGAGTGGGAGGTGGAGAGGAGCAGAGAAAGAGAGAGAGTGAGAAAGGGAGATAGAAACAGTGCAGGAGAGACAAGGAGCTTGGGAGAGTTGCAGACGGAGTGGTCTATTGACGAGGAATAGGTAAACAGACTGAGCGTAGCAGAGAGAGAGAGAGTGTGTGTGTCTGTGTTTGTGTGAGAGAGAGAATTGGTGTGTTAGAGTGAAATCAGTAAACTCACTGATCGAAGCAAGAGGTTGTGTGTGATCTCTCAAACCCCCGCAACCTAATTAGCACCTCCTGCAGGGCTGCCCCCTGCTGCTGGGTGTCTGGAGCGACAGATCGGGGAGAGAGAGAGAGAGAGACTGAGGAAGAGAGCAAACAGAGATTGCCGGTTGTAGACAGACATGCTGCCCCACGGCTGGATCAGCACCCTGCCCCTCCTGTTGCTCGTGTCCGGTGGGAGCGCGGATCTGTCCCGGTGAGTCTGCTGGATATATATCCTGTTCCTCCTCTCCTCCATTACTGGAATCAACCCATCTGCACCATTTTTAGAGGTTGATATTGCCGTTGTGTGATTAGCACTAGATATGCTAATGCTTTTTCATCAATCACATACTGATAACTGCAACCAATGAAGTTCTGGAACACTGACTTCAAACCTGAGTTTGGAGAAAAATACCCTCCTCTTCAATGGGTTAAAAGGCTCTTCAAATCTCACATCACTGCGACTCTTGCTTTATGGTTATTGATGAATGGGTATATAGAGGTGAAATTGGATAAAGAGCAAAGGATATCAACAAAGCGCGTTTTAAGTATTTAAGTATTGAACCATACAATCAGTTCTCAAAAGTATTTAAGATCTCCTCTCTCCTGTGAGTAAATCTTCAGAAATATCACTAGTGTACTTTCTCTTGCCAGTCAAGCACTTGCTCACATCCCAGTGCTCTGAGGTGCGATTATATTGTTTTACCATGATCCCCAGGAGTTGTTAACCTTTTGGAAGAGTAGGGTTTCAACATGTTTTTGTTGCTGAATTCTATGTCAGTGTTCTAGTACTCTGTTGAATTGAATTAGCAGCAGTGATTGTTGCATGAGCGGTAGAGTACCCAGCTATGAACTTTCTTATCACATACTTGAAAATTCTGCACTTTAAAGGGTTAAGTCTCCTGTAAAACAGGTAAAATTTCCTGCTGCACCATGCTACATTGTTCAACTTCCTGATAAACGGCTAGATTTTCTGTTTTATTACGGTAAGCTGTTAAAGGCTTTCTATTTTTTAATGCTGTTACAATTTACCTACTAGTGCATGTTCATGCTATCGGCACACTGGCCATTGCTCTGCATGGTAGGGACTCTTGTCGCTCAAATGTTGCGAAGATTGTGCCTTACAATAGCCCCAGGGCAGCTGTTGCTGCATTAGCCTCACATCCCATGGGCTATTCTGGTCGAACTCCTTAGGGATTCACTTTCTGTAGGTTGTGCTTGAAGGTGGAGTTTGATTTTCGGAAGTGAGCCGCTTACTCTGAGAAATCTGAAGGGCGCAAACAGTAGTGCAGCTCTGAAAGCAGCGATGATTTAAGGGCAATCACGATATTAAATTTATTCATATTTTAAATCGCACATAATTGATATCACAGGGTGGTTAGTATTATTTGGACAGAATCACTCCTGCACATTGGGTTTGAAAATAATATGAGCATAGCATAGTGGCAGCTTAATTTGCAATAATTTGCATCTATATCCTGCAAACCATGTAGGAATCACAGTTCTTCCCATAGAGTGTAATTGCCAAAAAATATTTACAAACTGCACTGCATGTTCTTATGAGCGAGTCCTCGAGTCTGGAAAACACATTTTGCTTGTACTGGCAAGAGTGAGTTTGGATTTGCGGCATAGTACCGTCACGAAAAAGCTCACATAGTGGGGAATGATGTTGATTCTACGCTAATGTGTGTTGAATAATGTTGAAATGAAGACCGCTGTTGGTGTGTTCTGTGATACAGAAACAAAATCTAGATAGTGTATTGTTTTTCTGATCATAGTTCAAATAAATATGCTTCATTGGTAGGTGATGCAAGGAAAGGCACAGCAGGAACATGTGTAATAAGAGGATTTTACTTTGTAATTGAAAGATGATGAAGCCTTTTATGTTAGTCTTTCTTTTTCAGGCTGTGGGAGGCAGAAACCTTGGTAACCTCTCTCTCTTTCTTTATCTGTGAGTGCATGTGTGTGTGAAAGGCCTTGTTAGGTCAGTTGATTTGTTTGGTGTGGGTGGAATAGCTTTCAAAGATGGAGTTAATTCGAGGGAGGAAGCTTTATCTGATACTGTTGTCTTGTGTTGAGGTGTGGCTGGTCTTTATTGCGGCTAAAACAAACCCCCAGGCCAGATCTCCCCCATATTCACCACTTCACTTTTATTGGATGGGTCCGGTCAGTTTGCACGCAAGTTTGGCCTCTGGAGCAATAAGCCCCATCATCCACTCAATCAGCACCCCAATCCTGTTCGGGAAAAAAATGTCTGTTTCAACAAATGTCAAATGTTTCTGTCTTACTACATTAACTTTATGACTTCTGATTTTTATGATTATGACTTCAGGATTATACTGTGTATTGCTAAAAAAAAATGCTGGAAAAAAAAAACATGTGGAGGGTTTTCAATGCTCTTTCATTCTGGATAGGGGTAATTTTTGAGCCCGAGTACTGGCCTTTGACCCTAAAAGAGTGTTATCGCTGCTCGAGGTTCTGTGTCTCAATGTGTTACCTGCAGGAGCATCAGGCAGGTCCCAGCAGGCAGCTTCCCAGGCGTGTGTCGTTACGGCAGGAGGCTTGAGTGCTGCTTCGGCTGGAGCAGGAACAGAGATGGACAGTGTGAAGGTATGAGCTCTTCTGCACACTTTTTACTGCAAAACCTTTAGTCTTAGCAGGGGTTTTAGTCCTGGAATGAGAATTAAATCTCTTTTTTTGTTCTTAAGGGAGTAATATTGACTTGTTTTAAGTTAATATTTGTTTGACGAGTGTAAAAATTCTCAAGTCCTGGAATGAGTCAAAACATCTCACTTCATGGGCAATGTTTTTGTCTTACTGTTCAGTGGAATGAGACAAAACATTTTGTGGATGAAGCAAGATTTTTCAGCCCTCTGTCTCTCTATCTGTATATCATTTCCGATAAAAGTATTTTTTTGGATGAAATGTGCTTAGTGCGTACTTTCTTTTTTCTCTTAGCAAGGATATATTAGCTCCCAGTCTAAGAAATAAAAGTTTTTTTTTGCTTTATGTCTACTCTTTCATTGCCCCTGCATCAGGAGGACCTGTGTCGCAAAGAAACGGAGTTATTTTTAAAACCAGTAGCGATTATTCTTGGCAGGAAGTTTGCGGCATGAATAGATGTAGTGTTTGACATACACAAGATGATCACTTGGGCTATGAAAATGACCCAATTTGACCTGACATAAATATAGTGCCGATACGGTGACAGAAATATCACTGAGGCTTTGTAAGAGACCCCTGGGGCGCAGAGCTTGTGTTGCACACAGATCAGCCCTGAGTTCTGTCATCTTTCCAACAGAGGTGAATGTTCAGTCAGTCTGAAAAATGAACTTCCTGCCCCTAATGGGAAGTAAAAATATCTTTCAAGATATTTGCCTCTTGAGATTAAAAATAAATCTCCTTTTACCATTAATTACAGGTTGCAATTCTGATTTCTAAAGAGACAACATGGTCTAACATCCTAAAATTTCTTCTGAAATGTAATGAGTAGTGTCATTCATAGCACCCTTACACCATCTCCAATCTTAAAGTTTTTTACATGTACATTGATCAAACTGTCAACCTCTCTCTAGCCTCTGTTGTTTTTTCTTCTTCTATTGAAATGCCCCACAGCGCAGTGTGAACACGGCTGCAAGCATGGGGAATGTGTTGGGCCCAACAAATGCAAATGCTCTCTGGGATACACCGGGAAAACCTGCAGTCAAGGTCAGTGATGTTAACGACATAAACGGGACTCCAGGGTTTCCTCTTGTCAAGTAAGCCTTGTGCATCTTCTGTTTCTCTTCTCGGAAAAAAACTGAAATACCTGGGGTTGTTAAAGAACGCACAAGCCCACATTCATGAAGTCATTTAACCCTGTAAGGTGGCAGGACACCAAAATATGCCATAAGAACATTGTTAACTGAACATTCCATCCCAGATTAAATGATTGTTACTGAAAATGGAAAGCAGTGGAGATCTACAATGCCAAATTAGAATTTTGCATACCAAAAAACCCTATTCATTAATGGGATGAAAGTGGGAGGTATGTTCAGGCTTAGTTTATCTTGAAAGGATTAGGCTCTGGGTTCCTTGCTGTACTCATTCTTGACTTGTAGGCAGCTACTTTTGAGAATTAGTGAGCTCATGTAGCTTAGCCACATAGCTGCCGGTTAATTTTTATAAAAATAAATTTTATGGAAGCTGCTTGCTAAGAGGTGAATGTGGTCACCATCTGTGGTTGGCTCAGCTAAACCTGTCAGTAGATGTACTGTACCCAGTCCTGGAGCCTACCACTGCCTTCCAGTCATCATCGTGCGAGGTTTGGGGGGTTAATGAACCTAAGAAAACTAGCCCTAGATCGGCTATTAAGATCTGAGCGGCATCACGAATATGACCCGCAGTGTTTACTCTTGCCTGCCCCCTGTTCGAGATAACGGGGTCACTTCCATTATAAGCATGCACAGGACAAAGCCTTTTCATGGGCATACAGTTGTGCACGTTATACTGCCTGCTTCTAATATGCAATGCAAAGATCTGGCACTAATGAATGTGTCCTGGAAATGCGTAAGTTGTACTGAAACCCCTCCAAGCACAATGCTGTTTCCCCCCAATTTCAAAACCTTTCCCATGCCCTCGCTACAGAACCATCCAGTATATTCCACTGCACTCATGTATACACTACTGGAATCATTGGCTAAGTAACAACATTTTTATCAATTTTTCAGTGCAGCACATCTTTCATTCAAGTAATATTTTGCTGAACGAATTTAACCGTTATGTTCTGTCAGTGGTTCCAGGGACCCTACAGCCCTTTTTAAAGGCTCAAAAAAATACTAAACATTATTTTCTCATAATAATGAGAAACTACTTATAGGCACGGTTTTTCACTTGATGACATTACTCACAACTTTTGTTTGTTGGTCCCTTTGCTCCTAACTCCAACTGAACACAAGGGTAAAAACATTCAAAAACTATTATTATTTTTCGCTGGATATTAGGAGGATCTATTATTGATTGCCATTATTGTCATCATGGAGCATATACAGTAAGTACCATAATTCATTAGACAGTGACACATTTTTTTAATTTTGAGTCTAGTCTCCAGCACTTTTAGTTTGACAGGATGACAACGAGGTTGAAGCACAGACTGTCACCTGTAATGTGATACTGTTTTCCATCCATATAGGATGAATTTTGAAATGAAAGTGTGTTTTGTACAAAGACCCCCCCCCCAAATCCCTGTTGTCCCCCACCTGTTTTCAGGAGGAATGGAAATTTTGGACAGTTCAACATAATGTGATGTCATCATTTTTAATATTTGGCGGCATGCCCTTGCATGTACTGACTGCTTTAAGTCTGCGACGTCTAGACATCGACACACGATACGTGCGGATGCTCTGCTTGGCCTGTCCTGCAGTCGTCTAGAGTTCTCCTCTTGTTTTGGGGACTTTTTGCCTTCAGTCTCTAAAACACGTTACGCGCATGCTCAGTTGCGCTCAAATCTAGTGATTGACTATGCCAACAGAACCAAAATAACTGAAGCAGATTCACTGTCCAATGTATTATGGTGCTTGCTGTATTCAGTGTATCTGAGTGAGTTTGCGTGAGGCGCTCAGTGGGGAGTAACCAATCAGTTCTCTGCAGATCTGAATGAGTGCGGCCTGAAGCCCCGCCCTTGTGAGCACCGCTGTATGAACACGCATGGCAGCTACAAGTGCTACTGCCTCAACGGATACACCCTCGCGCCGGACGGATCCTGTATCAGTGAGTACAGAGGAGCGGTAACCAGTCCTACTCCCTCTGTCTCCCTCCTGTGGGTGTTTAACTTAAAAACACACCATCACCCCATGTAGCAGATTTTATGGCCTCATATTTATCAGAATGGGTTGGGGTGGGTACAGCCTGTCTTTCCAAGCAATCAGTTGTACAACTTCTTCTACTTATCAAGTCCTGTAACAAGGACTCTAGGTTTTTATTAGTTGAATCAGTTGTGTAACTGCCTAGCTGGAACAAAAGCCTGCTGCTTCACCAGCTCTATCGATGGCTGAGAGCCTCTGGTCTATAGCAGTGCTGCCCAACCCTCCCCTTGAGGATCTCGCATATTTATAGGTTTTCATGTCAACTGAAAAACCTGCAAATATGGCTATCACCTGATACACCTGAATACTGGCTGCTCAAAATGCGCTCTGGGTGCTGAGTGAGGTTGTTTTTGTTTGACTGGGAGTGATAACATGTTTGTCCCAATATGGGCAGAGAGTTATACACACAAGCTCCCTTTTCCTATCATTGTTTAAAACTGCCTGTATTATGACCGTCACTGCGCAATATCACCATAGATTTTACCTGCCATTCTGACTCATGGCACTCTTCCTGCTCTGCTCTGGACCTGCTGTTCTGCACTCTTGTGTGTCTGTGTGAATGTGTAGTAACACACTGGCTGTGCCCCGCAGATTCCCGGACCTGTGCTTTGGCTCACTGTCAATATGGCTGTGAGGAGGTGCGAGGAGAGATTCGCTGCCTGTGCCCCTCCAGTGGGCTGCAGCTGGCTCCGGACGAAAGGAACTGCATCGGTGAGCGACTGTTTACGTTACATTTTATTACATGACATTACAAGACATTAAATTACAGTTATTTAGCTGACACTGTTATCCAGAGATTAGATTAAGCAGGGGCCACTTCATCCCGGAGCACTCTTTGATTCAATGCCTTACTCACGCACCCAATGGCTGTGCTGATGTCATTCTCACTACCTTGGAGCTTGACCTACTGTCTGTGGAGGTCCCAGCCAATCCCCATGGCCACAATTCTACTGGCTGTCCCGCATCCCTCGACCTCTAACCTCTGACCCTTCACAAGAAATGGCAGAGGCCTTTGCACACCACAGGACAAACTGATTTGTGAGATTAGCTGGTGATGGTGCGTAGCTGGTAAAAATGTGTCTCAATCAGTTCATATTGCCACAGAAAATTCATGGCCCTGTCACCAGAGATCACGTGACTTTTGAAAAAAAAAAATTCTTGCGCTGGTACAATAAGTCACATGACGACTGTAGAAAGGTTGTGTTGCTCCTACTGGAGGTCACATGACATTAGAGCAGTTATGTGACTGGCAGTTGAGGTCACATGGGAGTAGAGTGATGTAGTGCTGCATGTTGGCTACAAGAGGTACTGCTTAATCCCAGGACCCTTAATGAATATCTGAAGAGACATCGGAAAACAGGATATTAGCAGTAAATTACTGAGAAATTCCCTTTGATTTCTCGCTGGTCAAATCACCGCAAAACCTCTGTGACCCATCAATGCTCAACTGACATGGTGAATACTAATCACAAACTACCCTCAGCATAATACCCTAGAAACACATATAAAAGCTCTAATAAATACTTATTTTTAAATCTGATTTTGCCTGAAAGAATTAATGCTAGTAGCTCCTTTAAATGTATAAATTTGATGTTTCCTACTTCAGTTATGACTTTTCAGTTATCCATTATACAGACACACACCCACTTCCAAATCATAAAGATAATAATAGTTTTCCTTCTTCATGGTTTTTACATGGTGCAATTTTGTCTCCTCAAGAACAGGTGTAAAAGGAATAATGCTAGAATGTTGTAGAATGTAGAATTGTAGAATGCTAGTGTGATGGATACTAAAGATTTAACACTCAATTAAAGATTAAAATCGTTTTTTTTTTTTTTAATGAGGCCCTGTATTATTCGTGTGACTCACAGAACTAGACTCTACAGGGGAAGCCCAGCCAAGTCCTGCAGGAGAGTGCTGCAGGAAATAGTTAATTCATGATAACGTCCCAGCAGGCAAATATTTTCATCGCCCTTGTTACAGTTATTTTTTCCACTGAGTTGTGCAGATCCCCTCCCCTTAAGGCTCGGGATATGCCCTGAGTTGACTCCCAATGAACACAAAGCATTCTCATAATGTTGTTGCCATGTAAAAACATTGACAAAACTTTACAATAACGTAGGGACAGAATTTTACGCTAGAAGGAAACCAGGGTTTCCACTGTAAAAAAAAAAAGTTTTTGGGTTTTTTTTTTTTATTCCTTAATGGAGCCCAGTCACTGATGAGATAAAGTGTAAAAGCTCCCAGATTTAACTCTTATTATGCCTGACTAAGAACCTCTGTGAAATCATGGTGTTCCCTTTGGAACCATTTTTAAATTTCAAAGAGTACTGTTCTCTCTGTGCAACCGGTGTAATAACACAGTGTCAAAACTTCTCACCACCCTCCCCCGCCTCAGATATTGATGAATGCGCCACAGGAACTCATCTCTGTCCGCCCAACAGAAGATGCGTCAACACATTTGGCAGCTACTTCTGCAGGTGCCAGAATGGATACGATCTAAAGTTTGTGGATGGGAAATATGACTGCGCAGGTGGGTACAGCTGGGAAGGTCAGTTAGTCTTTAAATGAATGAACATGTTTTTTTACTTTTAATGCTGCTAGGAGGAGTTCCCCACTGGTCTGAATAATTACCATTGGTGGAACTTGTCTCAATTTTGTAAATTTTTGCCCCCAAAAACAATATCTTTGTTTGGGGGGGGGGGAGGAAACCAGGGTCGGCGAGTAAAACTCCCATCACGTTTTTCCCCTCGTGAATAAACACTGTTCATTTCACTCATTAGTTACACCGCCTGGTTAGAGAAAAGGAGGTGGGATCTAGATATTGGGGAGGACATTATTTTCTGAATTTTCCATCTTTTCTGTAGGAAATAGTTTGTTCTTTTCCTCATGTAAGCAGTTAGCAAGGTGCTGTTGTGTTTTCAGACATAGATGAGTGCGCAGCTGGCGTCCACACTTGCAGTCGCCACGCCAACTGCTTCAACACACCTGGGTCCTACAAATGTAGGTGCAAGCCAGGTTTCCGCGGAAATGGTGTTGAGTGCTCTGGTGAGTCTGAATGTCATTTGTTTTAAAATACTAAATATTTCAGTCATGCAGGGCACAAAATTTTTATGATCGTAATTTGAAAGAAAAAATGAAGTGTGAAAGTTGTAGTGCTGAAGCTAGAGGGCTTGAAATTATGAAGTGCTGTCGGCGCTTTTGAGTTAAATACTGCCTTAGGGCAGCAGGAAGGGGATGCTCTGACTACCTTCATCATTCCAGCTCTTGAGAAAAATCTGGCAGCTCAAGTCCTGCCCAGGCCTACTTTCTGTTTTTAGAGATCTTTGAACTAGCAGGAGATGCTAGCAAAGGGACTGCCCTGAAATTGAAACCGCACCTGTGTAAATAACTGCCACTGACTGAGGCCCTGTCTACAGCATGCTGGGCAGAGGAAAAGGTCTTTCTAGGGGAAAAGTCGTCGCGTTAGATCTGCAGAGGTGAGCAGCACTGCGAGTTTGTCTGATGAAGGCAAAAAAAGCTCTTTGGATTGTCCCTTTGCAGGTTTTTTTTTTTTTAATTCGGCATGGAAGCCTTCATTACAGGTGTGAAAAGTGAAAGCTTCGAGGGTTCTAAACTGAATGGAATACAGTCCCTGACCAAAAAAAACCTGTGGACTGGACATGGTTCTTCCATGGCTTGGTTACTTTTGGAACCAATTTTTCTGAAAGTGTGGGTGAATTAAAGCCAGCGAGTTTTGTGCCATTTGAAGATGCCTCTCTGTTTTTGTAGTTAAGCCCTTTTATCAGAGCACATGGGATGGAGACAGGGGGAGTGCTGATGAGTCGTTGAACGGTGAGATCAGAGTTGAATGAAAGGATTTCCTCTTCAGCTGCGCGCTTCTCACCCCCCGCTTCCAGTCCCACAATGCTTTGCTCCCCTGGCCCACACCTCTGCAAGTGCCCATATGGCTGTTCTCCGCCTGATTTTGTTACAGCTTGCTCCACACTGTAGCATGTGCCATGAGCTCCAGCATGCAGCCTTTCAAATCTCCTCAACCAATAACAAATCACACTTCAAATAATCTGGACCAATCACAAATCACATTTCAAATCCCCTCAACCAATGACAAATCACACTTCAAATCACCTCGCAGAATAAATAAAAATTTTGGTTCAAAAAAAAAATTGGTTCAAATCACATCAACCAATTACGAATCGCACATTAAATCACCTTGACCAGTTGCAAATCACATGTCATATCCCATGCCATCACCAATAATGAATCACACTTCAAATCACCTTGACCAAATAAAAAAAATCACTTTTACAATCCCCTTAACCAGTAAAGAATCACGCTTCAAATCCCCTTGAACGATAACAAATCGTATTGCAAATCACGTCAACCTATCACTGAATTGCAGTGCGGGCTGTGCTGATGAAATAAATTCACTGAGAATCTGCCGTGCTTTATCTGCATGATTGAATAAGCTTTTGCGTTGCTCTTCATAATATGTCTGCTGCTACAGAGTACGGCGTGTATGCAATACATATCAATTCAGTTCTTTCATTGCAGTATTTAAAAGAAAGACTTCCTAATGTGTTCATATTTCAGGAGGAGAATGCTAACGAGTACGCACCTACAATACAAGGAGAGGATTTTTAATTTATATCATGAGTTATTTATGTAGAATCAAAAAAAAAAAAAGACTTTTTGCATTTTAAATGTCACAAATGATCAGGCTCGACTTGCACAAGGATAGCCTGGTGCTCTGTGTGGTTGGCTCATTCCTGTTTGAGACACACAGTAAAGGATTATCTTGCTTTGTAGCTCTTTCAGAGGGCTTGTAAAAACAGTCTATGGTATCATACTCCAGGCATCTGTTCATATTTGCTCATATTTGGACCATATATCTTTGTCATAGCATTGCACAAAAGGGTTAGGGTTTGGCCTTACAAGTATTTTAGAAGTAATAGTAGTAACAATAGTCGTAATAATAGAGCATTGGGTCAGATTCACTGCGGTAGGAGCCTAGTCCTAGAATAAATTACACTTTTCTCTGTGGAAAACTCAGCTGAGTCCAGGACTAAGCTTAATCCTTGTCCATGAAGCTGGCCTGTCAAGTCTTAATATAAGACTAAAATACTCAGTGAATCATCTTCATGTTCTGGTTTTTGCAGTGTGTTAGTTGTGGTCAAAGCGCTGTCCGAGACTTTGCTGTAACCTCTGTCTCGATGCCGCAGCCCTGCCCGACACCATCATCGACGAGCAGCTGATGAACGCAATCCCTGAAGTCACCCTCCCACCCAGGATTCGTCTCCAGCCATTCGACTATGACGGGGAGGTGTACATCGGGTCCCCTGATGAGGAGCGGTCCAACTTCTCAGAGGAAGAGGAGCAGGAGGAGGAGGAAGAGGAGAACCAGGTGGAGATCGAGGATCTGAGTCCAAGGGGAGACGCGTTCTGTGAGTGTCCACTGCTTTTTCTGTGGCTCCTCGCCGCTCATCCTGCCAAATCCCAGCCCTGGGTGATTTCCCACGTGAATAAACACACACACACCCGCACATACAAGTGTGAGCGCCCCCCTGTTTTTTCAAATGTGATCATTGACCCGAAAGTCTGTTAAATGTGGTTATCTGGGTAACGCACATTCACATTCTAAGTTACATTAATGTCTCTCCATATCTACACAAAGACTAATGAGGTAAGACAAAGATCTTGGAAATTTGGATTGTTAGAGAAACTCAGGTTTGTTTTTTTTTTCCAGTGGATTTTTGTTGTATTGCACATTTGTTTGCAAATAAAACATGAACATGACTTGTTAAATGCAGAATTATAGTTGTGGACCTTCAACATATTCATTTCAAGCAGTGAAATTGCAAAATTGCATCATGAGTCGTTTCATGAAAAATAACTCAGTGCCTCCCACCTGAATCCGTTAGAATCAGCTGATTTTTTTTTTTTTTTTTTTGTAGAATAAACCAAGAATATTTAATGAAGCCATGCAAATTTCACATTTATACTATGAATTTATTCCAAGTTACAGGCCTTCAAAATATGTTAGGGTGGGTGGGAAATTCAATCTTTTTTAGTTGTATTATTTTTTCAGTATTTTTGAGCCCTCATAACTTCATAAGTGTTGGAGGTAGCCTCATAAAATATGACTCTATTATAAAATTATTTTGACACTTAAGTAATCATGACTAGAAGATGTTTATGTACATTTTCATGCCAGGCTCATGAGATGAGACGTTTTATGTGCTAGAACTTGTTTCAACCAACCACCTTTCCCAAATGGTGGTATCACCCTTGAAAATGCACCCAGAATGCACTTTTTAAAACTTTCTCTGGCAAATTATAAGAAAACAAATAAGACGTCCCAAGTACCAAGGCTGGCTTCTATTACTTTTGTACTTCATGTTAAAGAAATTAAATTGGTGCAGTTTTGCCCTGAAACTATGATATATCCTGTGATGATGATGTTCAGTGTTGGTCATTAAAAAAAATCGTACAAAATACGTAAAATTTTAGCCTTAAATTGAGACACATAGAGTGGATGTAAAATGTATTTGGCTGCAGTTTTTTACAGAGCTTAAATGTGTTTTTCATCCGTGGAAATTTCATGTGGTTATCTCCTGTACGAATGACATTGTGTGTGCTTAAATATACTGGAAAAAATAACATAAATTGAAAAGTGCTACATTTTGATCGGCCCCATGTATTTTGAGGGCCTCTAACTCAGAAATTATTCATAGTATGTAGGCAAAATTTTGCAGCTGCTCGTCTCTGTCGGGGTTTGTTCGGTGAATTCTTCCGCTTAGCCCAACGCCATTGAACTTTGACCTTGGGTGCACTATGAAGTTTGAGCTTGCTCCTAATTATAGACCTCACACTTGAGACTAAATTTGTGGGTGACTGTTTCTTAGTGGTGTGCGAGACAACTGTCCTTTAATTAAGTCTAATGAAAGATTCCTCCAGACAGCAAGCTTTACTAAAGGATTCTCATTTTAGATGCATGAGTCTGAGACCAGTCTGAGGGGGATCTAGGAAGCTTTTTACGGGACAAAAATGTTTTCAGAAAATATCATTTACTTTCAGTAATGCCACTTTACTTACCCTCAAGTTATAAGTTCACAAAGACTCAAAGATTTCATCATTCAGTATCCATTTTATATATTCACAGTAAAATTCTGCAAGGATCATGGCACGCAGCTCTGTTTTTGAGATTGGTCTTTGTAGTACTTACATTTTGGCTGAGTGATGAAGTTTGAAAACACAAAATACCAGGGTACTGTCTTTGAAAGGTGACTCCTGCGAGATTTGTGCATGTTTTGTCAAACATAATGACAAAAGAACTAGAGCCCAAACATCACTGCGGTGATTTTGTCTGACTCTCTACAAATTCTTCTTTGTGTGTAAGAAACAGAGGAATGAGGCCAATGTTGACGTTTGGCACAGATCAGGAAAATGTTTTCAGAGCTAAATGGAAACTCCCTAAAAAGGTTTTGAAAGGTGGTCTGGTCCGCACGCAAGATACGATGAGTGATTTGGTTTGTTACCCTACTATGTGTGGAATGATTGCGCTCAGCCAAAAAAAGTCCTTTTTTTTTTTGGCGCGTACAAAATATGAGAGAATGATGGGTAAAAATATGTAGTGCATTTGATTTTGGCTGGCACACGTTTTGGTCGTTTGTGACCCTCCTTAGCGTTAAAACTAACGGTTTTTATTACGGAGATAGTGTTATGCTGAAAATGAAATAGAGTTACTATTGGAAAAGTAACTCTGGCTCTTTTTTTACTAGAATTAGCATCACACTGCTCAAGTCAAAAAGTTCGTCTTAACGATTGTTTTAGTCCGGAAAAGAAAAAATATTGGCCCATCTGAAGTTCCTTTCTCTTGACAAATGAAATTTTCCTACCTCACTTGCAAATTTTGCAAATGAATCAGACTGTCCAATGTCACTGGGGAATATTTGATATTATTTGGCGAAGAAGTAATAGAAATAAGATTTTAAAGTCTAACAGAGTGTACTGCCTGACACACTTCGGTCTATGTACTTCATAAGGGGTGGTTTAACTTTGAATATTGTATTGCGCTCTTGTTGGTGGGATTTAATACTGTCAGTCAGGGATGCAGGAAGGCGCCCTAGGCTTCATATTCTTTGGGACACGAGCAGACATGCCTGGTGTAGAAATTTCACACAATACTCAATTGCCTGTGGACATGAATTTCCCTGCGCACATCCTGTTCACTGGGCAGGGAGGAGTGAAACAAGCCAGGCCTTTTATTATCATCCAGCGGAACAGGTGTTAGACAGACTTCACTGTGTCAGGGGGGAGAACCTATCATCTGGGTTCTGATTCCCTTATACTACAATTCGCTTATTCTCCAGGTTCCATTAGCCATGCCTGGGTACATCTGCTGCTCCAGTATTAGCTTGGGATACTTTGGTACATCTGGTTGGTGCAGTCTCTGCAGATAATTGAAAGTTATGTGGAAGAGTTACCGGTCTGTGAATTGCATTTTTATGTTCAACTGTAGCTTGTTAAGATTACTGACTGATGGCCATGGACAAGCTTGTGGATGGCAAAAGTCAATGAGCAAATTTCTGAGGAATGCTTCCGTGTTCTAAGAACAAGAACAAAACAGTTAGAGACCCATGGACCGTTATCTGCCCAACTTGTTGCATAGACATGTGACTTGCTTCCTTTTTGTCGAAGTCTGGCAGTAATGCATATGCGTCTACTAATTGTCTCTACTAATCGTCCATGGCTGAGTAAATGAGAGACCACAATTTGCAACATATAGTCCATGGTGGCAGGTGCTGCGCGCTGCTGGAAAAACACAGATTTCCTAATTATCGGTCTTTTTCCACTACTTAACAGTACATTGTACATTGTATATTGCCGTTGTAAGATAGCTTTATATTAAACAATATTCTTGTGAACCATGTTCTCGTGGCTGTTGAGTTCAGTAACTGCATGAGCATCCTAACCAGTACAAAACATTTGTGCAATTTTGCTGCCATGGAGTGGCAAAGTTATAACTCTGAATAAATATTCCTGTAATATTGCAAGAATGTTTTGTCAACAGCACTGATGCCATGTAATTTGTCTTCTCAGCCCCAGAGTCGATCCTCGGTCCTGAGACAGAGGTGAAGGAGATTCCAGTGACAGCTGGACTGGAGGGTAAAGCAGCTTCTGGCATTTTACAGAGTCGCGAGAAGTCCAGGAGTCAGCATGTGAAAGTCCAACCATGTGTTTGTTCTACCCATGTTCTCACCCAGCCAATTTTACCTCCTGGCTGAAGAATGGCACCAGATGATGGTGTGTTTCCCAAACCTCTCCTTTGACCACGAGACAAGTCCAGGTATTTGTTGTGTTCCTCCTAAAGCACACCTGATGCAAGGAATCATGGGCTTGAATAGTTTTACCAGTTGCAACAGTCTGCTTAAGGTGGAACACAGCAAAAAACCTGGATGCGGCTGGTGTGGCCCAAGGAGGAGGCTGGGAAACACTTAATTGTCTCAGTAACTCTGGTGATTGGACTGTAGTAGTGGGAAAGACTTTTACAGGCAGAACCTGGATTTTAAACGTCAAATTTTATGCATTCCTATGTTCAGCTTCTATGTTCAGTTTCTCTTTCTACATAACTGTTGCATTCAAAGGAAAGTGAGGCTGTCTGCGTGAAATCTTAACTGTCTTTTCAGATTTCATTATGGACTGCAATTTCGACCAGGGAGCGTGTGAGTGGGTGCAGGATAAGGACGACGACTTTGACTGGGGTGTGTCCTACCATGAGTCAGGTAGTGGTCATTTGTCATTTGCACCAAGAGTGTTTATATAGAGTTAAAGCCATGCACCACTGTCAAAAATGTGGTTTTAGGTGGGCTCCTCAATTTGGACTTTTTCTAATACTTTGCCTCTATGGTATTGGAATCTTTTGTATTATAGACACAGCTAGGATGAAAATGTCAATGCTTTGTTTTGGTGATTTATGTTCTTGCGACAAGTAAACAAATCCATGAATTAGCAGCTACTAGCATACATCGTCAAGCTTTGCTTTTGAAATACTGAACAGATGTAGCTGTGTCATTCCGTGCAGATAAGATCATTCTCTGGAGCTTATGCCCAAATATGTTATGCATTGCAACCTCTCATTTTTATCAGAAATGTTTTCAAAGTCTTTAGCAAGATACAAGATTTTGCTGTCATGCCAAACAAAAAACCCCTGGACTCATGACTCATCTAATTTTATCTTTAGGGACTATAAATGATTTCTTCCAAAATTCTAATTATTGCCTATTTAAGGTTGTAGGGGATGTACGGGAGGCCTTGGAACACTTCAAGCGGGACGTAAAAATAATGTCTCTGCTCAGAACTATTCAAAATGAAAATAAACTTTTTTCTTGTTCCAGTTGGCTCTGTCAATTGGCACAAATTTTGTGTATATAGTTGTCTATAAGTATACTTAACTCCAAAAGAAACGCAAGGGTGAGGTATGTACTATATTTGTGGCAAATTGAAGAATCGATTGATTTTTGTTGCTTTTCCAGTGAGGCACAAGTGGAAACAAGGAAAAGCCCGTGATAATGTAATCCTGACGTGCGCCACGTGCATGTGCCAAGTACTTCAGTAATAACAAACATTGAGCTGTGATGTGTACAGTGACATTTGACTTTTTCTTTTGGGTGTGGTCAATGGCCTACAGAAAGCCAACAAAAAAAAAAGAAAAATGAAAAATGCCTCTGCATCAAGAAAATGGAACGGCTTGTGTCACAAGGGGGAGAAAAAGAGCCATTAACATGGTACGGGCAGGTCTCACCCGCTGAGAGGTGGTGCGTCATTTGCACTGTCACCGTTCAACAAGCTGTCTCTCCGAGAATGGTACACAGGCACTGTCGCTGACTGACCCCGCTCAGGGCAGCCACGAGTGACTATGGTAGCTCAGGAGTGCCACATCTGGTTACAGCCTGCGACAGCCTCCGAACAGCAACCCAAACTGATCATGAGATGAGGGGTCCGAGACGATTCAGGGTGAGCACATGCACCGTTTGACGCCGTCTACGTGAGCAAAACATGCGTGCACCCGGGCCCTACAGAAAACCCATTTTTTGCCTATCAACAGGAGTAGGAACTCTGCACTTCTGACTGAGGGCACCTGCCTCTGTGTAATCTTTTGGCACTTTATTTCCCTGTTTCTGTCTGAAAACTGAAAATGGTGACTGTCGCTGACCGACCCGCTAAGGGCAGCCATGCGTAAATGGGCAAAAACTGGGTTTTCTGTTGGGGCCGTGCACACGCATGTGTTGCTCGCATAGACGGCGTCGAAAGGAACTTGTGCTCACCCTCAGATGTCTTGGACCCCTGGTTCATGATCAGTTTGGGTTGTTGTCCACAATCTATCACGTACAGACTGTAACCAGATGTGGCGCTTTTGAGCTCCCATAGTCACTCGTGGCTGCCCTAAGCGGGGTAGGTCAGTGACAGTGCCTGTGAGCCATTCTCGGATAGACAGCTGACTGATTGTTGAAGGGTGACAGTGCAAATGACGCACCACCTCTCAGTGGGTGAGACCTGCCCGTAACATGCCAAAGGCTCTTTTTCTCTCTCCTGTGCCACGGGCCGCTCCATTTTCTTGATGCAATAGCATTTTTCTTTTTTTTGTTGGCTTTATGTAGGCTATTGACCACACCCAAAAGAACAAGTCAAGTGTCACTGTACACATCATAAGCAGCTCAATGTTTGTTATTACTGAAGTGTTTGGCGCGTGGTGCACGTGATGCAAGTCAGGATTACAATACCATGCACTTTTCTTTATTTCCTCTCGTGCCTCACTGGAAAAGCAATAAAAATCAATCGATTCTTCAATTTGCCGCAAATACCCTTGTGTTTATTTTGGAGGTAAGTATACTTAATGAAAATGTTTTCTAATGACAATGTTTTCCTCAAATTTTTTGAGATATGCCCACAGGGTGGGACCTTTTCGATGACATAGCTATGCAGATTACTCGGTCTGGGGTACTGATGCGGGGAGGCGTCTACTAAGGACTGGCCCACCTTGACTGCCACGTTAATGTTTGAGAAGCACCCTGTCAAAACCTGGACCCAGTGGTACTCAGGCAGAGGTTTGGGTGCTATTGCATCACGTGATCTCTATCTGCAGGCATAGGGTACTACATGACTGTGACCGCTCTCCAGGGCGAGCCGAAGGATATAGCCAGACTCAGGCTACTTTTGAGCGACCGAGCGCAGAAGGGGGGCTTCTGCTTGACCTTTAACTACCGGCTGGTGGGGACGGAGATGGGGGCACTGAGGGTGCTCCTGGATAACAGCCGCTATGCAGTGTGGGAGCAGACCCGCGAGAGGGATCAGGACTGGCACACTGAGGTCATCACTGTAGCCTGGGAGGATGAGCCTCCAGAATCGGTGAGGGACGGTCCGTTTAAACTGACCACAGCTCAATCACATGGTCAGTCAGTCATTCAGCCAGCTGGCCATACAGATACACAGTCACTCGCTCACACAATCATCTGGTCTGACTGACTGCCATTCAGTCATTCTGATGAGCAGTCATTCGGTCCTATAGTATTTCAGACTGGTCTACTGTTTAGAGTGACGTAAAGTGCAGTAATTGATTCACCCAGTACAATATTTCAAATAAGCTCTGTCTTCTGTCTCACTCATCTTTGGGGCTCTCTGAGGTGGAAAATTTAGGAAGTAAATGTCCACCTAAGTGTTATGGTATAACCATCAGCATTTTCAACTGAGCAGAGTTCTTCAGCCAGCAGGTAATTAGAAAGTTCAGCTTGACTGTTCATGTGTGAAGGCAACGTATGGAAGGATTTTTATCTTTCTTACCCCTGGACTTTGTAACTTAGTAGTCAGAAAGGACAATGGAGGGGTGAACATACTGTAACTGTAATGACTTCTGACATTTATTGTCAATAGCTGTGCCAGTGAAGATCAAAGGAGCACCATATCCTAATAGTACCAGGTTCACTCTCCTGTTCCTGCATCATTCTTGTTCTGCAGATCATCTTTGAGGCTGAAAGAGGCTCAGGTTCGGGAGGAGAAATGGCACTAGACAACGTGGTGCTAACATCAGGTCCCTGCCAGGAGGACGAATCTACAATCTTCTGAAGTTCTGTACATGTATAACCCAGGAGACGTGTTATTACCTGTCCCAGGTGTCCAGAGTCTATTCTGTCTCGATCACACCTTGTGCAATATTGCAAAAACCAAAACATTAGTCCATTTTAACAAACATTTTTGTCTACTCTTTAGAAGTGACTTCTTATTTCTGTTTTTTTTTTTTTTCTTAACAAGATAAATGAGGTGATTTCTTTTACGCATTTCAATATATACAGGTACTTGTGGGGAAAGATGATTTTGATGATAAAGCTAATTTTTCAGCTTAAAATTAGAAAGAAGACAAAAGGTTTCGAGTCTCTTGGAGACTTAATTATCACATGTTGAGACAAACACGTTTCACAATGAGCAGATACACGCCAAAGGAACAAACTGTGTAATGTTCGAAAGCTGAAGTACTGGAATCATGTACCTCTCTCCTCTGGCCAGCATTAAGCTTCTTGAAGAGGAGATTTTTTTGAAAGTTGTGTTGAAAATACTGAAAGTCAAAAGTCAGTATTCTAGAAGTCCATTGCTTTTAACTGTCAGTAAGACACAGAATACTTTTATGTCCTCAGCTCTGATGACAAGAAAGACTGCTGGGAACTACACTGTTCAGTTATGTTTGAACATTCTAATCAGATATTTGTCACCCAATACTTCAAAGAAGGAGGAAATGCAAACTTTCTACCTGCACCTGCAAGGTCCTGAGCATGTTTACCTCCTGTTCAGGGTGTTCTTCAGACCTGACCCTCATATTATTAACATGTCCATTTACACCCACCACAGTGTAAGAAATGATAGTTCTCCAAAAACTGGACAACAACTGCTGCAACAGCTGTTTCATCCTGTGTCAGTACCTAACCTAGTGATTTTGCACGCATGCATTCAAGATGTACAGAAAACAGGCGTGTCCTAAGAAATAAAGGTTTAATGGATGAGAAGTGCCTTGAAGTGCCTTTCAAGCTACTTTTAACTGACTTGTTTTAATTACATTTGGAGAGGCAATAACTCTTGGTCTCAGCAAGGCAAAAATCTGTGTTTGTGTGTGTATGAGTGAGTGTACGTGTATGTGAGTGGTCTTTTTTGATGTAGGAATAGGCATCCAGCAGTTTACTTTTTAATTAACGGATACTTAAAAAGTATAGTTCAGGGGCTGGTTTAATTTGGACCCTTGCCAGTAGCAATAAATTCTAGTTGTAGTATCTTAGGTTTCACCTCAATTGTCAATGGTAGCCATTCATTCGTGACTTTTATTATTAAGATTGTAACTCCAAACAAGTGTAAATTATGTTTTCATACTGTATTACAATAAAAACTGTTTTTTTTAAAGTGTTATATATACTTATTTCACTTCCATTTAACCATTTCTTCCAAAGGCAGTGTGACACATCAAAGCTTAAAACCTACGGTTTGATCAAGACCTGCTGACAGGTCAACCTTGGATCATATCCCAAAATGTGGATGAACAAATAAATTCACTGGCCAAGATGAGCCAAGACTGCAAATTCAGGATATCAAACAATATCCTGCAGATTTTGGTGAGATTAATCTATTTTAGGTTGATTAGACTGTTTAATACACGCTATAGGATGCAGGTAGTTCCTCATATTCCAGTGAAGATGATCCAGTGAAATAGTAAGATTTCAAAGGGAGACTTCTCGCCTAGCGAGTTGGGATGGCAAAGAACATGAAAATGAGAACAAAGGGCAGTGATTTCTAAATTTACTTTGACTTGTAATTCATTGCAGACAATATGAAGACAGGAGATTTAATATATAGTCTGGTCAACTTAATCTTATTCCTAAATATACATCCATTCCCGCCATTCAGGCCAGCAATGACATTCCAAAAAAAGTTGGGATTGGGGTAATTTAGGACCATTGATGTGGTAAAAACAAAAAAAAAAATGCAAAATGGCTTCAAGGAAGAAGGCTACTTAAGAAGTGAAACTCTCTTTACGCGGCAGAGACCAGAGGACGGCAAAAATATAAATATGCTGAAACCTCATCCTCTGGGGCACCTGGTCTGGTGTTTTGCATTTGAAAAAAAAAATTAAACCTCCATGTGCTATGTCTGTTTTCTGTGGACAGCAGTTTGGAAAACAGCAAGTGAACGCATTCAGACATTCCATTGGGTGGAGTTGAGAATATTTGTCGAGGTGGAAAGGTCTTTTCTCCCACTTCCTTGTGTTGACACGCATCTGTCATTTCGGTTTTAAACGTCAGGAACCAAATAAAGGCCATGGGACTAGTTTGGGAAATTGCAACCTTCACCCCACAACCAGACAGTGTTTTTTGTCATAGATTTTTATCTTGACCTTATCTTCTTTTGCCCTTTGTCCACATTGTGTTTACATGGCAATACTGCAAGTTTGGTGAAAGCATTGCTAGAAGAACCACAAGCATAAATGACGATTGAATGCTCCAATTCAGGGATGGCCAAATCTGGTCCTGAGAGCTGCAGTGTCTCTAAGCTTTTGTTGTCTTCCTTCAATCAACAGGCAATTAATGCCAGGAAAACAAGGTATATGGACTCAATCTGTCAGCGGAAACACACGCGCAACCTGCGAACACTCCCTATACCGAAATTTCCCACCCCTTTTCCAATCCATTTCTCTCTTATCCAGCTTGAGTATCAAAACATGTTCCACGGTATTTTGGTGCCACCTAGTGGTATTGTTATCGACCGCTGGCGTAACGTTTACAGCAATTTCCAAACAAACATGGCGGCTATGTAGACTGCAATACGACCCGTGGGTACGTGAGATAGAAGGTTGTATTCGTTAGCTGCTAAGTCTGAAGCATGAGTGTCACTCAGTGAAATGAAGTACTGATAATACATTTTTGCTAATTGTGTCACCTGAGTGATACGACCTTTGTCTCGCTGCCGATTCGTGCATTTTGGAGTTTGCTTTGTTATCTTGAGAGCTAACGAGAAGAACACTGACCATGTAAGTGTAGTGTTTGTTTTGATTATGGAGCTAGCATAAGCAATAGTTACACGGTCTCTGCATTAACTTGTACTGACACATAGGCGAGTCTTACTTAGCCACCTACAGTGATGATAATTTACAATGTCTACAACTTGGTGATTGCGGATTAATCATATCGTTACATGTCACTGACGTAGACTGCCGCACGAGTACATATTTCTGGACAGTTCAGCAAAAAAAAATGTCATGCCTTCTTGAATTGTGACTTGCTTGCGGTTTCGCGTGTAATAAACAAGTCCGAAGTGATCAAGGATGAGTTCCGGAGCTGAATGAGTTCTGAGTGTAGCCTATCAGAATGTTTTTGTTTTTTTTTTAATTGGCGCAGTTCATCCCACCTCTGGTAAATTAGATTCCCTATGATAAGGACTTAATCTTTCTTACTCCTGTATAAGTAATTTTGTTGTCAGAAAGGACTTAAGAATTATAAGATATGATTATTTTGGAACCCGATGAAGTGATAACACTTTCAATGAGGTGTATTAATAATCTTTAGCTCTGTATGAATGCATCTCCAATGTTGGCTCCAGTCTGGTTCTTTGCTGGCATCCTTCGTAAGAAAATACACGTTTCATTTATTTATTTATTTATTTTTTTAACCAATATCAGAGTTCCATATTCACTTTAATTTTAAGCTCAGTTATATTGGGTGTTATAGACAGAATAACCCCCCCTTATTAAACTTTGATGTGCTCCAATCAATTGCATTTTCAGACTCTAGTCCCTGCAGTGATGGACAAAAATCAGATTTTAAGTCACGTGCATCAAATTGAAAAACTTCACCGTGAGGGCAACTATGAAGATGCTAAGTCACTAGTGGAGGACCTAGAGGATGTGCCCATTGATGCAGAGGTACTTCAGGAAACGGGCGTGGCTAAAGTCCTGTATCTGGTCCTGAAGACCTGTCCAGTAGCATCGGTGAAAAATTCAGCAAAGTGTCTGCTGTCAAAATGGAGGAAACTGTGTGGGAGTACCCTGCGCACTGCAGGAAGTTTCTGTCATCAGAATTGGGAAGCCAGAGGCCAAGCCCAAGTCTGGGAGCAAAAGGGGAGATGTCGAGATGGAAATTTTTCGGCATCATGTGATGGCATTGATGACAGCCTCCCCCCAGGGGAGGAAGAGGAGAAGACCAGTCAGAGGAAGAGCCACATGACCGAAAAAGGGTGTGACATTTCAGAGCAAAGCTTGAGGCACAGAGTAATATTCCCACATGTGACAGGGTCAGATGCCCAGTCACTCAAGGACAGTACAGAGGGTGTGCTGGTATTGGATAAAGGTGGTCTCATGATGGCTTCAACAGTGACATCACAAGTGCAGAACACACAGGGGCCTGCAGAGACTGCCCACAAGTCCACAACTCAAATGTCCCAGATCAGTGACATCACGCCTCTTAGGTCCAAATGCATCCAGTTGCTCATCCAAGCACTGAGGCCAGAGGAAACCAGTGAGGTCAAGCTGGCCCCTGATCTCAGAGACCTGGCCCTGGACATTGAGAAGCACATCTTCCAGCTGCACGGCCAGAACCACCTGAAATACAAATCCTGCATCAGGAGCAAAGTCGCAAACCTGGGTAACCTCAGAAGTCCCCACCTGCGACAGGGCCTACTTAACGGAGAGCTGGAGCCGGAAGTCTTTGCCAAGATGTCCGCGACAGAGATGGCCAGTCCAGAGCTGAAGGAGCTTAGAGCGAAGTACACCAAGTCAGCAATCCTCGAACATCAGCGCCCCCAGGGGTTAGAGGGGACTCCGACAGATAAGGTCCGATGCAAGCGCTGTGATGGCTGTGATTGTCGAGTGACACAGATCTCCAGAGGGGCTCTCTTCCTACCGGGGTGGGTGCGACAGGGCAATTCTGATGAGGACACAATGACCTTTATGACCTGTGCCGGCTGTGGAGAGCAGTGGTACCACTCCAATTGGGTCTGTTTGTGATGAAACCATGCAGAAACGTCTTTCGCGGTTTCGCAACGAATGAGATACACGGCTTCTCCCATTCAGAAAGCTCTCGTGTGGTGTTTTGGTCAAGATATACCATTCTCAGTTTGAAGCTTATAATGAGTCATTTATATATTTATTAAGCGTTAAACTCCATGACCTTAGTTATTTTTTTGTGGAACTCTTTAAATAATTTTTGATGCGACAGCCCCCTTGTCAATGTCATGAGCTGAATCCAAATTTATCAACATCATCTCCTAGTGGATCTTGTACAGTGTTACCATTAATAATCTGTATTCTCAACAAAATTCAGTGATATCAGTACTTAGACAGTACTGTAGACTTGGTTAACTTTACTTATCAGGATGATTCAAGCAGATGTTGAATTGCAAGCAGTTATACTGCTCTCTTGTGCAGTCTTCTGATTGGCTGTGAAGAAATGTTTCATAGAATGTATTGCCCTGTGAGAACCCGAGGAATTTCTATTGAATTTGTTGGATAAATGGGCGGCTCATTTGCTTTCTCTGGTCATGTGACTGTCATGGAGTGAGTGGAGCATGAGACCATGCCCTGTGCTAAAGAGTATAGGGCCTCAGAGAATTCTCTAAGTTGGCTTTCTTGAGCACCATTCCTTTCTACCATCTTATTGGAACATATTAATCATGTTTGTGGTCTCACATCTCAAATGGTTGAACTGAATCCAGTAGTTTTTATTTGGAGCTAATTAAGCCATGCACTCAGGTTCTTGCTGTAAGATTGTAAAGTAAATGCAGTATTTAGGCAGCCAGATGAAAAGTAATGTATTACAAGTGTTATCTGAGAACGCAAGGAACACATGAACCAGTTTTTCAGCGTCCTGCATGGTGCATGTCATGGAGGGGGAAATTATTTTTTTCTGAAAACATTGTATAATTTAAAGGGACATTATCATCCGATACAATTTGGCGCTTAAATCATTCCCAGAGAACTATACTTTCAACTTCTATCCTTTTCAGGGTGATTTACCCCCATGAAATTCAAATATCAAACAAAGGGTGTGAGCAAACAGGCTATGGGGTGCGCCATTTTATTAGAGCAGTCTCTTTATTGTCCCATAGCTGTGACGTTTCGCTAGCTACTCAGCATATACGCTTCATACAGCATACACAGTACAATCACTGTCTTTCCACTGCAGTTTTTATGAAATGAGAAAGCTAGCCAGCGTGCACGGAGTACCTTTCCTTAACCATTATGTAACGTTAGTTTGTTATTTTGCTGGCAAGTCAGTGTTGACTGTGAATTTAAAAACCATGACAAATTCAACAGTTAATGTCTGTGACTCATTACAGCTTATCAAAGTGATGAAGCTCAGTACAAATATAAAGCTCGCAAGAAATGCAAAATGTTCTCAACTCGTTTCATAACTTTCATATGACACGCTTACCCCTAAGATCCTCTATATCATGTATATCCCCAGGGTAGGCTATTGTTCCGCACAGTAAGTTTGCGTCATTTGTCATGTATGCTTGTATGTCAGGCATAGTTGAGGTCTATGAGCAGGAAATCTAACTTGTCCACTTTCTTTCGAGGCTGGCAATTTGTTGTAATAGCCGGATATCACACAAAAGATGCGTAATGTTCAAGTATTATCATCACAATGCGTAATGCCTGAATGCAATACAGCTGAACATGACAGCCATAGTGAGCCGAGATGACGTCACTATTTACAGTGCCCCTAGTGTAATTTCCTCAAAAATACCGTCTGCTAGAAGTGTCATGGCGCATTCCATAAACTTACCAAAAATATCTAAATAATTTGAAAGGATGATCCCACATGAAAACATTCCAACACGATTGATTTTGTATATTTATGCAGTTATAGAGTGTGACTTGCTGTACCGTGATAATGTCCCTTTAAAGGTTTCTATGGCTAACCAGAGAGAGGCTAGATTCATCGTTCAGGAGTCTTCCATTACAAAAAAATTAGAAAAATTTTCATTCAAGTCAAATAAGACCCTGAGTGTGCCTAGCTCCACTGTCATACCTATAAGAAAATATGGTCATGTTGTGAGCATGAATGAATGGACAATAGGTTAAGACTCGCAAAATGCATCTGTCATTATTGGACAATTGTTGTTTTAAGGCATTGGACCAAACTCTGATTAAAGTTTGAGAATACCATCGAGTTTTGATTGTTTTACACCTTAAGGGCAATTCCAGCTGAAATGTAACATGACCTCAGAAAACTCAAGCATGAAATGGCAAAACAATTCATGTCTCGCTGTATTGTTAGTATATCCAGATGTATGGTTCAGAAGAAATAGAATGTTCGAGGCAAACCAATTTTTTTTGGTACGCATATTAAATAAAAGTTTTCACATCACTCACATACTGAAGTTGTGAAGAGACTACTTGGTTGGTTGAGTTATGAAAAAAAAATGTTACTGGATGTTCTTAGAAATTTAGGGCCAGGATTGTCATGTTTCTTTTTTTGGGGGGGGGGCTCAGTGGGTGGAGGATGGACTCGCAGAAATCGTGAAGACCTCTTGAATAGAAATAGCTGACATGGCTGAAATGTTGTGAATAATCAGTAAAATGCAGTATTGTGAGCCTCCAGATACTTCAAACCTACTTGTAATGTGAGTAATGTTGGATTTTCTCTTAAACTCTAAGTTTTCCCTGAAGTAGGTTTAAAGTCAGTAAAAGCATTCTGTCATATTTTAGGACAGTGTCACATATTTTCTATCTGCTGGTCGCAGGACTTCACTGAAGCTACATCACACTTATGAGAGAAATTTTATAATCCAGGACACTATATTTCCATGGCCACAGCATTATATCAAATGGAAACTAGGCTTATGCCGTCGGAGGCAACGGCTTGGGGTATATCCCCGAATGCCCCCAATCCTTGAATAGACCTTGAATAGACTTTCATTTGAGCTTAATTTCAGGTCAATCGGACAAAAGGTTCTGAAGATACGGCCAAAATGGTAATTTTTCCATCACAAAGCGCCACCTGGTGGCAAAATATTGAACCATACAGGTATGATGTCATCATGTGACTCGTTGTGAGGTCATGACCTTGCAGTTGCACATAGTTTCATGTCAATTGGACAAATAGTTCCAAAGATATGGCAAAAATGGTGAATTTTATGTGACAAAGCTCCACCTTGTGTCAAAATTTTGAACCAAACAGGTATAATGTCATAGTGGGACATATCCTCAGGTCACAACCTTTCATTTGCACTTGATTTGAAGTGAATCGGACAAATATTTCCAGAGATATGATAAAAACAGTGATTTTTTCCGTTTTTGGCCCCTGGTGGCCAATCTAGAAATTGTAAATTGTCGAAAATCGAATCAGTTCTTTCTCTTTATGATACTTACTTATATGTAAAACTTGGAATTTCTAATTTAAATATTACTGAAGTTATCGCGTTAACACGTAAATCAGTTTTTGGCCCCTGGTGGCCAATCTAGAAATCGTAAGTTGTCCAAACTCAAATCAGTTCTTCCTCTTTATGATACTAACTTATATGCAAAACTTGAAATTTCTAATTGAAATATTACTGAAGTTATCGCGTTAACACGTAGCGCGGCGGCGGCGGTCATACCAAAAACAATATCCCCGGAACGCCATTCGGTGTTCGGGGATATAAATAGAGTCATTTGATGCCAAATTAAAAGATTTTAGAAATTTTTCTGGCATGATCCCCTCAGATTTGCTTTGAAATTCTGAAATAAAGCTCTTGTGGTAAATTGGAAATGTGCACAATTTTAGACCCATATCTCAAATAGCTTTTGCTGGAAAACATTGAGGAATTTGTTTCTTTTGCTGTTATTTTGCAGATGCTAGACGAAACCCAGTTTTTAAATTTAATAACTCAAAATCTGAGACTGATATCAATTTGAAATTTGGCATGGTAAATATTTGGTGCACAAGCCTTTGATAATTGTAATTTGGGAGCAAGAGACGGGAATTTCGCAACTTCATGGGCGTTGAAAATGCGTTTTCATTTCATGCGCCTGTTTGAATGACCATTTCTGTTTTGGTATAACAACAACAATAATCAATGTAAAGGACTAATTATTATTGGCAAATCTACAACACCGGTTTTATATGTGTAATGTGAATATAGGCCACTGGATGGCAGTATTTACCTTTTTTTTTTATTCAACTCAGACTGGAGCTATGTTTAGACATGTCCTGGACATGTCTGGGGCAAGTCCCCGAAAATTTAAAAAAGAGGTCTAAATGTGGGTGGGGTCTGCAAAAGAGTATATAAGGAAAAGAATTGAGACAGTAAAGTAGTAGGAGAAATTGCAAGAAGAAGGATACGTGTGACCAGACCTGTCATTTCTGTTCAAGACCTGTGAAGTTTCTTTTGTGGATTTTTGCCTGTGTTTGAGTTTTTTTTTCCTCACCCAGCACATCACCAGGAAACTGTAAATATTTCTGTTTTTCATATTCAATCTTGGTCAGAATATTAGTTTAGTCGTTATTGTCTTTGTAAATTGTAATAAAAAATTGGGGCCATAACATATGTAACACAAATAACAGACCTCACTCATTTAGTTCCAATGAAATTTTAGGGCAAAAACCGGTAAAAACTCAAAATTAATCAAAGATTATATTGTCTGAGTTCCTGGTTTTGTGCTTGTATAAAGGTAATGTTCATCCTCGGAGCGCTAGTGGTGAAACCGTGGACACATGGTCACCAACACTAAAAATTGGACAGGCAAATGTCAAACCTGTTTGGTGTCATGTTTATGTTTTAAGTTCAAACAAATTGTTTTAATGGAACTCAAAACATCTACGCTCTCATTTTGGAGCTCTCTGAGTTTCACAGCGTTTAATCTGTTTAGAAATGTTTCATCCGAAACTGCTTGCACGATAGAAGATTAAACACAGTATGTTTGGGGTTTTAATTCGTCACGACACACGTGGATATTTCCGTTAAAACGTGCCTGAAGACAATAAATAACTGCTAAAAACATGAAGTGCATCCAACCTGCAGAAATTAAAAGCTTATTAACATCCTACGACCGCACTTGTAGTTGAAACGAAAACCAGCATCTTCCCCAGGACCGACCTTAGGAGCCACTGGTTTCCTCAAAAGTCTGGCAACCCGGTAGTTCGGAGTTTTCGACAGTAGTCACATGAGTTTGCGTGGATTGCAGCACAGCCCGGGGACGCCATGTTGGAGAGGAGCCACTGGAGGCCGTAATCATTCACGGAAGAGATACGATAAATCAATAAACCAAAACACCTGCAGAATTGGAGTGATTATTCTCCAGCGATTCAACGCGTGAGGTACGGTTGATGGCCGGTTTTGGGTTGTTTATGTGGAGTCTACAGGTCGATCCGGCACCTTAAGATCAGTGACTGATAGCGTTATTTATCGGTTACTATTACGTTATTGTCAACAATCAAGCAGTGCTGGATAACATCGCGGGCTGGCACCGAGAGATCCAAACGTTAGCGAGCTGGGCGGAATTTAACTTATGAGGCTTGAATCGGCTTTCACTGGGAAAGGTCGGAGGCGATGTGACTAGGTAACATTAGCTTTTCCGTAGTTTCGGACAGTCAAAAATACTTCATCGCTAATTTTGATCACATGTGTTTATTTTGCTGAAGCTGCTTTCACACCGGACGCGAAACGAAATTTTCCGCTCAACAGACTAACGTTACATAGAAAGTCACTGCAAACACGCGTGTATTCGCGTCTTCGCATTGACTTTGAATTTAATCTGTCGTGCGAAAAATTCTTTTCGCGTGCAGTGTGAAGGCGGCTTAACGCCTGCTCACGTTTGCTCGTACGAGGCAGCTGATGTTAACTAGCGAACTTGGAACCTTCGCTTGCTACATGAGCCGAGCTCGTCAGGTTCATAATGCCAGAAACGGTCCATAGGCAGGAATAACGTGCTATTTTAGTAAAGCTAGGGCGGCTTACCTCACGCTATCTCAAGCTGATCTCTGTGGTTTGCGTAACTTTACCTTACGCCGGCGGACTAAATTCGGTTTATTTGGTTCTTGAACTAACGTTAGTACTGCAGTACATAAACACAGGGGTTTTCCTCTTCGTGGATGTGTTGCGAATGGTGAGTTTGCTGCTCACTAACTAGGCTAGCCGAGTTTACCGCACGTAATAATTAATATATTCGTACAATATTTCCTGCAAAACATTAGCGAGTCTCGTTAACGTTCAATCATAGGTTTAAATATTGGCTGTTCGTCGGTTAGCGTTTTTAGCGAACTTGTGCTGACGCGCTTGTGTTCGCGAAGACTTGCAAGCGCAATGATCAGCGCGTAGGGCTGATCTACTGAAAATTTTCTGTTAAATTCGCTTACTAATTTTTTTTTCCCCCCTCATCAACTCGTATATACATCAAGTAACTGGTGGAAATTTCATCACAATATATTAAGAAACAAAGAAATTGTGAAGGAAAGTATAGACGGTTGTAGTTTCTGAGCAGAATGTTTTCAGCAAATTAGCCCGACCCGTGATCAGCGAGGATGACAAGCGAGCTCGCCTGCCGCGGTTAGCGTATGATTGTTGGCTAACGTTAGCTAGCGAAGTTACATCGCGGTCAGAGTATTGCTCTCGTGGTTGGTTGGGTAGCTACTCGTTCGGGACTTTGCAAACTAGCTTGTTCTGGGCCGCATCTCCGAGCTGAAAGTTAACTTTGTGTAACTTTAGTTGTTCATCGAGTGTCACTAACTTGAAGTTGCATAGCCAGCAACTCGAACACCGCCATGTAAGCTAGCTGGCTCGGTTAATATTCTTTAGCTAGCGAACCTTACAGCAATAAATAAAACCACTGAACGAGTATAAACCATATTTAGCTAGTTCGGTGTACATTAGCCTTATACTGGTGCAATTTTTCATATTTCGCACATTGCTTCTCAATATAATGGCATTGAAGAATGGCCCGGTATCGCCGAGTAAACCTTGTGACTTGCGGGATAAGTCTGTGTTTGGCACATGATCCAGTCAACCGAGAAAACTGAAGTTCTGTAGCCGCTTTCACTCTGGACACGAAACGACTTTTTTCGCTGGACAGATTACACTCACAGTTGCAAAAAACGCGAATACGCGCGTGTATTCGCGTCTTGTCATTGACTTTGAATGTAATCTGTCGCTCGAAAAATTTGTTTCGCGTCCGGTGTGAAAGCAGCTTGACGCAGCCAGGCCGGATAACGTTATATTGTTTCGGCTGCGACGCGAATAATTAAAAATTTCTCATGAGGCATTTTTTTCTCAGCAATATTGGACGACTCTGAAATTCAGTTGACGTGTGTACCTGAACCAGAGGCCCAAAAGAAACTGCGATGCAGTGGTAACAGTTACTTCATCAAAATACTGAATCGGTGATACTTTAACGTACTTCAGCTGGTTTACAAACTAGGCGGTCATTCCGTATCATTGCCCAAGTGTCCATTTTACGCCTCCTGTTTGACTGGTAATGGAATTGTCTCAAGGATGAACGTAGTAGCGATGAGTTTGCGCGTAAAGGCTTTTTCTATATAAAATTAATACTGTTCCTGATTAATGTCTTTTATTGCATCTCTTATTTACAGAAGCTGCAAACCAGAAGACATGGCCAGTCTGTTCAGGTAATTCTGAATAATGGACGTGTATAGTTCCTGTGTTCATTCTTGCTTTGCACAAGCATGTTCTTTGAACTTTAATTCAAGAAACTGCCCTTGTAACCACTGAGCTGTAAAACGTGACCAGTCGAATTCATGCAGCTACTGCAAGTGAGAATGTTTTGTTGCAATGTAACATTTTGAAAAGCCCAGCAAACAGAATCTTTCAGATGGTCGTCAGACTCAATTGTTGGTCTTGTGAAACTGCTGGCCTGTCTTGCCCTGTTCTCTCAGAGGGGTGAATAAAAATAAGAACAAGCACATGATTGTCAGTTGATTTGTATTAATCCCCACGTTTTAAGGGTAGTAGCTTTGGAGTTTTGGAAATGCTGACTCTGGAAGTTTAATGCTGCAGGGAAAAGCGGATGAGTTGGTTCCTCTTGCCCTTGTGAGCAAAGGTTTTCTACCCCTTGTGACTATCAGCAGAGACCGCAATTCCTTCAGTTAAAATCTAAGTAATGAAGGTACTTAGAATGGTTCATGAGAGTGCACCATCATATGGAACGCTGTCACGTTCTTGTCCTGAATGAATGCTTTTCACTGCTGGTGAAAGGATTTGTTCATTTTCCGCAATGAGCAAATGGGCTTCTTGGTGTCCACAGCCATTCTTTTGTTTACTCTGTCACCGATTGGAGCTTGGTGCAAAGGTATTGGGCACTGAAGATTACTTGAATAATGAGTCACTTATTGCTTTGTAAAGAATTTGGCTGGAAGATTTTAGCTGTATTGCTGCTACATTACCAGGATTCATATTACTGTCATTAGTAAGAATCAGCTCTACTGGTCTTGATTGGTTGTGGCTGTTTTTAAGGTTTGAGTATTGATTGGTGAATGCACAAGCCATACTGTGGTGCTGTGAGTGGATTCTAATTGAAATGTTGGTCATTTTTTACTTTCTGTTCTTTTATCATGTGCACATATCAGATTATCTAATGTAGTTTTTCCTGTATAACTAGATTCTCATCAGATTTATCTCCATGGAAAGTTGGTGTGTGCAACAGAGCTGATGCCTTTTGTTTATGCTCACGACAATGATGATGCTGATGTATTAAGTTTACTGTCCTGCATGTGCTCTGATGTTGGCCATTTGCTGAATGATGTGATCACTTGACATGGAGAATTGCATTCAAGCACATTAGAAGCGATTTGATCTTGTTGCTGCATATAAAGGGCATGTTTCTACTATGAGAGGTCCTGCACAGCAAAGGTAATGGCTTTGCATAGATGTTGCAATTAATTGTAGATAGAGTTGTGCCATTATCTTGGCATGGATGAGTGTGTGCAAATGCTGTTCTCGGAAACATTTTAATGTTGTAGAGCTTAAGAACACAGTCATGCAAGGCAATAGAATAGTGATTGTCTGTTTGTTAAAGGATGCTGGACTGGGAGGGTTTTTTGAACCATATCCAGCCTGCTGGGTGTTGATTGTGTGCAGAATCTGGCAGCTTCCTCCTCCTTTCACAAGGTCTTGGCCATCACAGGTTCTGGGAGGTGTAGTCCACTGGCTTTCTAATGCTCCACACACATTGATCAGTTAAAAGCAATCCAATACAGTGTAAAGTGGCCTTGCCTGATTTCTCCGCTCTGGGTGGTTGTTGTACTTATGGTAAATACTGACCCCAGCAGACTGTGGCTCCCTTGGAATCAGGATTGTCCATTTCTACACCAAAATCATGCTTTATTATAAGGGGACAAGGTCTTTAATTGTGAACTTGCAGAGTGCACCAGCACATTCAAAATAGTAGCTGTGTGACCCTAACTCATTTTACAGCTTGATCAGTATTCAAGTACAGTTGCTCCTTAGTAGCAGCTCGGTAGAATTGTGAATGGACAAAACAACGCGTAGAAAGCTGTCTCCCCATCTAGTGGTAAATTTGTTGCTGATCTAATCAGAGTCACTCTCTGTCTAATGGTGCTTCACATTTTGGTTTTTGAGCTGAAGTCTGCTTTTGATTAAATGGATCAGATTTGCTGCCTGTGGGTTGTCCCAACAATGTGCCATCTTGAATTATTCAATCTTTAGTATGTCAGTTTTGTCTATGGAGTTGTTTACTGGGCTAACTGAAGTCTGTAAGTAAATCAGAGCTTTGATAAAATCAGTTTCTTGGTAAGACCTCTGTTGGGATTGTGCCATATTTTGTGTGTTTGTGTATTGATGAGGGTGCTGGCTCATCAGGAATGTGGTGATACAGGAACAGGTTGTGGGAGGTTTGCTCGGAAAGTCTAGGGCTGGGCGATATGGACAAAATCTAATATCCCGATATCTGTGACCGAATACCTCGATATCGATATTTTGCCGATATTATAGGGACAAATGTTGGTGCTTATGCTAAATATTTACACAATAATATTTTTATAACCATTTATTCGTAATGTTGACATAACGATGAAACAGGTGCAGGCAACAGCTTCAACAGTCTTGCAAGTGCAGAAAAATGCAACCCATTACTGTAATTCAGCTTTTAAAACCAGAAAAGCCAACACTTATTTCATATCACAATATTACGATAGTCAAGATCCGTGACGATATTTTACTTTGCATCATGATATCGATTTAATATCGATATATCGCCCAGCCCTAACGGAAACTGCAGAAATCATCATAAATTGAATGATCTCTCTAAGCTTACTATACGAGAGTAGCAGAGTTTAAGAGTGTTTAACCTGTTTTCTCTCATTTGTTTCTTTAATTTGTGATTGACATTTTGATGGTGATGGTGGTGTGCGTGTGTATGTGGGGGGGTTCGCTGTGTTTTTTTTTTTAAGTGTAAATGGGTACTAATAGTTATTTATAGCTGATGTGAGTAAAAATGAATTGAAAAAAGGGTTTAAATTAATTGATTTAATTATGGCTTTAAAGGTAGTTTGTGTAAAATTGTATAAATAGCCCAACTATACAATTTTGAACAATTGTTCATGTTTTCCCTTAAATTTTTTTCAGGCCACCAAAAATATGAAATCCCCCAAAAAAAAAGTTACGTGGAGCCCTGTTTTCTAAAAGGGAACTTGGTTTATTATATCCTTATGGATTTTGGGCAACTTGTAGAATGGTTGGAATGATTTTCAGTTCAGGAGGCTGCATTGCTTTAATGCTCTGGTAGACCTGTGCAATGTACTTTATTCTGTGCAAGGAATGGTGTCCATTATCAGAAATGAATGGACAACGCGGCTCGCATCGGACGGTTGCTTCCGAAGTTCATTCATTTCTGATAATACCCTTCGAGCTGTCCATTATCCCACTTATTCCATGGTCACTTACGAAATAAATATTAAATCAATTATTAATACGTTAATGTTGTTTTTACCGTTAAGATCGTAAATTTTTTTCACAAGAAGCGGCTGAGTGGACTAATCTCTCATTGTGACGCATTGCCAAGGTAACTGGCTCTGGCCACAGAACCTGCAGCTCGGTCGGCCGCAGCTGTTATATTAGGCCTAATCAGTGGAGGGAAGTGAGATGATTGCTTAACGGTTATGTTACGTGATACAAAGTATCATTTCAGAGGGCAAGTGCACCTCTTGCCACTTGTGTGTGTCCAGAGGATGATGCTAAATTTTGTTTCAAAGAATCAAAGTCCACAGATGGTTTCCTAAATCGTTTTCATTGCAAGAAATATTATCCACCATTCTCTCTGATCATTAAATGTGTATCAAGCAAGTAAGTCTATCCTATATCGTTTTTATAAATATTATCCACCATTCACTCTATATGTTAAAGGAAACTATAAAATCACTGTTTTGTCTACTGTCTTGCCATTGTGATAAATTAACTGTGAAATCATGTATGTTAACGTATGTTCTGAGTTTCTGTTGCCACGGTTGCCAACTAGCGTTTGAGCCAGCGCAATAATTTGGAACAATCAGGCGATTTGACTGAAACTTTTTCATAGGTGTCCTACACTTAAGACACCCTGCAGCCAATCAGAATCGAGTATTCACCCAGACCATGGTATTAAGAAATTTAACTGTTACCTGCCTTTTTCTTTTTTTTTTCTCCCCCCCCATCCAGGTGGATGTTGAAGACTTTCAGTGAACAGTAGAGGTAAGGTGCGTGTGCGTGCGCGAGGCTCTTCATGACGGTCATAAGACAGAGAGCAGATTTTTAGCTGCCTTTCACTACTCCGAGATGACAGCGATTTCTTTGAATTTTGCCTGTTAATCACGGGGCAGTTGACTTACAGCACAGCATACTGCCACTGCAGTCCTTTTTTAGGGTTCTAACTAGGGTTACATATTAACTCTGCTCTGTGATTGCAAAATCACAACCATAAGAAATGAACTACTTGTCTTGCCTGAATGTATGTAGTAGATGCATGGAATGTTTAAAGAGGTGCATTGTTTACGTATCTCTCAGATTAGATGTCTAAAATGGATTGGAGATCCTCGTTTTGGATTAAGCATGTGGGACCTGTCAAACCCTTTGTCAATAATCAGATTAAGGGAAAAAAATTGATTAGCAATTATTTAGCATATCTGAAAAATGATTAGCAAAAATTAAATGTCAGTATATCAGATTTTAAATGACACAAGGGTTTTTTTTTTTATTCTTTCCAAATGACAAATTACATTTTGAATAGAAATACAACTCCCCTTCAAAAGCAAAACAAATTATTTCCAAAAGGTGTCAATTTTACCCTGAACAATCATAATTCAATGCAGCACACTTCCGTTTGCCAAAAATTTCTGAAATTTCCGTAAACTACGAGCAACCTGCGGTACAACTGTCTTATCTATACCTTGCTGTAGCATAATGTTGCTTAACACCTGATCAGAGATGTTAAAGAATCCACTCCCATTAAAATCCAGTCACACAAGGTGCTCTCCAACTCAGTCACATTTTGACATCACAACATGTATTTGAATGATCAGAGATAATTGTGTATGTTTTGGAGAAGCCGGCGAACTTGCGATTCCCTAAACCACATTGCAATGGGACAAGTTTTGATTACTTTGATTGGCTTACTGCATGATGTTTGAGTGGCTGGTGGAACATATGGGTGTGTAAAAACGTAAAGCGTACATCCAGCCAAGGCGATTCAGAGTTCAAGCCATAAAAATTAGAGGACTGATACAGAATTTTTGTCCAATAGGGCAAAAACCAAATCCCATCGCTTTAGTATAACAGTAATTGCAAAGATTTCCATTGACTAGCGTCTGCTAGATAGGAAGATGGCTAGCTTTATAATCTGAAGAGTGACGTAATGTGCTTTTACGCTAATGGCATTTATAACAAGATAATGCAGCTAAAATTAGCTATGAAATAACGCATCTCAGGCCCAAACTGTCTGTTTGCTTTTTAGGAAAAATAAGCTGGTAATTAATATTTCAATAGATCGTCTGTGTGCAATGGTGTTGAAAGTGACAAATCCGAGCTATAAAAACTTCTCCGATAGGCATCATAACCACCATAGGTTCATTAGCCAGCTTGCTGTACCTTGCTTTTGAACTAGCTAAGCTAACGTCCCAAAAATGTGAAAGTTCAGTTGGGTCGCACAAAACTGCCGCAACACCTCAGATAAGTTCATGCCTATAACAGCCGGCAAAGTTAGGGCAAGAAACAAATCATATCGCCTTGATATGATGATCATTTACAAAGATTTTTCTTCTTTAACGTTAGTTAGCTTACTAGCCAACGAGGTGGCTACATCCGAAGAGCAACGTAATTTAATACACTTTGGCTCCGGATGGCTCCCATAGCAGATTCTGGCTGTCATGGCCAAAGATGATTCCGCGTATTACTATACCAGAAAGCCCCCTGAGTCCCATGTGCATGCATGCGCTACCCAGAAGCTGATTGGTTGGTATGCAAATAAGGAACATCATTTTCCAGCCTATCAAAGTTGTGAAAACTTCTCCTATTGCTTTGTGGCTCGGGAATTCAAAAATTCGCGGGCCAGTGAGTTGGGATCCATGAAACATCATAAAGATTTTATCAATTGAATTTTTTGCGAAGAGATTATGTTGATTAGCATTTCATCAAAACTGTTGAAATTTGCCTCGCATTTTGCGATGCAAATCAGCCTAATCTGATCACTGTTTTTTGAAGACTTACTGGCCCTTAAATTGGATTCTGAGTGTACATTTTTGTTTCAAAGTATTGTTAATTACATGGTGCATTTTAACCCCGTAACATTCCGGTGGCCTGTATACGGGCCCATCAGGGAAGTTAAAAACAAGAAAAGATTTCAATTTACCTTGAGTACGTCCTTTATAGGCATTTTAAGAAAATATTACTGGAGTGGTAAGGGTTTAATTGTTGGGAAGGAAAGTACCTGGATGTTACTTCTGGCCTAATTGTGTGGCATATGGGGAAAAGGAGTTCCAGCATGGATTCTTACAAGGTGCTTGAGTTGTAAGAAGTGCTTGAATCTGGCACTCAGAAATTGAAGTAATGGAATACCTTAAATTGTTTCCACTTTGTCCTTGAAAAAGTACTTTAATAATATAGAGAGAAAAGAATGATGGCACTATTTTGTGAAATGCATTAGAAAAATGTTTTTGACTGACTTGTAAACAAATTCAATACAACTGACTGAGTTTATTTTCTGAGATTTTATTTTTTTATTTTTTATTTTTTTAATAATGCCCCTGCCATATTATGTAATGCCTCATTCTGTTAATATTGCCAAGCTGCTTATCCAATTAATTGTTAAGAGTTGAATAACATTTGCTATTAAGCTAGTCCGCAATTCCTGGCTAGTGCTTTCAAAACTGATACTTGCACCAGTTCTCTGTCCATCTAGCTAAAATGAGTGGGATTATGTAAAAGTTTCAAAACTAGATTATGTAAATATGAGCCTGCTAAGCAAGGAAATCAACTACACTTGGTTTGGATCTGGACTAAAGCATGCATCTAACTACAAAACTGCTTGTTTATTTTTGCTGTGATGTTGCTGGGCTGGCTTAGTGCATGAGCGGTAGCTTTGATCTTAAACCAAGTATAAACCAGAGATTGTGGTTAGCATTCGCTGAATAAATAATGGCCTTTTGCAGGGTTCATGTTTTTATCTGCTGCAAAGCAGGGGTCAGCCCTATAAACACACTAGTCTGTGACTAGGTGATGAAATTATACCATTGGTTGGTGGAGAGTTTATCCATTGGCCGTTTTCAAAATGCATAGCTGTGAAAGAGTCCTTATTCTAAGTTTTCCCAAAGTCTTGCTAAAACGATTTTATGAATTGAAAGCAATTAGAAGGCTAGATGGGTGCAATAGCGACAAACAGTTTGGACACGTTCCTCAACTTTTTTTGAACTCGGGGGACTTAACTGAAATGGAATCTTTTTAGACTGAAGGTCATTTCTACCA
Organism: Gymnothorax reevesii; assembly: GCA_029721435.1. NCBI lineage: Eukaryota > Metazoa > Chordata > Actinopteri > Anguilliformes > Muraenidae > Gymnothorax > Gymnothorax reevesii. Next base: position 24,487,426 of record CM056587.1, on the reverse strand, counting down.
CGTTTTAGCCATGTCATCTTGTTGACCATCCTCCTACTCCCCACTTCACTGAAGTTCAATGAGCTTCAAAGGCATAAACATTTTGTTGAAAATAGTAAAATTACATGAAACATTTGTCTCCAAATCAAAATAAGTCGCCCTCTCCCCACTTGGTGCTCTTATTGTTGCATTTAAGACTGATCATGATCTTTGAGTCGTAGCTCCATATATTAATTTGGACAATTCTCTTGCAACAGATGGTTGTGACAAACTATTTCATCTAAGAAAATAAAAATGAGTGCCTGAAACAGTGCTTGAAAGTTCTTGAATTTGGCTGGCCTTTGTCGATACCAATTCCTCTGGTGAACTCATTTTTACTGTGTGCTCGCTAGAGTTAATGTATAGCTAAATTTCATGACATTGATATTACAGATGAAACTTTTTATGTGAATGGTATTATGTATTTTATTGCAAGTGCAAGATTGCAATTTATTTTATTGCAAGATTGGAAACCATTATGCTTTTCAATGACCATTTTCAAGATTTTTAAATTAGTGAATTTTCTGCCCATTTTTGGTAAAAGTGGAGTATGTTTGGTTGTGTCAATCATTTGTCTGTTCAGCATTCTATCCTCACCTAAGATGATTGACACTCATTATTGTAATGAATCGGAATTAGTCCCATTGTTGATTAGTTTTCAATAGATTGGCATTCTTTAGAATGATCCTCTGACATGCCATTACTTTACTGGCTCATTTTAAATTTTCCGCATGAGCGAGACTCGGCGTACATGGCCATGAATTGCAGATACTACACGATGGCTCACCTGTGTTTTGTTATGTCAGCAAACTGCGCTATGAACTCAATGCGCATCTCCTAGGATTAAAGCTTCAGTTTGTAACGTTATAGAAAAGGGCAAGAGAGGGAGTGATTTTGAATATAAACACTCCCTCTCATAGCCCCTCTATCTAAACAAGGCTCATTGTTCTCGAGAGCAGTTTACTGGCAGTGAATGGAAATGCATAAGGAACTCCAGAATGTCTGAGTCTAAGAATCAATTGTAATAACAAAAATTGGTAAACATTGAGCAATTGCATATTATTCATGGATACCTACCATTGAAATTGTGCTAGGTCATCTAAAGATTTCAGAGAAAAAAGGTTTTATATCTTGTATGCTTGTATACCCAAGCAAGTGAGCAAACTAACATCACCTTGCTTGACATTAGCATTAGCTACCAAACCTAGCAACTAGCTGTATTACAAAAGCTACCCAGTGATGACTATTATTAAAACTTTTTTGCATGAACCCTATCTAGACCGGGCTTCCTGCCCCCCCCCCCGTTAACTCGTAAATGACATGGCGTATGACCAAAGTTGCTGGGGTTGATGTACACGTACAACTAAATCACTGCAATCATTTTGGTATTATGACCTATTATGACGTCATTTACATCATGTCTTGATTTTATTGCCCAAAACTGTCATAATAGAGGAATCTCTTGCAAATTTAAATTATGATTGTAAATGTAATGGAATAAGTATATGTTTAAGAAAATCTGGAAACTACATTGATGAAACCGAAATCGGCAACACTTTTTTGTCGGTTCCGGGGCTTATAGTTTTTCACCTGTCTGTCTGTCCATCCGTCTGTTTGTCTGCAGCGGGGGGGGACTTGAACCTGCAATACTTTAACCTGCCGCCGGGGGCATCAGTGTTCCACGAACACAGCTTGTATTTTTTTTTTGTCATACATACCTTTTATAAAACCGTTGTCATGGAAACTGCAAGAATGGTAGACTTGACTTATTGGTATAAAATTGTTCCCAGTCGAGTTTTAGGATATTTTCCAAGTTTGGTGGTCCTAGTTCAAGCCGTTCAGAAATTATACAATGTGAAAATTGGCGCGGGCATAAAAAGCCCCCCCTGTCTAGATGGAGTTAATAGTTTTCAAGATGAGAGCCTTGGCTCTGGTGATCACTGCGATCCAGGTCCATCGATTGGAAAAGGGAGGCAGAGTACAGGAGGCCCTTTATGTGGAATTACATTATTTTCACCACCTCACTGGGCTACAGAATGCAAAACAGTGATGCTATACTTGGCTACCAAACATTAGTAGGCTTTGGTTATTAGAGCTATAGATAATAAGTATTACACGTTGTCAACTTTTGTGGTACATGGATTTGTTTTTTACACATGATTTCAACTGTAGCGCAGCCCCTGTAAATAAATTACTACAGTGCTAATATAGGAGCATGCTAACACATTGCCTGCTGAGCTTCCAAACACTTGTGTGCAGTGTATGGTAGCTGCAATTATTACAACCAAATTAATGCTACATATTTCATGTCACAAAATGGTTAAGTAAAAAAGAAAACACTGCTAGCTTGTTACTTATGCAGAATGGTAGCGACCTCTGTGTCTGATTTCATACCTCTGAAATCCCCAAGTTATACCAATCATTGAAAAGTCCCAATGTTGACGGGGTTTTATTTCTCGTTCAGTCCACCTCCTTTTTGATAGAGTGTTAGCATATGCAGTTGTTGGCAACGGAGGAATTGGAAGGTTAGATGGAGATTTTGACACTTCTTTATTTTTGTTGTCCGCCTTTTGTATCGATTTTTGTGATTGCTCATGGAACCCTGGCAGCGGTGTGATAGAAAAGCCGCTTTACCGATCAGGATGTAGTGATCTGAGAGAGGCCCTGATTGGTTAAAGATTATGGGAGCAGTAGAATTTTTAGATCCTTGAATAAAGAGGCAGGTGAAAACCCAGAGATCCCAATTCACTCTCAGCCCACTTTGATTACTGAAGGCTGAAAGGGTATTATATTTCTGCTAAATCAAACAAAAAGTTACTAGCTGCAGCTTTTATGCATCTACCAAATAAGTGTGATTTTCAGGGTAAAAAAAAAAAGTCTAATCTAAAATAAAATGTCTGTTCTGCATCTCTAGGACTCTCCTTACCCAGGAAAAGCTCAGTTAAGAGGTCATGGCGTCAAAGTCGTCCCTGCTCAAAGTCATTCTCCTGGGGGATGGTGGTGTGGGGAAGAGCTCTCTCATGAACCGTTATGTCACCAACAAGTTCGACACACACCTTTTCCATACCATCGGTGTGGAGTTCCTCAACAAGGACTTGGAGGTGGATGGCCATACAGTGACCATGCAGATCTGGGACACAGCAGGCCAGGAGCGTTTCCGTAGCCTCCGGACTCCCTTCTACCGTGGATCAGACTGCTGCCTGCTTACATTTAGCGTGGACGACAGCCAGAGCTTCCTTAACCTAGCCAACTGGAAGAAGGAGTTTATCTACTACGCTGACGTCAAGGAGCCGGAGAGTTTTCCGTTTGTCGTGTTGGGCAATAAGCTGGACGTAACGGAGCGGCAGGTGACCACCGAAGAGGCCCAGCAGTGGTGCCAGGATAACGGGAACCACCCATACTTTGAGACAAGTGCCAAGGATGCCACCAACGTGTCTTCGGCCTTTGAGGAGGCAGTGAGGCGGGTTCTGGTCATGGAGGACAGGGGGGAGCACCTCATCCCCACGGACACAGTCAACCTCCATAGGAAGCCCCGCTCTAGTGCCTCCTGCTGCTAATGGGGTGGGAAAAACTGCTGCATTTTGTCCCAGCGGTCTGTTGAGGTGTGGCCAATGGAAAGATTGGGCTGCTTTTTAGAAGATGGGAATTGCACATTGAACACTAAAACACGGAACACTGAGTATGGAATTTTTCCAAGGTTGTTGGACATGTTCATGAACTACAGCTCCCATCAGCCCCTCAGAAATTATGTGCAGCACTGAGCCAGTCGAGTGTCTCCATTAATCAGCCCCCATTTACACACATCCCAGTTTGGCCTAGCACCTTTAACTGAGAATCTTTGTAATTAGAACCTCATTTATAGCTTGGATGTATGGGATTATGGGGTGGTGTGAAGGGTAGAATTCTGAAATTTAGCGGGACTTTCAGGTCAACTGTGTAGTATTTAACAAAAGTATTAATATTTCTTAACTTGTGCATATCCTAATACAAATAATGTCACAATGGATAGCTGTTTTTCCAGTGATGACATCTGGATGTTGGAGAGAGACCAGCTTCCTCCTATGTCTTGGATCAACAGGAAGAGGCACCTGTGGCATGGTCTCTGCTTTAGGTGAAATTATTTGTAGCAGGGCCAGATTTGAGTCACTCTTGCTAATGTAAATCACATCTGAGATGGCAAAAATATCTAAAGATACTATGTCCATTTGCTTTGACAAAAATAATGACTATTCCTTATTTAATAATGATAGATAAGCAGGAAAATTAATTGGGCTAATTTTTGCAATGTTGAGATCTAGTGGATATTTAAAATGGGTGGTAATGTATGTACTGTCACAGCTGCAGGGTGGAAACATTAGTGGTGTTTATATTTTTAATGAAATGGCTATGTGTTTAGCTTGTTGATGGACTTTGAATGCAGAATTCAACACTCTCTCTGAAGAACTTGTTACATCACTATCAATAATGTTCACTGACAGAGCAATTTATGCCACCTTTCCGTTATTGTTGATCTTGTGTTATTCACGTCCCAATAAAAAGCACTTGTGTCTCTCTACTACTGCTGTGGTTCAGCGAGTCGTCGGGGAGGAAATGCTCTTGGGGGAATACACTTCTAAAACTGGACTTCAGTTGCTGATTTAAGTTGACATTCAGCCAGGTTTAACCAGCTATGGAAAATCTGGTTGACTTGGCCTTGCTTATGTAATGTTCAATTGGAGAGGAAAAAAATAAGCTGCTCTTTTGAAGTTTTTCAAAATGGCCTTAGCTGAAGAGAACTTGTTACATCTAGAGAGAGAAATTTGTGCAAGCAATAAAGCCTGGCTGTTACCATGCATGACCATTACTTTGTTATTTACATTGCCACTAATAAACTGAGAGAATGTTTTACTGCAAAATGTTTCTTTAAGAATTGCTCTTTGCACTACTGCCTGACTGATTTCTTGTGCAGTTTCAAGTATTTCATGGTGTGAAGTAGATGGCAAGTAGAATCAATGGTGAAGATATTCTATATTCATTCCTTTGGGCTTTATTGGCAATGAGGGGGTGGGAAAAATCCATCTTACAACAGTGTATTTTTTCAGTTTTGTTTTTTTTTTTTGCCCCATCTTTGTTGCCTAGTTCAACTGACGGTTTTTAGTTGCTATTTAAAATTGAGTGAAATCAATTTGAAGTTCAACCTGATTTTCTTTGGAGTGGTATTTTATTTTTGCTAAATGACAAATGTGTTTGAGAAACTTGCTTCTTCTTTGCTGCAGTGACTGATGTGCCATGATCCAGTAGGGCTTTTGTTATGCATTTGTGGCCTTTTTGCCAGTTGTTTTCTGACACAGAACCAAATTATTGTCTTGAGTGAAATCATCTGTGAATTCTTGACCTCACTATACATAAAAATTCGATGAGGGCAGCCAGTGTCCTGGAGGTACTATGGCTGCATCGACAGTCATGCTCCTTGATCACTTTATTCATGAAACTATAGTCTTATCCAAAAAAAAACTTGACACAGTGGGAGATTATTGAATGGACTCGTAGTCTTGAATCCCAAAATGTATGAGACTGTGCTCTTTATGTTTAGCGCACTAAATTCTGAAAAGCTTAATTTTTAAAATGTGTAAATTTGAAGTATCTGGGCTTCATAAACATGAGATATGAACTGTGCAATTGATTTCCTCATGTTTAAATTTCAGATTATTTGGCATAATTTTAGTCAAATTAATTTTGACAAAAATATTCACTTAAGACTATGGTCTTGTGTCCAAGGAGTTGAAAAAGGGGTTAAAAAAAATTAATTTTTCTCCTCTTAAAGTACATCGCATTCATGCATTGTAAAATTGAGAAAAATTGGATGATTGTGATGACATTTGTTACCCCTCAACCCGACAAGGGCACAAGGGGTATAGTCATCCCTTCGGCAGGCGGGCGGGCAGCTGCCAATTTTGTCTGGGCTATTCCTCTGTAACCACTTGGGTTAGGAAGTTCATATTGCATATGTAGACTCCCCATGGGGGGGTAGGTGTGCCTTTTTCGGGTTTTGTCCCAGTTTGACCTTTGACCTTGCAGCAGTGACCTTCGGGGCTGAGGGGTATTGCCCGCTTCAGTGAGGGCCATTTTTCATTAATATGATGTAATTAATATCCATTAAATTGAAATGGTCGAGGAATAAAATGCACTTGAAAAGATGGACAAAAGATATGACTGTCAAACTTATTTAAATTTTTTACCTTAAATACTTGGGCAGTTATGCATCATTAAAAATCAATTTGCCATTGTTTGGTTCAGAATCAAATTGACCAAAAAACATAAGTCAGATGTCCAGAGTCTAAATTTTATTTTATTTTTTTTTAAATAATGGGAGGGTTTATGAGCATTGAACAAATGAGAACGTAATGAAATATCAGTCTATTCAGCCATACATACAGTCAAAAAAGCATTTAAACAAAATCACTCAAAAATTAAAAAAAAACCTAAGATCATTATCCTATTCCAAATAGTGAAAAAGGCGAGTTTTCTTGATTATCATTTTCTCTTACATGGAAGGCAATTATAAAAATGGGGAAAAATTCAAATTTACTGAAAATGACCAAAACACAAGCTCAAAATTATCAAAAGCTTATCCATTTGTGTTTGTGTTACTGACATAGGAAGTCACGTATGAACTTTCATTTGATGACATTCAACTTGACCGTCAGTGACCTTTGTTGGTCGAACTCCACAGTGAAATTACATTGACTTGTATCACCAAAATAGTCACAGATTGACCCAAGGTTTGTATAGAGACATTTAGAAAGTCATATATAAAGTTCATTTGCTGACCACAACTTGACATGTGACCTTTAACGTTCACAATTGACAAATTGAATACATATTGACATATTTTAATGACTTGTATAATCGAAACTGCTTCATAGCTTAGGATTGTATAAAAGAAGATCTTATAAATGTATGTGAACTTTAATTAAGAGACCTTATCATTGATTTTCATCGATTCAAATGTCAAGTTATTTCAAAACTTACAACTTATGAAAAAGAAATTTTCATAAGTTGTATCATCGCTGTAAGACTGCTTGCTACAGGACCCTTGGTGTAAAATGTTTTTAAATGTAAAATACTTTGAGCATGTACATATCATAGAAATCGGGAAATTACTTTGATGATGTCCCGCTCATGCTCGTTTATAAAATTTTCCATTAACATTCATAAAATACAAAATTTCGCTAGAATTTAATTTGGGTGTTTGGTGTCCCCCCCCCCCCAATTATTAGTTTATTTTTAGAGAAAAATGAACCCTCCACTGAGGAATAAATTAAAATTATGACTCGAGTTTCAAAAATTTGATATCTGAGGCTCTTATCCCTTTAATGCCTGAATCATATTATGAGAATGGGGAGAAAAAAGCATAAGCTTTTCAGTGGCAGTCTTTTCAAGTCTATGGGATGAATAATTTGCTAGCAATCATGCTATAATGTTTGGCCTTAAAATTGATAAATTCAAATTTCCTCAACTGTAACATGTTTAACTTGTTACTTCAATAGCCCAAAGTGTTTGTATGCTAGCTAGGGAATTATTTATCATGTTGTCTTGAATAGACCACCCACTAGAAACTGTTACCAACTGTTGCCGTTGCGAAAATGTTGGTTGAAATTTGCCATTGAATGGAATCTGACAAATCGCGATGCAAGAAACTTGTATTACACATGGAATATCAAACATGCATGACATGGCTGTATTACTCCGAATCTTAATTTATGGGATAAAATGTCATTCAATCATACGAGAGACTACTGGTGGCAATGCGGTACTGTCTGGACGGCTGCCACGACTGAGTCGTGTTTTGGGAATGGGCATGTTTCAGGTATCAAATACAGTCATAAAGTGACAAAGTTGCTTTGGTAGAGGTTAGTGTCTCAGTGTTCAATAAGAATTTTATCAAGGCTTAATTTGGCACATTACTGTACGTTACTAACAAGCTCCTCCTGTGCCGGGAATGAATTGGGACAGCAACAAGGGACTTAGCCAGCCCTCTGGCCTTGCTGGCCGGCTATGCAAACATGACTGCAGTCTCTAATCTCAAACTAGGCCTATGCTGTCGGCGGCCGACATCAAGGGGTATATCCCCGAAATTCCCCAATCCTCAAAGCCCTTTTTATTGGATTCTCTTTTTCTAGACCTATAATATGAGTCAAATTTGAGGTCTGTGTCAGTAATTGTTCCAGAGATATGGTTAAAAAGCTGATTTTTTTTTTCAATATATAGCGCCATCTGGTGGCAAAGCTAGGAGTGCATATTTGCCCAGAATCTAATCAGTTCATCCTCTCTACCATATACGTATTCTTTTCTTTTCTATTTATTCTATCTATCTTCTATCTATCTATAATATATTTGAGGTCGATGTCTGTCTGTCTGTGTGTATGTACGCTTTTTTCTCCTACATTTCTCAACCGATTATCACCAAATTTGGTGTGAATATCCACTTGGACACCAGCACCAGGAAGGACTTGACGTCGCTCGATTTTTTAAAAAACGTTCATGCACGCAAAAAAATTGCAATTTCACTCCGGGTAGCGGGTAGCAGCTAGTCTACCAATATGCTAAAAATGAGGAGCCAATGTAAAGTATTTTATGAGTTATCGCGCTAACGGCTAAAATCTGCGGACGTGGCGGCGGGTGGTGCGAAACCATGATATCCCCAAAACTCGTATTTCGGGGATATAATTTGGGCTATTGTCCTCTCAGTGGCGTTTGGAATCCTGCCTGTGAAACATTTCTATTAGTTTATTATTAGGTTTGGCATCTCCTTCAGAGACATTTGTTTGGAACATTTCTCCAATTGGTGGAATTTCCACGCAAAATCTTGGATTCTGTTTAAAAATGCTAATTCGATGATTCTGTGACCATGGAAAATTGGTATCCCTAGCATAATTGTGGTTAAAAAATGCATATTCAGTAAAATTGCCAAAAAAACTCAAGTGTATATAGTCTTATGTCCCACTTGTTGTAAGAAGATCAGCTTTTTATTTTTTTCTACATAAAATGCTTGCATAGCATTTATTCAGAAAAAAAAGAAAATGAATACAAGTCAATTTGACATACTATTGGTAAAATTGCACTTCATGACAAGAAACTATTTGAATTTGAAGCAGCCATCAAATTTGAAATGAGCTCATTTTGGAAAAAATTGTAAAATTTCTCAGTTTCAACATTTTACTCTGTTCTATTGTGAATAAAATACTGGCTGGTGTGATTTGAAAGTCATCACGTTTTGATTTTACTCACAATTTACACTTTGTCCCACTTTTTCCCAATTCATTTGGTTGAATTTAATTGGATCTCTTTGGTAGCTGTAGCCCCTTTACTGCTCAGTATGATTGTACACTCTGTTACAAATAAAATTATCTGACCTTCTTTATATGTGGCCAACATTTGTGTTCCTTGAAAGATGGGTAGGGATGACCTGTGCCATCTGGGAAAAGACCTATTAGTCTGCTCAATTATGATCAAAAATGTTGCCAAGGCCTTGGCTGGCAGACTTGCTAGACATGTTTCTCCCCCGAGTCATTCAGATTTGATCGGTTCTATTGCAAATGAACTATTTGCTGTCAGAAGTAGGAACTGCTCTGTAGTTGATGGAATCAAAAGGGGCACTAATGTAAGTCCGATTTCTTTATATTGTGAGGAATTCATTTTACATCTGTGTGACCCTGCCTTAAACTGACTCATCTTCTAAAACTGGTGAAGTTGTTTAACACATTCCCTAGCAACTGTAAATATAATGAGAAGAGTGTCTTTTTTTTGTCCCTGTCCGATAACGTTGATACCATGCAATTGGCAGACAGTACTTTCAAAGTTGTGAAGGATCGGTTCACATATCTTGGTTGGAGGCTCTGAAGAATCTTTAACCGTCGCTATATTGGGCAGCCATTCCACCACTCGATCTGCTCAAGCCGCATGACTAAAGCTAAGGAGGTGTGGGTTTGTTTAGCACTTGGATGGGGGACCATATGGGAAAACTAAGTTGCTGTGCGAAGTGGTGTTCTTGGGCCAGTAGGTGGCGATATTTCCCCTGGTAAAATAATCCCAAATGCCCCACTGCCGGGCTAGGGACCCTGCACTGAAGGTGACAGTCTTTCCGATGAGATGTTACATCAATGTCCTGACTCTCTGTGGTGAGTCAAACTTCCCATGACACTCCGACAGGTATCCTGGCTCTTTCGACCGGGCATCTAATCATCCCCTGATCTAATTGGCTATACAGTTTGTCCTCTCTCTACCTCAGACTGATGTACGGTGAGCATTCTGGCGTACCGCTGCCGTGGCATCATTCAGATGGGTGCTGCAATTGGCGGTGGAGGGATGGTATTACCACCATATGATGGTAAAGCGCTTTGAGTGGGTGCTAAATAAGTACAATGCTCATTCATTAATTTTAATCAAATTTTGCTGAAGCCATAATAAAGCTGAAAAGGTACATTTTGGAGAGAACTTGTGTTGTCAGCGATCGTACATGTAAATGCCATGATAAAATGATTACTCTTTGTTTTGTATCTTTTTTCAGAATTTACTCATCTTCCTTAATGCTTCTTTCTCAATGTCTATTGATCCCTTAATTTTAGCCACTCATTTGGAATTTTAAATCTCATCATACAGGGCCTTACTTGCTCTTCCGGTCTTCAGACATTTTTACGGGACCTCGCTCAAATGCAAAGGCACTTGCATACTGGCAGTTAAATTAAATTCGCCTGAAAGAAATGTTCAGAGGTGCAGCGCCCCTTCGTGGCAAAATATGGAAGCACATATAACGGACACTTCTTTTCTCCATAATATAATTATCAGTACACTACTGTAGTGGGCTGGCACTAACTTTAAAATCCGAAATGTATTTTTATTTCATTTATTAGTTTATTATTACGAGGACAGTCCCCATCAATTAACTGTCACAACAGTAAACAGGGCAGCTTTTGCCAACAAGGCTAATTTTCAGCTGTCATCCCTGGCCAGCTGACAATAAGGCACCCTAAAAAAGAAAAGACACAGGGCAATGGAACATGGGAATGGGAAAAAGGGAAAAGAGACAATACAATGCAAAGCAAATATGAATGAGCACAAATACAAACAAAATACATGAAATGAAATAGAGCAGCAGGCTGCAAACACAAGCATCATGCAAGCACAGGCACAAGTACAAACGATGATGCAAAATGTATGAACAAATATGCACAAACACAAACAGGGTAAGGGGTCAAAGTAGCAGACTTAGAAGCAGAGAACAGTAGTGCAAGTCATGCAGTAAAAACAATTCAAGAAAACAGGGCACAAGAGGACATTCACTACAATTCATCTTAAAAACATGCAGAAATGCAGGCAGTTCGTCTATGATCATGTCACATGCAACACACATACAGTACACCACATTCAAAAAAATTCATGTAAGCAGGTGTAATTATCAGCAAACCGTGTTTTTACATATTTAGTAAAGGTGGAGGAAGTGTCTATATCTTTAATGTGGGGCGGGTAGTGAGTTCCAGTTTTGTATGTCTGTAACAAAGAATGACGATTGACCAAAAGTACTTTTTCTAAATGGGACTAAAAAGTCACCACGGGTAGTGCTCCTGGTAGTCTGATATATGCTGTTATGTTGCATTATGCGTGACTTAAGAAGAGGAAGAGGAGGTTGTACAAGATTTTATAAACTAGACAGATGTTCCTATATTTTATTACATCTTCCCAGCTCAGAAGTTTGTTTAAAATGATAAAATGATGGGAGCTGTTAGGCTTCTGATCCAAAACTTTAAGGGTTTGCTTATACAGGGTAGCGAGTCCAATGGAGATATATAAATTTTCATTATATTCCCCTCTCTGTGATAACCATTGCTTTCTGCCTGGCCTTACAGATTCCGCATTTGTTAATTGGCCGGAGAAGGGACTGTGCACTGTGAAGGATCTGTTTGTTGATATACAGTTCGGCTCTTTCTTGCAGATGATAACTAGGTTTGATTTGCCTCCCTCTCACTTTTTCTGATTTCTGCTGGTATAAAAATTTTTGTGAGTAAGGTTTAATGCTTTAATGTCCTCTGATGCAACACTTCTGGAACCAAGTCAATGACACGATATCTCTCATTATGAGTTGTAGCATGCCTCTTTCTCCATCCCTCTGCCCACTTGGTGACCTCTCAGCTATCAATCCATCCATCCTGAACAATCAATGCATACTTATTGCCCTTGGCATTAATTTTGATCTAGTTAAAGGGCATCTAAAGTCGATTCTCAGACGGGAGATTGAACGTCCAATGTTTACGAACAAATCATTTGCTTTTGTTGACATCTTGTATTGTCACATGACCAATTTCATTCATATAAACCAGAGGTGGGCAGCGAGGGCCGTATCTGTCCCTGGTTTTCACACCAACGTCTGGTCTTTAATTAGTTGATTGTCTCAATTAGCCAAACCATTTATGAAATCTGACGTTTCATGCGCTTTTCTTTAAATTATCATGAAACTACAAAGACTACTCTTGTCTCCCTTATAAAACATTTTCCTTTGATCGAATCATTGCGAAAATCTATATTTGTGCATGCAATCAATTAACTCAATTAGTCAGGGTAATTGATAGGAATAAAAACCTGCATACACACCGGCCCTCCAGGACCGTGATTGCCCACCCCTGATATAAACCAATGTTTTGTGTACACGCGTAGATAATCCTTCTATTTTGGTTCATTTGCGCAGGTGCGGCTTGCTGATTGATTGATAAATGAAAACATGGGAATCGACTTTAGATGCTCTTTAAGCTAGAACAGGAGTTCTCAATCTCGGTGTGTATGCTGGTTTTCATTCCAACCACACAATCCAGAATTAACAAACTGTTAATTTTTTTTTTAATTAATTGCTTTTTAGGCCAGAAAGATGTTTCACCCTCTTAAACCAGTGAGACAGAAATGGGTATACATTTCACTATGTTTAAAAGCCCAAGGTTTATGTTGTGCTTATTTTGTGGCATTCCTGATAAGGAAGCCAAGCCAAGGTGGCAGTAGGTTTTAAAAGATCAAAATCAAGACTGTAGTGAATCAATAAGCTGCTAATAAGCTCTGACCATGGATGTTCAAGTTCTTTCTAAATGGTTTTCCTAAAACCAATTACAAAAATAACCCCAAACAGGTTGGACTCCGAATTTGCGTTGTCTTTGAAATTTTAAAAACCTGCTCAAAGGTTAGATTTAGTGATCGCATGTCCACAGTTTCAATAATTACATGTCAATTGATTCTACAATTTCAAGAGTCACAATTTTTCTCTTTTCATGCAATAAAGTAATTTGTAACATAGTACAATTTTAATATGCAGCCCAAACAGCCATTTCTGACATAATGCGGCTTAAATAATAATAATCCACACGGGTATGGTTAGCGCAGCTGTGAAAAATTTGCAACTCATTAAAAATCTGGGATTGCAATTGTGGAACCCCTGACCTAGAAAACAAAAAACAAATTAATCATCACAAAATGGTTAAATCTTCTCACAGAATTTCCATGGAAATATAATATTACATCCAATTGTCCCCCCGTCAACCCCTTATCATACAAATACATAAACTATAAATACATGAATTACAAAAAAAAACTATGCAAATGAAAACTATACAAATGTAATGAAGCGCAGTACTTTCTTTTGATTTTGCTCTGTATACTTGTTTATGTAGCAACATTTAAAATAATTATCAATTATTACCAAATGGATTCACGATTACTATGATAGTTATTATTTTAATTTATTATTATCATCCATCCATCCAAGTAGTCACTTTAGAACTCTATACTAATTGAAGGAACTGCTTTTTTAATGGCCAGAACATTAACCCCGCAATGAAAAGCAAGCAGTTCCCACTTCTGAGCTCAGAACCGTATATTAACACTTTCCACACCTTATCAGGAATGAGTATAGCTCACAAACTCAGTCATATCTGAAATATACCTTATTTTAACAGAACAGACATTCCACTATCAGGAAATAAATCAGGCAATATTGTACCCTACATTGAACAGAATAGTGCAATGAATGTACTAGGGGGTATAAATTCCAAAAAAGCAACATTGAGCAAAATGCTACCACAGTAGCAGTATAACCTTTCTTCAGTGAATCACTCCTCCAGAGACAGACACATCTGGTAGAAAGAACCAGGTCTGTTTCATTCGCAATATCGACCATGTCTGTACCTCATTTAAATCCCGTAAATATAATTGAGCACTTCAGGCCGGTATTGGGAGTGTTTTTTTTCCAATCGTGTCATTTTCAGCTGCGCAACTGTGCGCATCGTTAACAGAATACAACATACCTTGTTTTAATTTTATGGAAAGGTTAGTATACATTTCTGATTTTCCAATCAATGTCTTAAAGTCACTTTGGAAAGTTTATACACTCTGGAACTGGATAAGAAACCAGTCAATCAAGACTTCATTATTGGGGAAGCTTCACGTGGGCGTTAACTATAAGTGTGCATTACGTAGATCAGCCTAAGTAAATAACTGAGTGACTGGTTATTAACATGAATGTTTTGGAGTGAGTGCTTAATTCCTAGAAGGAGGAATCTATGCATCAATCCACGATAGGGAATTGTGTGTTTTTGATATGCAATTACTATAATTGATATAGGGTGATCGTATCAATCCCATGTTGAATTTACTAATTGGGATACCATTGCCTCACTGTAGCTGAAGTGGTTGCTACAGAGAACAACGATTTTTTTCTCTCGCAAGAGATCATTTTTGTGAACTGCTGGATAGATACTATGGGCAAGTATATTGACCAGTTTGCACATCAGCCTTAGCTGAGGAGTTTAATTCATGCAGCTCCTGAAAAACAGGGATGGGAGTGAACTTGTCCATATTTGTTCGAGCTCGGCTTGCTTGTGAATATTCAATAACTGATCTGGGTGTGCCATCTAGTGATAGAATAGTGTAAATGCGTGCATAAATTTACAGCTCCATGTCCGCTGGCGGGCACATCTGCAAAAAGGGGTTAAAATTTAACGAACAAATAAATAAATAAAATAACCTATATGCACTGCCCAATATATTTCATGAAAAAATGTATTAAATGCAGATGCTTGAAGTCTAAGTCTAGCCAGTGGAAATGGAAAGTCTCAGAAAATCACATAACAGGACTTTACTATTATGATCCAGACAAGGCATCAGATGCAGATTACAATCCAATGAAGGTGCTCATTGACAGGAATACAGTAACGGTAACAAGGGACAGAGCCGAGAGTAGTATGAGCAGAGGGGAGGGGTAATGGGCATGTCCCTCCCATCCAGTGCCATCCAGGAGCTGAAGCCAGGAGGTGCTCACCCTCAGCAGAGCAGGACTCTCAGATCGCAAGGATGAAGGGTTTAGCCAGACTGTAGTTCCGATCCTAGAGATTTATGAAGGCTTGGGAGGTGTTCCTAATAAACTGAGCAGAGGAACAAACTGGAGAGACAGGTTAACAGGAATGCAGTCCGAATCTTGGAGACCAGAGCTAAGGCTTGGGAGTTTGTTCCTATTAATGAAACTTTGAAGAGTACTTCCCTGTGAAGAGTACTTATTTTACCATCATTAATGGCTACTATCATTTCTGAAAATGATTACACAGTTCTTGACAAGAAGATAATTACTGGCTGGTGGCTTAAGAGAAAAAGCATGGACAATCCAGCAACTCTGCAAGACTCATGGTGTGCAATGTGTATATAGACACCTCAGAAATGGGGCACACAAATATATCACACCTGGGGGGAGGCATGCAAGATGCGAAACCAATTTAAGGAGACTATGCCTATAAAAAGACAGAAAGGTCGCTCCATTGGAGGAGGAGACTATTAGGAACACAAAGGTTGTGACACCAACAGCTGGCCCAGTAATCTGTTGAGATGAATAGGAAGTTTAATGCAAATGCAACAGATATCTGCCATTATTGCCAACCGTCAGAGGCAAAAGATTCCTGAGTTTGCAGAGACTGTATCCTTCAAAGAGAAAGAGGGAAAAGACATTTACTTTTATTTTACTTTATTTTATTTCGGTGAACGCGTTTTTCAAGAAAACTCCAAAAATTATTAAACACTATTTTGTAATCATCATGAGGGGGGAAAGGTTATTTCAATAATGTCCCTGTAGATTCATTCGCTCACACAAAAAGAAAGAGTGGATGAGGATAGGGATATCATTTCTTCAGATTATATCAGACATCTCATTATTGTCAGTGTCTCTTTCAGTACTCCAGTAATGGCACACAAAGACCCAAACACAAGACCTATTTAGTGCAGTCTTCATTCAAGCCATCTGGCCATTTATATAATTAATGCAATCTTTCATGGACAAGTATTTAAAAGCAGTAAATTGTCTGAGATACACAGTAAGTCCCCCTGTGTATCAGTAAATGGGATTTGGGAGAATTGGAGACGTCGCATGTTGTGTTATCTATTCCATCTCTTGCTCCCAGTTATACAATTCCCAACATAAAAAAATTGGGATAGCATGGAAAATGTACATAAAAACAAAAAAGAAGTGATCTCAAAATCTACTTTGATTTAGTTTTATTGCAGACAGCAAGAAAACATACTATATACTGTTTAGCCTGGTCAACTTCACTTTATTTGTAAATATACAGAGCTGTAAAAAGTATTGCCCCTTCATGATTTGTAATATTTTTGCATTGTTATCACACTGAAATGTTTCCGATCACTGACCTAATTTTAATCTCACACAAACATAACCCAAGGAGTCACATAAGGTTCATTCCGTGTGAAAACACCTAGATCTCCAGAACCTCCCTGGGTGACCTCTACAGATATTACTACAAAAGAATCCTAAATGTATGCATTTATCAGAGCCCTGCAACAGGATGGAGAAGGGATCCCATCCCGTCCGACACAAATCATGTGCAATTCCATTCCATCCAATCACACCGCTCTCATATGCATGTAATAACAACCACGCAAAATTTTAGCTTTCATTTCTTTTTAGTCAGCATGTACAAGGCTTTGAATACTGAATCTGGCCCCCTAATTCAAGCCCCGGCCATGGCCTTCGCATTCTGTCCTTGGGTAAAACACTTTACTCCCTCACTCCACCCAGGTGTATGAATGGGTACCATCAAATAGGCAGGGAAACTTGTCTAAGAGCCGAGGGGGGTACCTGCGATGGACAGGCATCCCATCCAGGGTGAGTAGCAATACTACTAGTCACTTCATGCCATGAAAACTGGGGTTAAGCACCGGCCCGATGGGCCACTAGGCTCGCACAGGCTTACTTATACATGAAGTGCAGCTTGAAACTAGACAATCTGGTTGCCCACAACCGAAAGCCCACTTCTCCCCTTTTTTGCTCATACTGTCACCATTGCAACCAAAAACACTCAGCTGTCATAACTTGAGTATAACACATTTTCATACCAAATATGAAAGTAATCGGTCAAAAATTACAGCCTGTACAGCGTTCACAAGGAAGTGTTTACGGACGCAGCAGCAGCGGCGGCAGAGACGACAAGCATGAATCCATAGTAGCCCCCGGCAGGGGCTACAAATACAGTGCAGATAGAACCACTGTAAATGATGCCGCTGTACTTCTCTGGTTCCAGGTCCTGTGCATATTATTGGCGACACAATATCCGAGAAAATATCGTATTTCTCTTCTTCAGTCTAGTGGAGGATACTGGAAGGAATTTGCAAATTTGGGTACCAGTTTGTAAATATCTGTAATCCTAGGTAACTCCATTACAGATTTATAAGTTGCTCAAGTTGGAAAAAAAATGTTAATTTTCACTTGTAATGGCCGAAACAGGATGCAAGAGCCAATATTAAAAGCTGCGTATATGCCAAATAGGTAATGAAAGCAAAAATTTGGCATGGTTGTTTAACAGATATAGCTTCATGTTTAGGATTCCTTTCGGCGTGATCTGAGGGGGTCATCTGGGAGGCCTTGGGTAGCTTGGCATGGAATGACCCAAAATACAGCTTTTAAATTACGGTTTAACTTATGGACAGAAAGAAAGGTTTTCAGCCCTACCTGGACCGATATCAAATAAGTCATTATTAGGTACTAAATCAACCAATCAAACTATTTTGGGTTCAATTTCACAAGACGCAACAAGGTATAATTACCGTCAGCCAAGTTGAAACCAAGCATCACTTAAATAGAACCTGTCTGGAAATGTGAAGTAGACAAATATCAGCACAAAATTTATTGTCACAATTTAAAGAAATTCCAGGACAGATGAAGAAGAAATTTGTTGATATTAATCAGTCTGTAAAGGGTTAAAAAGCTATTTCAAAGGCTCTGGAACTCCGGCAAAGCACAGTCAGAACAATCACCTGCAAATAAAGAAAAATTGTGACAGTTGTGAATCTTCTCAGGAGCAGCCGGTCAACCAAAATTCCTCCATCAGCGCATTGACGACTCATCTAGGAAGTAACAAAAAAACCCAGACTATCATCTGAAGATCCCAGGCCTCATTTGCCTCAGATATAGTCAGTGTGAACAATTCCACAATAAGAAAAACACTGGGTAAAAATCTCATCCATGGACGACCTGCAATGTGAAAACCACTGCTAACTAAAAAGAACACAAAGGCTTGTCCCAAATTTGCCAAAAAACATCTTGATGACCTCAACAGCAACACTTAACTCAAAAGCGAAAACTCAATTCATCTATGGGATACCATTATGTATGGTGTTAGTATAGAGACTTGGTGTTAGTGTAAAGCTAACACTGGTCTAACAACCAGATTTGATCTCATCGTTGGTGTTGGGTGTTAGCATTGGTGTTGGATGTTAACATGCTGTGAAATCGAGTGCTAGTGTTATAAAAGCTGTGTCAGAGTTTGTGGTAATATCGTGTTATGGTTGGAACAAGAGGAGTCAGTCAAATTTCTAATATCAAAAAACAATAAAAATATTATATCACAAGTAATTCCTTTATGAATTTTGTTGGAAATTTTATCCTTTCTTTTGATTAAAACAATGCATCATGAAACTTATCTGCGTTTATGATTTGATGATGATGCAAACCTCCAGAGGTTAACACCAGTGCGAGGTCAAGTTGGGTGTTAGTGTTGATAGTAGCAGATAGTAGCAGCGAGGCTCGCCGGAGTTTCATCATACTATCATGACTTACACCAAACTTGATCACACGCTGGTGCTAACCTCAAGAAGCTGGTGTTAACTCTGCACTATGCATGCAGTTTCAAGATGCGTAATTCTCATAAAAGAACAGAAAAGATCAATTATTCAACAAAATTGGTTACTTGTGATATAATATTCTATTGTTTTGTTAATATCAGAGATCTGATCGACTCCTCTGGCTCCATATGATATGACACTAACGCTGACACAGTCACAAATTTTATCACACTCATTGCATGTGTTAACACCCGAAACCAAAGGCAAGGTATGACAGCTGCTAGTGTTACACTAACACTAACCAATCTAATCCAGAAAGGGCTGGTGTGGGTGCTGGTTTTTGTTACATCCCAACACTAACACACCTGATTCTACTCATTGAGGTGTTGACTGACTCCCCTGATCAGTTAATCGGTGGTATCAGGTGTTGGGGCACTGGGATAAAGCAAAAACCTTCACCCACACTGGTCCTTTATGGATAAGATTGGACACCCCAGCTCTAGACTAACACTACACTTAACCTCACCCATGGTGGCTGAATTAAAACAATACTGCAACGAACAGTGGGCTAAAATTCCTCCATAGCAATGTCACAGACTCACTGTGTTTCGTCACAAACCTTCAATAAATGAAATGATCATTTAAAAGCTAAATGTTGTGTTTACTCATGTTGTCTTTGTCTTATATGAAAATTAGATGGATGATTTGAAACATTTTAATACGACAAATAAGCAAATATAGAAGAAATCGGGAGGGGGAAAATACTCTTTCACAGCCTTGTAGCATCCCATCATTTTCTGATTTGCAGTTGTACAATGACCTTGTTCCTCCTGGGTGTGGCCCCTGCAACAGCCACAACCATGGAGATGAGGACTGCATTTTCAATTACAGACAAAATGCAAAATGAAATTAATCATTCTTTGAAGACAGATGGTTCTGGGTACTGAATTTCACTGGTCATGTTCTGACTTAGATCAAAATACAAGCATTAAAAAAAATGTATTTTAACAGCTTAAAAATAGCAAGTTGATACAGCCTTTCATATTGGACCTGTGTTTACTCGGTGCATGCAGAAGACTCTCAGCTGGGAAACAAGTGAATTCTTCTCCTGCTTGTTCTAATGGTGGCATGCGACCATGGTGGAGCCGCATTCTCAGTAAATGAGACCATTATAGTAAAATATTAGGAGACTCTTGTTCTGAGGAGTAAACTCTTCAGAGCAGGACACACAAACTGAGATTAGTGCATCTTAGTGTTTAATGGGGATAGTAGTCAGTTTACAGAACTACATTCTTTTGAGACAGTGGAAGCACTAGAGTGCTACAGTCATCACTCTGTCCTTAAGATCTGAATTTCCATTTCAATCATAGGCAGGTGGTAAAGGGGATTGCTCCTTTCATGCAAGAAAAGTGTCGGGGGGGAAGTGAGAGGGCTGCTGGATGTTTTTGGGTGTGATGGCTTTGCTCCAATTTGTCCATGGGCCAATTTAATCTTTCACATAAAGGGACCTTCTGCTGTTGGCAAGCAGTAGCACACTTGAGTGGCACCATCAAACAAACTGACAAAGGCCATTTGAAAAGCTTAGGGACTTTTTTTGGCGAGGGGATGCCTGGACAAGTCTTCGGCCAATGAAGGTCCGCAAGAGGCAGGGCACTAGCAGGTGTCCCTTGCTTTTTACTGGAGTGCCACCAAAACGTGGCGACTCAGACAGGGCAGATGGGAGGTAGTGGCGCAGACCCTGAGGCCAGGCTGAGTCAGTGCAGAGACCCAGCATATGGTGAGAGATACGGGAGGAAAGCAGAGACACGGTGCAGGAGCATATCTCCGCCACTAGAGGGAGCCTATAACCCCGGTTATTACGAATACACGCGAAACAGCGGGTCACAAAACTTCATATCTTTCTCACTCTCAATCAAATATAATTACAAATATATTTTATTTGGTCGGCACAGCAGCGCAGTCAATGCTTCAGTTGCCATTCAAAATACAAAGTCCAACAAAATACAGATAAGACCAATTCAAGACTCAGAATTGTCCGTGAGAATGATTGGGTGACTGTGCCTCGAGATGGACCAGAGCTCAGTGTGTACGCCCGATGTCTGGTTGGACAGGCTGAATGTTAATCAACGTAAATTAGACAGGTAAAAACACTGATGGATTATTTTAGATGCCTTGTTGGCTTGACTTACCGGACAAAAAACTGATCGGACCGTTGATAATTTGATTTGATTGATGACTGCAGTCCAACACATTAAATCACATTAATGATATTTCATTCTAGGATACCTGAGGATTTGTACAGTCTTACATTACCAGTACATTCAGGATTCGGAGTGATGAACACTGCACAAGGGGCTTCAAAATTATGGATACAGGAAACAGACATAATTATTTTACGGAGTACAACATTGCCTGAATGTGCAGTGTTGTCAGGATGCAGTCTGTGTTAGTGGAAATACGGGTGTACTGGTATACAACATAGCGCGTGAGCGGAGATCTAAGCTGGCAGTATGCTTGTTTGCCCAGTAAGTCAAGTTTGATGGTATGTTATAATTCTGGAATTCTGGGCGCTACAAACCTGCCACTTCATACCCAGACAAAATTCTTCATAATATCAATGTTAGGAACAATGCTAATGTCGGAAAAGCACGGGATTTTTTCTGGCTAGCCCAGTGAGTTCGTTGAATCCTAACGCACTCCTCTCAGTGCTCACCTGCCCACTTCCTCCTTTCACCAGCAGGGGAGTTTCTGATGCGTCTCTTCTGTCGCCGCTCCTGTCCCTGCCCCGCTGACTCTGGTGCCGCGGCGAATCCTGTTCCATAAGAGCTATTCAGAAGCGAGAATTTTGTTCAGCTATCAGTTCATTTTGGGAATTACAAATTTGTAGCGGGCTCCAATCACTGTGTTGGCGTACTCGCGGCTGCTCCTCTGCCAACAAAACCTTTATTCCCACTCCGGTTCTGGGCTCAAATGTAACTCATTAGCATCTGATTAATCATTACATATATTGTCAGCCTGTGCCGCTTTGAAAGGCACAAATCTACTTCTTAGCTTAAACCCCTTACTAGATTTGGCGCAAAATGAACTTAATTGTTCAAAAAAGCAAATGTAGGCTAATGCACGTAATCCTTCTGTAAGACTTTCAGGATAACAAATGATTGTTACTTTAGCTGGCAGCAGACAAGATTCAAGGCACCTCTTAGGCCTAAGAACTTTTAACTTTCCAATGTAGTTTCTTTTTTTTTTTTTGTGCTACGGTTACATTTTTTCTGGACCACTTTGAGCACCCATTTGAGCGACTTCAAGCGTACGGTAGTCATTCTATTACTCGATGACCTCTCGTCTAAACAATAATTCTTCTAGGTGAGACAAGTGAAATGTACATATTGTTGGCCATAGGCTCAGTTACGCATCACCGATACGAATAAAAACTACTTGAGGGGGCAATGAAATAGCCTGGGCATCGGATCTAAAAATCAGTGCAACGTATAGTGCGTTTTGAATCACATTACAGTGAATACAATGCTCTAGGACATCCCCTTCATCAATACAATTTCTGACCTACCTCCAAAACAACTTCATTCAGCTCGTGAACAAGTGGATGATGCCCGCACACGTTAGTATGTGTGATTCGGCCATGGCGCCATTGTGTAGTGCAAAGATAATAAGACGAGGGCGTGGGAAAGTGATTGGTCATATGTTAATAAGTTATATCTGAGTCCAGAACCAGAATAGGGGAAGAAATTCGCTTCCTGCCAACTCTCACGAGTGCCTAGATCAGCTTAGGTTCCTCTCCGCATCTTCTCTGTCTCAGTTTCCGTTATATGCAGGCGCACAAACTCGCCTTCCATCAAGACTCCCCTGCTCGGTTGAATTTATCACTGTCACATCACAAACTGCGGAGGAGATTAAATTTGGAGTGGGCTTACTTTGCCGACGAACTGCCTGTGGCTATGTGGGTGCTGGGTTTTGTTCGGCGAGTTAGTTTGATTATCGCATGGTTATCCCAATGTTTTATTCGCACGAATACATTCCCTCTATTTCTCTGGAATTGATGTGAAATATGGCCCATGCGTCTTTCCCAGTGTTCAAATAGCGAGTCGAAACGGCTCAGCCTCTTTTTTGCCTTCTTGTTTTGAAAAACTGGCTCAATAACTCCATTTTGCTCTTCCTGATTTCATGATCGCTTTACATGTAAAAAAAACTGTTAAACCTATGCCTTGTGAATTAATTAGGCAGAGATATTTTGTTCTTGAAAAAGCTTCTTCTTGTTTTGATGAACAAGCTTCTTAAAGAGCTTC
Source organism: Gymnothorax reevesii (assembly GCA_029721435.1). Lineage (NCBI taxonomy): Eukaryota > Metazoa > Chordata > Actinopteri > Anguilliformes > Muraenidae > Gymnothorax > Gymnothorax reevesii. The sequence goes on along the minus strand of CM056587.1, from coordinate 24,463,970 downwards.
GGAAAGACTAGCTTTTCCTCGTGGAAAATAGGTGCATTATGGATTTTTTTTTTTAACCCCTTTGTGCAGAAGCCAAATTTGGCTATTTTTGGGTTACCCACTTTAATGCTGTATAATTCAAGATTAAAGCTTCATAAAGAGGAAAAATGTGGCTCAATTCTGAAAAGACACTTACAGCATTTAGAATTACATAGTATTTCAGTTAATTTTCATGATTATGGTAGAGAAAATGAGCTGCAAACATAAAAAATCTTCATGAGAATTCACCATTGAAATTGCAAAAAAAATAATTCTGAGGATTGACAAACTGCTGGGGCTTAAAACTATACATTTCTGGGATCATAAACTCCTTGACCACAAGTACAATTCATCTTCAACATTACATTCTAGATTACCTACATGCTTTTAGCCAAATTATACAGCTATCCAAGTGTCTCCCCGAAGTCTCAAAATGAAGTCCAGTCAAATCATAAAAAAATCATGTATATAACACAAATAAAGTTTTAAGGCATGAAATTTAATATGAACAAATGATTTTCTGGTTGAGTTTAGTATGAATTTATCAATCTCAGTGCAGTTGAATATCAATGGTCACCAGTAACCACTCCAAAACACAAAACATGCCTTTTCTCCATAATAAAGTTTAGAGTTTTGTCCATTTTACTTTAAAGTGCCAGCACAAACACGCATTAAATAAACTTCTTATTAAACGGTTAGAACATTCACCCTGTAATGGAAGCTACCAGTCCCCTCTTCTAAGCTCACAAACTCATTTCAACACTTATAAGGAACAAGTGCAACTCACTAACTCAGTAATATCTGAATTCTGAAATATACCTTATTTTAACAGATCGGACACTCCACTTTCAGGGAACAATCCATTGCCTCCCTGGATTCAAAAGAAACGTGCAATGAACGTACCAGGGGGTCCACCCAAATGCACGGGCAGTTCGCGTTTTAAACAGGAAAAAAAACCTCGACATTCGACTTTGTTGAGTACGTATACATTCCAAAAACAACAACAACAACAACAAATAACAAAGTAGCAGCCTCACCTTTCTCATGAATCCCTTCTCCAGAGACCGATCCGATAGCAGGAACCCTCCGGTCCTGTTTCATTCTAAATAATTCCAATTGACCATATCCTTATCACATTTAAATCCTGTAAATGTAACTGGACACTTCAAGGCCAGTTTTGCGAACGCGTTTTCTATAAATCGCGTCTATTTTAACCGCGTAATGTGCATAACGTAGACAGGATACAACCGAGCCTGCTGATACGCATAGGTTTGTATGCTCTGTGTTTGTCCAATCAATGTGTTTCACTTACTCTAAAATGTTTAAACACTCGGGAATTGGATAAGAAACGAGCCAATCAATACATTTTTACCGGGTTAGCTTTGCGAGGGTATGAAGTGCAACTATACAATTACGCAGAAAACCCTGAGTGTATGGTTGAGTGATTGGCTATCAACGCCAGTACTCGGGTGGATATAAAGAAGCGCTGGATTTGTCAATGAATGGATCTGCGCGTAAATCCACGGTAGGAAACTACGATTTTTTTTGTACGTGACGACAGTAATTAAAAGTAGAATGTGAGAGAATCAATACCATGTCGATTTTTTTGCCTCAGAAAACTGATTTTTCTGAACCATTACTTGGAATACTGCTGGCTCACTGTGGCTTATCTGGTTGCTACAGAGGATAGCGATTTTTTCTGTGTCAAGATATCGTTTTTTTAAACTGCTGGATCGATACTATAGGCAAGGATACTGACCAGTTTGCACATCAGGCTTAGCTGAGGAGTTAAATTCATGCAGCTCTTGAAAAAAAGGGCGTGGAGTGAACTTCCCCATATTCAGAACCGCGTTCGAGGTCTGCTTGCTTGTGAACATTCAATAACTGATCCGGGGGTGCCATTTAGTGATCGAGTACAGTAACAGCGTACTTCCAGTTTGCAGGTCTATAGATGCGGGCGTCTACATCTGCAGAAAGGGGTTAAGGTGCATTATGGATAGTGTGTGGGAGCTAGACAGAGCTCCGGTTATGTCATGAACAAAATACAGGTTTTACAGACTGTAAGTTCCATCTGCGTGAACTGTTGCGTTAAAGTACAGCAGAGAAATGACGTGACCGAGGCTTTTACCTCTAATATTCCCGTCAGCAGCCGCAATATCATTCTGCAAACGGTCGCGTTTTCAATAGCAAAAGCAGCTTGCTTTTTTTTTATTTTGCCGCACGTATTTTTATCTATATTGTTGCTTTTGTTGCCATCTCAGTGCGGCCGAGTTTGGTCAATAGTCTAAGTCAAGATGAATGCACGGGGATTGAAAACTTCTGTCCCATTCATCTAACGACTCGCTTGCGTTGTGGATTTATGGACACATGTCTGTCAGTTGGACAGTTTATTTTATATTACAACGTTTTTAACAACGGAAAACCGATTATCCCATGCGCTGCCTCTAAAGTCAATATGATGAAGCGCAGGCCGTGGAAACTCTCGGGATACCTGTTGCTCATGCTCCTACTTGCGGGGGATGTGCAGCTTAATCCCGGGCCGACCACGGGGGATGTGGGCCCGCATCAACATCGTCCAGTGGAGCCTACAGAGATTGCGCATCATTATCTTGGCCTGGATGGTATTGCACTGGGGTATGAATTCACAGCTTTCGGCGATGGGTTTGCTACTGAGGCTGGAAAAGGGGGTGAGTTTTCTGCAGATTTACCGCAAATATTATCTAAATCGGCGGTAATCTTGCCAGGCGTTGGGACGCCATCTATGACAAGCTGCGTGCCGAAGATAAAATCTGCTCCTTCAAACAAATCTAAACGCACGATAAATCCTGCAATTGTGAAACAGCGTGGCTTTAAACTTTTCAGAACTGTTAATCAGGCTCGGATTCTTTGGGACTTTGGAGCTAAACCGAGCGGATTATTAGGCGGACATTTGAATATTAGAAGCGCTATTCCCAAGAGTGAACAACTGCAACATCTCCTATATGAATCAAATTTAGACTTTCTTTGTCTAACAGAGACATGGTTACACGAAAATTCCCCTGCTGATGTATTAAGAGTGCACGGATATAATATGTTCCGACGTGATAGAGCTGTTGGTCGTGGTGGGGGGGTGTTATTTTATGTCAAGGACAGTATAAATTGTAAGCAAATTCAGTGGTCCTGTACTAATGACTTGGAATGTGTTGGTCTTAGATTAACTCTTTCAGTCCAAATGTCCTTTATTATCATTGGAATCTATAGACCACCATCCGCCAAAAATGTGTTTTATGATAAACTTAATTCCCTTATTAAAGAGTGTGATTCAAAGAAGGAGATTATCTTATTAGGAGACTTCAATATAAACTGGAGTGATAAAGTTAAAAGGAAAGAGTTAAAATGTGCAATAAGTAAATTTGACTTCCAACAGGTTATTGAGGGTCCAACAAGGATAACTAGTTCCTCAGAAACACTCATTGATTTGGCTTTTACTAATAGATCAGAAAGAATAAATAAATCTTATAATCTGGTCACAGGATTGTCTGACCATAATATGATTCTGATTGTAAGAAAGCTTGCTCGAAGAAGATTTAATCGGTCTTCAAACAAAAAGATAGAACAGTATAAAATACCGAACAAACAGTTAAGCAATCTTGAAAGGGCAATCAATGAAATAGATTGGAACGAACACCGTGTGCATAGAGGTATGGATGATAATTGTAATTCCTTCATGGACAAACTTCAAACAACTATACATAGTTTTATGCAGAAGGTGAAATATAAACCGGGTCAAAGACAATATTTACCATGGTTAAATGGAAAAATACGGGCACTTATGAAACAAAGGGACCATGCTCTCAAGATGTCTCTCAAGAATAAAACAGAACATGAGAGACGTCTATTTATCACATTAAGAAACAAGGTAGTCAAGGAGCTCCGAATGGCAAAAGCAACATTTTTTATTAATGTTATTAGTGAAGCAAAGGGAAACGCCAAAGAAATCTGGCAGAATTTAAAGAAATTAACAGGGAAATCTAGCACCATTAATAAAACAATCGAACTAAATATTGAGGGAAATGTAACTCATGATCCAACCATTGTGGCAACAGCATTTAATAATTACTTTATTGCTTCTACAAAAAAATTAACTCGGAATTTCTCTCGATCAAATTATCCTGCTACTCCCCTAAATATTGATGCTCCCATTTTGATTTTCACTGAAGTGACTAATTCTAAAGTTGAGAGAATCATTTCCTCCTTTAATTGTTCAAGGGCAAGGGATGTATATGGGATGGACACAGTATTCATAAAAACTCACAAGGAGGCACTCATCTCTCCTATTGCAAAAATAGTAAATTGGTCTATTAATGAAGGAGTGTTTCCAAGTGCTTGGAAAACTGCAATAATTACGCCAGTGTTTAAGTCAGGTGACCATATGGTCATTAGTAATTATAGACCCATTAGTATCCTTCCAGCAGTTTCAAAAGTCACAGAAAAATGGATCTCTGAACAAATAATATCACACTTGAATGCTACGCCCTTCTCATTGCATCCTATGCAATTTGGATTTCGAAAATTTCATTCTACTGAAACAGCAAATTGTTTTCTTTTGGAAAATATTAAGACTAAATTGGATAAGGGGGGAGTGGTAGGGGCTGTCTTCCTTGATTTAAAGAAAGCCTTCGATTTTGTTAATCATGAGGTTCTAATTGTTAAGCTATCAAAGTTTAATTTTTCCTCTGTTGTCATTAATGGATAAAATCATATCTTACAGATAGAAAACAATGTGTTCGTATGAATCAGGTGACCTCACAGGTAGTTGATAATCATGTCGGTGTACCTCAGGGTTCAACTTTGGGTCCTCTGTTATTTAGTTTGTTTATTAATGACCTACCTGAAGTCTGTCCACCTAATGTAACGTGTCAGATGTATGCGGATGATGCGGTCATATATTTACATGCTAAAAACAAGAAGCAAGCAGGAGAAGACCTGTCTGCTTCAATGGTCAGTATTTCTAATTGGTTGACAAACTACTGCCTACATCTGAATGTCGATAAAACTGTATGTATGTTTTTCTCGAAATCTGTAAATAGAGAACTAGACCCAGAAGTTACAGTAGCAGGGAAAAGACTATTGGTAGTACATGAGTTTAAATATCTGGGCATAGTACTAGATTCCCTGCTTACATTTAAAACACAAGTAAAAAAAGTTGTGAATAGACTTAAATTTAATTTAGCAAATTTCAGACATATTAGGAGCAACCTGACAATTGAGGCCTCAAAGATGTACTTCAATGCAATGATTCTTTCACATATGAATTACTGTTTGACCAGTTGGACACAGGCAGGCAGAACTACATTAAAACCGGTTGAAAGGCTTTACAAACAGGCTTTGAAAACATTGGATAAGAAGTCGAATTCATACCATCATTGCAAAATTTTAACAAAATATACATTTTTACGTTGGGAGAATATGATCAAATTTGCCGATATTTTACTCGTATATAAGAGTCTTCATGGCCTGGCACCGCCTCCACTTAATGAATTTATTAAACAAATTCAAAATTTATCAACCAGATCCAACTCCAGGGGGGATTGCAAAATACCATATAGGAAGAGTGCCTTTGGCCAGTCAGCTTTTTCCTATCGAGCAGCACATACCTGGAACACTGTACCCACAGAACTCAGGAACATCACATCTCTTAATTCGTTCTCCAAATCAATAAAGCAGTGGTTATTGGACAATCAAACCTGCTATCATGATTTGAATTAGTGGCTATGTTTCATATTTCATAATTTATTTAGGACTTATGTGCTGGTATAGCAAATTCTCTCATTGTCTTGCTAATTGTTTATGAATTGTGGCCTGTTTTTATGCAATTGTTTATGTATTTGTGTCTCCTTTTGGCTGCATCTTTTGGTCTGTCTTGTGTATGTTCTACTTTTGTATAGTATGTTTTAATGTTTTTTGTTATATGGTGAGATAATTTATTAATTGGCTTCAGATTTTGCTGTTTCTGCTATGTGCCTTATGTGTTTTTGTCTGTGGTTGTGTATTTGTTTTGAGCTTATGTGCTCTCTACATATGTGCCTTACTATGGACATGCTAGCATTTTGCTTTATCTGTGCTTTTGTACTTCTGGATGCAATTTTAATGTTGTTCATGTGTATGTATATACCATCAACCTGCCAGGGACTGCAGATGAAAATTAGCTAGTATGGCTAAATCTGGCAAATTTACGTGACTTAAGTGATCATGTTAATTAATGTGCATTGTCCCTTATTAAATAAAAAAAATAAAAATAAAAAAAATAATCAGATAATTGCTTGGAAGTTATCGCCATTAAAAGAAACATCGATCCATTTACATTATCAATTACAAGTAGCTAGCAAGCTTGTTAGCCACGTTTTTAATTTTATTTACCACTAAGTCAATGCAGTCCCCGCGACGCCAAGGCAGCTCGCTGGTGACCGTTGTCAATCGCTAGCGTTCGCTTTCAGTCAGCGGTCTGTTCAAGTCAATGGGACGGCTAATTAGCTAGCTAGCGCGAAACGAGATTTTTTCTATTAAAGTGACAACTTTGCGTTTATACATTAACTTACGCATGAAACGTTTTATTACAGCTTTTCAAATAAATATTGCTGCAAAAGGCAACCGCGCATCTCGGCATTTTCTCGCTTATATCGACTTATTTGAAATTGGCCTCAAAGGAAACCCTTTTAATGAAGAAGTTGGGTGTATCAATATTGCGGTGCATCACTTTGGATAATGTATATACGACAACATCAGCAATCTAGTGTTCTAAATATATATATATATATCCATGGTTCTGGCAGTTCGTGTTGCCACTAAAACGCGAGATTTACATCTGCTGCAGGTGTCATAATCAGTGGATGAGATTTGATAAAACCCGTAGCAGATACATGCAGCAAGACAGTGATTACAAGCGCGAACTGTTAGTCTCACAGCTAAGGGACTTCAAACAGAATCACATTGGCTGGAAGCGCAACATACCACGTCAGGGTCAGGCACCCCCTCACGTGGGTCGCCCGGAGCTAATGACAAAAGATGTCATAGATTCTGAATTTTAAGGCAAAATTAGTGCACTGATTGGATGGTTGTGATCATGTGACCTAGTGGCAATTATTCTGAAATCGCACGAAAGTGTGCAGTGGGTAGAAGGACTTAACCTACCCACTGCAGATGGAGTGTAATTTAGGACACAAACATTAGCAACAGTAACTTGTCTACGTTAGCCTCTGTGCTACAGCCACAATCAACTGGCTATCATGTCAGGTTGGCTTATGCAGTAAAAGCAACTTACAGCTTCTGTGCCTGTGAGTCACGGACGTTCGTGACCGATACAGGCTTTATCTTCAGATATTTCACAAAGCCTGCATTTTAGGCCAGTTGTTAGTGCTAACTATCGCTAGCGGTCCTGCTAGCCACCCGTAACACGTTAGCTTCTCTTACATTATTTGCTGTTATATCGTTGCTTACAGCTTGTGGCTCCGAGCGCTTGATCGATGCAGCTGCTTCAGGTTTGAGAAGCAGCTGAAAGGCTTATCCTGTGTCGAATTATCCTTTATTAACAAAGCTGTCTTTGGTGAAATGCTGAGCACAATCAGCTAACGTCCTCTTCGGCCATGGGAACATCCAAAAGTAAATGGACAAGCTGCTTTGGGAGAGATACTGAGAAAATTGCACCTCAAATGATCTACAGTTCTTCTTTTGTATTTCCAAGTGTAGATGCTACTAAGGCACAGTATGATCAGAGGTTGAGAATGGACAACCAACATTATAACATTACTAATATGTATTAAAAAAAGGATCAGCATGTTAGGTCCCCTTTAAACAAATATGGTCCCAAAGGAAAGTTTAGGATCACGGGGAGGGACAACCCCTGATATACAGATGAAATTTCTTCCCTGCTGCATGCAATGTGACGTGGGCTTAGGCAAGGAAGTGGGGTTCTCAGGCGGAATGGCTTCTCTTAAATCTGCTGGAAGATAAAAGCACTTCTCTGATCAGAAAAGCCGAAACAGAGTTTTATTTGTCAGTTAAAACAGATAGCTTGAATGATCATGAGAAAATCTGGAAGGTTTTAAATTTCTTTTTTTATATCTGAAAATGCACCTCCCTTCCTTTATTATGAAAAGTTATGTTGTGGTATCTGATAAGACTGAAATGTTGAATTGTTTTAATGAGCACTTTATTATGTAAGGGTTTCTGTTCAACGATGCTTCTTTTTTTGTGGAATCAAGAAATTCTGGCACCATTGTTGGTGGTGTAAAATCTAACCTTGTTGACTTTTAATCTAACCTCATTTTCTGTTGCTGAGGTTCAAAGAGCCGTGAAACAGCTTGACCCTGGAAAGCCAGTTGGTCCAGCTCATTTGGATATTATCTTTTTAATTTCTCCTTTATTTCAAATAAAATCCCAAAGGTTTGGAAGGCTACATTTGTGCTTCCTTTGATAAAAGGAAGGGATCCAACACTGCTGAATAACTGCTGACCAATCTCTAAAATTTCTGCCCTTGTCAAAGTGTTGGAATCTCGTGAGTGAACAGGTTAGAAACTATACAAACACTCATGCAATATCATCCAATCATCAATCAGGGTTTAGGAAAAATCATACCACTGTTCTGCTGCTATGAAAAGTTTTAAATTATGTCATAGAAACATTGGATAATGTGCAACATCGTTTGTTTCTATTTATTGGCTTGTCGAAGGCTTTGGATACAGTGGACCACCGTATTTTGGTACGTTTCATCCGAGTGAGTTTTTCTGATCATGCTATTGGTTTCTCAATTGTATTTCTGATATGACTCAGGCTACACAGTTTAATCATGCATTCAATATGTTAACTGTCTGGAAGGGAGTCCCACAGGGTTTAATTCTGGGTCCACTTTTATTTGGTCTCTACGTCGACTGCTTGGATAAAAACATTCCAAATGCCTTCCATTGCTGTTCAGATTATTCAATCATTTATTGCAGTGCACCCACTCTCAGCAAGGCTTTAAATTATCTCCAGATTGCTTTAGATATTTTGCAGGCTCAACATCACCAATTAAAGCTTGTTTTCAATGCAAAAAAAAAAAAAAAACTCATGGTCTTTTCAAATTCTAGGGAGATTTCTTTGAATCAAAGCATTGTTACTTTTCAAGGTGAACAAACTCACACTGTTGCTACGTATAAATATTTGGGATTTTTCTTTGATGACAAATTCTCATTTAAACCTCACTTACAAAATTTGTTTAAATGTAAAGTTAAATTAAAAAAGAATAAATAAATAAACTTTTACCTAAAGTGCATATAGCACCAGGGGTTGGCAAAAGGAATGTAGTGTTGGTTTTTTGAATAACAGGAAGGTGTAATGACTCCTTCGCATCAGCGGGCGCAGACACTGGAAAGTGCAGGGTTAATCTCTGCAAGACTATTCCTCACTGGGCCGCCCGTCTTCCCAATTTTAATGCTTATTGCCCAGCCTATACTTAATAACAACATGCCACTTGTGACACAGCAGGGAATAGGGTATCCTTTAAGTCCAGAGCTCACAATGCTAACGTCATTAGTGGGTCTCGTTCAGATACTTGAATCTGGAATGATGGGGGATTGGGGGCTGTGGTAAAGGACATCAATGTCACAATGCAGAGGCCATTCACTCCTATGCTTTAGACTGCCAGGAATGTATTTAGGCTTTATGTGCAAAAAAAATGTGATTCACCATAATGTGGAGAGCACCACTGCAATGGAGCACTGAGAAACTGCCATGGGCTGAGGAGGGAGGCGGCAGAGCAACAGTAACATTCCAGCGTTGATCACATGGTCAAATAAAGATGCAAATTTTTCAAAGGATACATTCCTTCCAACACAACAAGTTTATCAGGCAACTTACAGGATAAGCTTGGCCATGGGTTTTGGCACACTTAAATTCTAAAGACTGCAACACCATGAGCTTTAGACCAGTACATAGCAGAAGGGAATATTTAAGTCTGGGAATAAATGGTGTTTCTTGGCAACAAAATAATGATACATTCAGAGTCAGGATGACGCTGGTCGATGAGAATCATGATTGTTCAGTTACACACACAAGCTGCCCTCAGTCACCATATTGATCTCTGGAGGAAAGAATGGGTTTCCAGGCTGCGCTGAATGGTCTCGGGAAATTAAACCTGTTTGTCTTTGCTGTTGGCCAAATAGACATACGAGTCAACAGAGCCACACCAGTAACTTACAGTGAGGACCTGAAGACACTGTATCAGCTTCATTTATGAAGGATGGATTTTATTTCAACTGAAGTACAGCTCATGATTAGGGAGATGCAAATTAAGCTTGGTGGTCTTTGATATTTTCCCCACTGGAAATATGAAGATGATTAATCCAGGACAATTGTCTTAACACTGCAAAGAATATGAGAAACTGTTTGTTGCCTCCTTAGTCTAATCAACCTTGGCAGCTGGCCAGAGGAGGGCGCAAGGGCGTCGCCCCCTTGTATATATATATATATATATATATATATATATATATATATATATATATATAATTCCCCCCCAACAGATGTTATCAATAAAAATACATAAGTCAATTCATTGTTTTCAAGTTCAGTTTCAGATGGAAAGCTCTAGTTAGTGCACTCTGCAGTATATTGTTATCTGTCTGTTTTTGTATATATAAATGACTCAGAGGTTTATTATTGGAGTTAAGCAATTACTTGCTATTCCACGAGGCACTGCTATCCTGCTGTTTGTTGTGAGTCCTAGTGTGATGGTTGCTGAAAACTGAGCATGGCACAGCCCCACCTAGACTATATTTCACCAGCCACCACTGCGTATAAAGTATTTTTCCTGTAATTTAGCCATCCTTGATCCAGTTTTTCCTTCTGTTCCCCTTCATTGCTTTTATTATTACTTGCCAAAATCTACGATTTTGGCGAGTATGTTAGTTGGTTCCGTTAGTCGCCTGTTTGTATGTTTGTTTGTTTGTCTGTCTGTTGGTTAGTTACACGCTTTTTTAACCTTTCCATATTGTTGATGTGCATGAAAGTTCACCATATGACAGAGAATGTTCTTCGCTAGAAGCCTATACTGTTTTTAGTCCTTAGGTCAAAGGTCTAGGTCAAGGTCACCAAAAACTTGAAAACCACATTTTGGCTCATAACTTTGCTACTATTGCAGCTAGAGATTTGAAACCAACTTCATTCTCTTCATTGTGTTTCAGAGATCTGTGCATGATTTCAGCAAGTCATTCAATGAATGACCTTTCATTTAATTATTGCTCTGTGCTGCCCTTCCCGTCTGTAGTCCCGCACCCACCCATTTCTCATGTATTGCTTATGGTGCATATCCAACAGGACAATCCCACAGGATTGTCCCTCCAAATTGTGTTCTCAGCCAATTCTGCCTAGGAGCTCTATATAACCTCTGCCTTCGGTGAAGTCTATTGAAAAAACCAAGTAACCATTTAATTTGGGAAATCTCCCTTTACTTTGAACTCTAGAGTGGTGAGTCCCCCGGATGGTCCCTCCAAGCCTTGAAGTTTGTGAGTGAGAACTATGCAGCATGCCATCTACCCCGGATTTCTTTCCCGATACTGATCTCAGACAGTCTCTCAAAACAGCACTTTCATTACCTTTTTAGGGATCTTGAATTATTTCACTACTTTAAATTAACAGCACCGCACTCTACTAGAAAAGGATTCCTGTCAAGGCAAGAACTGAATGAAAAAACACCGGCTTTGTTCAATTTTCCTTTGTGACATCATTCCTTCTAATAACATAATGTAGTTTCGATATGATGCAACACTCCTGTTTAAGCAGGTATATTTCAGGTTCATATGCATTCCTTCTGCTTTTGTGAATGAAGCCTATGGATCACACGCTTACCGTGAAAGCGGCAAGCCTCAACATGTCGCTTACTTACGAGCGAGACAGTGGGCGGCTATCAACAGTCACTTATAAGATGTACAATTTGTGATTACATGACAGAAATCATTAAAACTGTATAAAAGTGATTGTTTTAAAAGTTTTGCAAAAAAAAAAAAAACAATTTTATAGGACTGGAGATCACAAAACCACAGACCCATGCAACGTTGGAGCTGCTTAATCTTTCTTAACAAGACTTACTTCCAGCATTCAACCCGAAGAATCTTTTTTCTACTCACTTCAGTCATTAATAATAATGTCTGTGTGCTGCTCTCTCTGGAGTTAGGAACAGTAATTTGGATATAGGGCCAAGTGGGTTATTACGCCCACATGCTTGTTACTGCCAACCTATTTAAAGATAGTCGGGTAGGCCCTCTCCCCCGCCAAACTCCCTCACTCTATGATTGCATCTTCTGTCTTTGCACCCTAAGACATTCAAATCCAATCACACAAACTTTATGCAGCATTTAGATATTTGTTCAAGCCCGGGCCTTCAGGAGTTGCCAAGGAGTGAACTGGGTGGGAAGAAAACTATCTTTCGATCCTTGGTCTCAACCTGTTTTCATAAATGTTCCCTGATTAGTCAGTTCATTGGTATGCGTGCTAATCAGTTAGCGAGAGATTATATGATGGATTTACTGTGGAAACAACATTTTCACAAACATCTCATTCAAAGCAAATATAACAAAAATAAACACAATCATTCACAACCAGATTAGCCATCAACATACCCAATGACTGAAAAACCTGCTTTTAAACTTTTTTTTTTTTTTTTTTTTAGAATCTACATATTGCACATTGTTTCCATGAATACTCTGTGAGTGAAGACAGTTGTGGACAAATATGTCGATACAGTAAATGTCCACAATCCTTAAAGCAAATGATGCTATTATTTGAGGCAAGCTAGGTAAAACTGAGCATATGAATATCGTATCATTTAATTATTACCTAAATAATTTAGGATAATAACTGAAAATGGGTAGAGACCAGAACCAATATAAATTTTCCACCCTCCCCCCTTTCTCTCCTCACCAGCCTCTGCCTGCAAATATCTCTTTTTCTCTGTTAGTATTGTAGCCCAATTCAGCATTAAAGTGCTGCAAGAGGATATTTCCTTTGGGTGTGATACTGATATATTCAACAATTCAATAATATTTATTTTGTGATTCTAGTTCTGCCTTGCCTTGCCTTGCCATGTTCTGACTGGCATATGTGAATTTTGATTCCTTGCCATGTATGACCATTCTTTTGAAATATGTATTGTGTTCTGGTTGCTTATTTGTTGATGTATTGTCTTGATTTTTCCATGTTTTACTTTAAGCCATAGTTTTATACCAGTCCATGTTTTGATCTTTCCATGCATTGCACTTTGTCTCCCCCCGTCTTGTCTTTGCTCTTGTCTTTGCTCACAGCCCCAGTAATGCGTGCCACTCCTTTGGGTGATTTAATGGTTTCTGGTTTCAATCTTCCTTCCCCATCTCGTTTATTTCCTTCCCCTTGCTTTTTCTATATTACTAACACATACTAACAGTTTGTTGTTTTTGCTAATTTACTAACCAAGACTAACATTGTATATAAGACTAACTTACTAACGAGCACTCGGGATTGAATAGCTGCACTTACTAATTGATTAACAAGCTCTCAGCACTCTCTTTTGCACTCTCCCTGTACTTTGCCGCATTCCTGTGTTTTGAACCTTTTTCGTCTGACCCTGATTTTTGTGATTGGTGCCCTGGTTACGATTCTAAATTTTGCCCATTGGATTCTGATTTTGGATTGAGGACTCTGTGCTGTTGCCTGCTCTGTTGGGGGGTTTCCCCCTTCAGAAATAAAGCCTCCTTTCTGTATTTTTCTGGTTCTCGCGTGTGGTCCATCTGGTAAATCCTCACAATTTACCCCAAATTTTTTTCTGACTTGTTTCAGAATCGAGAGCAGGAAGACTCATTTGCGATTTCAAGCATCATTTGTTCCCAGATTCCCCTCAGATGAATTCACTGCATTAACTGGTTAATGGGGCATTGACATCTAAGAGCTTAAATTCCTTGAATTAAACATGGCAATGGAGAAAACAGCAAAAAAGGCTTAAAACAGATTCACTTTCTTTGACCTTAAAAATTGTTACCTCCTCCCAACAAAGTTGGAGGAGGTTATGCGATCATTACCGTTTATCTGTTGGTTGGTTTGTTGGTTTGTTTGTAAGCAGGATTACGCAAAAAAATTATGAATGGACTTTCCTCAAATTTAGTGGAATGATTAAGTATTGCTCAAGGAAGAGGTAATTCGATTTTGAGACGTCAAGGTCAAAGGTCAAGGTCAAGGGCATGCAAAAGGTCAAAAACACATTAAAAAACATATTTGCACGAAGACTACAGGAGTACATTGGCACAGATCTAGTTTAATATGCCCTACTCACTGATCCATTTTAAATAATTAGATTGCTGAAGCAGAGGTGAACTGCATTGGGAAGCTGAAGCAGGCAGAAGTGGTTGAGCAGCCATACTGCATTGCTCAGCATTAAGCAAAACGTACCAGATCCCAAGAGGCGAAACTCTGGTGCCTGTAGATAGTGTTGCGGTCTCGCCTTTTTGGATTGAAAGTGCCAATGGAACAGCCTCACAAAACCCATTCAGGACACACTCCTTTAATGAAAATAAATTCTGAGCATTTTTTGTGCATCTCATTATTTAAGTGTATCTGTGCATATACTGCATTGGAATAAGAGTTGCAAATGAGACACTATCTAAAATCTTCAAGTATAAAGCTAACCCCCCCCCAAAAAAGAAGTCAAATTAGAGGTATAATGGGAAATGTCATGCAGTAACAACAAAAACCACTGTGAGGATGTGCTCTCATCTTGGTTTGCAATCTTGGAAGTACGATTGTATATCAGCATTTAAACAAGCATACTTTTGATTCTCGAAAAATAAAAATCATTTCTGAGAATGCATTTTCATCCCAAGATTTGCATTTTAGTTGTATTTTTGTTTACAACACAGCGGAGCCCTTTTTGAAAATTTTATAGCAAATGTGCAATGCTTTAACTTTCAATTTGTAATAAGTAGTGCATACATGGACTTGATAATGAAAAGTGGTGGGAAACATTTTTATTTTTATTGTGATACATATAATATGCTTGCTTTTTGGAAAAGGTAAGGTTCTAAGGTTCTTAGAATTCATTTCCAATTTTATACTGGTAGCCATATTAGTAATATATGATATTCATACTGAGCGATCAGCTTCAGATGTCTTTCCAAAGTTTGTGAAAATGTTGTAAAACAAAATAAATTGGTCAGTAGATGGGGTAATTGACCCATTTTTGAAAAGCTAAACTTCTTAAAGTTGAGTGAAAGCCAGCTTTCAGGAAATCAGTATAAAAAAAACAAGAAAACATAAAAAAGAAATACTGCCTCCAGGTGGGTGATTTGCATGACTCTGGACGTTCCTGGCTGTTTTCAAGCTAAATGAAACAACATGCAAGTACTGAATAGCGATCTGAGACATCCATAAATTGCATTTTTAGCTCACCCACGGATAGTCCGAGAGTTATTGTGATCCGACAGTGGCCGGCACCCTGGTCGTGATCATGGTCATGATCACAATCGTCATCTGTCAGCAAGATCTTTAAAGATCTTCTCTGAAACTAATGGCCCGATTTACTTCCAGTTGTGGTATGGACCTTTCTTGGGACAAAGTCTATCATGATTGTTCTCAGTTTTGTGAAAAATTTGTGAAAAACAAAAAAAAAAAAATCTTCTTCTCCAAAAGTACTTGCTGGATTTATTCCAAATTTGGTATGGAGCTTTCTTGGTACAATGTATACCATTTCAAAAATGCTGAGCAATGGGCTCAATTATTGGGCGAGTGAGAGACAGGGCTATTGGTCCTAATTTTACGTTGCTGGCCGTAGGCCACCAACCTATTATTGTCACTTTGCGTCCGGCGGCATAGTTGGCATTGGCGTCAGCTTCGTCCCTTTAAAGCCATATCTCAAAAACGGACTGATGAATTTTTTTTAAATTTGGGGATGTGATCAAATCAGTCATCGAGTTAATGCCCAAGCAAAATTTTTTTGATTGAATCGTTCATTTAAACTTGGCAGCCTTTTTTATGTCGAAAATCACCATTTTTGGCACTTAGTTTTTGAGAAAATTGAACCTGTCAGATGACTTTTTTTTTTTAATCGCAGCAATGGAATCAGTATCATGACCTGCTTCAACGGTGTAAACAGCGTTTTGATTGAATCGCTCCTTCATAGAGCCACCTAGGCAACGTGTCTGGACTTCATCATTTCTTTGGGGTGTTTTGTGCTAGAACTCTCTTAATATAGCATTTAGAGCTTAGGTATGTATGAGGCATCTATAGGGAATCAGGTATGCTGAACTTTGTGAGTCAGTCACATTTGACCTTGGGCCTCAAAGTATTCAAGTGTGACTGCTCGGTCGAGTTGCCCAATAATGGTACCTAAAACCCCTTTTTCACTGAGCTACGTTGGCCCGTGAAAGTTTGCAGGTGAAGCAGTTCTTTTCTTTCGCAGAGAAGAATTGATTCAAAGAACCGTGAATTGATTCGCAGTGGTACGGTACCATTCACCATCACTGCGAGAAATTCACAAAAAATTTAAACAGGTTTAATTTTTTCGCGGATATCTGAGCCGGAGCTTTTTAACGCCAATATCATGTAGACAATGTGTTGCTTTTTCAAGAATTCATATTGGCTTGCTGTTGAATCCACGGACTGATGCTAGTTACTTTTCTCCTGTTGGAGCTGTAATTGCCAGCAACCTTCAGGGCCCTTGGCGCTCTAGTTTTCTACTGCTAGCTATGGCTTCATACCAATTTCACCTGTTTTACATGATATTGTGAATCTGCTTTTATTTGATGTCCAAAGGGGTTACAGGACTCTTCGTCCCTGGATTTTTCATCCCCTAATGATTATGAAATGTGCCACCATAGTTGAGAGATGGATGGATGGACGGGCAATGGACAGATCACCATGATATTAGGGTTAGGGTTAGGTTTAGGGATCAACTTATAATTTAGGAAGAGGGCAAAGCATTACTGGGAACAAAAAATCTAGAGACGAAGAGTCCGGGGATGAAAATTCCTGGGGGTGAAAAGTCTGGGGGCAAAAAATTTGGGGACAAAAAGTACGGGGGCAAGAAGTCCAGAGCCAAAGTCCAAAGAATCCTAAAGCCATTTAAGGCATTGACTGTGCAAATCGTCAAGGCTATCCAGCTCTGACAAGGCTCATGTTCTCGTCACCCAATTCGCTTACTAGTTTAATTTTGCAAGGATATCAGTGGGGACACAGGTTAACATTTAAGTGACTCGAAGTGATTTACACTCCATAACAAATGTCAGCTTTATTTATTAGCTACTCCTCCAGGATGCACCACTCACCTTTCTTCACGTGTAAATGACAGAATTATTTTGCTCAACTTACATATCGTTATCTTCACTGAAGCCATTTGCTTCCGAGGACTTTTACGCAGGCTTTGCGGCAACTATTCAGTGGTGGCTACAACCTCTGAAGTGTAAAAAGAAGACATCCTTTGGGACTTGCATATGTTTTACACGATTGTATGTCACACCCCAATATTTCAAAATAAAGACAACGACTGTTATGGAGCTAGTTTTATTTTTCAGTATCTGGAAAGGGATGTTTTCCCTCATGATGAAATGTGTGTGACTATGACGTAACGTTCTGGGAGACTATTGCTGACAGACTATTGCTATTGGCTATTGCTATTGCTGAGTATAAGACATTATGATGTTGTCAGCAATCCAGTAATTGTATACAGAGCAGTGGTCTTACCCAAGTACTCAACCTAAGCACACCATCCAAAGGCCATTCTTTTGACACCAATCCCCAGCAAAGCTGTTCTAAATGCTTTTTTTGCATTCCTATCAGGGCTTTGGTGTATTCTGTTTGCCAAGATGCAATCGATACTGCGGTTACAATTCTGTAAAGTTTTAAGAGCCAACCTGCATTTTTTTTATCATTAAAACAAGTCTGCAAAAGGACAGCAGCATGTGACCCAGCCCTCGCCTTAAGGGCTGCAATCAGGCTCTGCAGCTGCACCCCATTCATTAGCACATTAGCACTCTTTTTTTCAAATACCTCCATAATATAGGACATTGTAATACATTTAGAGTCTCTTCCAAAAATTCCTGCCTTGGTTAATCTTGGGCCAACAAAATTCCCAACCTGTTCCAAACAGCACATTGTGGTTTCGCTTGGCAGGCACAGCAAATCCGGAATTCACATATTTTAAAAAGAAGATTGAGGTTTCGGGGAATTGCCTTGACTGCTCAGACTGGTCGAGAGATGAACGTGAAGCTGATTCACTGCAAAGGACTTCGATCTCTGACCTCCTTCCCCATCTCTGGGCTGGCAGAAAGCCATTAATGAAATGTATTATTCAAATGAGACTAAAAATTCACACTTTCATTTGATTTGCCCTTTGAGAGTCTTCCACCAATAAAGTACTTAGTAGGTATCAAGACTTGTGGATTACAACAAAAAGCAAGTGCGTGCACTGTTTCAAAAATTTAAGCGATAGAAATCTCTCAAAATTATCTAAAATTATTGGTTAAATTTTCTGACTTATACTGATTAATTAAGAGCAATATGAAACATGCTACTCTGATTGTCATTACTTAGTAACTATCAGCAATTAGTCACCATGTGCCTTAGCAAATGTATTTATTTGTTTGCTTGTTTAATGAGTTTATTTCAGACAAAAAGTTGATAATTACATTCAAAGAAAAAAAAAATAATTAAAAAAGTAATGAGAGTACTGATATCAAAAGAAAGTTTTAATATTCTGCGGAGCCATATAGTACTCAACGACGGTGGTGCAGCATTCACCATTCAAGTGGCATTAACTTCTCATTTAGGTCCAATAGTTAATCTCCTCAGAGACCTGATCCAGTGTTTGGTTGTGCCACAGTCTGCTATCAAGTCCAGTGGCCAGAAATAAATGCAGTTTGAGAGTACTGCTCAATTTGTGTTAAATATTCGCCTTTCAATTCCTGCTTGAACGTAACTGATCATGCTAATTTGGATGCAATGAAAATGAAAGAAAATAATAAAGTCGCAAGCGGAAATTCCAGAATTCAAGCCAAGAAAGACCATTAGTAGTTGAAAGTTTTCACAGCTTAATTAACAAGTGTTTGCCACTGACATGGCAATATCCCCCGCCACCTCAATTTTGTGTGTCCGTACGGACATACGGACGGACGGAGCCCAAGGCTATATCCCCCGCCGCCCCACAATCACACAGCAATCAGATAATGTCTCCTTTTTTTAAATAAATGATGGATGCAATGCGTCTTGTTCCCTAACACTTCAGGAAAATTGTAGACAATAGAAATGCGATTTGATTATCACTCCATATACATGCCCAACTTAAATATTGATGTGTAAAATCAAACATATCTGAAACTTGATTTTACTGTCAACTGCAGGCTCCATTAGACACATGGATGATGGAACAGTATCTGTAGGAGGTCGTTTAGTGGAACACATACTGCACTCAGAAAGATTGATCACAACACAGTTTCAATTCATTTCAGTGTTTACACAGCCATCGCTCAATGACAGCAGAAATCCCATCTCAACAAAATACATTTTCAGATCACTCTCATCATTGTCAATGTGGCAGACCCTCTGCTTTTCCTTCCTCAGCTACATAGCAGGATGGAGCCCATTTATTTATTTTGTACATACAGTGTCATTAGGTCTTGCTCCTGGAAGTATCTAGAGTCTGTAGTTCTGCCAAAAGGTGACCAAAAATGTGGTCCACAAAAGAAAGTCAGTGTTTTTTGTGGTAAGAAAACAGCCTTGATACGCTCCTGAATAAAATCAGTTCCTCGTGACACCTGTGGTCTCTGTATTTTTTTCTTGGCAACAATGAACCGAGCATTTTCGCAAGATTAGCATCATGATGAGTGTGGCCGTGCCATCATGAATTAATGCATTCATGTAAACTCCATCTTGCCTCTCATTGCGTCTAATGCCTAATGCTGACTCCGTCTGACGGGTCACAGAAAAGCCAGACTCAAGCATCAGCTCAGGTTTTACTCTCAGGCTTCAGGGTGTGCAACAGCAGCAGTCAAAATATTATTTCATGCTTTGGGCATGATGGTTTATGAACAGGCCTTGATATTGCCAGGCTCATTTAAACAATCCTCTCTCCCTACCCCCTACAAAAAATGAAAGCAAATCAGTGAAAAGCATCAATGTTTACCTCCTCGATAAATCCAGGACTGATTTCACAGGCACAAATAAAGCTCAGTCTGACTACATTGTGCTTGGTATGATGAATCCATCTGTGATCCTCTCCTGGGCTAATCAATGTCTGTGAATCTGGCCCAATGTAATAGGCTGTTTATTAGACCCTGTTGAGCAGTGATGTTCTTAGTCTACAATTCAATGAGTTTAGTGCCATCCCAAGTGCCTCACTGTATACCATACAGCCTTGGAAACGGCCACTGTGATCCAGGTTGGATCCATACTACATCACGCATGCCACCTTACCACTGAGAGATTGTTATGGCGGCATCCCGCAATCCTTCACCACCTGGCTGTGGCAGCCTCTTAGATTCAATGCCAGCAGCCTGCATTAATCTGCTGGCTTATTCCCTCCTACGGAGAGAGATGAAAATACCTGTCCATCTGCTAGTGAGGGCAGCAGGGGAGGTTTGCCAGTAAAGGCTAAATTAGGCTGATCCCTGATGCTCAAGACCAGGGGCCCTCAAATCAATTAGCCTTTATAGTGACAGTTCCTGAGATCTCCTGCTGAACTTCCCCAGTGAGGAAAGCTGACCAAGGCTAAAAGTCAAAAAGCACTCTGTGACCAATTTCTTTGTTGAAGACAACCTGCTCAAATTTTTTGATTTTGCAATATATACTTAGCTCCGTTTAAAATGCAGTGGTAAAGTGGTAATTATTTCAATGATACCCTTGTCAATCTATGCAAACCACCACCAGATTAGGTGCGCTGATGAAAGGTTTCTTAATGAACTGAGAATAGATGCATGTACTTTTAAAGTCATTAATATACTAAGCTCCGTTAAAAATGCACGGGTGAGGTAAGTACTGTATTTGTGGCTAATTGAAGAATCGATTGATTTATATTGCTTTTCCAGTGAGGCACGAGAGGAAATAAAGAAAAGTGCGTGGTATTGTAATCCTGACGCGCACCACGTGAACGCGCCAAGAACTTCAGTAATAACAAATATTGAGCGGTTTGTGATGTGTACAGTGACACTTGACTTGTTCTTTTTGGTGTGGTCAATAGTCTACATAAAGCCAACAAAAAACAAAAAATGCTACTGCATCAAGACAATGCAACAGCTTGTGACACAAGGGAGAGAAAAAGAGCCTTTGGCAAGTTACGGGCAGATCTCAGCTGCCGAAAGGTGGTGCATCATTTGCACTGTCACCGTTCGACAATCAGTCAGCTGTCTGAGAATGGAACACAGGCACTGTCACTGACCGACCCCGCTTAGGGCAGCCACAAGTGACTATGGTGGCTCAGGAGCGCCACACCTGGTTACAGCCTGTATGTGACAAATTCCGGACAGCAACCATGAGATGAGGAGTCCGAGACGATTGAGGGTGAGCGCAAGTATTTTTTGACGCCGTCTATGTAAGCAACACGTGTGCACATGGGCCCTACAGAAAACCCAATTTTTGCCCATTTACGCATGGCTGCCATTACCATGGTCAGTCAGTGACAGTCCTCGTTTTCCATTTTCGGACAGAAACAGGGAAATAAAGTGCCAAAAAAATGACCCAGAAGCAGCAGTCAGAAGTGAAGAGTTCCTACTCCTGTTGTTAGGCAAAAAATGGTTTTTCTGAAGGGGTCGTGTGCACATGTTTTGCTCACGTAGACGGCGTCAAACGGTACTTGCGCTCACCCTAAATCGTCTCAGACCCCTCAATTCATGATCAGTTTTGGTTGCTGTCTGGAATCAGTCACATACAGGCTGTAACCAGATGTGGCGCTCTTGAGCCGCCATAGTCACTCGTGGCTGCCCTAAGTGGGGTCAGTCAGTGACAGTGCCTGTGTACCATTCTCGGATAGACAGCCGACTTATTATTGAACGGTGCAAATGACGCACCACCTCTCAGCGGCTGAGACCTGCCCGTAAAATGCCAAAGGCTCTTTTTCTCTCTCCTGTGTCACAAGCCGCTCCATTTTCTTGATAAAGTAGCATTCTTCTTTTTTTTGTTGGCTTTATGTAGACTATTGACCACACTGTACACACTGTACACAGCACAAACAGCTCAATGTTTGTTATTACTGAAGTGCTTGGCGCGTGGTGCACGTGATGCGTGTCAGGATTACATTACCACGCACTTTTCTTTATTTCCTCTCGTGCCTCACTGGAAAAGCAATTTAAAAAATCAATTGATTCTTCAATTTTCCACAAATACAGCACATACCTCACCGGTGCGTTTTTAATGGAGCTTAGTATATTAATGACCTGAAAAGTACATGCATCTATTCTCAGTTTATTAAGAAACCTTTCATCAGCGCACCTAATCTGGTGGTGGTTTGCATAGATTGACAAGGGTATCGTTGAAATAATTACCACTGATTCAGCGAATCATTGCCTTACTCTTCAAGGTTCATACTCATGCGGAAGTAACAATTGCAATGAGACATTTAATGCATCTTAAGATAATTCCACTAAAAGAACACAGGAGGGTGAATTAACGTGGCAGATCAGTCGTTTCTAAGGAGATTTGGATGTGTGGGATTCACACGACTCCTTTGTCATTAGACTCTGAATCATAAAGGATGTTCAGAAAGAGCCAAACTTCTCTACTCCTGTGCACAAGATTTTACCATTGAAGGTGGAGGGAAACTAGCAGTACATTTAGGAGGTAAAAGCTTCATTTCAAAATAAAGTATTCAATCACAGGTACATTGAACATGTTACGGATCATCAAGAAAAGAATAAAAAATCAGCTTCTCAGTGTATGACATTCATAGGAATCAGATTCTCAATTATATTTATGGTAGTGGCAGTCCCCACTCTCGTGAAAACTCTGATGGGGTTAATTTGAATAGCCTCCATTGTGTTTGTTATAATGTTCGATAATATTCTCCTGAACAACGATGGAAAAACTTTCTTTTAAAATAGTTATGGAATTCAGATCCCATCCGCATGAAAAGAAGCTAGATTCACAATATGCACATATTTCTAAGATCACAAATCACAGCTGCTGACTTGCTGTTGAAAACCACAGTGGTCCTCTTTTGTCAGAAAAATATTGTGGAAGTACCAATATTGTTGTTGCTGGTAAGGATTTGACACTATTTTCACATCAAAGACTCTCAGACTTAATATTGTAAACATGAGCTTGTTCCATTTTATTTTCCCTCACAGACTTGAAGCTCTAGTTCCAGAAAGTTCTGTGTTATCATTTCCTTGATCTGCCGGCTGTTTGAATTCCAATTAATATTTGCTTTTCCCCAGCAGTTTTCTTCTCACCTTAGAACGCCCATCGCTTCAGTTGGCGGAATGCCTTGTCCTTATCAATTAAGAATTGTTTCATGGGAAAAGTTTAACAAGCCCACTTCTCTTCCAAAGTTAGAATATATTCTTTCTCCTTAAAGGATAACAGGCTTTGTGAATCTTTCATTAAGCCAGAGCAATGCATTTAGCGAAGGGGGTGGGGTGAGCATTTTCCCA
Source organism: Gymnothorax reevesii (assembly GCA_029721435.1). Classification (NCBI taxonomy): domain Eukaryota; kingdom Metazoa; phylum Chordata; class Actinopteri; order Anguilliformes; family Muraenidae; genus Gymnothorax; species Gymnothorax reevesii. Next base: position 24,440,343 of record CM056587.1, on the reverse strand, counting down.
GTTTATCTACTCTCTAAAGCATCTCCTAAAGCAAGGCAAACTTGCAGTCAGAGCCTAGTTAATTCCATTACCATTGTTACTTTTCAGAATGCAAGAGAGTATATTGATTCAAATTAGATTTTAAGCTTCCACAACCATTTACTGATGAATGAATTAACAGCTGTGGAATATTAAATGCCTCCACCATACTCTGTGCTTCATAAGGAAATCGGACGAAGATGCAGGGATGTGACCGTCTTTATAAGACACAGCAGTGCTTGGGGGGGTGGAACATGCAGCTAGTTATAGCTGGTGATTTAGGGATGGACTGATGCTGGCTCTTCCATTCTCTGAGGTCTAATAGCCAGAACTGGAGCAGTCAGATTACCATCAAACACAGCTTTCAAGAGAATAAACCCAGGTCTGCCCCTAAAAGCAAACATATTCAGTGGCGAAGCTAAAATGACCCAGTCACAGTGCAGCCCATTACATTCATACTTTCTGTGGACATGCAGATTATGGCTAAACTTCGAATGGTTTCTACTTTCTCAACTTAAACTGCATTTTTTCTGTAGCCTGAAGGAAATGAAAATATTGATCTATGTTGAAATGTGCAGAATTTTTTAAAGTGCTAAATACTGTACATTTCCCAGCAGCATGCCTACCCAGGTAAAAAAATACTATACTTGACTTACACTTTTACAGACTGTATTAAGTACGGTGTATGTTTTTTTCACCCCCTTTATGTGTAATTAAGTGTGCTCAAGTAGTCATTGAATACTACTTGTGTACTACTTCAGTACACTTAAAGTGTACACTTTCTAAAAGTATATATTAAATATATTACTTTTTGTGCTTAATTTGCAAAAGTATATTTGTAATAACTTTTGTATGCAACAAATATACTTTTAATATAATTAAGTGTAATACTTTTTCACCTGGGTAGAAGGCTCTCAAATAAAAAATCTAATATAAAACCGCTTTCACACCAGACGCCAAACAAATTTTTCGCATGACCGATTACATCGTGCAGATTAATCTGTCGTGCGCAAAAATTCGTTTCGCGTCCGGTGTGAAAGCAGCTTCAATCTAAATTAACAGCAGTTGCAGTAGGGATAGCATTTGTACATCTGGAAAACAGAGAACTCAATGAAGGCGATGGCCAGATGAGGAGTCCCACAGTGATGATCCGTGTGTCAGCTGAGAGGTAGGATTGACAGAGCGCTCTAAATCATGTATTTACTCCGAATGGGTTGTAGACTGATGGTTTAGACAAATGAAACAAATCATTTCTCAGCCAATTGGTGATTCCAAGCAATCACTTCTTGCACAATTAATGATGATTGCAGTGGCAAGAATGAATCCCACACAAACAAACCACAGACAAAAATAGGCCAATTAATCAGCTACAGAGAAAACCTGGCACACTAAGCTATTGCTCCTTGTGTGCCATTCCCCACATAGTTTTCCCAGTGCAGTCTGCAGTATGACGAGTCCTTTGTGTCCATTGCATTTTTTTTCCTTTTTTGGATTTTCCACCTTTTTCCTCGCCTTGAACATAGCCGAACTGTTTGGCCCTCCACAGAACAACCTGCTCCGATCGACACAGCAAGATTATGCCGCAGCATGTCATTCCTCCAACTCACGTGGCGACTAGCCCTCACTTCTGTACACTATGCTGTCACACCGCCAATTACAGGCTTCATATGTTGTTGGAGAGTCACGTAGTCTGCGTACAATTTAGCTTGTACAGCTACATGTGCCAACCCAACCAGAGGTGGTCGCCAGGGAGCAATGAAAGAACAAACAAATTTCGACCAGCTTAACCTCAATTATCTGCCCCAAAAAATGGAAATGGAACACCCGATCACAGGGCTCGCAGATGACCGCCTTTACTGAGAGCCACTCAAAGGCCCTTATCCAATTTTTGTCTGGGCGGACCATATTCTTGGACCAATTCAGACCCAGGTAGTAAAACAGCACCAGGTACCCCTCGATCTCTCTCCTGTTAACAGACAGCAAAATCAAGTATAATTCTTTTGTTAAAGGTACATCAACTCAGTCCGGTGCACAAGTATTCAGACATAATCTGCGTCAATTTCCTGTGGATTTAGTTGGAATGAGTGCTAATGTCATGTTATATTAATTTATCAATGTCAAATTTTATTTAAGATTTATGTCTCGTTACTGTCTGCTAAGTCAGTGCCTATCAGAGAGGGGGGATAAAACAACGGTGATTTGGCCTATGACCCACTGATGAAAGCACTTGTATTTCATTCTTTGCCAGGTAAAGCAAGTGTGTCTGTGGCGGCATTCCCGCGCTATATATCAAATACAGGCGCACATCTAGTGATGCTTCTTACGTCAGTTAGCAGTATTTGATCTGTCCAGAAGGTAGGAGGAAACGCAAGCCAGTTCGAAGGAAGTAAGGAACCCCGGGAGAAGCAATGGCAAGGTAGACGTCAGAAGGGATCCAGTAGCGGTACTTTCCCTAACCTGAGCCTCTATTCCCTAACCCTAAATCAACCTTGTCCCTTACACTATATGTCAGTTTTATGGATGGAATTGAGGGAGGACCGTTAAAAATGCAGCCTTCCAAGAAGCGGAAAGTACCGCTACTGGATCCCTTCTGACGTCTACCTAATGGTAGACTAACGTTAGCTGAGTCTCTGTTGAGGCTACTACTGAAACTAAAACTAGTGGCATGCGGAGCATGTTTGGGGCGAGCGCAGTGAGCGGCAGAGCCCGCCTCCTTTAAAGCCTTTCTTCTCTATCCTGGACGTCCCGAGTATTGATTTTAGCAACCTAAATGTACGTAGCCATGATAAAATAGCAACGACTCTGAAAATAAAACAAGAGGCTCCTCAGAGTCTGTTCTCAGTATTCTACGAAGCAAGATAAGCAAGATAAGTGGGTTAAGCGAGCTTAAACCTTGGCTTTTCAATGTCACAATGGTACCTCTCTTTTAACGTGGTTAATGACCATGGTAACTTATGCTGCGAACTTTACCTGTTTGGGAGGTTGTGCGCAGAGTTTCGGCTGTAATCAGCTATACATGTGCTGCCTTATTGCACCTCCTTTGAAGTTGGCATCACCTATCTTGAATAATCGTGTGGACTTTGGGGCCCCGAAACGTTCGCGGTACTCTTCGGAGGGAGACTGGCATGACCTGTTCGCTTTTTCTGACGATATTCTCTATGAATGCTACAAATTCTCAGCTGAGGGAATTCGTTACTTATGCCATCTACTGGAGCCATATATTGGCAATGTTTCGAAGAGAGGCAGTAAAGTTACACAAACAGTTTGCATAACATTGCGTTTTTTTTTGTTTTTTTTTTTGCCACAGGAGCCGACAACATTCGGGTGGTGATGCTGAACATATGAGCAAGAACACTGTATACTGCGCGATACATTTCACACAGCATAACATTACAATATTTTAATAATTATGAAAGCAAAGCGGCACAGGGCGTACTACTTTGAAAAATGTTCTCATGCTTTGTTTTAACTTGCTGCCATGTCCTCTTCACAGTGCTGGTACTGCAACTATTAAAGGGTATTCAACTATTAAATAGTGTTTTATGCCACAGGACTACTGTAAACTTGCAATGGTGCAGCTGGTTAGGGTTAGTGGCGGAATACGATTTTATTAAAATCATGCTGTTTTAAAGAAAAGCAATGGAAAAAATACTCTAAACCAAAAATGAAGAAATGAGTAAAACAGAGTTTACTATTGGTATTTATCAGTCAGATAATATTCAATCTATAATTAAATTTCACTTTGTTTCATTTGGCCGACAAACTAAAGTGATTTGCCCTAGTCCTTCATCAGAGGACTTGCGCATTTACACATTCAGCAATTTTCCGCCAGAATTCCTCTCTGGCCTTATTGCAACCAACAAGAATACATATACTAACATAGATGTCAATTACAGTTTCCCCAAGTGTCTATCCGAGTAAGCGCATGCATAATCTTGCAGTCTTTCGAAGTATCCAACCAATAAGTGTAAAAATTCATGTCTCCCATTAAACCGCTGGGGCACCCCCTGGTGCCGCGAGGGGAGAGATTCCAGAGTCTTCCTGATCCTGGATCAGGGACAGCTTCCTCAGAGGAACATTCTGCACACGATCGGTCATTTTATGAAGGGAAATGCGGTAAATTGACGCTTGGAACGCCCTTTAATTGAGAGCGCTCACGGCGTGAAAAGCACAAAGCCGAGGTTAACAAAGAAAGATTATAACTACCGTTGTGATAGCGAAACTTAAGACTGGTGGCCTACCGGCCCAAGCAAAAATGATGTACACAACTGTATAAATCTTGATCTGCGCATCCGCAATATTACGAAGGTCGTCAGACGTAAAAGCTTAAAAGCGAATTTCAAGCAGCGGGTTGATGACAGACTCACAAACTAACAGCTGACCAATGAACTTGCTGCGCTTGTCCCATGCGATGAATGTGGATGTGCGCTTGTGTAATATCGAGCAGCCGGTCGGTTGATGACATACATAGAGGGATCAATTGAGCTGACTAATAAGGAACTTTCTGCACTCGCCCCAATTATAACAATTTAAGGAAGCAAATGGGAAGAAAGCCACATTAACCTCCTCAAATTTTTTATTTTTTTTTTAAATTTAAAAAAAAAAAAAAAGTTGACGTTACCTGTTAACCAACTACCATTTTCATTATTTACACAGGGCTCTCAATGTTCACATATCTGGCTTGAGTTTAAATGACATATTCACGATCCCGTGCTGTAGTCAGAAATTATTATAGAAGACCTCTTGTAGAGATTCTAAGGTGGAATTGAAGTCCTTGTGAATTTAAGTTTCAGTTTAAAATGCGTTACGGTGGATTTCGCTACTAGTAGCTAATATGAGAACAATTATGATTCCGGAATTCTGACGCTTTTCTTCACTCAGGGGTTGGAAGCAGTGGACTTGCATAAAAACGTGGCAAATGGTCCAATTTCATTTAAACAATTTGAACGATCGTGGAAAACACGCATTTCGTTGATTGAATAACTGAGTACAGCATGGGAAAGTGGATGAAGCACAAATTCTCACGGCGAATGCGTGAGAGTTGGCAGCCCTTTAAGTTAATCGATTTATCATAATAGTCTACCATGGTACAGGAATGAGATGACACCAATGGATGGCCAACGTCACAACTTTTACTTTTGAGTTCAATTGCCGTGTCAAAGAACATCTTTCCCGTCTGCATTAGAGTTGAGGTGTGGAACTGGCAAGTGCCGTCAATTTAATGATGTCATACAGGCGACACTGTTGGGTCTCGACAAGAGTTATGGAAAATGAGGTCCAGAAGCGCACCTGCAATTACAGCTTACTGCCAAAGATGTCAATATAAACAAGCCAATTCAAATCTTACGGATTACCACTTAAAAAATAAAAAAAATAAAACTCCAAACAATTGAGTGCCAAGACAATGAAACTTTATTTTGTATTTAAAAAAGGGGAAACATACTGTTCAATAAATACAGCTGGAACATCAATTTAACAGACAAAATAACCTTCAACATTCAAAATGGTGCAGATTTACAGTCAACACTTCAAAAATTTGATTAAATAAAAAAATTAAAACACAGATTCATAAGCCAACTAACTGATAATGCTTCTCAAAGAAGCACAAAAACATCTTACCGTGTGGAGGTTAATACCAGCTGAGGCCATCTAGAGCGGGCCACTGCACAATGTACTCATATTCATTACCATGTTTCATTAAAGCTGCTGTAAGTGATTTGGGGAAAAAAAAAAAAAAACTTAAATTGCTCCACATTCCGACAGAGATCATTTTTTGAAGCCCTGCGCTAAGGTAAGATTGAGGGCACGTTAACGGAGTTTGGTCAGGCACTGGTGTTGAGGCTATGGATGGCGCTGTTCAGAAACTGCCCCAGGGGAAGGTGAAGGGGGGGTGAAAATCCAATCAATTAAAGAGTACCCTGCTTTAAGATCCTGACCACCAAAGATGACAGGAATGTTGGCTAAAACTAGATCAAGTGCTGAGTTCCTGGGGTTTCAACACACTGCCATGATTTTCTTGGGTCAGAAATCAGGAGGGAAGAATCCACCCAAATATTGGACCAGTACAACAACCAAAAGACCCACAAAATGTTTAGAGATTCACAGCTACAGCTTTGGCTGCTAAGGGCAGGCTTTTTAGTTCTGACAGACAAAACCATTCTGGCAGTAGCAGCGAAGACGACAGAAAGAAAGCACAACTTGCCCGCATTTTTGCAGTGCATCTGCTGCGCTATCGGCAAGGGCCTGGGGGTCAGCACAAAAAATTGGCTGCTGTGGTTCTATCGGGGGGGAAAAAAAAAAAAAAAAATGCATCTCCAACTGAGATGCAGGCTTCCTGAAGGAGCAAGACCACCAACTGCTTGGGCATTCTTCTCGAGGATATTAGAAATAAAATTGGAGACCCACTTCTCTGCCTAGTATCCTGTAGTGGTTAGCGATGACCTTACCTTTCTCTAGACCTCCCATACACACCCACAGATCCCCGACCCCCGCAAGGGTTGTGGGTGTAAGAGGGGAAGCTCCAAGCCAGGCCCATGATAAACCATTTCACAGGCGTCTGAGGTTCCTTTAACCTTCTGCATGTCGGCCCCAGCTAAAAACAATGCACTAGCGCTTAAAAGTGCAGAAACGACAACCCCAGACCTCCATCCCTCCATCCCATCACCAATGCATTGTACTCGTGCTACTGTTTTTTTTGGGGGGGAGGGGGGGTCGGTCCTTGCCTTTCTTTATGGGCACCCTTATCTGTCCCTGACTTCCACAAACAGTGCCATGTCTGGTCACATGACTGAGCAGCTCTTGGCCTTGTCTTTGCGAATGTCCAATGACAAGGTTGAGAGGTCTGGCCGACTGGGCATGTGCGAGATGCGCTTGGTGGCGCGGGACGACTTGTAGCGTTTGAGGTGCTTCTTGTTTTTGCTGATGCAGGCCAAGGTGGCGAGGTGGAAAATGTCCCGGACGCTGTTCTCAGACTGAAGGGAGGAGCACTCGATATACGGAGCCGATATTTGCTTGGCCATGTTGGCACCCTGTAGGAAGAGGCATTATAGTCATGAGCTCTTACTTGGACATTTCAGCGCATCATTACCACAAGTGACTAATTCAGTTACAAACTGCTGCATGTAAAATCCAGGGGTCAGAAAGTCAAAGTCCAGCCAAGTTTTTCTCCCTCCCACAAAATAAGCTGATCACTCATTAGCTTTATCTCCTGGCAGAAGTAAATCAAGTGGTTGGAATAAAGTTCAGAGGAAGATTTTTACTTTTTGAACCCGGACTTTCCACCTCTGCATATGACAATATTAGACACTCTGATCAATACCAACTGAATCCAACGTGGCTCTGGCCCAGGCGGGGAAAGGCATTATTTCAATTTTATCTACAAATTCACACCAAAAGTAGTAAGTTCTATCAGCTGCCTCTACTGATCAAAATAGCAAAAGACCCAGGCCAGAGGACCTCAGCAGCAAAAACTAATCCTCCATGGAGTGGTCCAATCAGGTATTTTCGTAGCAAGAACCAGCCTGCATTCTCTGAAGTGCCCTCAGTAGTCAGATTAAATGAGAATTTTGGCTTTTTGGGCCTTAAGCAGGGGCCATAATTGGCACCAGCCCCCAGCCAAATGCTGGTAAAATATGCTGGTGGCTGGTAGACTTGCTTCACTCACCAGCCAAAAAAAAAAAATAATGGTAACCTACTAAGTGGCTGGTAAAATTTGAACATTCACAGGCCATTTGGCTGATGGACAAAAGAGTTAATTTTGCACCCTGATCTTAGTTCCTTTTTCTAGGTTGTCAACACTCAAATAAGACCTTTATATAGTCAAATATAATCTTTATCAAAAACTGAAAGACAGTTTCAAGAGCGGGGAAACTCAGGAGTCACTGGCCTATTTTGATGTCCCGGCAAAAAAAAAAAAAAATTGTCAGATAGTACATCTGCCATCAGATTTTATTTAGAATTTCTCTTAAGTCATCAAATTCCTTTCTACTCTCATGGATTCATCCATGCTGGAAACCCATTGTTGAATGTTTCCATGGACAAAATGCATCTTAATAACTATAGGCCATTATCTGGATTGAACTAGGTCCAAATAAAGTGGTCTTTGATCAAGATTTAGTGACCCAAAAAAATATTAGGAAGCTAACAAAATCAAACATAAGAACAGTGTTAATGGTCAAAAAAGGCACCATTCTCAAGTCAAGATAGTAGTGTTTTTTCCTTCGCCATGGTGTAAATGTCTATTAAATTTTTAAATGATGATTCTGAGCCTCCTTAAACAAGAGACAGGAGAGTGAGGTTTCTAACCCACGTATTGAATGACGTAACGATAACGGATCCCATTGCTGATCATTTGAACCATATGTTATTGCTCTGATGAAAAAAAATTAAAACACACACAATGGGTCTCATTCATGAAAAGTGAGCAGAACGAATTTGTGTGTAAACTGTTCGCAGACAGAAATTCACGTGCATCTCCGCATTCATCAATATTTTAGTAGCTCCGATCTTTTCGTAGCTACAAACAAAATTACACATGCTGCTAACCACGCGTATTGCTTGCGTACACTTAAGAATGCACATAGGCTAAATAATGCTTGTCACCACTGGAAATTACTATTTTAATTCATATTGCGCTCTGTTATGTACACAATACGCAGATGACCTTGAAACACGTGATATAGGCTAAACATGACAAACGATTAAAAATTTAGTTAAATTAGTTGGCAATTGGCAGGTTTAAGATCCAGATTAGGTTCATGATTGTGCATTATCAACGTGAATCGACTCAATAGATTACACGTTCTTTCTACATGTTGAATGATAATAAAAATGGAGGTATAATTCCTGACAGAGAGGTCTCCCCAATCATGCCAGCGATGCGCTCGTCGGCAGTTGATGGTTTGAACTATCAAAACGAGCAGATCACTGGCATAATTGGGGCTGGCATAATTCTGCACCACGTGGTGCTAAAAACAGGTTTCATCAGGAATGTCACTTACGACCTTTTGTTATTCATGGGACGAGTAGTGACTGAGCCCCCTCCTCCTGTGGCTGATGTATTTTTTTTGTGTGCGCTTATGCGTTTCTTTGCCTCCCGTTTCATGTCAAACCATTTATGCTTCACCTCGGACATCGTTCTTTGGACGACAGAGACAACATTAATGGCATCTGTCTCCTCCCTCCAGGCCTTCACTTCGCCTGTCCCTGTCACACCACTACTAACAGATGAAAATAAAATGTTTTTTCTTAACTCCACTTCACCCAAAATTATTTCCATCTCCGCTTCGGAATTGTTCTTTTTTCTCCCTTTCTTTCATCGTTTGCGCCATGACTGACAGGTCGACTAGATGCATCTACACCTCCTTATATGGTGGTCATTGGCAATTCATGGGCGGGGATTTATGCTAATAGCTGATTACCAGGAGCGCGCTGTCAGTTTACGATGGATTGGCATTCATGATCATACACAAGTCTTTACGATCAGATCTGTGTTTGCCGCGGTGTTCATGAATCCCGAGTAGGTTTTTAGTAGCGTAGGCTTCTATGTGCAAATCTACGCACAAATTTACTAACGATTCATGAATGAGACCCATTGACTGGATCAAAATTACCATCAATGGAAGTTTTATACACACATTTCATGACTAGTATGAGGCTGCTGAAAAATAGAGTGATGCTGACCTGGTCATATGTCACTGGTGCTTGCCTGTGATTGGACAGCTCCACCAGTGTAGGAAGGTTGGTGCGCAGGTCTGATTTACAGCCCACCAGAAGCATCTTGGTGTTGGGACAGAACTCCTGTATCTCTCCTCTCCACTGAAATAAGAGGCAGGAGTGCGGTCAGCCTTTAACCCAGCTGCACACAGCGGGCAACATCAGCTGCAGCTGTCAATCATACACATACAATGCTGTTCACGACAGCTGCTGATTCACCAAAGGAATTTATCAAAAGGAATTCACAAAAGGATAAGATAAGGCACACGATGGGAACATAGTGCATTACGCTCATATACCATGCCCCCCTCCCACCGAAAAAAAAAAAAAATCAATCAACTATTTCAAGGGAAGACTGCTTCCAGTTCCAGGTGCAGTCCATACTATTAACCTGCACAGTGCAGATATCGCAGTGTGCAGAGTGACCGGCCCTGAGCAGCTGCATTAGCTGCAGAGCGCCACAGGCCGGCTGCACAAACTGGAGCGTAACTGCATTACAGGAAAAACAAACTGAACATTGAAAGGGGCTGAAGACAGACAGGCTTACCTTTTTCAGGATACTGTCCAAGGTCTCAGGCCGGCCGATGTCGAAACAGATGAGAACAGCGTCCGAGTCGGGGTAGGAGAGAGGCCGCACATTGTCATAATAAGGCGACCCTGAACACAATAAAAAAGAAAAGCAACGTCAGTTCAACATGGAGCAATTTGGATAAAGACTCCTCCAATAAAACAGCAAATGGCCACAAAACTATTCTTGTGCGCACCAAACTAACAGCAGGAGCTACAAAGCCAATTAGGAAAATGGAATTAGAGAACACATTTAGTCACAATATGGGAAAGCAGGGACATAGAGGCCCAGAAAGACATTAAATCCAGCCTCTAGTCACATTTCATGTCAAAAAAGATGCACAACATCTGTTCAATTTCTCATTATGAAAGCATATGCAAAGGACCGATCTAACCGGAAGGGAGAGATGACAGATCACAATAGCAGCATCTGCACATCTGGGCCTCAGATCAGAGGAAGCAGGGAGCCCTGCACGAACCCGTCATTTCACAGCATTCTGCACAAACGCAGCAACAACACTGCAGCACTGCAGGAGACTCAGAATGCAGCGATACTAATGCACAGCTTTTCACTGGAGGAAGCAGAACTGTCTGGGGAGTAAATGCCCAAACACTTATTTATTTATTTATTTATTTTTTTTAAATATTCAACAGAAATCAAAAAAAAACTTTTAATTGAGACTTGCGCACCATCACGGATTGGATAACTTTTAAACTTTTCTCTGTTGTACTTTCAAGGCAAACATTCATGAGCAAGAAATACGGTAATTATTTTACAGAAATGGGTCACGATTGATGTTCTGTAGTTCAAGGATGGAACCTCAAACCGAAATACAGGATGAGCACTGACAATGCGATTTTGATGTGTTCCTAAACAGAAGCCATACGTGCAATAATATATTAATTGCTGATCTTGATCCCAGTAAAGGCTTACGACCCTCCAGGATTGGACGTTAGAGACCTTTCATTTCAAAGTCATAAGCAAAATGGCACTGAATGTCTGAAGAGTGAAAAAAACGGGAGCAGAAATGTGAAATGGCACACAGTATGTTTTCATGAGGGCAGTGGGGTGCGAGGCACAGGGTGGGGTGGAACATTCCAGAAAATGCACCCATCAGAGCGCAGCGGTGTGAGTATAGCATTACATCAAGGTGCACGGCCCATGCCGTGGGCTGCACAAAATCTCCACTTCCCACACAGTCATACTCCGGTTGCTCGGAATCCAGGGAATTTTGTTTTCCAAGTATTATGTGACCTCTGGGAGGTTCTTTGCAGACTCAGCGCAAAACATTTGGAGTGAAAAGCATCCAGCTTCCCCCACCCTTTGACTGCGCAAATTTAATCAAAACTGTCTGTAAGGCAGCAGGGTTTCAGCATGTGCAGGCTACATAAGCAGCGCTGCCCTCACTGCCTTCAGAGCTCAAATGGCCTCCTCCGAGTTGCGCATATCCAAGCATTTTTACTTAAAAAAAATAAATTAATGAATTAATAAAATAAGACTACACAGCCCCATCTGCGGCAATAAAACGATTCTGCTGAGGGGATGTGATCACTTAATAAAACCGGAGCCATGAGCATCCAGAATCACATCAAATAAAAAGGGGAAGATCCTCATGGGTGGGGGGGGGACAAATTCAGGCTTTGATCATACCAACTTATAAACACAAGGGCACAAATTCCGAATCCATTAACCATTTACGGTTTAACACGTTTGTAAGAACAGCATCAGTTTTAGTTCCGCAAATTATGATGAAAGGATTGCCAAAAAAAAAAAAAAAAAAAAACTAATGATCTACATATGAAACATAACATGATGCAAGAGAAACGGACAGGTACAATTAGTGTCAAAAAGTCAATTCAAACAGTGCATCTACAGGAAATGTGATTTGGCAGAAAGTCAAATAAATCAAATGAGCCAAGTTGAAGGTCTCCTTTGCCATAAAGAAATCGAAGAAAATCACTGCATGTACAGTGCAGTGAAAAGGTATATACCTTTTCTCAATGTCTTATTTTTGCACATTTGTGACAATTTAATATTAGTACCCTTACCTGAAACACTTGACAAAGATAATCCAAGTAAACACAAATTGTTTTCAAATGAGGATTTCGTTTCTTGGGGGCGACTATCCAACCTTTTTGAGCCCCAAGTGAAAAAGTAATTGTGCCCTTAGTTGGCAAATCAGCCAATGAATTAAATTATTTATTGATTGATATTTGGGTTAAATTTCACTGGACACACCCAAAGAATGTAGTCAAAAGAGGTTGGTACAGTCTACCATTTACCACTGTGTAACTGTTAACATAATATCTTTTAATCACACGCTTTCAGCGTTTGGCACCAAACAGACCAGTTGATCAAGCTGCATATTTTGCACCATAATGTGCCACGCATTCTCAATAAGAGACAGATCAGGATTGCAGGCAGGTCAATCAAGCATCCGAACTCTCTTATTATGCAGCAATTCGCTAGTAATACGAGCAGACAAAAGGTTTTGCATCGTCATGCTGGGTTACAGGAATGTCCCTGTAACAGACAATGTCTAAATAGCAGCATATTGTGCTTAAAAATGCAGACATTTTTTGCATTAACGGTGTCCTCACAAATGTGGAAGTCAGCCATGAGATGCGCAGGCAGACACATGCCCATGCCATGATGGGCACCGATTTTAGGACCTGATGCTGAGGATAGCAGGGATTGTCCTTGTTGCTTTTGGCATGGGGGACACAGCAGTGATTTTTCTAAAAACCACTTTGGACCACAAAACATACTTCCACTGTGCTACTGTCCATCTCCAATGAGACAGAGCCATGACAGGTCAGCAGTGCTTTTGGAAAAAGTTGACGTATGACTTTGGCTCCGAATGGTAAAGCTTTAACTAACAATGACAAAGGTTTACCAAAGCATTTCCGAGTCCGTGCTGTAATACCCATCACAGTAACATGATGGTTCTTAAAACGGTTACGTCTGAGGCAGTGGAGATCAAAAGTGGTTTCTGGTGTCGTTCTTTAGGCACAGAGATTTGATTCAGTTTCTCTTTAAATAATATTACACACAGCAGAGGGTGAGATTCCCGCAATTGTATTGAACGGTCCTTGGGAAATGTTCTCCAAGCGATGGATAATAAGCTTGCGCATCTGTTGGCAGATTGGTGAGCCTCAACCCAATTTTGCTAGAGGGACTAGCCTAGGCCCTTTATGGAGTCCCCTCGAATACAACAGCACAATTACTTCCACTGGATTATATCACCAGTTTTACATCATCTTATTGCAACTTGCCACATCATTTTGTCCACATTGGCCCCTGCTCCAACTTCGAAGGAGTCAACTGCAGGGACAAGATTTTAAATAAGTAAATATAATTCACAACTTAAAGCATCAAATGGTATGCTTTTCAATACAGCGGAGGGTGAATGGATTTTTCAGATCTCTCCTGTTGATTGCATTCACATTTCCCATGATGTGCAAACTTCTGAAGTGGGGTTGCACAATGAAAAATTTTACCAGACCTGGTGCACGAGACATTGCCAAAGTAGTTCCAATACAGCAACTTCTGTTTTAACGGCAAGTGACAGCTTCAAATTTTAAAGCTAATTAAAGAGATCTGATTTATCTCCTGGAGCTAAATTCTCTTCAGCGAATATTAAATACAGACTTTGGGTTGCATTTGCCTGCAAAAAAATCCAAAGGAAAAAAGGATCAGAAATCCAGCAAGGGAATCACTGATTAAAAAAATGGCAACTTGCATCTGACTTATTCTGATGAGTCGCAGTGTCACTGCGGCATGGTAATATTCAGAGGAATTCCTTAAAGTGATATCTGCTGATAAGCCATGACCAGCAATAATCTTTCAAGTGCTTGCCAGGGAAAAGTAAAGAGGGGCTTTAATCTGTAATGAGACATCCCCATCAGTCACTCCAGTTTCCCTGACCATGACTGTCCACATATTAGAAAATGGCAGTTTGGAAAAGCATCTAGTGCCATATAGTATTGAAGCTAGGCCATCGTGACCAACTGAGGATATAGTCTTTCCATAACTAAATTCAATTGCATGGTGTGGAGGAAATTAATCCCCCTAACCTTTCAGTAATGAGTCAGCACCAGCTGAAGCCCATACAATCTCAATTATGAGCCAAATAAGGCATGTGGAAGCATCACTGTAGAGAGCAGAAACATTCACAGGCCTTTGCATATTACTGTATTGACAGTACTCTGACCTTCAGTTGAGCAAAACAGTTTCCTTCAGTATTTAAAAGGTAAAATAATACGTAGGAGGGGTGTATTCATTCAAAAAGCCTGACAAGCTTTTGAAAAAGCTTCTTGCTCAAAGGCTGACAATAGAGGCTTTCTGCCAAAGAGACATCATCCGAGGAATGCGAGACATGCGGCCCCAGTTCGTGCTGAGTGCACAGTCCGGCAACAATGACTGAAGATGGCACAGGAATATCTGGCCCAGTGCCGAGAGTCTGAGTAAAGACAGCACAGTCAGTGTTCAGGCCAGCCTCAGTGACTGAAAGCAGCAGTACCCATCCACAACAACACGACTGAATGAGATTTTCATACATGCAGGGTAGCAAGGAAAGATATTTAATATTCACGAAGAAACGCTCCCTGATAGGCCGATTAAACTTTCCATGACTAAAACTGTCCTTCCGAGGTCTGTCAGACATTCCAGAGTGCTTCAAGTAAGCCAATCAGGTAGCGGTGCTTTCATGAATATGAAATAAGTCTTACCCTGGCTCCCTGAATTTTGGAAATTCACCACCTGGATGTCCAAAAGCCACCACTGAAACCAAAACCCACCAAATCGTTAAACAGGGGCCCAAGATGACACATTAATGGACCAGAATGATTTGGCGTGCCCTCCCCTACTTAAGGGAAAGGAATTAAATGCTAGTGAATGGAAGACCATGACATCCAGGCATTTCCTCAATTACATTCATTTTGTCATTAGCCCCTGACTGACAGAGCAGGCTCATTAGCTCCTTCAGAGATAATCCAGGAACAAAAGCGGTGGCCCAGCAGGCGTAAGGCCGGGGTGGGGGTAAGAGCAGGTCTCCCTGAACACCCTCTGCCGCACCCGCGCACCCCCACCCTCACCAGACTAGATTCTGGGGACTGATATCGATTTGGACCCGGCAGGCTTTTGACAAGCCAATTCAGCAGCTGTGGACCTGCAGGCAATTCTGCAGTAATTATGCAGAGGGGGTTAAATGCAGGGGTTGCAAATCGGGGAGGGGAGGGGGGGCACAACCACTCGCTGTGGGTCTGCCAGGAGATCTGAGGAGCCTTATTCATGCCCAACAACCCTGTTCCAGAAGATGCACCCACTGAGTTGAGCTCTGTCAGAGGTCGGCTTGATTCAACCAAGAGGAGACTCTAAAACAGCATTTAAGAGTTCTTTCATAAACCTCATTAAGTTCCCTAATGGAGAACAATAAGAAGCTACAGAATAAACCATGACTCGAAAGCTGACCCACATACACCAGCTTGTGCTGCTGGATTCAGTCAGCTTTTTCCTTCTGAAGCTCATTAACCCATTTTCTGTGTAAAAAGCTTACACCAGTGGAGTTCCGGTCCGCGTTTCCAAAATTCCCGGTCTGTTCAGTAATCATAGCTTTCAACAGCTGCTTGATTAAGACCCAGCCCACCAGGACCGCCAGCGCACCCACACATGCAGAGCCAGGCCAGTGATTGATTTGCCCGCAGATCTGCTGCCACTGGTTCACAGCTGTCAGTCAAGCGGTGAGCAAAAAGCCAAGGAGGCAGCAGCTGTCCTTTTCCAGAGCACAAACACTGATGCATTAAAAACTCTTCCAGCACAATCTGGTGTAAGCGTGCCTGGGACCGTCCCATCGGCACAAAAATCTATTACATTAACTCACGCTGATTTTTCTATATAACAGAGCAGAAATGCTAAAAAAGACTCCCAATTGCAATAGATCCTAAAGACTTCTAACTCAGAACCTCCAGATCGGTGGACATGCATATCTGAAGGTAAAGCCAGCGGGGGGTGTTTAAAAATTACAGCTCCGTCTGGAGGTCTGGACAGGCTCACACTCCCCCAGGATAAGCCTGCAGACACACAGACAGCCTACTGGAGCCCCGCCAGCACCACCCTACAAAGAAATGTAAAGCACCAGGCTGTTGTGGGACTGCACCCAATCACAGGGTACAGGGAAGAATTTGGCAACAGCACATAATTACTCCCAGACTGCAAACCGGGAATCCCAGGGGTTTTCTGCAGCAAAGCCGTAAACAGTCTTTACATGAAACAGGTAAGACGAGCCTAATTGTACTGAGCTGGCCATCTTCCAAAAAAAGAAACTACT
Source organism: Gymnothorax reevesii (assembly GCA_029721435.1). Classification (NCBI taxonomy): domain Eukaryota; kingdom Metazoa; phylum Chordata; class Actinopteri; order Anguilliformes; family Muraenidae; genus Gymnothorax; species Gymnothorax reevesii. Next base: position 24,423,715 of record CM056587.1, on the reverse strand, counting down.
TTTCTCCAAAAAACACGAAGACAGCACATATCGACACTCCACCATAAGCGAGGCAAGTCAGGCTACACGGACTTCTGTAGGGTTGTTTTTTTCCATTGGAAATGGACACAATAAATCATTGGTGAGCAGTGAAACGGTTTAGAAATATGGCCATTAAGAGGGTAAATGGTGTGAAAGGGAGGCGGGAAAAGCCGGACCACATCAGGGCTCATACCTTAAGGCCAATTACTCACATCTGGATAAATGTCTTCGCTCACCAGCGTAATCCATAACCCGCGCCATCCCCACAAATTAGATTATGTATACACCAGCTCCAAGCTTTGAGAGGGCCGGATGATGGGTGGGGGGCCTGGGTGGCGTACACCAAGATTTAATACCCCTGTCTGGCTGCAGGTCCAGCCGGCTCGTTCCTCACATTCCAAAGCAGCAAAGCAACCCACCCTTACCATCTCCTGACTGTTTATGGTGAGGGAAAGACTCGCACTGCATTGGGTGACACCTCGCAAATTTAATGGGTGCACCAAATTGGCAAATCCCAAGATTGTCTGGTACATTATAGCTGAGGGTCCACAGGCAGATTTATGGGAAAAGGGTCAGGTTTCCAATATTAGTCTTATACAACTTCAGTTGGATATCTAATAATCTATGGAAATAATAATAATAATAATAATAATAAGCAATAATTTTAAAAATACCCGTAGTTCTGGCAAGACATTCACCAACATTACATATAACCTAGATTCAAGCACTCAAAGATATCCAGTACAAAAATGATGCTGGTTCAACAGAGGAAAAAAATGCCTTCTGCACCTCAATGTAAATTATCATGTCCAGGAGCTACAAAGTTCATTGTTTTAAGTGTCAGAGACAAACCAAGAGACAGATGAAATGCAAATGTTTGGGGGGGGGGGGTGGAATTTAGCTGAATGTCTTCACAAAATTAGGAATTGCCCAATTAATAAAACTTTAAAACTTTAACGAGTAGGACCACAAGCATGGAAAAAGCACTGAGTGTTCACACATAAACTATACTGCAAGAATAAAAAATACAACAACAAATATAACATCACCTGACTAAACTGATCGAACAATTTCTTAGCCAATTAACATTTGACAGTCCAGGTGCACATCCATTAGCCATTACAAAATCTATCCACTCTGACATCACAAGTGTGAGTGAACAATGAAGGAACTGATTAACTAAGAGGCAGAAGTTGATCAGTCCTTCTTGCCTGAGGTCACTTCCCCATGTGATGTCAAGAGGGAAGAGAATTGGAAATGACTAATGATGGAAAATGCTGACAAAGATTTCCATGAAATAGCATTTCCTTCCTTCCCAATTTTCTTCCATTTCTTTATTTGTCAGTCAAAGATGTTTCAAACTAATTTTAATAGTAGACAAAGACAATCTGACTAAACACAAAATTCAGTTTTTAAACAGTGATTTCATTTATTGAAGGGAAAAAACCTATTCAACCCTACCTGACCCAAGGTGAAAAAGTAATTGCCCCCATTGATTGATAAATCAATCAATTAAACAAATTTAACTGATTGGGTTCAACCTCACTATTCACCCAGGTATGATTACTGCAAACCCCGGTGACTCAAAACAGAATAACTTAAATAGAAACTGTCTGGAAATGCAAAGTTGGCAAAAAGCAGCATGTGATGCTGCAATCAAAAGAAATTTGAGAACAGACCAGAAAAATAGTTTGACATCCATCCATCTGGTGAGGGTCACAAAACCATTTTTAAGGCTCTAGGACACCAGCGAGTCACAGTGAGAGCCATTACCTACAAATGGAGAAAACTTGGAACAGTGGTGAACCTTCCCAGGTTTAGCTGGCCAACTAAAATTTCTCAAAGAATGCATCAACGACTTATCCGAGAAGTCTCAAAAATAAATAACCAAGAGCAACATCAAAAGAAGTCGCCTCAGGGTAGGTCAGCATTCAAGATTCAGCAATCAGAGAAAAATTGGGCAAAATGGCATCCATGGGAGAGCTGCAAGGTGAAATGAAATGAACTGAAATGATCAAATGAACTGTATGACTGCAAAGTGAACAAAGTAAACTGGAATGGGGTGAGAGCAATTGTCGGCTAAAAGGCGATGATTCTGTGGACCTTAACATTGCTCTGTTCAGCACGTCGCTGACAAATGCTGAAGTTGAAGTTATTTTCTGCGAGCCTTTCATATGGTTCAAGACCGCCTTAGGCACAATTCATGACAAAACAAAAGGTCCAAATTCATCTGTCCGCCCCATGGAGGTAGTTACTTTTATTACACTTAAAATTATACTGATAAATCTACCGCCCAGCTATACTGCTGACCAAAAAGAACAAAGGCTCATCTCACATCTGCCAAAAGTTTTGTGATAGTATGCTGTGGACTGATAAGTCAAAAGTGAAACTTTTTGGAAGAAATGGGTCACCTTCCATAAACCATAAAAATAACACAGCATTCCACAATAAAAACATCATACCAAGAGCCAAACCAGGTGGTGGTTGTATGATGGTCTGGAGCTGCTTTGCAGTTTCAGGATCTGGGCGACTTGCCATAATTGATAGAACTATTAATTCTACTCACTGCCAAAAAAAAAAATCCTGAGAGAGAATGTCCAGCTATTGGTTTGTGACGTAAAGCTAATGTGCAATTGGGTTATGCAGCACAACAACGATCCAAATCATTGGAGCAAGTCTGCCTCTGACTAGCACAAAAGCAAAAAAAATGAAGGTTCTGGAGCTGCTTGATTTGAGTCCGATTGAGATATTGTAGCATTGCCTTTAACAGGCAGTTCATGTGCAATAACCCTCCAGCGTGGCTGAATTAAAACCATTCAACAAAGAGTGGGCCAAAATTCCTCCGCAGCCATAGAATAAGCTTATTACTAGTTATTGCAAACGTTTGCTTGCAGTTGTTAACACTACGGGTGGCACAACGAGTTATAGGGATTAGGGGTTTGGAAACTATTTTTATTCATTTATTTATTTCCCCACAGGAGTGATAGTTTTTAATAACTTCTACTTTCAATTTAAAAAAACACATTAAAGCTGCATTTTTTGTTTATTCACATTGTCTTTGTTTTATTTCTTAATTATTTGAAGATCTAAAGCATTTAAATATGAAGATTAATAAAAAAAATACAAGAAATCGGAAAGGGGGAAAATACTTCGTCAAAGAACCGTGATAGGGTCCTTAAAAATTGCTCCGCTTACCTGAAGTATCCCATAAACTGAGCTCAATTCTTTGGGTGTCGATTTCAAAACTGGCCGTGTAATTTTCAAACACCGTTGGAACATAACTCTAGACAGAAACAGTAAAAGCGAGTTATTTTCATCATCTGACGGTGGTCCCGAACATACCGCAGTAACAGTTGATGAAACCCTTAAAGGAAACGGAAAAAAATCGGCAGGTAATGCTTGCCCCACAAGTTCGGGTTAAACTATAATGATTACTTGGCAAACTAAACAATGTTACCCATAATATCCGTCAGCTGGGTCAGTTATACCACGGAATATCAAACCCACTGCAGCGGTAGGTAAATGAAGACATATGAACCTTCTATTCAAGGTTATAAACACAGCCCGATATCACCACACATGTAGCCTCACATTTGCCGAAATCAAGAACATAGCCTACCTCTGGAAAGCAGTCTTTAGCAAACACGTGCAGCAGAGCCGTTTTACCGCACTTACTGTCCCCCACGACCACTATTTTACATTTCACACTCTGATTTGGATCCATGCTGGATTTAAGTATTTTCTCACTGATTCTTCTCTCCTTCATTGATTTGATACTAAGTGTATTCCGAGCCAGCTAATGAATTAAAGAAGACACATGGACAACCGATGTGTAGGGGAGAAGGCAAGGATCAGCCAGCGTTTCTTCACTTCAGAGAAATACGCAGACCGCGATCAATACGATCTCTTAGTCGGTTTCAGAAAGGCTGGCTTTCCACTCTGTAATATACAAGTCCGGGATCCAATCCCCTTCTTTTGGTGAAAGTTGAACACGCCCACCGTTTCCTGACATAGGGATTAACTTCACCCGTTGGATGCGCACTCGCGCGCCCTCAGTCGATGTTGGTTGTTATGTCAATGTATTTCCTTTATAGATTTAGCTGGAGCCTTTCAGTCCTAGCCCCGCACACTAAAATAAATAAATAATTGAATTAAAGATAATGATTCGGCAAAGCAGAATGGATTGAAATAATAGAACTGCATGCAAAACAGTTTATAATGCCTGTATCCTGTGGTCGATTCATGTTATGGTTAATCAATCTCACCCAGTCAATCCATGAACCGATCAATCAACTGTAACGTGCTGTTTTTTTCCTGATGTGTTTTTTTTCTGCAGCCAAATGTTCTATTTTTAATTATTTTCTGGTTTATTTTTCTTTTCCTGGATGTATTACTTCGAATTAAATATTCCAAATGATTTCATTGATGTAAGCATGAAATGCAGTTCATATCTGTTCATCTATCCATGACACTGAGGCTCTGTTGGGATTATGTTGGGTTTACAACAAAGTAAAAGCTAGTCAGCTGAAAAGTTTTGTAGTGGGTACAACAGATGCACCCTGTCATACCACAGGGTTCTACGTAATGCACACAAATCAGTCTCTGGCAGGGGATGGGTCTAAGATGGGTACAAGATACTTCAGTTTAGACAGATTTTTTCTTTTTCCTTTTTTTTTTTTTGCACTGAAAAAAACTGGGCACATATGTTCTAATCTAGAACATGCATTTCATGCTGAGAAATGCTATCTTTCCCTCTGAAACCAGGAACACTTCACAATAAACAGCATGAGCTGAAGGACAACTTAAAGCTGAAGAACTTCATTTGCTGTTACAACTGGTCTTGAGTAACATCGAGATGCAAATTACGATTCAATTATTATTCCAGATCATTCAAATTGACCAAAATGTATCCACATGACACCCGGCACACAGGTTACAGTTCAATTTGATGCCATATGTGTGGCTTGTGTATGTGTGTGTGGTTGCTGGCCTGGAGGTATTCCCCAGCTTATTCTCACCACAAAGCACCTTCACACACAGCACTGCTGTGATTTATCAGCTGTACAGTTAGTAGAATCTGCAGAATTTGATGCAGGACTTATTGGGGAAGGTAATTTGATGGGTTTTGTGTTGCTCCAACAGAACTTAATTTAAAATGGTTTTAACTTTTTAAATTGGTTGTAGCCAAGACCAACTCCCAGTGAACAATGTACGCCCGTTATATCATCCAAAGTAGCCCCTGGGCGTAGCTAAGATTGGTCTTTGCCGGGAGCGTCCATTTGAACATGTAGGTATGTAAAGATAAGGATTGCAAAGCAGTGCGTTTCGCTTCACAGATAACAGACAGCTCTAGGCCAGATCTGTGCAGGAACAAACTGATTTTGGTTGCCTTCAGCCTAGATCCTGACCCAAGTCACTTGCTATTGTCGCTCAAGTTTCTGCACGTGGTATGTGTATGTGTATGTTATTGCCAGCAGCTAGCTCTGATTGCTAACATCCCCTCATGGGCTATGACGTAAACAGTATGGAGAAAGACACCAAAGGTGGTGTTGCGTCAGTATGGGAAAATTGATTCCTTACCATATTGACTGTGTGGAGAGATATATGTGTAGCCAAATGTATGCTTTTTACGGCTTCAATTCCTCATGGGTCTCATATTTTTAAAGTAATTAAGCCATGTTTAGTGTCAACTTGTTCCTTGGGATGGCAGCAACAACAACAGTTATAAATTTTAGAACTAGCACTGTGATAATTGGGAGTTATTAATTGATTTATCCCCTTACGTTGGTTTTAGGGGGGTGCTCATCTAAATTTGGCCCACATCTGTCCTTGCACATATTTTACAAAAAACATTTGCATTGTCTGGGCCCACATCTCTCCACACAGTCAATATAGTAATAAATCAAAAGCTTTCATGGCCAATTCTCCCATACTGATGCAACACCACCATTTACAGAATGGAAATTCACACATTTTTTGGGCTGTACAGCAAACTCAAGTCTCTACGAAGAGCTATACGGCACAACATTAGTGTCTGTGTGCAAGCCAGTTTGTCTCATGAGCATAAAATAAATATATCATATGTAATCCTATGTAAAGCAGGAAGGAGGCAGTGTCAATTTATGGCAGGCATTAGAAAAAAATAAACGCATTTGTTCTCCAGTTGCTTTTTTAATCAGTAACGTTACTTACAAGTATTTTTTTTTTTATTTCAATTGCTCATCATCTTCATTCTCTCCTCTGAATAACAGGCTGCTTTGCTTCGGCCTACTGTCTATGACAATGACCATTGCGTACAGTAGACCAGCTGATATGTGATAGCAACCACGCGTACATCATTACATAAAGCTGAATTTGGCCCAGCTAAACTTGACTTTGAATGTAAAGATGGATGCTAAGCTTGTTACAAATGGGAAGTAACACAATCGTGCTCATGCATTAGTATTGGTACTACCGTTGGCCAGCTATATGCTGTACCACCAGATATGTGACAATAAACGGATGTGCTACAAGCTGCGGGACATATGTTGGGGTGCTGATTAGATCTTCATATATCATCTCACATTCATGAAGGATAAACCCAAGGAACAAAAAAGTACCAGATAAGTTTTGCATTGCTGTCAGACGATTTCATTTTTTTTTAGTCGGTCAAAATAGTAGTAGTTTTTTTATGGGGGTTGGCACAGCATATTGGGTTATTGACTCATTTGAAAGAGTTCTCATACCGTAATTAAACCCAAACATTACAATTTACATGATTATATTACAATCCCTGACATTTAAGCGTGAAAAGCCACAAAAATATTCAAGTTAAATATCTGAGTGATTGCGCAAGCTTGAGAATTTATATGTGCCTCTTTTCTCATGGCAATGTGGGCAAATGTTTACATCTCCTATGTGTAGGAGAAAAACCACCTCACTGGTTCTTAACAATCATATTAGTATGATGACTGTGTTTTGGTGGCAGAGCAGTCAAAAATTCCATTTGCGAACTTCAGCCTGAGTGAGCTGTGAGGGTCAGAATTAATAATGCGGCTCCATAGTACATACAGTGAATACAGTGATTCCATCCACTCAGTGTGGTGAAGAGCAACTCCCACTCAAGTTAAACTCAAAGAAAATGATGCCATACAAGCTTTGTGAAATAAAAGTGATGCTGTGTCATTGATAACTTTCGGAAGAGAGAGATGGAACTGACATGAGTTTGAAATGTGAATCTCTAAGATGTTTTTTTTTTCTCACTAAAAAGAAAAAAAAATCAACAGTTTCAGTTTCATTGAATTAGAAAAATTAGCAGTTATCACTGCTAATGCTGTTATGCACATCAGGATTGTGTTTTTCACATGCTTAAATTTATTACACGTGTGTATATCTGAAATGGTTGTATAAGTGAGTGGGTCTTTGTGTGAGTGTGTGTGTGTCTGTTTTCATTCAGATCGTGACACAACTTTGGTTTCTTTGACTCTGGACTCTAATAATAATATACGAATGTGGGATTTGATGCAGTCAATATCCATAGGCGTGCCCTCCCCCCCCCCCCCCCCCCTTATTTTTGCAGACTGACTTTTCAAAGACTTTTTAAAGGCTTTTTCGTACATTGGACACAGGGCTTAAAGCTCAAAAAATTGCCATGCCGGAAAAATATAATTACCAGGGGGGTCGTCCAGAAAAAAAATGAGTTGCGTCCTTACGTACTTTATATAGTAACGAACAGTAGCCTAATTAAGTTTTTTTTTCTTTTGTACTTTACTTGAGTTTTGACTTTTACTCTACTTCATTTACAAAGGTAAAAGATAAAAAGTATACTTTCACTTCGTTACGTTGACACTGGCCACTTCTTTACTCGTTACAAAATAAAATATGAATGTAATTCATCATAATGATTATCTGGATTTGGCGCGTTCAAGAACAACGGTGCTCGGCGGGGCATCTTTGTACAGATGTTGATGTCAGCGGACATGAAGCTGCAAATTTATGCACGCAGTTACGATATTCTATCCCAAGATGACACACCTGGATCAGTTATTGAATATTCACAAGCAAGCCCAGCTGAAATACGGTTTTATGGATGAGTTCACTCCTAATTCGGCCGACTTGTGAACACTATTTAGCATGTGGTTTAATATATATCAAGTAAACTTATTTGCAATTATTTTTAGCAGATCTTGATGACTTGGTGAGCAGATCAACGACTTGGTGGGGTGGTGGGCTGAATGTAGACACAGATTCATGAATTCATTTCTCAGCCTAGAACAACTGTGATTTCTTCGTTTTGTTCCAAACATTTGGATTTCCCCACATACTCTGCAAATGTCCCAACACCAATATTCAAATGCTGTCTCTTTGAACCAAAATTAAATTAAATTGAGTCCCATGAAGGCACAAATGCTGCACAACAATGAGCTAGATGTACAGATGCACATTACAGAGCATAAATGTAATTGATTTTGATATCTATTGCAACAGAGCATTATGTCAGATTTTAGCACAGCAAGATATTCTGTCAGTTTTTTTAGGAATGTAGATTTGCATGAAGCTTTTCATGTCTGGCCCATAAAAGCTTTATTGGGTAGATTTATTGCCCAAAGACCCTGTAAAAATGTACAAGACATGACTTACAGTCTTGTCTGCAGCGTCTGTGGATGAAATTTTAAACAGATTGGTGAATTCTTTAAAACCTCTCAGGATGAGAATGAACATATCGTCATCTGCCAGGCTATACCCTGAAGGCAGGGCTTGCTGGGAATGATCCCCATGGGCGTATAAATTTCAGATTCAGCTTAACTGACTGGAGGTCAAATACTGCATCTGGGAGGCTGTTTCTTACTCCTTTTGTATTAGAGATCAATAATAATTAATTTGAATGTATGTTTTACATAAATCCTTCTTTTTTTTTGCCCACAATGCATGCATTGAAGTGAGTGATATGACAGATATGAGCTGTTTGGTTTTTGTTGTTTTAAGGAAAGCTTGTCTCATTCTGCATTAGCTCCATGAACACAGTGTGCAAACTGTGCATAATTGCAGAATGGGTGTCTCAATTATGATGAAATATAGTGCATTTGGTAATACTGCATCTGGGAGACACAAAAGGAAATAATACACCAATGAAACCTGCTGTAACATAAATGAAAAATTGTGATTATGTTAAGCATTCAAATGTAGGGAGACCGAGCCTTTGTCCCAAAGGGGAAAACAGAGGAAGCCAATGTAAAATTAACCTTCATAGCTTTCAGGCTAATTTTTTATGTTTTTTTTTTTTTCTCTCTTTGCTCCTCAGAAGAACAGACATGCCATGGACAGCTTTCGGTAACGCTGCAAAGCTCTCGTTGACTCGCAATTCTCAGATGAGTTATTCAATCCCCTCAGCCAAATGTTGTAGAAGAGAAGACATAAATAATGTTCACAACTCTGAGCACACGCATGAAATTGCTGCATGTCATTTGGCATGAAAATGGACGCAGCAGAACAACAAAAACACATCCTTTGTTTTGCAGTTTGTCATCAGTAGGGTAAAATCACGCTGCCATTGGCTGCATGTTTTAAACAGTCAATAACAATCCTCACTGCCGATTTCATTAATGATTTATGATTGATATTCAAATGTGACCATTGTTAATGGAAACCTCCGTGCTGTCCTGGAGGTAAACCATTTTGACAGGTTAGTTAAGACAGTAATCTCGCCATTTCAGCCACAAGCCCCCTTAAATGAGGCAGTTAATATCCTGGAAAGTAATATTAAATTAAACACAGCTGGTTCGAATTCTTTTTTTTTTTTTTTTCTATTTTCTAAACTGGCAAGATATTTTATTAAAAGAGAAATTACAATGAGCTTTGCTATTTAATGTTACTTGACAAAGACAGAATTTATACTGAAAAGGGAATAACCCAGTCACATGCAGTAAGCACACACATAACTTCTCTAATTTACAGTACCACCTTAATTCTACATCAGGAGTGTGTGGAAGTACTTTAAAAGAGCAATAATCCATCTCGATAAACACCTTTTGTAAACATTAGTTACATCCCAGTTGCAATTAGTCACTAATCACTACTGCTCTCTCTGCACAAATTCTGTCCTCACATTACAGTCGGACTGTAATGAGTCCTGTCGAAGGAGAGGTAAGCATTGGACTGGAAAAGAGAGATATAAGTACGGTATAAACATTCAGGATAGAGAGAGTAATTGGGGGTGGATGGTTACTTTTTCATTTTCATCCATGCAGATTTCTGCCTTGCGATGGGTTGCTGGTTTATGCAAAACCAACTACGCCTGGGAGGTCAGACCTAATTAGTGGTAATTATCCCTAAATTAGATGTCTGCTGTTTAGCTTTTGGGAATGGTTCATCGAAACGGTGACACGGAGAAAACTGCGCTGGTGACTTATGTTTTTTCAGCCGGTTGGGGCCCCTGCAATTTCATCAAGCCAAAACTGTGCCAAAACGTTTAAATTCATAACAGCCACAAGCACAACCATCAGTAATCAACTTACAAGTCCCTCAATTTATGAAATTTCAACTTACATTATCTCAGCTCATAAGCCAACTTTGACACAGTTCAAATCTGGCCATAAACACATATTACCCTCCCCCAAACCCCACCCTCACAGCCACAGTCCCACCTTAATAACCCTCCGCCCCGTTACCCCCTCAGTTAGACATTCTGTGGGAGTTAGGCTTTGAACATGGCCTGGTGATAAAGTGTCCTGTCATGGGCAAGCAGACTTACTCCTACAGCAGGAACCACCCCCCACCCCCCAATCTTTCAAAGACACAAACGCACCCCATCACGTTGCAACACGGCTGCACCCCTAACCTCCACACCAGCGCAGGACTCCCGGTCTGCTCCCACACTGAGCCGGAAACACATTCCTGCCCTCCAGGAAATGAGGGCTAGGAGGGAGCCATCTGTCACCCAAACAAAAGCCAGATCGGCCTCACCTTTAGTACCTCAATCACTCCAAACACAGGGTTCAAACAATACTCTTCCCTTTAACTTCTACCCAAAAATGAACTGTCTATGATCGAGTAACTGCTACTGAGTGATTGAGATAAGTTACGGTATATTGACCTGGGTGAATGCTGTATGTTCAGTCTTTCAATGAAAACACCATTCCTAAACATTTCCTTTTGCATTGCCTGAATCAGACCATGAAACGAGGAGGAGCATTTCTCTCCTTTGGGCAACACAACCTGAGAGGTTTTTACTTTAATTACTGGGATAAGAAGGAACAACTTCCATCTGGAAAGGACTGCTTGAACATTGGGTGGGAAGGACTTCTGGATACAGGCTCCATGCTCAAAATCATTTTTATTAAAATATCTTTTCAGTACTGGCAAAAGAAGATTGATCTACAAAATACTAAATGCACCATGACCTCTCTGCATGGAGCTTGCATGTTCTCCCCAGGTTTGTGTGGGTTTTCTCCAGGTACTCCAGTTTCCCCCACCTGAAAGACACACTCTACAGGAACGCTCCGACCCATGACCCTGACCAAGGCTCGGGCTTTAGAACATGAGTTGATCCCAGTGTGCCACACTGTATCTGCCCATAACACCAAAGTTACTCGGGTGGGTCAACTGCTGAGAAGGGTAATTGCCCCACAGGACTCAATAAAGAATATTTAATCTCAAAACTCATAAAACTGATTTTTACTCAATATTCTTCAATATGTTCCTTTTTATCTCTGCAAAAAAGTCAGGTTTGGAGGTTTGGAGAAAGTGGGCTAGGTTTTTTTCCCACTGAATGGGAGTTTAAATACCAATTGCAATATCAGTGCAATCTGCAGTGCCATGCTTCGCTTACGAACAATGTGTGTAAGACGGGTGTTCAAAAGCACTGCATTGGAGCATGAACATTACAATGAAGAAGAATATGCAGAATATCTAAGCCATACCTTCATTAAGAATATATTTCATTCTGATGAATAGCAAGGTGAAATCCTATTCATGATCCACCTAAATGCTTTAATGCTTACTTCGTGATAATATATGTTAATACACGGGTGAGGCTATGCACTGACTGGCGATTGGATGAGAGTGCTCACTGGGAGCAGTTGAAGTGAAATAGGCTTGTCTGTTCTGGGGTGTTGCTATGGTGACAGTCTCAGTAAAGGGCATATTGTAATCATAAATTTTCTGTCAACCTTAGACATTTTCTAAATGCTTCATTAACAACAGATACAGTTGGCACAGTGCCAAATCAGTGAATCAGTCTTTGAGAAGAGCACTGTGTCTGACCATTTTGTGTCATAAGCAGTATACTTGCCAACTGTTTCTCTGCAGTAAAATTATGCTTAGATTCTGAGGGTCTAACCACATTAGTGTTACGTTGCCACCCACCTTTTTTTTTTCCGTGTCTCTGAAACACGGATAAATACACAATCGCCACAGTATTCATGTCTTCAAAACTCGGGTTGATATACACTCAACACAGAATGCAAAAATAGCTGAGTACTTCCAACTCCCTTGATATGTGGATGCAAGGCAGGATAATTAGAGTTAAGTAGAATGTATTTTTTCTCTATTGAAATTGAATCAATGCTGTAACACTTCACAGAATACACCCTAAACTTTATTCCCCCATGAGGATGTGGGTGTGTCAATGCATTTCAGTAAACTCAGGGAAAGCAGAGAATAATGACTCACTGGGGAAGGAGAGAAATTACATCCCTGTCCTCCCACCCGATCAGTCCGCTACCCTCTGTGCGCTTACTCTCTCCTGTAGCTATGACGCAGCAGGCTTGCAGCCTCTCTAGAACATCGGCGATTGTTCAGTTTTGAACCCCTTTGGGTGGAGTCTTCAGAAACTGTCGCTGAATTCCTAAATTGTTTCTAATTTTGTTTGGATTTATTCTGAGTTATAAGCCCCATTTTCACGACACTGAGTCACACCCTCCCCCTCCCAAACCTCGGTTCCCTGTCCCTCCCACAGGCAGTTTATTGCACTGGAAAGCCTGCCTCTATCATCATATCTATTATGACGGTGAAGAGAACAAGCTTAAATGGGCCTGCAGACAGAAATTCTTTCCTGCTTTCTCAGATGGTCCAAAATGCTTAAATAAAGGATCAGGAGGAAAACAGTAGCTGACTGTATTAACATATAACTGTATTTCCGTATTACTGAATTTCTGCACCACCGTATTCAAAATCATACAAGGGAGGAAGATGTGGGAAGTTTCGGTGCATATGAGTAATTACTGCAGTGGTTCCCAGACTCGGGCCCCGGGACCTCCTTGTGTGTGCTGGTTTCTGTTTCAATCACAGTAGCAATCCCACAACATAAACAAGCTGATAATTATGCGCTCATCATGTTTGGACAGAAGCTATATTCTTAAGCCATGTTATGTCATGAATAGCAATGTACACAATGCATACCATGTTTTCCCATATTGGACTTATTGTGCTATATTGCATAATAGGAAGAAAAAGAAATTATGTTGCATACTAAGAAAAGAACACACACACACACGTACGCACGCACACACACACACACACACACACACACACACGCACGCACGCACACACACACACACACACACACACACACACACGCACACACACAAACACACACACACACACGCACACACACAAACACATACACACACACACACACACGCACGCACGCACACACGCACACACGCACACACACACACGCTGCATTAAAAGAACAAATAATGGTCAAATTAGAAAGCTTTGGTGAATCAATAAGCTCCTATTTGATCAGTGTGTTGTTGACTCCTGGCCTCTGGAACTAATCACTGGAAAAATGCTGAAGAATTCAAAAACCAATCAGATGAAAACCATCCAGGCATGCATTTTGTTGATAAATTCAAGGAAAGAATTATAACAGAAATTAAAGGCACATGTCCCTTCACCAAATTAGAACCCTATTGATTAACATCACTCAATCATTTCATGAACAAGGTCACAACATTTTATTCAATTGGTTTGCACAGCAAGCACAATAAAAGCAATTTCTCATGTGGCTAAAGATGGCGAACATGCAATTCGCTCTGAAAATAAAAAGCACATAATGATCCAAATTAATAGCTCGTTAATGTAATGGGACTGAAGTTTAGGTAAGAACAAAAACCAGAGCACACAGGCAATCCCCAGGACTGAGCTCGAGAACTTGTGCGCTCATGAATTGACCCACAGTTATGCAAAGCCATGATCATCTACGACCCTAATTCCAAAATAGTTGGAAAGAAGTGTCAATTGTCAATAAAATCTAAATGCAACGACTTTCAGATCACGAGCCAATACGTTATTTACAATAGAACATACATAACATTTAAAATGTTGAAACTGAGACATTTTACATTTTTATCCACAAATTGAGCTTATTTAAAATTTTCTGGATACAACAGGTCTCAAAAAAGTTGGGACACAGGCAAAAAGGAGCTAAAAAAATTAATACATAAGAGAATCAGCTGAAAAAAACATTTAGGAAGTAATTAGGTTAACTGGCATCAAGTGTGTAACATGATTGGCTACAAAAGGAATGTCTTGGAGGCAGAGTCTCTCAGAAGTAAAGACAGCCAGAGGCTTGCAAAACTGTGAAGGCTTACGGAAAAAAAAACTGTGGAATACTTTAAAGACAATGTTCCTCAATGTCAAATTGCGAAGGCTTTGAAGGTCTATCATCGACAGTGCATAACACCATCAAAAGATTCTGAAAAACTGGAAAAATCTCTGTGTATAAGGGACAAGGCCTTTACTAGATGCCCGTGATCTTCGGGCCCAGAGATGCCACTGCATCACTGACCGGAATGATTCTGTCATTGACATTACTAAATGGGCCCAGGAATACTGTTAAGAAACTACTGTCAGTAAACACAGTCTGCCGTGCCATCCACAGATGCCACCTAAAACTCTATCATACAAAAAGGAAGCCATAGTTGAGCGTGATCCAGAAGCACCGCCGTGTTCTGTGGGCCAACCTCATTTAAAATGGACTGTAGCAAAGTGGCAAAGTGTCCTGTGGTCAGACGAGTCCAAATTTGACAGTCTTGTTGGAAATCATGGGCTTTGTGTCCTCCGGGCTGAAGAGGAGAAAGACCACTCCTGTTATCAGCATTCAGTTCAAATGCCAGCATCTCTGATGGTATGGGGATGCATTAGTGCATATGGTGAGGGGCTCTTGCATGTTTTAAAAAACACCATGAATGCTGAAAGTTACATAAAGGTTCTGGGGCAACATATGCTCCCCTACAGACGACATCTATTCCATGGAAGGCCCTGTGTATTTCAGCAGGACAATGTAAAACCACATAGTGCAGCTATTACAACAGTATTGCTTCGAAGTAGAAGAGTCCATGTGCTGAACCGGCCTGTCTGCAGTCCTGATCTTTCACCGATTGAGAACATTTGGCGCATAATTAAATGAAAAGTCCGCCAAAGGAGACCAAAAACTCTCCAGCAGCTGGAAGCCTGTATAAAACAAGAGTGGGATCAAATTCCAATGGCTAAACTCAAGAAACGTCCTCAACGTCCAGACGCCTCCACTCTGTGTTAGAAGAAGGAGTGGATGCTACGACATAGTGAACAGGCCCCTGTCCCAACTTTTTTGAGACCTGTAGCAGCCATTATTTGAAATGAGCACATTTTGTGGATAAAATTGTAAAATATCTCAGTTTCAACATTTCCTATGTTCTATTGTGAATAAAAAACTGGCTGGTGTGATTTGAAAGTCATTGCGTTTCGATTTATTCACAATTTACACTTTATCCCAACTATTTCGGAATTGGGGTTGTGTTTAGAATTCCTGGAGAAGAGATTTTCTGAATTATGCAAATATATTTACCAGTTTATACTCCCAGACAGAAATCACACATTAAAGGTAAATAAACACCAAAATCTACACAACACAGAAACACACACACTGGCACCTACATGCATATACACATACATACTGTGCATGAATGAGTGTGTGTCAAAGGGTTTTGCAGTTCCCGTGATATGGATTAAGAGATGATCTGGGCATAATACTGGGCTCTTGTTGTGATGTGAATTGGGTGAATTCAGAGTTTTTCCCTATTGAGTTGGGAGTTTTCTCAAATATTTTGTTTAAATTTTGAAATTTTCAGACTGTAGCTGTAGTGACTCGCCGTGTGGGATGAGAGTGCAACAATCAGAGTGACTTACCTGGCTGGCTTTCTGGAAATTTGTAGGGTGCAAGCTTACCTGTGGGGTTAAATGGCACAATAGAAGACTGAAAAACATCATCTGGAGTCAACTGAAGCAAAAATTTCCTTCATTTAAGAGGCCAAAGTGTCAAAGAGTAGATCAAAAATGTATGAAATTTTTAAATTCAACCAAAGGTTGAATAAGCAGGCCAACAACCTATTAGCCCTGACAAAACCTAGTTCCCCAGTCGCTGGTATGTGGCAGGTGCATTTATCACAGACAGCGTGGTGGAATATTGCACAAAGCCTTTATAACTGCCAGTTCATTTTTCATTGTGACTCTCGCCGAAAATTGCAAGAGGATGCACTGAAGTGATGGATCAGGAAGGTAAAACAGAGGATGCTTGCTGAAGTCCTGCTTGATAATCAGAACACAGAGATACAGACACGACCGTGGGCGTGTATCTTCCCACAGCGAGGAAAAATTGCTGAAATAAAGCAATGCCCTTCACCAGAAGAGTGGGATGCACACCTATCATCACAAAACCAGTCATCAGCCCTGATTTTAATGAGACGGACAGAAAATGTCAGTATTTATTTATTCTATTTATTTTATTATAGTCCCCTTGACTAAAACTACACTATAGACCAAAGTTTTTTTTTTTTAACTAATGGTAATTTTCATATAAATGGCATCCTATCTGAGAAGTAAAAACAGGAGCAAGGGTTCTGTAGTTTACCAACTAGCAGTCTCATTGTGATTATTATGAAAATTTTACATCAGGTTTGACCTTTGAAGCATTGATGATCAGGTTCAAGGTCACCAAATAAAAGTTCACGAACATGTACATGACCTCCTATATGCATGTAATAAAATCCATAGCTTTGAGTAAGTTTTGGAGATAAAGGTAATTGAAAATTCAATATGTCAATTTTGAACTTTAAAGGTCACGGAAGGTCGAGTCGAGGTCAGCAAATGGACTTCATATATAACTTTCTTTACCTCTCCAATACTGAACTTGGCTTTATCTGTGACCGTTTTGGTGGTAAAAGTCTATGTAATTTCATATTGTCAAGTTTGACCATTTTGGTGGTACAAGTCATTGCAATTGTACTATATCAAGTTTAATCTTTGATGGTCACTGACAGTTAAGTTGAATGTCACAAGATGACGATTCATATGTGACTTCATACATCCGTAATAAAAAAACTCGGCTCTAGCTGTGACCATTTTAGTGAAAGAAGTCATTGAATTTTCACAAGGTCACATTAGACCTTCAAAGGTCAATATGAAGGTCAGCAAAAGAAAGCTCACGTACAGCTCCAATTCCAAAATAGTAGGGACAAAGTGTAAATCGTGAATAAAATCAAAAGGCAGTGACTTTGAAATCACACCAGCAAGTATTTTATTCACAACAGAACAGAGATAACACAGCAAATATTGAAACTGAGAAATTTTATTATTTTATTCACAAGATGAGCTAATTTCAAATTTGATGGGTGCTACAGGTCTAAAAAATATGAAGAAGCGATCTGGAACCAAATGCGAGGACACGGGATTGCAAAAATGAGGAGCTTTATTGAGTAAGGGGGGTAACCCCCGCAGAGCAGTGAGCAACAAGAAAATTTGAAATAAGCTCATTTTGTGAATAAAAATATAAAATGTCTCAGTTTCAACATTTGAAATGTGATCCATGTTCCATTGTAAATGCAGAGTCCGCAATCCAAAACTCAAATTCCAATGGGACAGAGCAGAGTTCGTAACCAGGGCAGCAATCACAGAAATCGTAGTCAGCAGAAACAGATCCGGTACACAGGCAAAGGCTTGTGGGAGAAGCAAACTCATAAGCCAAAAGACAGTCCGAATCGGTAACAGGGCATCAATCCACAAAATCGAGGTCCACTACGAAGCTATGCTGTTGTAATAGCTGCAGTATTTGGTTTTACATTGTCCTGCTGAAATACACAAGGCCTGGAATGGATGCCGTCTGGAGGGTAACATGTGTTGCTCTAAAACTTCTATATACCTTTCAGCATTCATGGTGCTATTTAAAACATACAGCCATAAACACTAATGCATACCAATAACATCAGAGATTCTTGCTTTTGAACTGAACGCTGATAACAGGAAGAGTGGTCTTTCTCCTCTTTAGCCCAGAGGACACGACGCCCATGATTTCTAACAAGAATGTCAAATTTGAACTCGTCTGACCACAGGACAATTTGCCACTTTGCTACAGTCCATTTTAAATGAGCCTTGGCCCACAGAACACAGCATTGCTTCTGGGTCATGCTCAACAATTGGTTTCCTTTTTACATAACAGAGTTTTAGGTGGCACCTGTGGATGGCATAGCGGACTGTATTTACTGACAGTGGTTTCTTGAAGTATTCCTGGGCCAATTTAGTAATGTCAATTACAGAACCATGCTGGTGAGTGATGCAGTGGCATCTGAGGGCCCGAAGATCACAAGCATCCAGTAAAGGTCTTCGGCCTTGTCCCTTACGCACAGAGATTATTCTAGTTTGTCTGAATCTTTTGATGATGTTATGCGCTGTCGACTATGAGACCTTCAAAGCCTTTGCAATTTGTCGTTGAGGAACATTGTTTTTAAAGCATTCCACAATTTTTTTTCGCAAGCCTTCACAGGTTGGAGAGCCTCTGGCCATCTTTACTTCTGAAAGACTCAGCCTTTCTAAGACATCCCTTTTATAGCCAATCATGATACACACCTGATGCCAGTTAACCTAATTACTTGCTAAATGCTCTTCCAGCTGATTCTCATATATTCATTGCTTTTTCAGCCCTTTTTTGCCTGTGTCCCAACTTTATTGAGATGTGTTGTAGCCAAAAAATTTGAAATAAGCTCATTTTGTGGATAAAAATATAAAATGTCTCAGTTTCAACATTTGAAATGTAATCCATGTTCCATTGTACATAACATATTGGCTTGTGATCTGAAAGTCATTGCATTTTGATTTTATTCACAATTTACACACTGTCCCAACTATTTTGGAATTGTATAGTAACCCTGTTTTTATTTTGGTCTGGTATGTTCAGTGACAAACATTTAGTCTTTTGAAGGAATGGCTGTCCTTCAAAGCTGGTTGGTCATCACCACAGACTTGTGCCACTGAGGCTTTTAGGCAGGCTGTAACAAGCTCTTTATACAGGGGTGTAAACAAAAGGCATAGAAATTTTCTTAAAAGAATACATAAAATTGCAGGCATACATGTTCACTGGTTACATGTTACTCTTCTCCCCAGGTTAGTGCTCACAGGGGAGTCTCACGCAAAATCTTGTTTCCGTTTTAAGCATTTTCAAATGTTACTGTGATGACAATTGTCACCATTGAGTCAGCACGAAGAGGTCATTATTATTGTAAATCAACACTGTGCTGTGGAATGAGTTAGGATGAAATTGTACTGAAATATGATCTCATTGATGAAAAGATCGAGAAGTACTCTCTAGGGTGACCTATACATATCGGACCAGTGATGATCTATAGAAAGTATGCACAGTCAGAGAGAATAGTTGAGTTACACACAGGCTTTCTACAAACAACAAAGTATTACCTTTTCTAAGTGTAACAGCTAACTGCCTCGGTCCCATCCACTGTCTTTAGATGGCATGATTCAATTTTATAAGAAAGTATACATTTGTGTCAGCTCCAAGAATCACCATTCATTTTTTATGGCCCGGTGACCTTGGTTGCTTACATTTAATGGCTACAGAAGCCTCTCTCATTAAAATATCGCAGTGGGCATATTTTGTTTCTTCTAAAGAGTATGTCAGAACCTTTGTCATTGTCAGCCACAAATACATAACCCCTGTCCTGAACACGGAGAGTTCAGCTTCCAGGGGTGTTAGTTGACTCCAGGCTTCCTGTTCCTGAATCAGCTCGTTCTACTGACTCTCCCATCTGGCTTCAGTTAGCTTCCATGGGAGTTTTGGGGGGGACGAGTATTGCTTTGCGTGTATTTCTTTAACCCTTTGAGCGCTGAATATATTTTCATGAAATTAAAAATGCAGTTATCCTGAGCTGTTGAAAACCTATCACGGGGCAACTTGTTTCAAAGTTGCCACATGATATGTTTTCAACAGAATCTGACTTTAATATCTTTCATCATTGGACAAAAACAGTTGCCCATGGCGCTGAAAGGGTTAAACATTTTAACTTGAGCCCACAGAAGAGTAAACTCGGACCGATTGATTCAATTTTGCCTGGAAAATAAAACGAACTTCAGAGACTAAGAGATGAATGGCAGAGATTGAACAGGCAAGTATTTCTCCCTCTCCATTCTTTAGCTAGTTATTAATTATGAGCTCAACATTTCTAATCACAACAGCTTGATAGCTTCTTATACAAATCATTGCATTCTTTAACCACCAATAACCAGAACCATTTAGTGCAACTCTGAACCGCTGTATGTGGAGCATAAAACTGGACAGGAACAATACAGGGTGTCAGTAAAAGATTTCAAACAGCATTAGATACACAATATCTACCAACTGGCATCAGTGCCCAGAATGAGACTGAGGAAGGGTATTCATTGATTGCATTGACAGAATAATGTCTTTGTGGATGTATTAGTGCATGTGCATTAGACCTACAGTGTACCAATCAAAACTGGCAGAATTTACACACTTTCTTCATAAAATCAATTGTGTGTGTATTCGGTTAAAACACAACAGATATATCCTCGCTCCACTTCACAAAACCCTATAATTATTTCCACAGTATTCTCAATATTGAACGTCTCTATGGTATACAGCTCTTCAGGAATACATTGCACAACAAAATAAAAGTAAAAAAAGGTTCAGCAGCACCCTTTATATATATACACTCCTGAACAAAATCTTAAGACCGGGGAAAAAATTACAAGAATTCATATTTTGCACTGGTGAATCATAACCAGGTTGTAAGTTGTGCTTCAAAGTGCAAAAAGAATAAACTGGAGCAAGAGACAAAGAATAGAAAGTAGGCAATTTATTGAAAACAGTATTTAAACTGAAACAGCCTGTTCATCAGCTGATCAAAAGTTTAAGACCATAGCCTTAAAAAGTCAAAATCAGTGCAAAAATCTGGCCTCCATGTCATTTTCTTTCATGTATTTGCACTGTCATGACCTCCTGATGGCAAAGGCAAAAAAGCTTTCTGACTTTGAACGTGGCAGGATTGTTGAGGTGCACAAGCAAGGCCTCTCGCAACGTGCCATCGCTGCCGAGGTTGGACGCAGTAAAACAGTGATTTTAAATTTTCTAGAAGATCCTGAGGGTTATGGGACAAAAAAGTCAAGCGGTAGACCCAAATTTCACCTGCACTGAGCCGGAGGATCCTACGGGCTGTCCGTGAAGACCCAGGCCAATCTTCAACCCAGATTCAGGCCCTTACTGATGCTGACTGCAGCCCAATAACCATAAGACGGCATCTGCGAGAGAAGGGCTTTAAGAACAAAAAACGGCTCCACAGGCCTCACCTCCTCCCGCGCCACAAACTTGCACGTTTGGACTTTGCAAGGGAGCACAAAACATGGGACATTGAGAGGTGGAAGAAGATTTTATTCTCTGATGAGAAAAATTTTAACCTGGATGGTCTTGATGGATTACAATGTTACTGGCATGACAAGGAGATCCCACCGGAGATGTTCTCTACACTGCACAGTGGAGGAGGTTCCATCATGATCTGGGGTGCTTTTTCCTTTAGTGGAACAATGGAGCTTCAGGTTGTGCAGGGGCGTCAAACAGCGGCTGGCTATGTGGAAATGTTGCAGCGGGCATCCCTCTTGACTGAGGGCCCACGTCTGTATGGTAATGATTGGGTCTTTCAACAGGACAACGCTACAGTTCACAACGCCCGCCTGACAAAGAACTTCCTCCAGGAGAATAACATCTCTCTTTTGGACCATCCTGCTTGTTCCCCTGATCAAAATCCCATTGAGAATGTTTGGGGATGGATGGCGAGGGAAGTTTACAAAAATGGGCGTCAGTTCCAGACCATGGATGCACTTCGTGAAGCCATCTTCACCACATGGAGCAATGTTCCCACCAGCCTCCTGGAAACACTTGCATTAAGCATGCCCAAACGAATTTTTGAAGTAATCAACAAGAATGGTGGGGCTAATCAGTACTGAATCCTTTTTTTGCTCTTTTAGTTCAAGAGTTGTTTTAGTACAACTCTTTTAGTTGTATGACAATTGCTCTTTTTTGCTCTTTTTAGAAAATGACATGGAGGCCAGATTTTTGCACAGATTTTGACTTTTTAAGGCTATGGTCTTAAACTTTTGATCAGCTGATGAACAGGCTGTTTCAGTTTAAATACTGTTTTCAATAAATTGCCTACTTTCTATTCTTTGTCTCTTGCTCCAGTTTATTCTTTTTGCACTTTGAAGCACAACTTACAACCTGGTTATGATTCACCAGTGCAAAATATGAATTCTTGTAATTTTTTCCCCGGTCTTAAGATTTTGTTCAGGAGTGTATATATATATCTGCATATTGTTTTTAAGATTTTTTTTTTGCCACTGCCAAATACCAACTGAACTGCAGATGATTAATTTTCAGATTGCATTTATATAAAAGATTCTATTATGAGTATAACTGCAACATCACAAATATTCTCATAGAAATTAACAAAGATTAACAAAAATTAACAAAAACCAACAGCAAAAACTTCAGTCTTGCACTTTCAGCAAAAATTGGATGTAAAAAATGTCAACATTGATCTCAAGGGGAACTCAAAATAACTTATAGAATACTTCATTTCTGAAGGATAAAATGTCAAAATTAATCTTGTAGTACAATGCTTGACTGAGGTGCGCGGAGTGAGAGCAAGGTGAACGTTTGCTCCACGTTCTGTCTTTACAGAGCAGCACCGCCATCTAGTGTTCATTAGTATGACTGTTTTTTGGCACCCAGGTCAAAAATAAAGCGGCGCGAAGACCTTACGAAATGAATGGAAGTATTGAAAAGATTCACAGTTTTGGAATTTTTGTGATTTGAAAGTTGACTTTTCAGGCTGCCGAAGTACACAAATTCGTGTTATTTTTGACAATTCTTTCCTACAAAGCCTAAGTGCAGTAAATACATTTTGGGTAAAATGTGAGTTATGCAGTTTTGGTCCTGAAAGTATATGGAGGTTAGGATTTATTTGGATAGAAACTACGCTATGGTAATCATTAATCAGTATCAAAGTTGGCACAAGAGGAAAAGGTGATTACAGCACTTAAGTTAGTTTATTAATAGGAACGTCAAAAGTTATGGTTCTCATACTTTTTATAAAGCATCAATGCATGATTCAACTTCAACTGCGATCCAAAATTGGACCCAACTTTTCATTTTCTTCAAATTAATTGCACCAACCTCAGTATGACAGGCCCATTTTAAACAAATTAATCATGATTTTATAGTAAGCAATTTCATTATACTTATGAAAGCAGCAAATGAGAGTTCAGGTGAATTACAACTTGACAAGAAGCTGGACTATGCTACAACACAAAGGTGCAAGAAAGGAACAGGTTTGTCTTTTAAAGAAGTATCACTGTTAGAACAAATTTAAAATTATGATTATGATCCTTAAAAGCATTATTATTAAGCCGATGGTGAGTCCTTGGTAAAGGAAGCTGCCCCTTCTGTATCTTGGTAGGTTCCGCTCAAAATCTCTTCTCATTCACCAATTACTCTTTCCGCGATGACCCCGGCACATCCTTTGAGTGATCAGGCCCTGGAACTCCTTAAAGTTACATTGCGAAAATGTCCTTTGTAAAAAGCTCAGTTAAATAAAGGCTAATTGGTTTCTGCATTTGTTCCTCATTCGGCGTCTTCAGTGAAGTACGCTTCAGCTGCACTGGGTCTGCTGAGGTATTTGATGCTCTCCACCTCCCCGCCATAGTTGCAGGGCTTCTGAAAGTGGATCTCCAGATGATCCTGTAGATCCTCCGCATCCTCGACATCCCGAATCCCGTCAAGCAGGACGGTACGCTTTACAACCCCAGAACACATCTGGAACCAGATGCAACATGCTCAGTCTGTTTATTCAGTAAAGATCACGTAGAGGAGTGGATGGAGCCTAACTGTAACAATATGACATTGTATAACAATGTATGAAAGCTGCAGTAAATAACGTCAACAAGGGAAAAATCATCTGCCACTCTCTCCAACACTGCCAAGACCATATAACATAAAAAACATGCACACACATTTAGATCGGCTATCAGAAGAAGAACACGATGATCAATAGTTGTAAATAAGTAACTACTGAGCTAGCATCTCTTCTGCTTGGCTTGTGACATAGCTACCTCACTAGGATTTGTTTGTTTGGGTCACCAGGTCTAGTTAATTTGAAATTAAGAAGACACTGGTTCAATTAAATATTGCTGTTGGCATGTTCAAAATTAATGTTTTCAACTTGCACTACAGGCCAAAAGTTTGGGGCCACCCTCAGATTTAGAATGGTACACCTAGCGTAATGTGACCTGGTTTTGGGGAAGGCATTTGTACAGCACGCCTTATTGTTACATAAAATTTTGTTAACATCCTAGTAACACTGTAATTTAAAAAAAAAAACAGCCACTAGATGGCAGTATTGACTTTTTTTGTTAAGCCAGTCTGGAGCTAGGTTTTGGGCATGTCCTGGGCATGCCTCAGAGGGGAAAGTCCCAGAGAATTGAAAAAAGTCTGGAAGGAGGGAGGGGGCTTGAAAAGAGTATATAAGGAGAAAAATTGAGAGAGTAAAGAGGAGGATAAATTGCAAGGAGAAATAGTGGAAGGATACATTTGACCAGACCTATCACTCTTTACACAGGACTCTTTATGACTCCTGTGAAGCTTTTCGTGGATTTTTGCCTGTGTTGGAGCATATTCCTGTCCAAGGACATCACAACATAGCAACCCCATCTCAATTACCAAGGGATTGTAACTATCTTATTTTTTTTAGATATATTGTTTCAATCTTGGTCAGTGCTTTGTTTTAGTAAATTGGTTAAAGTTTTACAATTTTGTCTGTCATCCCTTGCTGTCCAGTATGTCATAACAAATTGGGGCCATAACAACATAAAATCATGTAACACAAAGGCATTGGAACTCAAATATAAAACATTGTGGTCAGTGATCAAGTCAAGACAGCTTTATAATGTGGACTGAGGTCTGGAATTCACCCAAAACCCATTGCCTTGATATATTTATATCCCCGAACGCCGAATGGCGTTCCGGGGGATATTGTTTTTGGTCCGGCTGCCGCCGCCGCACTAGATGTTAACGCGATAACTTCAGTAATATTTCAATTACAAATTCCAAATTTTGCACATAAGTAAGTATCATAAAGAGGAAGAGCTGATTCAATTTTGGACAATTTACAATGTCTAGATTGGCCACGAGGGGCCAAAAACTAATTTCAGTGTTAACGCGATAACTGCAGTAATATTTCCAATTAGAAATTCCAAGTTTTGCAAATAAGTAAGTATCATAAAGAGGAAGAACTACTTCGATTTTGGACAAATTACAATTTCTAGATGGCCACCAGGGGCCAAAAATGAAAAAAAATCACTGTTTTTATGATATCTCTGGAAATGTTTGTCCGATTGACCTCAAATCAAGTGCAAATGAAAGGTCATGACCTGAGGATGTGTCCCACGATGACATTATACCTGTTTGGTTCAAAATTTTGACACAAAGTGGAGCTTTGTCACATAAAATTCACCATTTTTGCTATATCTTTGGAACTATTTCTCCACTTGACATGAAACTATGTGCAACTGCAAGATCTTGACCTCACAACTTGTCTCATGATGACATCATACCTGTATGGTTCAATATTTTGCCACCAGGTGGCGCTTTGTGATGGAAAATTACCATTTTGGCCGTATCTTCAGAACCACTTGACCGATTGACCTAAAATTAAGTTCAAATGAAAGTCTACTCAAGGATTGGGGAATTGGAGGATTGGGGGCGTTCGGGGATATACCCCCAGCCGTCGCCTCCGACGGTTTATGCAATGAAGTAATTTCATGTGCAAAAAATAAGGAAAGAATATTTGATGTGTGATTTTTTTTTTTAAATCTGAGGGTGGCCCCAAACTTTTGGCCTGTAGAGTAATTTTTAATGAAGTAATACTGCTTACTGCAGTTTTAAACATGCAGATAAAAGTTGGTTAAATAATTAAGTTATTATGAAATATCAACAGTGAATAACAAGGCAATAGTATTTGATTTTCACCTGAAAGTTTTTCAGCTGGAAGTCAAAATAAGGATGGATGTCAGCAGAAACTTTGCGACAGTCATCCACGGTGTATTTCTTCCTAAGGACCAAAGATTCAGCAACTGAGGAGAGAACACAAGGATTCATGAGTTATCTGCCTGAGCAGAGATCAAAGATTAAAAATGCAATGTAAAGTATGACGAATAAATATGATACTATGAAAAAAAACAAGAAAAATTTGTTCAGATTAAATAAGTTTTAAATATAGGTACAACTGGCACAAATTTATAGGTGTAAATTAATATTGTCTCATTTTGCAGTCTAAAAACTGATTAAGAAACATTAGTGGGACAGCTGAGTCCTGTGAAACTGAAAGCGCCAGCGTATTCCTTGCCCTCATAAAGAGATGAACTGTATGACTGCGAATCAAAAACAGTTGAGCTGTATGACTGTTAATCCCAAACAGGTGAGTTGTATGACAATGAATCACAAACAAATGAGCTGTATGACTGTGAATCGCAAACAGATGAGCTGTATGACTGTGAGTCACAAACAGAGGAGCTGGATGACAGTGAATCACAAACAGATGAGCTATATGATTGTGAATCACAAACATGAGCTGTATGACTGTAAATCACGAACAGATGAGCTGTAAGACAGAGTCGCAAACAGATGAATTGTATGACTGTGAATCACAAACAGATGAGCTGTATGAATGAATCACAAACAGATGAGCTGCATGACTGAATCACAAACAGATGAGCTGCATGACAGTGAATCACAAACAGACGAGCTGCATGACTGTGAGTCACAAACAGATGAGCTGTATGAATGAATCACAAACAGATGAGCTGCATGACAGTGAATCACAAACAGACAAGCTGCATGACTGTGAGTCACAAACAGATGAGCTGTATGAATGAATCACAAACAGATGAGCTGCATGACTGAATCACAAACAGATGAGCTGCATGACAGTGAATCACAAACAGATCAGATGTATCACTGTGAATCATGAACAGATGAGCTGTATGACAGAGTCGCAAACAGATGAGTTGTATGACTGTGAATCACAAACAGACGAGCTGCATGACTGTGAGTCACAAACAGATGAGCTTTATGACAAAAAATCACAAACAGATGAGCTGCATTACTGTAAATCACAAACAGATGAGCTGCATGACTGAATCGCAAACAGATGAGTTGCATGCCTGTGAATCACACACAGGTGAGCGGCATGACTGTGAATCCCAAATGGATGAGCAGTATGAATGTGAATCAAAAACGGACCAGCTGCATGACAGAGAATAACGAACCGATGAGCTACATGACTGTGAATCACTAACAGTTCTTCTGCATGACTGTGAATCACAGATGAGCTGTGTGACTGTGAATCACAAACAGACAAGCTGCATGAATGTGAATCACAAACAGATGAGCTGTGTGACAGTGAATCAGAGATGAGCTATGACAGTGGCTCAGAGTGACCTCCAGTGTTCAGGAAGGTGATCTCTCCTTTGCGCTTGTCTATGTTGTAGACGACATTCTCCACCTCCCCTCCTCCTTGGCTGGGCCGGGAGAAACCAATCTCCAGACGATCTCTCATGCGTTCCGCCGGCAGATAGGGTGAGAGATTGTTGAAACGAATCTTCCGCTTGGATACATTAGTGTGCACCTGACAAGGAATCACAGAGT
The DNA here is from genome assembly GCA_029721435.1 of Gymnothorax reevesii. Lineage (NCBI taxonomy): Eukaryota > Metazoa > Chordata > Actinopteri > Anguilliformes > Muraenidae > Gymnothorax > Gymnothorax reevesii. The sequence goes on along the minus strand of CM056587.1, from coordinate 24,395,676 downwards.
TGCAGCATTAAAGCAACATGTCATGGGCGAAACTTCCAATCAGCTTCCAAAAATTCAAGAATGAGTACAGCATTGTATTCCCACCTCAAACTTAACCGAAGGATCCAGAGTCACACCGCAGGGCTTCAAGTCCATTTTCATTTTGTCAAATTCCACTGGGCATTTGGGTAGCCTCAGAATATTTTCAGCCACTATGAGGAAGAACATACAACTCAACTATCACAGCATTTCCTTTGAAAAAACAATTGAATTTATAGATGACAATGGATGCGGTTATATTTTTATTAAAATGTAAATAAGTTCATAAAATCACTAGCCTTTTCAAAAACTTTAATCCCTAAATCAAGTAATTTCAATTCCCAAATGCTGACAGGCACAGTATATATGTCCATACCTTGCTCTTCCTCGAAGGTAATAAGTGCCTGCCCTCCAGTCAGGCGGACTGAGGGTTTCTGGATAATGGTGAACACACCCACAATGTCATCACAGTCGTGCTCTCCTTCTTCCTCCACCCCCACGAATTTCACCTTTGTTTCAGGGATGCGCACTTTCACCTGAGGAAAGCAAACAGAACATCAATGGAGAGGAGTATCTGCCATGTCCTGGCACTAGTGGCTGGAATCAATTCCTTTAAGGAGAATATTAAAGAAATATGTCATCAGTCGTTCACATTTTACATTGAGAAACTGTCTCAGAGATTCTTTACAGGGTAACATGAGACACTGTCACAAGTGGCTTCACAAGAAATATCCCGAATATATACGAACGTACAAAATACAACATACAGAAGAATGGGCCTGACACCAAAGAACCTTTCAAATATAACTCCATTAGAAAGAGAACCATGCAAACTAATGAGGGAGTGGTGGGGACATCCCCAAGTGTGAGAAATCTAGCTATTGAACTGCCTTCAGACTAAGAGTCAAATGATTACCTTAGTCTTCTGCTGCAGAGATGAGTACTCAGCTCTCTTGGCATTCAGAGCATCTTCATATGTTTTTAGTTGTGTCATCAATGTCAGGTTATGTTTCTCAAGACTCCGAATGTTCTCCTGTATGACAATAAAGGCCAAGTTTCAATAAGTACATTTTCATAATGGACAGCAGTGTAAGCAGGACTGGGATATGCATCAGATCAGTAAAAGTCCAGCTAGCATGAGAACCTAACACTTATTCAAGTGCTACAAAATGTTTTAACTTGATTACCTTGTGATCCTATGCAGTGAGGCAAATGGATTAATTCACTCTCAATTTAAAGGCATATGGGATGTATCATATGAAATATATTTACATTGTTTAAACAGTGGATTGCGGTTTTAAATGTGAAATGTCATTAACCCTTAAAGGAAGTGCAAATCACTGCTATAGTCACACAAGGAACAAAATATATGAAGCAAATTTTCAGATTTCGACCATCAAAAGGTCAACAATTATGTCAGTTTTTAGTTGGCAATGAACTTCAGCAGGGTTCACATGTACTTGTGAGTCCTTCAGAGAGTCGTTTGTCAACTGAATAAAGAATGATTTGCTTTTGGAGGCATTGAGTGAGTAAAAAGTAAACTCTTCAAGGGTTAATTACATACTTTACAAATGAAAATTGATGGAAATGCCATCTACAGTCAATGATTCTACAGAGTAGCTTGATCAAGCTTGTGAATTAAAATGTGATTTTAACCAAGAAGGGCCAGTTTATTTTGTCCTGCGTGGCATTTAAATTCAAAACAAATTCGGAGAGCAGATAGACCGACAAAAAAAACTGCTGAAATATAGCTCTTCTAAATAGCAGGCGACGTGGGCGGACATGCATTGATAAGCCATCTCTGCAAGTCTCGCTGACTCCGAGCTCCAAAATTCACTTGGCACAATCAGTAATTAAGCACGATAAATGGTAAGTGAACAAACCCACCTGATTTACTTCAAATTCCCTTTTAAATTTTGCCTCCTCATCTTTTTGTTGGTCTAACTGCTTCATCATTTCACCGTAGGCTTGTTTTTTGGCATCCTCGGAGCTCAGTTTCTCCAACAGAAGTCTGGACTTCTCCGTTTCGGCTTTTTCAAGTTTGTTCTGGAAACAAAGAAGTACATTTTAACAAATGCACCGAGAAACTAACCGGACACATTTTCTGAAATTCTGGAAAATCTCTTACCTTCCACATCTCCAGCTCCTCTTTTTTCTGCTGGTCCTAAAACACAATATGTGTCACCCAAACAGGAAACAAGTTAAACACGGAGTGCATTTAGTTTCTGTTTCAATGTTTATCGGTTGTTTTCCATTTATATCATAAGCATTCATTGTCCAATGCAAATTTCAGCGATCCCTTACTTACATTCTCCATAGGGGATAAATCTTCAGTGGAACACATGAAGACCTACATGAATAATGAAAGAAAGCAAAATCTCGGCGTTACATACCCATGCTGTGGGCCCGACATCACACAAGCCTACGCGAATGAATATCGCTAAAAGGAATTATAAAATTGTTTAAAGTAGGCTATTCTGTGAGCGAATAGATTACTTACAGTATAGTATAGAATTCCTTCGTTGATTTACAACTTATCGCAAGCTTTTGAAGTACAGATACAACAGAACAAATATGCTAAACGAACAGCTTTCGGAGTCCGCAGTAGAGTCTAGCTGATGATCCAAGAATGAAAGCGAAAGTACGGTATTCGCACAAGCGCATTGCAAACCAGTGTCTGAATTCCAAACGCAACAAACAATCCGAATAGAGAAGGGACAGCGAAAACAACACCGAAAATCGCAATTTCCAATCGCCTTCTATATGCATTAATGTGCTCGAAAACCGAGCTGAACTATGCCGAGATTGTAGCCTATTAGCCTACACTTTACAGATGTAATACTTCTACCGAATCTGCATGTTATAAATAAACATTAAATTAATACACCAGAAGACCACTTACAATAACATCGGAACGGAGGATTACGCGTCCACGGCACGATCACTGACATTATACTCGATTGTCCTGATTTGCGGCTTCATTATAATGTGACTTATTGCCATCGTTGTACTTCGCGTTACATTCTGCTGTTTCATATCGATGTCTGTCGTCGTTATTATTACTATGTTGCCCCAACTTTTATTCTAGGCTTAGTTTTCCCGAATGAAACATGCTTGACTTCTGCAACGGTTTTGCAAGAAAGAAAACACTTAACTTTTGAATACATGATACCTCCTCCGCGTATATGCAAAATTTATAAAATAATATTTTTACGGAAATGGAATACAATACCGCAAATTATGAGGACAAATATTTTACAACCGTTGTGGCAGCCTATATTGCAGTTTATGCAACCCATATAGCGATATTGCCCTGGCCCAGGTTTGGCCCACATAGTGCACTTTACACGGCCCAGTTCTGGCCCACATACAGCAAGAACAATGGCCCTTTAGTAGCCTAGATCTGGTTTGCCGGAGCTGGCCCGCCAGCTGCGGACACAATCGGCCCACATGTGGCATGCCACCACATAAACTGTGCCGTCATTGCCAGACCTGGCCCATATCCGGTCAACACACCACTTGCCATGCCAGCAGTCGTCCAGCAGTGCCAGCTTGAAGCCGTATCTGGGCCAGACCTGACTGCTATGTGGGAACAAATAGCCAGCCAGCAGCCATACCAGTATTCAATCTGCTCCAGCTATGTGGCTGAAGCTAAGCAGGTGTGGGCTTGATTAATACTTGGATGGAGATGACCAGGGAAAACCAAGTTGCAGCTGGAACAGGAGTTGGTGGGCCAGTTGGTCGTGATCCTCCCTCTGGTGGAATAATCCCCATGCCCTAGTGCAGAGAAAGGGGATGCTGTACAGAAGTTGATGCCGTCGCTGAAGAGATGTTACCCCAAAGTCTTGTCTCTCGGTAGTCATTACAAAACCTATGATACTCTTTGACAAGAGAAGAGGGTTACCCAGTGTCATGACTAACTTGCCAACCTGGCTCTTTCGACCTGCCACCTAATCATCCCCTGATCTAACTGGCTATTCAATTTGTCCTCTCCCTCCCCACCTCAACCCCCATGGCTCCCTTGAAAAAGACATTTCAATCTCAAAGGAACTGCCCTGGTTAAATAAATAAAAAAAAAACAATATCTATATTTGCATTTTGATTTTGTTCGATCAGTTTCATGAAATAGACCTTCAGATCTAGTCCATTTCCATAGGCGATGGAAACACTAATCAGGTATGAGTTTGGCAGCCACATACTACCCCTGGTAAAAAGTATGGAATAACCAAACATAGATGATGTTCATCCAGCTTTTTAACTTCATAACAAATAAACAAATTGCAGATATGAGACAAACCAATTTTTCTTAGTTGATTATCTCAATATTCAGGCTTCATGAAACACACCTCAAACAAATTAGATTAAATCTTTTTAATTAATGGCATATATATTTTTTCATAATGAAGTTGAGGAAAAAATATGGATCAACTTGTAATTGACATTTCTAAAAGAAATACGGACTCAAATCTGTACAATTTGATAAAACTGCAAGAAGACTTTAAAAAGAGTCTTGACAAAACATCTTGACACCCTCTCACATCCAAAGACTGCGTTAGCAAATTTTGAATAATGACCTTGCCGGGTCATTATTTTCCAGACTACAACTAAATTCCTTTTGAGATGATCTCACATCCTGCATCTGGTGCTTCCTGTTTGGTGTTAGGACGAGCACACCTATTGGTTGTTGATAATGGTCACGTCATTGAACTAAACAATTAGCATAAGACTAGACTGCCTTAAAACAGCTCGGATTGAGTTTTAAGACAACTTTACCAAATTAAGTTCATAGGTGACTTCTTATGTCAGTAACACAAACCTAGGCTCCATCTTTGACCTTTTCAGTGGCAAAAGTCATTGAATTTTCTCTAGGTCAAGTTAGATCTTCGAAGGTCAATATCAAGGTCACAAAATGAAAGTTCATACATGACTTCCTATACGTCTCCAATACAAACCTACACTCAATCTGTAACGATTTTTCTGATACATTTTCTGTCATTGTAATTTCACTGCATAGTTTGGCCGTTGAAGGTCACTGACGGTCTAGTTCAAGGTCACCCAATGAAACTTCATACATGACTTCCTGTATGGCGCATATTACAAACCTAAGCTCTATCTGTAATAGTTTTGGTGATAGAAGTCATTGAAATTTCACTATATGAAGCGTGACCTTCGAACTTCGCTGAAGGTCAAGTTCAAGACCACTAAATGAAAGTTCATACGTGACTTTCTATAAGTGTTCAATGCACATATGCTTCCAATCTTCAATATTTTCAAGCATTGAAACCTTTGAAAATTGTAACATTTTCCTTGACCAAGTTTCACCTTTCAAGGTCATCTGAGGTCAACTTTAACACAGCCAAAATATAGGTCATATATTACTTCCTATACGTCAATAATACAAACTTAATCTCTATCTGCAACCATTTAGCTTCCACAGCTGATTTGGCCCATTCTCCATAAGACCCAATGTTGAAGTACTGCGCCTCCACTAGACCCACTTCCGTCGATTCAATCAAAATCGAACTCATACTGCACATAAAGTGTATCAAGGTGAGTTGATTGACAGATTTTAAAAAGAAGTTATCAGTTTTTGAGAATTTTTTGTTAATTTTCAAGTCATATCTTTTAACATTGTTAATATATTCCCTGACCTCGAGTTTGACCTTTCAAAGTCATCTGTGGTCAAATTTAATATTGCCAAAATATAGGTCGTATATGACTTCCTATATGTCAATAATAGAAACTTAATCTCTATCTGCAACCATTTTGCCTCCACGGGCCACCTTGCATATTCATAAAGTACAGTGCCCCCAATAGACCCACTTCAGTTGATTCAATCAAAATGGCACTTGCACTGTACATTGAAGGTACCAAGGTAAAATGGTAAAAATTTTTTTGAAACTTCAGTCCTATCTTTAACATTGGAGCCAAAATTTCAAGGGGCCATAAAATGGAAAAAAATGATTCAATCCAAATTCTGAGAAAAAAGTCTGGAGATATGGTCTATTAGTACGTTATTGCAAATTTACACGAAAATTCATCGGGCCAAAAAAAAGATAAAAAATGTTCCGGACAACGGACACCGGACGACGGACTCCACACCACGACAATAGCTTATCGGCCAAAAGGGCCGGTAAGCTAAAAATAGTGCCACAGGCACTGTAGCTCATCTGGATTGTTTATAATTGTACAGGCTGTTAAATAATGCCATGAACAAACTTTGGTGTTGTCCTGGGTAGGAGCAGATGTACAGAGTTTGAGCTCTATGGGTCCTGTGGTTTTGGATAAGATGTTTAAAGTAATGACCTTTGAAAGCAGGTGTGGTAAAAGTGCGGAGATGAAATCAAGGTAACATTTAAAACTTTTACAAAACCCGTCCAACATATTTTCGGGCTTGCTTCCATCTACACATATTTCAAATATCAGCATAATCGCTTCAAAAACTGCATCGCAATGGCTCCATATGGCATTTTCAATATGCCTGCCATTGAATCGGCCAAGAACAAACTTTGGTGTCCTCATGGGTAGGAATATATATGCCAAGTTTGAGCATTATCGGTCCAGTGGTTTTGGAGATGAATCTTTTGTTATGGCCCCAATTTGTTATTACATTTATAACACAACAGCAACAGCAAGGGATGACAAACACAGTTTCAACAACTAAAACACATTTAATTTTTAACAAAGACAAAGACTAATAACAACCTACAACTAAAGACCAAGATTGATAAATAAAATAAATATATAATAATATATTATTACAGTATATAATATAATAATTACAGTCCCTTTTTAGTGGGGTGGCTTGGTGATGTCCTGGATGAAGAAAATGCTCAAACACAGTCAAAGAAATCCACAAAAGAAACGTCACAGGTCTTGAACAGAATGGCAGGTCTGGTCATCTTCTTGCAATTTCTCCTACTACTTTACTGTCTCAATTCTTTTCCTTATATACTCTTTTGCAGACCCCACCCACATTTAGACCTCTTTTTTTAAATTTTCTGAGACTTGCCCCAGACATGTCCAGGACATGTCTAAACATGACTCCAGTCTGAGCTTAACAAAAAAAGGTAAATACTGCCATCTAGTGGCCTATATTCACATTACACCTCCATTCCAAAAGGGAAAAATTTTGACTCATAAAGGCAAAATTTTTCTTTTCAATACAAAATGGTAAAGTGAACACTTGTCTATATATACATATCATACAAATTCAAACACGGGATAAGCAATCAGCAATTACATTGTCTGTACCCTTCACATGCTTAATTTCCAAGTCAAACTCCTGTAAAATCAAACTCCAATTCAACAATCTCCGATTCTCGTTTTTCATCTTACTCAAAAACATTCACGGATTGTGGTCAGTGTACACAATCATTGGCTTTTGTCCTGTACAAACATAAACCTCAAAGTGTTGTAAAGAAAGGACCAGAGCCAACAGTTCCTTCTCTATTGTGGAATAGTTCCTTTGGTGGCGATTGAACTTCCTGGAGAAGTATGCCACGGGATGCTCAATGTCATCAGAGTCACTTCTCTGTAGGAGCACAGATCCACAAGCTTGGTCGCTAGCATCGACCGCGATGGAGAACGGTTTGTTGAAGTCAGGAGATTTGAGCACGGGGAAGTGACACAGCAGAGACTTCAGGCGATCGAAGGCTCTCTGGCATGCATCATCCCAGGTGAACTTTACGCCTTTCTTCAGTTGGTTAGTTAGACTGAGAGCAATCTCAGCAAAGTTCTTGCAGAACTTGCGGTAGTACCCGATCATTCCAAGGAAGCGGCGCAAAGCTTTTTTGTTGTCAGGAACTGGAAAGTCCATGATGGCTTGGACTTTAGCATTTATGGGTGCCACCTTACCCTGGCCTATGACGTAGCCAAGATAGGTGACAGTAGCACAACCAAAGTCACTCTTGTTCAGGTTAACAGTCAGGTTAGCCTGGGTCAGGCGCTGGAACAACGTCTCCACATCTTTTAGATGTTCTTCCCAGGAGTCACTCCATGTGATCAGGTCATCGATGTACGCACCCGTGTGTGGCAATCCGGCGATTGTAGACTGTATCATCCTTTGGAACGTGGCTGGGGCATTTTTCATGCCAAAGGGTAGGACTTCATACTGGTACAATCCAGATGGTGTGGCAAAAGCAGAGATGCTCTTGGCCCTCTCAGTTAAAGGCACACACCAATAACCCTTCAATAAATCAATCTTGGTCAGAAACTTTGCTTGCCCTACACTATCAATACAATCATCAATCCTAGGTATTGGAAACACATCAGTTCTAGTTACAGCATTGACTTTGCGATAATCTGTACAGAATCTAGTATTTCCATCAGGTTTTGGAACTAGCACACAGGGTGAACTCCAATCGGAGTTGGAGGGTCTGATAATATCATGTTTTAACATGTACTCAACCTCTTTCTCAGCAATCTTTCTCTTTTCAGGATTCATCCGGTATGGATGCTGTTTTATTGGTTTGGCATCACCAACATCTACATCATGAGAGGCTATAGTAACTCTCTTTGGAACATCAGGAAACAAATCCTCATATTTCTTGATCAACCTTTCAAACTGATCTCTCTGTGAGGGTTCTAAGTGCTGGAGTTTTACATCAAGATTTTGCAACACTTCAGTGTTTGACAATTTACATGAAAGAACTTCAGCTTTAATTCTTGGTTCATCATCTTGAAACTCCCCCTCATCTTCACACGTTTCGACCATTGGAAAATCTGAAGTGACAGCTGCAACCCTAGCATTTCTGTCATGATAAGGCTTTAGCATGTTAATATGACACAATTGTTTTGGTTTTCTCCTATCTGGAGTCTTCACAATGTAATTGAGATCATTGAGTTTTGTCAGAATTTCATAAGGACCATGAAATCTAGCCTGCAATGGATTGGACTGCAAGGGAAACAACACAAGGACCTTGTCTCCTGGTTTAAACTCACGGCTTCTAGCCTTATGATCATACCAAGTTTTCATTTTTCCCTGACTTGATTTCAAGTTCTCTTTGGCTAGGTCACAAGCTGCATGCAATCTTTCCTTGAACTTGCTAACATAGTCTAACAGACTGATGTACGGCTCTTTCTCTTGCCATTGTTCACTCAATAATAGCAAAGGTCCTCTCACTTCATGACCAAACACTAGCTCAAATGGACTGAATCCAGTAGACTCCTGCACTGCTTCTCTAGCTGCAAACAACAGCAAATGAACCCCTTCATCCCAGTCTTTCTCATGGTCATAACAATAAGTCCTCATCATTGTCTTGAGAGTGGAATGAAACCGCTCTAAGGCACCCTGACTTTCTGGATGATAGGCACTAGAAAGAATCTGCTTTGCACCTAGTTCATACACAACCTGCTGAAACAATCCTGAAGTGAAATTGCTACCCTGGTCTGACTGAATTTCCCTGGGAAGACCAAACAACGTGAAGAACTTTATCAAAGCCTTCGAGATTGCAGTTGCCTTGATGTTCCGTAGAGGTATGGCTTCGGGGAATCTGGTAGATGCACACATGATTGTCAACAAGTACTGATTTCCAGATCTAGTTTTGGGTAATGGACCAACGCAATCAACAATGACCCTAGAGAATGGCTCCCCAAATGCTGGGATAGGCTGCAATGGAGCTACAGGTGGGTCTAACTGGTGTTTTCCAACTACCTGACAAGTGTGACAGGTTTTGCAAAAGTTGGAAACGTCTTTCCGAAGCCCAGGCCAAAAGAAGTGTTTCATGATCTTATCAACAGTCTTGTTAACACCAAGATGACCTCCTAAAGGTAAACTATGAGCCATTGTTAAGATCTCATTCCTGTAGACCTTCGGAACAACAATTTGCCTGACCACTGCCCAATCTGCATTGGCAGGGATATCAGGAGGGCGCCACTTCCGCATCAACACACCATCCTTGAGATAATACCCAACTGGAACTGCATCTATTTCTTTTTCAGGAAGGGCTCTCCTCTTTAGTACACCAATTTCAGGATCATTAGTTTGCTCCTCAATCAACCGCTTTCTGGACAGAGACAAGTCTCCAGACACATCAGAATCACCAGACCCATCCGGCTGGCTGAATAGAGAACTGATAAAAGTATCTGATAAGTCCTCAAACGGAGAAACCATAATAGGCCAATCAGAGTCATGAGGCGAACCACCTGAGTCCTGACTATTCAATGTACTGGACGGCACCACAACATCATCTTCTTTAGCCTTCTTGGCCATAGCACGAGTCACTGCGCAAGAAGGATACAGAGATGGGTCCTCATCCCCATCTTCAGTGCTCGGCTGTGAAGTAAGATGTACAGGGGGAACTACTTTGCCCCCAGCCAGGTCATTGCCTAGCAACAGAGAAACACCCTTTATAGGTAGACTTGACATAAGTCCCACCTTTACCTGTCCTGTAACTAAATCTGACTTCAAGAATATAGAGCGCAGGGGTACAGATACAGTTCTCCCTTCAATACCTTGTACAAGTATGAAATCCCCTGAAGCGGTCTCATCACGTAACTCCAAGGAGTCCATCAACAAAAGTGACTGAGAAGCTCCGGTATCCCTTAGGATATATATGGGGACAGGAGTAGTATGCTCATTGAGAGCCACAAATCCCTCTGACACAAATGGAAGAAATTCCTCCCTCACAAAGTCAGCTGTATTAGGCTTTTTAGCCCCACAAGAAGCAGGCAATTTAGCAGATTGATTATCCACTACAGGGGTTTCTAACCTTGTTTTCACAAAGGCATTTGGTTTGGTATCCTTTTCTTTTTCTTTCTTAGCTTTAAGGAACCAACAGTTAGTTGTAACATGACCAGATTTCTTGCAATAACTGCAAACTAGACCACTTCTGTCACTGTCAGCTTTCACACTTTGATCAGACCTGTTACTGGATTTCTGAGCACCATCACCAGATTTGTCTTTGTCTTTGGGTGAGGAATCTTGGGTATCACCGTAACCCTTTTTCTGAAATTGGGACCATTTATTGTTACTGCTAGACTGAAATTTGGACTTATGAGTGAGAACATATTCATCTGCAAATTTGGCAGCTGATTGCAAGTTCAGTGCTTGCTTCTCATTAAGGTAGGTCTTAACATCATCCTTAACACAGTTCTTGAATTCTTCAACTAACACCATCTCTTTTAGTGAGTTGAAATCATCCTTGACCTCCATAGAAGTACACCAGCGCTCAAAGCAAACCTGCTTTTCATTAGCAAATTCAACATAAGTCTGATTTTCAGATTTCTTCAGACCTCTGAATTTCTGTCGGTAAGCCTCTGGAACCAACTCATAAGCTCTCATAATAACCTTTTTGACAACCTCATAATCAGAGGAATCATCTGCAGACAAAGCCGAATAGGCTTGTTGAGCTTTACCCTTGAGGACAGTTTGCAACATCAGAGGCCAGTGTTCCTTTGGCCACTGGCAACTCTTTGCTACCTTTTCAAAACACTGGAAATAGTTGTCAACATCCTTTTCCGAAAATGGAGGCACCAGTTTTACCTCCTGGCTAGCCCGAAATTTATTTTCAGTTTGAATTTTTATTTTTAGTTGCTCCATTTGGAGTCTTTCTTCTCTATCGAATTTCTCTAATTCAAAATCTCTCTGTCTTGCAAATTTTTCTAACTCAAATTCTCTTTGTTTTTCTTCTCTTGCTAATTTTTCTAACTCAAACTGCCTTTGTTTTTCTTTTTCTTCCCTCTCAAATTCTCTTTGTTTTTCTTTTTCCTCCCTTTCTTTTTCTCTTTCCTCCCTTTCAATCTCTAGCATTTTTAATTTAAGTTCCATTTCTATATTTGGATTTTCCACTGGAAACTGTTCCAGATCTCCTGGTGCAAACACATTTTCATCAATGTAATATTCAACTATCTCTCTAGCCAGTCTTGCTTTTCGCATGGCTGGTTTTACCTCTGTCAACTCCAACTGTCTGCAAATTTCTAGCAGTTCTGTCTTTTTAAAAGACTTCAAAACCCCTACGGTTGGTGATGCCAAGAAATCATCCATTGCTGTTGTCAATATATATCTAGGAAAATTCACAAAAACAATTTCACAATTTGGAATGTTAGATTTTCAATAAATTACTCACACAATGGTCTATCCCGGACCTTGAGCCCCCAATTTGTTATGGCCCCAATTTGTTATTACATTTATAACACAACAGCAACAGCAAGGGATGACAAACACAGTTTCAACAACTAAAACACATTTAATTTTTAACAAAGACAAAGACTAATAACAACCTACAACTAAAGACCAAGATTGATAAATAAAATAAATATATAATAATATATTATTACAGTATATAATATAATAATTACAGTCCCTTTTTAGTGGGGTGGCTTGGTGATGTCCTGGATGAAGAAAATGCTCAAACACAGTCAAAGAAATCCACAAAAGAAACGTCACAGGTCTTGAACAGAATGGCAGGTCTGGTCATCTTCTTGCAATTTCTCCTACTACTTTACTGTCTCAATTCTTTTCCTTATATACTCTTTTGCAGACCCCACCCACATTTAGACCTCTTTTTTTAAATTTTCTGAGACTTGCCCCAGACATGTCCAGGACATGTCTAAACATGACTCCAGTCTGAGCTTAACAAAAAAAGGTAAATACTGCCATCTAGTGGCCTATATTCACATTACACTTTACAGACGACGGCAACAGCCAGACAGACCATGACATAAAGCCCACCGGACCTTCGGTCTAGGTGAGCTAAATATAGCAGATTTTGACAAAAAAAACCACCAAAAACTTGCTACTCTCTGCAGCTGCGCTGCGTCCGCGTGGCTGAACTCCACAGCCACATCACATCCACAAAAAAATCTCAAAATCGCACCGCAGTTGCACTGCATCCGCAGAATTTTCACTGCAGACGCCCATCACTGCACAGTGGATGCAGCCACCAGCGACTCCAACATGGTTCACCACTCCACGCACACCTCTGCATGAGATCAAAGAAAACAGGAATATAACTCCAAAGTCCAGATCCGATGCTCCAGGCCAACCGTCGCTGGTGGACCACGGTTAGAATGGACACTCCAACTGGTCTGCAGCTATATGCTATGCACTGGGTGTTGTGATGCATTCCTCAAGCAATTATCATTAAAATTCTCCAGTTTGTGCCACAGTAGCCCTTCTGTCACCCCCAAATCAAACTGGATGGCATTCGTTGCACTTGAGCATCGGTGAGCATCGGGGTCCTAACACCCTGTTGCTGGTTCATGGTTTGTCCCTCCTTTGACCGCTGTCGGTAGGCACTCACCACTGCTGACTGGGGGCACCCCACAAGCACTGCCACTTTGGACCTGCTTCAACTAACTTGTCTGGCCATTAAGATTTAACCTGTGTCGAAGTAACTCAGGTCCATTTCTCCTACATCCAACACGTGAACTATGACAAATGACTGCTCGGTTACTGTCTGAGTCTGCAGGTCTGAAAACCTTGACCTGTGCCATTTTTCAGAGATAATCAATTTTATTTGCTTCATTAGTGCATAGTTTTAATCTTTTGGCTCATTTGTGTATTAGACAGCAAAGTGAGCGCCATCACAACTGACACATGCCACCAAATACCCAGCCTGTTCACAATATGCAAGTCCCATCACTCTCAGACATGGAGCTTACCAAAGTCCCATCACTCTCAAACATGGAGCTTACCAAAGTCCCATCACTCTCAAACATGGAGCTTACCGTAGTCCCATCACTCTCAAATATGGAGCTTACCAAAGTCCCATCACTCTCAAACATGGAGCTTACCGTAGTCCCATCACTCTCAAATATGGAGCTTACCAAAGTCCCATCAGTCTCAAACATGGAGCTTACCAAAGTCCCATCACTCTCAAACATGGAGCTTACCAAAGTCCCATCAGTCTCAAACATGGAGCTTACCAAAGTCCCATCAGTCTCAAACATGGAGCTTACCAAAGTCCCATCACTCTCAAACATGGAGCTTACCAAAGTCCCATCAGTCTCAAACATGGAGCTTACCAAAGTCCCATCACTCTCAAACATGGAGCTTACCGTAGTCCCATCACTCTCAAACATATAGCTTACCAAAGTCCCATCAGTCTCAAACATGGAGCTTACCAAAGTCCCATCACTCTCAAACATGGAGCTTACCGTAGTCCCATCACTCTCAAACATGTAGCTTACCAAAGTCCCATCAGTCTCAAACATGGAGCTTACCAAAGTCCCATCACTCTCAAACATGGAGCTTACCAAAGTCCCATCACTCTCAAACATGGAGCTTACCAAAGTCCCATCAGTCTCAAACATGGAGCTTACCAAAGTCCCATCACTCTCAGACATGGAGCTTACCAAAGTCCCATCACTCTCAAACATGGAGCTTACCAAAGTCCCATCACTCTCAAACATGGAGCTTACCAAAGTCCCATCACTCTCAAACATGGAGCTTACCGTAGTCCCATCACTCTCAAATATGGAGCTTACCAAAGTCCCATCAGTCTCAAACATGGAGCTTACCAAAGTCCCATCACTCTCAAACATGGAGCTTACCAAAGTCCCATCACTCTCAAACATGGAGCTTACCAAAGTCCCATCAGTCTCAAACATGGAGCTTACCAAAGTCCCATCAGTCTCAAACATGGAGCTTACCAAAGTCCCATCAGTCTCAAACATGGAGCTTACCAAAGTCCCATCAGTCTCAAACATGGAGCTTACCAAAGTCCCATCACTCTCAAACATGGAGCTTACCGTAGTCCCATCACTCTCAAACATGGAGCTTACCAAAGTCCCATCACTCTCAAACATGGAGCTTACCAAAGTCCCATCAGTCTCAAACATGGAGCTTACCAAAGTCCCATCACTCTCAAACATGGAGCTTACCAAAGTCCCATCACTCTCAAACATGGAGCTTACCGTAGTCCCATCACTCTCAAACATGGAGCTTACCAAAGTCCCATCACTCTCAAACATGGAGCTTACCAAAGTCCCATCACTCTCAAACATGGAGCTTACCGTAGTCCCATCACTCTCAAACATGGAGCTTACCAAAGTCCCATCACTCTCAAACATGGAGCTTACCAAAGTCCCATCACTCTCAAACATGGAGCTTACCAAAGTCCCATCACTCTCAAACATGGAGCTTACCGTAGTCCCATCACTCTCAAACATGGAGCTTACCAAAGTCCCATCACTCTCAAACATGGAGCTTACCAAAGTCCCATCACTCTCAAACATGGAGCTTACCAAAGTCCCATCACTCTCAAACATGGAGCTTACGAAAGTCCCATCACTCTCAAACATGGAGCTTACCAAAGTCCCATCAGTCTCAAACATGGAGCTTACCAAAGTCCCATCACTCTCAAACATGGAGCTTACCAAAGTCCCATCACTCTCAAACATGGAGCTTACCAAAGTCCCATCACTCTCAAACATGGAGCTTACGAAAGTCCCATCACTCTCAAACATGGAGCTTACCAAAGTCCCATCAGTCTCAAACATGGAGCTTACCAAAGTCCCATCACTCTCAAACATGGAGCTTACCAAAGTCCCATCACTCTCAAACATGGAGCATACCAAAGTCCCATCAGTCTCAAACATGGAGCTTACCAAAGTCCCATCAGTCTCAAACATGGAGCTTACCAAAGTCCCATCACTCTCAAACATGGAGCTTACCAAAGTCCCATCACTCTCAAACATGGAGCTTACCAAAGTCCCATCAGTCTCAAACATGGAGCTTACCAAAGTCCCATCACTCTCAAACATGGAGCTTACCAAAGTCCCATCACTCTCAAACATGGAGCTTACCAAAGTCCCATCACTCTCAAACATGGAGCTTACCAAAGTCCCATCACTCTCAAACATGGAGCTTACCAAAGTCCCATCACTCTCAAACATGGAGCTTACCAAAGTCCCATCACTCTCAAACATGGAGCTTACCAAAGTCCCATCAGTCTCAAATATGGAGCTTACCAAAGTCCCATCACTCTCAAACATGGAGCTTACCAAAGTCCCATCAGTCTCAAACATGGAGCTTACCAAAGTCCCATCACTCTCAAACATGGAGCTTACCAAAGTCCCATCACTCTCAAACATGGAGCTTACCTTATCCTGCTCCTCCTGATGGCAGTGTCCTGAAAGAGTACTAGGGTTTCTGATTTTCATCTTAAACATGCTTGAGGTTCAAAGCCCTAAAATTACAGATAATCTATGCTGTATCACCAAATAGAACCAGAACAGGTGAAATGTTATCTCAAAAACTTCTTTTATTTTCATTATTAAACTGTAGCCCTGTAATTTTTTCATCAAGAAGTACATTCTGCATGTCTGGGCAGAAAATACATATATCAAGGAACAACTCCCTTTCTATAAAACACACAAACTCCAGTCATTTCACATATTTGCATTATTAGTCTTCTTCAGAAAGCCATTATTAAATATTGTTCAAAAATATTAATGAGATGAAACTCTCGACAAACCCAAAACCTCCAGCTCAAATAAAACTAGGTTCAGGTAATGTTCTATCTGAGGAAAAATCAGTTATCACATGGTGACAAAAGTAACGTAAAAACACAATGTTGCTCAAGATAGCAGCAAGTAACTGATCTCGTATTGCTAACCATGCAAGGGAGTAGCTGGACTCATAACACACAGGAACGCACTGCATTCTGGGAAGGGCTGAGCCCACCGATTAAACGTGTTCTCACCATACTGAAACCAATAAGGGACAGGAAATAAACCCCTATTGCACACTATTTTGCATCAGTGGCTACATCTGCTGGGTGGAGTTTCCATTCCCAGTGTTGTTGTCGTCCTCGCCGTCATCCCGAGTTCTCAGCCTGTAGATTTTCCCATCTTTTTTGAAGTCCTCAGGCCGTTTCTCCAGAACCCGCTTACGAATAAACCTGCTGAGGACGAATCACATCAAAGTACAGTGAAAATTTTGGGTTTCAATTTTCATTTTAAAAATGTAACTGGTGTCAAGCCAACTGAATTAATCGAGATGGGCACCATTATCTTGCGTCCTCACATACTGCAAACAAATTCACCCTGGCTAATGCTGCAGGACAACTACTCAAGACTTTTCACTAACAGCGAATAGAAGGGCCAGAACCAGTAAACTTTCACTTGTTTTTCTTTTCCTTTACTTCTTGCACAGCTTCTGCTGTTATGGGTTAATACACAGTTAAGATGTCACAACTGAGCTGACTGTCATCGAGATACAATTTCAAAAAAAAAAAAAAAAGTGTTTGATCGGACAGATAGAGTCCGTTCCATCACACAATAACTGAACCAGCAAGCGCAATCCATTTCTACGTTGTCTTTGCTCTTTTCTATCAAAGTGAAAATGCACTTCAGGAGTGAAAATCCTTTTATAAAGCTGTACTCATTTATTGGCCCACCTATTTGTTTGGCTGGAAGAGGCAGAGGATGGGCCCGGTATCTGGGTGGGGGCTGTGGGGGCGGGTCCAGAGGGTGGAGGGCCACAGAAGAGGAGGCTGCAGATGAATCGCCAAACCGTCAGCAGGGGGTAGAAGATGGTTCCGAGCATGAGCCACAAGCCCCCACCTGAGGACCGCAGCGCAGTTTTAGCAGGTCCTCCCATCTGCTGCAGATGCGAGGGAACGAACACCATAGTTTAGAGTGGTCACATGAGATACCTCACACAAATATTTTCGAGGATATGCAGTCAATAGAGAATATCATTTGGGCATTTTCATATCGCAGCCTGTATCAACCTGAGACCCCAGTATCAGCCTAAGAGCTTTAGCTTAGTCTGGTTGAGGGTGATATGAAAATGCCCATATCATGTTCAATTTATCATATACTCGGATACAGGATTTCGCCTGGGCCTGATACGGCCTCGTGTCTCGCGCTTGTATCACAGATGCAGATTCCCTGTATTAATAAGGAAGTATGTGATAAAAAGGTACATCTTGCAAAAAAGAAAAAATAAGCTGTTGTAAGAAAAAAAAAATTATGTTAATGACTCCAACAAAAAATGTGAACAAGTTAATTTAAACAACCATTAGTATAAAGTGATGCTCTAAAGAAACACTGCAATGTCAAAACAGATCAATGAAGCTTCCAGCATCTTGCAGCACCTTCTGAAAAGATGAAACTGTAGCCAAGACAAATGCCATAAAATATTCACACTAATCTCCCAAACCCAGCGATAATAACTGCTGTTCTCAGCTCAGAGTGCGTGGGAACATGCATTAAAATCAGTTTTTAAGAATTGGCTCGAAGTGTTATTTACAGGCAGCAGCACGACGGATGCGCTAGGCGCCAACTCCAGCTCCAGAAGCGTCTGGTTCAGGTCCTCTCTACTGAACTCCCTCCTTGGGAACATGGTGGCCAGAGAGAAATTTCCAAACCGGTTTCCCACTTCCTACAAGGAAAAAAAAAAAAAAAATCAGTGAGAAACTTGTCTACTGCATAAACCTCTTGGTTCTGAATTGTTAGATTGAATTACTTGGAAGGCACCTTGACCTCAACTGCTCTATGGACTGCGAAAGGTGACATTAACTGACCATGACATCGTGGCAATTTAAAAGCACTCACCAAAAACTCTGTTAGGAGCACCTGCTTATTCATGAAATTATAGATCTAACAATCATGTGGCAGCAGTACAGTGCATAAGATCATGCTGATACCAGCTAGTGGCAAGAGGTAAGGTTTACAGCCAACATTTCTATGGGAGAACAAGTCGACATGGTCTACAACATCCCCCGCCAATCGTGTGCTTCTTATTTTTGAACTCCATCAAGGCCTTTACGGTCTGAATCTATGCACAAAATTTGGTTGTCCTATCTGTAATGCTTTCTGAGAAAAGTTGTCCCCTTTCTCTCGGACGGACGGACAGATGGACGCACACATGCACGGACGGACGGAGGTCAAACCTATATCCCCCCCCCACTTTGTGCAGGCGGGGGATAATAAAGTGATATCAGCGGCTTTGAGCGTGACATGGTTGCTCATGACAGATGGGCTGGTATGAGCATTTCTGAGACTGCAGAGCTCAATTTTTCACAGAAAACACTCAACTCAAAAAGAACCAAGAGAAAAAGAATAAAAAAACATGCGGTGAGCAGCCGTGCTGCAGATGAAAACACTATTTTTGACAGATCAGAAGCAAATGGCCTGACTGGTTCACGCTGACAGAAAGGTTAGTGATCTATGTAACCACCCTATACATCTATGGAGAGCAGAAACACATCCAATCTCCAGGTGAATGGATTAAAACAGCCAAGAGCAGAAATCCGAGGCACAGGCCCATTAAAACAGGAATAACCAGATGCTGAGCGCCAACAGAACCCCACAACCTTCAGCTAATTATTAATGAATAGTGGCAAACACCTATAACAAGGCACAGGCCACTGCGCCGAAGTCAAACGTGAAATCAACAAATGATCCTTATGTTGCACAAGTGCCCCTCACAAGGAATCTGCATTCCAAACTTGAAGCTGCTGCTGTGGTGAGCACTTCTGGAAATTTCAAGGTCACTGTGCCAAGGTCAAGGATCAAATCTACAAATATAAATGACCTTTACAATGCACGCTTAATCCTCACAAGGAACCTGCATATCAAATTTGAAGCTGCTGTTATTAATTATACTTTTTGAAATATGGCCTGGACAAAATTTTGAAGGTCAAGGTCAAACATCAAATCCAGTAATGACCCTTACATTACACCAGTGACGTGCGGTGGAGGTTAGTTTGGTGAGGCAGAAACCACCCCTTTGCTTGATTAGCAATCAGTCGATTAACTAGTTTACTAAGATTATTCGGCAGAATGACGGGCCAGTTTAAGTTTCCGCGGCATTATTGCTCAGTACATCGAACATGAAATGCTCAACAGATGTGCCCGTAGGCAACTTGCCTCCAGGAAGCTGAAGCAATGTCATCAAAAATATTAACACAGTTCGACTTATGCAGAGTTCAATGCTTAATCAATAGCGTATAAAATGCATTCTCCTTTAAATACGCACTTTTACACCCAAACAAAAAGCGGGCGTTTATTTTCTTTTTTAATCCGATTAACAAAATGTTTGAACGATATACAGAATTATCGAGAGAATTTTTCCTAATTTATTATTCAGATTTCCATCCTTGCAGTCTTGAATTGCAGCGCATACGCAAATTAAGTCATTATCTCCTCTATCAGTACCAGGCTTCCTGCAGGCTTGGTCTTAATTGTTTTCATTGTCAATCCGGAATAGTTTGTGGGAACAGGTTCACAAAATCCTGTGATAAAAGTTTGGGTCACTGCCTCACCTCACCGCACGTCTCTGGCTTCCTGTCAGCAAATAGGCTACTCGCAAATCTGCAGTTTCGTGAGCATTTCAAGTTCGATGTAGCCTACTGAGTACGAAGGCAGCGGAAACTTAAACTGCCCGTCATTCTGCTGAATAGTCTTACTAAACTAGTTAATTGTCCGATTGCTAATCAAGCAAAGGGGAGGTTTCTGCCTCACCAAACTAACCTCCGACTGCACGTCACTGCATTACACGCTTATCCAGCACAAAGCACCAGCATGCCAAATTTGAGGCTCCTGTGGTCAACAGTTTCGGAGATATGGCCCAGACAGATTATGGAGCCACTGCCTGCTAGCCCACCCGCGCAGACCCCACAGGGTATAACAATACCCCATCAGCCCATACAGGGCTGTGAGGTAAAAATGTAGCCTGGTCTCATGACTCTCGATTTCTGCTGTGATACACAGGTGTTGGGGTCATCAACCGCATGGATCCCTGGACCCAACCAGACTTGTGTCTACAGTTCAGGAGGGTGGTGCTGTATAGCAGTGGGGAAATGTTTTGCGGGCAAACTTTGGGCCCCATAATATCAATAAACCATTAATGGAACAAGACAATTTGCATTGCTTCACGTCCACAATTTACCCATTTTAATAGCATTACAAAGCAAAAGTCATCAAGAACTGTTTTCTTGCACAGTCAGTCACCAGATGTGAATCCAACACGGCAACTTTGAAACGCTATGCATCGGCAGATTCAAAGCATGAATGTGAATGAGAAATTATGTGATACAATCATGCCAGAGTCTCAAAAAATGTTTCCAACATCTTATGGAATCCATGCCATGAGGAATCGAGCCTGTTCTGACAGAAAAGGGAGGTCCTACCCAGTATTAGGCGTTCCTAATAAAGTGCTCAGTTGGGGTATGTGGCAAGACAATAGTTTGGATCTTTCACATAGAGGCCAGATGGCTGTGCTGGGGAGAGATTAAAACCAGTTAGGAAATAAACCTTTGACGTTTGCATAGGGTGTTTAAAAATCTGCGTATACAGACTTTGTTCATTTGAAAATTTGGTCCTCAAATTCAACAACTCCTAATGAAAAATTGCTGGTAATTGCAAACCCACCCGATTTATTAGGCCTGAGGTCAAGCATTTCATTCTCTGGTCAGCGCCTATCCAAGGCATTATTCGTTCAAATACTTAAACCAAATAAAAAACATAAATATAAAAAGTGTTTGCCACTAACGTGGCAATATCCCCCGTCGCCTCAATTTTATGTGTCCGTACGGACGGACGTACATAAAAACGTACGAGCCCAATGCTATATCCCCTGCTTCGCGCTAATTGCGCGGCGGGGGATAAAAAGAATACACAACATGAAGTGAAGTCATGGTTCTTTCTGTGAAAAAGCTGCAAAAATGTGCTAATGCACACCTTAGCGTTTGGGACTGGAGGCCCGCCCGAGCGTTTGGGACCGGAGGCCCGCCCGAGCATTTGGGACCAGAGGCCCGCCCGAGCGTTTGGGACCAGAGGCCCGCCCGAGCGTTTGGGACCAGAGGCCCGCCCGAGCGTTTGGGACCAGAGGCCCGCCCGAGCGTTTGGGACAAGAAACCCATGCAACGGTTTGGGAAAGGTGACTCACCTGAGTGTTTGGGACAAGAAACTCAACCAGAGTGTTTGGGACAGGAGACTCGTCTGAGTCTTTGGGACAGGAGACCCACCTGAGCAGCGTAGTCCCTTGCATCCTGCAGCCGGGCGTCAGAGGGAAACTGGCTGGTGAAGGAGGATCCATCTGGCAGACGGAATTGTATTCTCGCAATGGCACTGGGATTTAAAAAAAAAATTTAACAACACTGAGAAACACCACAGAAACTTTACAGCACCAAGAGAGTATTTCAGCAAGCACAGTAAGGTCTCAAAGCAGAGCTGCGGCACTTCCTAAACTTAGAATATGGACTAAATTCAAGTCAAAAGGAGCAGTTTCAGGTTGTCCAACCAACCTCTAACCGTGCTTTGAAAAATATTTTTCAGATTCCACCCAACTCTGATCCTGCTTTGGGAAATATCCCTCAGATCCCATCAAACTCTAATCTTGCTTTGGGAAATAACCCCCACACCCTAACCAACTCTAATCCTGCTTTGGGAAATAACCAAAAGACCCCACCTAACTCTAATTCTGCATTGAGAAATATCCCCCGGACCATCCAGCACTCAGGGAGCAGAGACCTCTGCCAATGCATTCATAATTTTTCTACCGTCTAGAAGATTTTAAGATGCAATGCATTAATTATGATCTTGTATTCCCGCAATGAAGAAGTATCCTTTAAAAAATTCCAGGATTCGGAGGGTAACCCTGATCACAACCAAAATCTAATAAATTATTCAGCCCAAACTCCCACAAAATTCAACTGAAATTGATTGACTATTTTGAGCAATATTGTCTCAACAAACAAACAAATAAACAGGGGTGAAAACATAACCTCCGCCCAAACAACTTCATTGCTTAGCGCAGTTCAGTGTTAAATACAGTTGGATTGGAATGTTGAATTGCCCATAGGAATGATGGGGTGCAGTAAGGATTAAAATGATGGGGTGCAGCAAGGATTGGAATTATGGGGTGCGGCAAGGATTGGAATGATGGGGTGCAGTAAGGATTGGAATGATGGGGTGCAGTAAAGATTGGAATGATGGGGTGCAGTAAGGATTGGAATGATGGGGTGCAGTACGGACTGGAATGATGGGGTGCGGTAAGGATTGGAATGATGGGGGGCAGTGAGGATTGGAATGATGGGTGGCGGTAAGGATTGGAATGATGGGGTGCAGTAAGGATTGGAATGATGGGGTGCAGTAAGGATTGGAATGATGGGGTGCAGTAAGGATTGGAATGATGGGGTGCAGTAAGGATTGGAATGATGGGGTGCAGTAAGGATGGGAATGATGGGGTGCGGTAAGGATTGGAATGATGGGGTGCAGTAAGGATTGGAATGATGGGGTGCAGTAAGGATGGGAATGATGGGGTGCGGTAAGGATTGGAATGATGGGGTGCCGTAAGGATTGGAATGATGGGGTGCGGTAAGGATTGGAATGATGGGGTGCAGTAAGGATTGGATTGATGGGGTGCAGTAAGGATTGGAATGATGGGGTGCAGTAAGGATTGGAATGATGGGGTACGGTAAGGATTAGAACGATGGAATGCAGTAAGGATTGGAATGATGGGGTGCGGTAAGGATTGGAATGATGGGGTGCAGTAAGGAATGGATTGATGAGGTGCAGTAAGGATTGGAATGATGGGGTGCGGAATGGATTGGAATGATGGGATGCAGTAAGGATTGGAATGTTGGGTTGCATTAAGGATTAGAATGTTGGGTTGCAGTAAGGATTTGAATGGTGGAGTCTGGCTCAGCACCTCCTCTCTCTCTGCTGCGCCTCCTTCTTGGCCTCCATCTCCACCTGTCGGGCCTGCAGTGCCGCTGCCTTGGCAGCTTCCACCTCCTCTTTGTTCCTGGCGTAGCGAGCTGCCCGCTCCGCCCGGTCCTGCAGGGAACACATCAGAGTCACTGTTCACACACTGCCACTCAACCACCACACAACCTGTGCCACTTCAGACTTCCATATGAGATGGTAAACTAAGATTCTTACAATCAGTGGTCACTAAAAATCATGTGACACTCACTGCAAAGTCAGCAACTTTGACAACAAGACTGTTCCCACCCTCTCCACCATAGCTGCCGAGTGATGTGTGTAGTCTGGCACAAAATGGCAGCCATACCGAAGCCAGGAGTTATGATTGGTGGTTAATGCGAGTTTCCCCCTTTCTGAAAAGGTCTATGACCAGTCACTACAGAGTGAGAAATTGATATACAAATGCAATGATCCATCTATGCATCAGTCAGGGGGCACTGCCCATTCAGGGTTTCATTTATGGTGGTTAGAAATGTCTCCACACCTTATCTGATATCGCAGGTTTCGAAATGTAAAGCCAGAAATAACAACAGTAACATAAGATTCCTTTGTCTTTAATGTGATCTTGCAACAAAGAAAAAAAATCAATAGGAAAAACACAAATAGATTGTTGTTAGAATGATGAAAATGGGCAGACGACTGAATCCCACCACAAGAATGAGTATCAAAGCCAACCTATATTATGCAAAAACAAACATCGTAGAAACTGACTAATCAACATTTTCTTTAAGTCTGTTGCAGATATCCTCTGTTTATTTCCCTTAGAGGAAAACTGTGATAAAAATATTTACAACTAGATAACTCTGTCGTGTATCTTGCTGATCCACAAATTTTGGACAAAATGACCCCCGGCAGCCATATTGGACGTCCAAAATAGTCAAAAATCGGTCTTGAGCATTGTCAAATAAATATATTTGCCTGTGTGAAATTAGAAAAAATCTCTGTAATAATTGTCGCTTCAAGGGCCTGGAACAAAAAATCCCCCCGGGCGCAGCGGTGGCCCCGGAATTAAACCATAGTATCTACTGACTATCGTCATCGGGGAGATACAATAACTTTGCAATAAAAACACAACATGCAACAATGTACACTACAATAACGTTACAATAAAAACACAACATGCAACAATGTACAATATTTTGAGGAAATAATATAATTAAAGCATAGCAAGCATTGAACGGGCCCTCGCTTCCCTGTGTTCTTAGGATGCAAGGGCCCTTTCCACGCTGCTTGCAGGTATAATTATATTATTTCCACAAAATTTTGTACATTGTTGCATCTTTAATGCCTCTTAGAATATTAGTGAAATGGGGAAATCCACAACACGCAGCCGTTGCCATCGCAGTGATAGCGGCCTTAACCCCTTAAACTCTGACTTTTTCCACTTAAGTTTCCCCTAAGTAGATTCAACATTAATAAAGCACCTTTTTCATATTGCATGGTTTGATCACATACATATTCATATCTGCTGGTTGCAGTGTTTCACTGAGGATACATCACACTTATGCTTCGAGAACTATTCAAACCCAGGAGGCCATTTATATGGCCACTTTACTTCAAATGATCAATAGCTAGATCTTGCGGGTCAATGGTGCTCCCCTTCTGCAGCAAAGCCAGAGCTCCTTTCTCGAGCTTCTTATTAATTTTTTCCCCTTGAAACTGCTGGTAGCGACATTACTCATAACGACAATTTTCGAGGTCATCGACGGCTAATTCATCTTAAAATGGAAGGAGCGGCGTTCGCACCAATAAACATTGTTCATTCTTTACACCACTTGAGAAAGCTACAAATCAGCTCGCTTTGAGTTCATTTAGCTAGATAACACAAAAAGCTCATTTAATAAATTCTCCACGTGGTGATAAAAGGATATGTTTACCAATATAATGTTTGATTTTAGGTTTTGAATGTGAGGAAAGCGAAAACTGAGCAAACATTATCCAGGTTTACGCTACAGATTCAACACTTTGCTGTGTAAAACTGTAAAACCCGTTCATTTGTGGCACAATTTTTTTGCAGA
Organism: Gymnothorax reevesii; assembly: GCA_029721435.1. Classification (NCBI taxonomy): domain Eukaryota; kingdom Metazoa; phylum Chordata; class Actinopteri; order Anguilliformes; family Muraenidae; genus Gymnothorax; species Gymnothorax reevesii. The sequence continues at coordinate 24,369,976 of CM056587.1, read as the reverse complement.
ACGCTCAAGACTGACAATAGCAACTTTATCACACTGATTTATTTGAGGTGAAACCATTAAACTACTGCTACAAAATCAATATGGTTTCATAAAAGCAATAGAGCACTTGAGGCCTGTATGTTATCGTAAATGATCAACGGCATGAGCTGAACAAATCAGACCCATAAACTTATTTATAATAACACACAACCTTGTGTTCTATTGCTAATATAAATCTTTTAAAAGATTCCAATAATGTGCTGAAACAGTACTGAAAATGTCATGGAGAATTAGGTTCCCAGCCTGCATTACCGAGCCCATCTGCTTGGGTAAGCTGCTGATCAATCAAGAATTTCATCGCCCAAACGACAAATAAGGTTCAAACTGGTAAAGTGTAATGCCAGATTTATTCTGTGTCCTCTAATAATGAAGAATCTCAAGAAAGCTCCTAATTGCCAATGTCAGACTGAATTACTTCAATTTTTGTAGTCCGCAATTGCTTTTGAGATGATCGTGCTGAAGTGCCCATGGGGTGACATCTCACACTGTCAGAACCATCACTGTGCTGCACTTGACGGCCGTAACTGAGCAGATAAATTAACAGACTTTAAGCCCCTAAATTGCAGGAACAAGTTTGATCCAGTTTTCAACATGTTGATCTGAAAGAATGCCCATCTTCACTAGCAAGACAGGACATAATCATTCAGCCTGAGCTTTACTCATCCCTCCGCTCTTCATCCCAAAGGATGATGAAGGTTCCTTTCACTGGAGATCGTCTTGTGTCCCAGTGCAGCTGTACAGGCCGATCCTCGACAGGAACTGCATGCTACATTCTTGGCAAGCAAGGCCTGATGGGTCAGCGGGAGAAGGAGCTCTGTTGTGGACCGGATCCCCCGACAATCCAGTGCTACCTGCTTTAGCTTGTTTTCTGAAGTGTCCACACCTTTCCTGATGGCGTGCCTTCATTGTTCACAGTCTCAGGCCAGCTCTACCCATGGTGATGGGTCAATGTCAGCATTCTTGAGGTTCCTGTGCAGGACACCCTTGGACAAAGCTGCTGGTCTTATTCACGGGCACCGCTGGACAGTTAGCCACCCATGACATCTATAGACAGGCTATCATCAGTCATTCTGGTAACATCCTGCCCAGATATCGCCAACACTGAAACTCCAGGCATTCTGGCTAAGGAGAGGACATTAGTGTTGTATACCTTGTCTCACCAGGTGAACTTTACCAGAAAGTGTAGATGATGCTGGTTCAGTTGCTCAAACAGGTAAGTGTTTCTGGTTCAGGCACATCCATACAACAGGGCCGGTATGACCACAGCTTTGTATGCATTGCACTTTGAAGCCAACCTGATGTTTTGTGACCAAACTCAAAATTTTAGATGGGCAAAACAGGCTTCCCTCCCTAAACATGCTGTGACTATATCTGCAAGCTGGTCTCTACCTTGCTCTGTAATAACCATTAAATGCATTATGAAATATACACAAACTCAGGTAATTTCGAATAAATTTTCTCATTCATAAATGCTGGTGTGAAAGGACCTCATTGTTGTAAAACAAGCTGAGAAGCTCAGAGCTGTCTGACCAGATACACAAAGTTCCAGCAAACTGTAGTTTTTCGTAACCATCTCTTACTGCTGGACCCTTGCATACAGCAATGTTACAGTAACTTTTTCAGAACATTTCGTCCATAATTTTGTCTAGTGAGATCCATAATTATGCGAACAGTGAACCACTTCCAGGGCTGTTATTCCAGCTGACAGTCTGTACAGAGGTACTTACATCCACAAAGAGTGAACGACAAAGGAATGTGTCCTGCCCTCTAAATCTGTCCGACTGTAAAACTCCACAGACCTTCCCACAACTTTACAAGCATTTGAGGCAGGGGTAGGGAACCAGTCACTGTCTGTAAAAAGTTCCAGCCGAGTGGCTAAAAGCTCACCTTGGAATTCAAGTCGAGCTATTTTTGTGGCCCTTGCGGCTTGTTCCAAGGCTGGGGCAACCGGAAGAATTAAAAGATTAGATGTCACTTTGCTATGATGGGCATGTTACTCCAAGATAGATTCATTCTGAGGTACAGGGCCCATTATGACGCATAACAAGAGGTAAACTTAATTTACCTCTTACACTAAACTTAATACATTTTGAGAAGCATCCTGAAAATATTCTCCAATATAAGCTTAAACCTCAATGCAATTTTATGGGCCTTATGGGAGTCTATCCTGAGGATACAGGAAAAAAAAGTGCAGATTTACCAACAGATTCACAAAAAGAAAGGCCTTTTTATTAACATGATTTTATCTAAAATTAAAAGACAGAATGCAATGAAAACAAAACTGTCAGAATTATGAAATTCTCAGTTGCATTTTAGGTGTTTACCTCAATAGCTGCTTAACCTGACATGGCTCAAAAGAATCACCATCATAAATGGTAGCTGCTATTTGGCGACATTAACAAACTGTGCATGTGGACTCCGTATCATAACCTGACCAAATTTAGAGACCAAAACAAACGTCACTGTCTAAAACTCGTCCATAGTACTCAATTTTTTTTGGGGCGCGCTATGGAGCCCGCCCAAGACAGTGACTGGGGAACCATGTCCAGAAATGGCCAACGGAGGCAGGCTTTCGTTCCAACAAAGCAGTGACACGGCTGTTTCCATCAAATAACCATTAGAGTTTATGCTAAGGACAATGAGCAGTAGAATATGGGTGAAATGAAAGCTTGAACCCACACAGGCCCTTTCTCGATGAGGTTCCCGACCCCCGATTTGAGTACTTAGAGAGGAAACATAGCACTCCCTAGCTGGTGCGAGTCAGGCAGCAGGACGTGCTCACCAGGGCGATCTGCTGCATCACCCGCTCCCGGGCTGCCCTATCCTCCTCCTTCTCTCTGTTCTGCTCCTCCAGCAGGCGCTTCGTCCGCTCTCCTTCCTGATCCCGCCTGTAGTCCAGCATCTCCTTCCCCAACTTCCTGCGGTCCGTCTCCTTCCTCATCTCCTGCTGCACATCGACACCAGAGAAGGGTATCAAAATCATGCTCATAAAATTCCATTTCGGGACTTCCGAATACAGCACCAAAATGAAGCATCTTCAGTTAGCATTGACAGACTCAAGCCTGTGGAATGCTAAATCAGCATTTCCAAAGGCCTGAACTAGTAACACTAGTGAGCAAAGGGCAGTCCTTTTCACTTCAAAAGCAATATCAGAAATTTCTCAAACTCAGGGATTACTAGACCATAACAATGGCTTCCCCCTGAATAAATTCATGTTCTGGAGAGTTACGCAGACTCATCACTCCATACCTCCTCCTCTTCTCTCCTCCTGCGCTCTCGTCGCTCCTCCAGTTTCTTCGTTAGCCTGCACAAGATTTCCACATGATTGACCTGCTCACAGAGGCACATTACTGCTGTGTCCACTCCGAATACTTGAAAAAATGTATCCTCCCTTTCCTGATTTGTCTCCTTTCCCCTTTCAAGAGGTAAGGAAGGAATAGACAAGTGGAGGAAAGGACCTCCACCATTTTTTAGACTCTGCAGTATGGCTATGCGTAGCTCACAACAACCCCCCGACGACTCACCTCTCCGCCTTAGCATTCACGCCCTCGTCTGTCCGAGAACCCAGAGACAAGTCATCGGAGGACAAGCTCCTATCCTCAGCTGGGGTCACATGACCTGAGGCTCCTTCCTCCTCGGCTGGCATGGAGAGGGATTCTGAGAAGGAAACAGAAGGGCAAGACCTCATAGCCGATTCAGTCACAGGTGTCCAGTGATGGTCATCCTGCCTTGCATGAGACGACATACTGTAGTACTGCACAGAGGCTTCAACAGAAACAAATTCAAACTGAGTAACAATTCGCACCACACTGGCAAAATCACTTCCTACTAGTGTGGCAAACTGGGACGTGGCCACGCCCCTATACCACGTCAGCAGGCCCGCAACAACAGATTCTCCCCTCCCCCTCCCTCTCGGTGCCAAGCGGAGCTTCAGCACCCTGGACAGCAGCCGGACAGCTGACACCCGCGACAATTCTTCACCTACAATCCTCCCAGACTGACTCACCTTTGGATGGGACGGGTGTGATGACGTCCTTTGAGGCAGTGCTGGTGAGCTGGCCACTGGTTGAGGTGCAGGCCTGAACAGCGACACCATCTACGCTGATGGAGGGTGGGGGTGATACGATCATGTGTGCTTCAGAACGATCCAAGACCCTGTTTGAGACCCCCGAGCCCGATGTGTGCATCTGCAGAACATGGGGAGAACAACACCTGAGGAAGCCTCAGTGCGTCGTAACACTTCCTTCCTTAAGGAGCTAATAGCTCGTTCATTCACATTTTGTTCAGCACCAGCAGAGATTATGAGATGAGCTGATACAATAAAGCCACCCACCACAAACAGATGGTCTGTGGCACATTAACGCCACTTCATATTGTACTAGACATATGTCGATGGCGCGCCATCGCAAATCTCTGCACTCCGCAACGAATGTTAAGGGAGTAGTAGTAATATGTCAGAGGACAATTCACTGAACTGGCATTCTGCTGTACAAATGATAATCTGCTTGGTGCAGTGTCAAGCACTGATACTGATCAGAGTTATAGCAATGTGATATAGTTGGTTAGTTGGATAGAGTACTTTTTGAGTGTCTGTTGAGGGCATAAATTACTCATCATTTTGTAATGAGAGTATTATGAAAGGAAAGGACGTACGGTACAGCGATTGGCACACCTGACGCCATTTGACCTAGAAAACGGTCAAAATTATACCAAATCAAAAACCCGTCTGATGCGTGACGAAGGGTCATCCCGTGCACCTCCCATCAAAATTTGAGCTTCCTAGGTCAATGCTAAGGTAGATACGGCCATTTTTCTTTTTCCTCAAAAAGGCCCCTAGAGGCCAAAACATGAATCATAGGATGGCAATTCTAGGCATACAGTTTGCTGTCACCAAGATAAATATCCATACCAATTTGCAGCCTTCTACGTTGCGTAATAATAAAACGTGCCATCCTTTTCAACGATTGGCACACCTGATACCATTTGACCAAGAAAACGGTCAAAATGTGGTCAAATCAAAAACCCGTCTGATATGTGACGAAGGGTCATTCATGCACCTCCCATAAAAATTTTAGCATCCTAGCTCAATGCATAAGTACCTTATGGCCATTTTTCAGTTTTCACAAAAAGCCCCTTGGTGGCCAGAAGAGGAAATGAATTTAAATTCTAAATGCGTTGTGCACCCCTCTCGGTGACTACCTTACACACGCCAAAGTTTCAGGTTGATTGGTCAACGGAGGAGTAACTGTTTCAGACAGACGGACGGACAGACAGACAGACAGACGCCAAACTGTGTCACAAGATCTCCTCGCTTTGCTGGAAGCGTGGAGATAACAAGGAATGCTTTATTCAAAATTAATGAGATGTGTTAATGTCGTGTCTGTGTGCCGATCGATCATCTCTGTGCTGAAGTGTAGCATTTTTGCATCCGGCAAAAATGGAAGTCTTGCGTGTCTTCTGCGCAGGGCTCTGATTGGTTAGATCTGTGACGGAAGAGAAACTCAACACAGCGGATCCGGTGTACACACACTCATTGACTAAAGTGAAACAGATCAGCTGCACTGCCTTGGAGGAGCGGAGAAGGACCAAACGTGTCATTTGGGAGTAAGAATGCAATGGATGGGACACCACAGCAGCTGCAGTGAGATCTCACCTGTTTGACCGTGTTGATCCGATTTATGAGCTCTTCAGCGGGGACACTGCCAGCGATCACCTCCAGAGGAACACCGCTCTCCCCGATGAAGAAACTGGATGGGATGCAGACCACAGGATCTTCACAAAAAGTATGAAGGAACTCACCAACATGACAGTGTGCAGAAGGCAAGCACATATTAAAGGGAGATACATGGCAGATTATTTTAAGGTGGTTCATAAATATAGGCCCACACACAAATATATTAATAATAATTATAATAATATTATTATTATTTTTTTTTAACTCTGGTGATGGCAGCACCAAACCAAAAAGCCTCTCTTCTCTGTGGAAATTATTGGACAATAGTAATTTATTGTTTAATCTCTGGTCCTAAATTCAAGTATTTGCTGGAAAAAGGATACAGATTTGAGAAAACTGTTCGCAGGTTTCACTGAAAGATAAAAAAAAAAAAAACAGAGATGAAAATCACCTCGTAATACAATGAATTACACAATATTCTTGCAATGAACGGTCAGTCCTCCCTCTAGCACAACCAAATCACAACAAAGAACAGTTTATGATTGATAAATGTTGAACGCACACACCTCTTTGCATCTATCTTAATTGCGACAAAACAGCCTTGTGTGGCCTGTGAAACTCTGTGATCCTCCCATCCTCGCATCATCTGTGTTGAATGCTCGTCATCTCCTGAAAGAAAAGCCACTGGATGTCAGTTTCCTGCCAACACTGGCACAAGCACCAGAAGACTGAACGTCTCATGATCTCTCCGCCAGTTCCAAACATCGCACGCTTGTTCCACGGCTGTCACAAATGAGGAGAATGCCCTAAGAGGATTATGTGATGTGGCTACATTTTGCTGGGCTCGATGAATCATGCGAAAAGAAACTAGGTTGCAAGCAAGATATGTTTCAATTCTGCTCCGTTGTCAAAGACGTAACCTTTTTTTTTTACTCAGCCCACCTGTTAATCTTTCGAACATTTTGTGAAAAAATCTTAACTTTCCATATTCACGTCGCATTTTAATAATCACGCGTACCAATGTTCATGAAATTAGTTACTCTGATTTCTAACGGCAGATTACATGTGCTTCTGGAAGGCAACTAACAAGCAAGATAGTTAGCCATCTACGTTTGAATAATGACATGGCTGATTTCACCCAGCTCCTGAGCTAACTAGCCGGCCAGCTGGGCCATTCTGTAGTCCGTAGGTACAGACCTAAACTTGCTAGCGTTAACCATTTCAAAAAGCAGACAGTTACCTGCAATGACGACGACGAATATGGAGTTTGTCTGTTTGGCTGAGGCAATGGCAGCAGGGATAGAGCCACCAAACCAGTGCATTTTACAAATTACGTATCAGTCCCCTACTCCGCTTTATTAGTACCAAAACAAATCAGTCTTGCGTAAACCTTCTCTGTTTGTTATGGTGCTGGGGCGAACGGATACAAAACGTAAAGGGCATTGTAGTCCATATGATTTCGGCGGGCGTTGTGGTAGATGTAGTCCAATTAACATTGGGTGGTGACAGCACACAGACCAGAGCCATGTAGAGAGAAATAGAAAAAAGAAAATAAAAACAAATGAAGCTAAAAACATGCAGACATCTTTAAACAGCCAAGACGCTAATATTGAGATAGCATTATGAATCAAATTGCCATGTTTTCATGGTCAAGGAATCTAAAAATGAAGACAAAATAAATGTAAGACTAATATCTAAGGTGGAGGTTGCAATATGGAGGGAAATGTTGTGCTTGGCGGAGGTCTGCGCTTTCCGAGTGCTTTTCTAGTTTAATAAATGGTATAAGAGAAAAAACAGCTCACCTGTCTCCAAGATATCACTTAAATAACAGGAGACAAACCTGCTTTGTCTTCATTATATATTGACTTCTTCCATTCACATGTACTGCAAAATCTCTGATTAACCAACTGAAGGACGCCTGCACCTAAATGCAGGTTTATTGATTTTACGCCACAATTACAGAAGTCGTTTCAGTGCACTGCCATTTTTAATAATTATTAACAAAATAATAATAATAATAAAAGGGAATTAAAAAGCTCCTCTCTGGAAACTTCCGGCAACTCCTACAAATGCCCATATGATGTTCTGTTTATCATACATTCATTTTGACCATAATTTAGAATTAATTTTATCCAAAGCAATGGCAATGGTTGCTGCCACTGATACAGGATTTTGCCCATGGGCAGATACGGTGATACAGGATTTTGCCCATGGGCAGATACGGTGATACAGGATTTTGCCTGCGGGCTGATACAGCCTCGTGCCTCGCACTTGGATCACAGTGCAGATTCTCTGTATTTATAAGGATGTACAGTGGGGAAAATAAGTGTTCAACGCATCAGCATTATTCTCACCAAATACATTTCTAATGGGGCAATTGACATGAAATTTTCACTAGATGTTGGCAACAACCCAAAATAATCCACACATACAAAGAAATCCATATATTAAGTTATGTGTAATAAAGTGGAATGACACAGGGAATAAGAATTGAACACAGGAAAAAAGGAAGGTGCAAAAAGGTATGGAAAGCCAAGAAACCAGCCTAAATCTGTCAGTATTTAAAAACTAATCCTGCCCCCTATCAGTGCAAATTAATATCACCTGGTTTAGTCCTAATTGATGGTCTATAAAAAAGTTTCTCATAACCAATATGTCACACAAGACATATGGGTAAAACCAGAGAGCTCTCTCAAGCCCTTTGCAAGTTAATTGATGCAAAATATACTGATTGAATTGGTTACAGGCATATTTCTAAACTTCTGAATGTTTCAGTGAGCACTGTTGGGGCCATAATCTGGAAGTGGAAAGAACATAATTTCACCATAAAACAGCCATGACCAGGTGCTCTTTGCAAGATTTCTGACAGAGGAGTCAAAAGCATAATCAGATGAGTTGTCCAAGAGCCAAGGACCACTCACGGAGGGCTGCAGAAAGAACTGAAATTAGCAGTTCCAGCTGTTTCACAGAAAACAATCAGTAATACACTCAACAGCCATGGCCTCTATGCACGCTCACCGTGCAAGACTCCATTGCCAAACAAAAAAACATGTTGAAGCTCGTTTAAAGTTTGCTGCACAACATTTGGACAAGACTATGAAATACTGGGAGAATATAATCGGGTCAGATGAGACCAAAACTGAACTCTTTGGATGTCATAGCACACGCCATGTTTGGAGGACAAATGGCACAGCACATCACCCCAAAAACACCATACCAACAATAAAGTTTGGAGGTAGGCACATCATGGTGTGGGGCTGTTCTTCAGCATATGGTACTGGAATACTTCACATAATTGAAGAACAGGTGAATGGAGAAATATACCAAGACATTCTTGATAAGAATCAGCTGCCATCTACCAGGATGCTGAAGATGAAATAAGGGCGGGCATTTCAGCACGACAATCCCCTACACACGGCCAAGGAAACTCAACTGGTTTCAGAGAAAGAACATGAAGCTGCTAGAATGACCCAATCAATAACCCGGCTTGAATCCGGTTGAAGACCTATGGAATGAACCAACGATCAGAGTTCATAGAAGAGGTCCCCGGAACCCTCAAGATTTGAAGACAGTTTGCGTGGAAGAATGGGCCAAAATCACACCTGTGGAATGCATGCGAGTAGTTTCTCCTACAGGAGGCGTCTTGAAGCTGTCATTACCAACGATAGCTTTTCTACTAAATATTAGCGTGTTCACTACTTTTCTCCCTGTCATTCCACTTCATTATACATAACTTAAGACTTACTTAATTTGATTTGTGTGTGGATTAGTTGGGTTGTTACCGACATCTGGTGAAAATTTCATGTCAATAGCCCCATTAGAGAGAGGCCTATATTTACTGAGAAAAATGTTGACGTATTCAATACCTATTTTCCCCGCTGTATATGATAAAGAATGATATTAAAGAACGATGGGAAAAAAATCACGCAAGAATCGAACCCAGAATGCCGCTTTGCGCAATAGCTTAAGAAGCTTATTGCCATAGTAGAAAAAGGACAAAGAATAATATAAAAAGTGTAACCCGCTGCAAAAAACAAACAAAAAATACATTGTGTTAATGTTCTTATGCACCAAACGCGAGACGAATCATTCGCGCGGTCAGATTACAAGTAAAGCCAATACAAAGAGATGAACTCGCGTCTGTAAGCGTCTTCGCATTGATTTCGAATGTAATCTGGTCGCGCGAAAAATTCGTTTCGAGTACGATGGAAACGCAGCATTACAGACTCATCGCAACGAAACGCGCATGTCTAACTTATCTGGCTAAAGCAAAGTAACCTGCCAGTGGGTAACGATAATGCCACCCGTGGGACACACAATTTCTGATAATGTGCACACCGGCAGCACGCGGATTCCTTCTCGTGTTAGGGATTACAGTAAAACGCTTTTCGTGCGCTTTCCAGCAGTATCAGTAAATCATCGTCCCCGTCAATCGTGATTACAGTCCACCTCTGCCCTCAACTCCAGACTGACACATTCAAAATATGTCAATTCGTTTCTTTTAGAACCAACAGCTTGCCGCTTCCAACCGCATTAAAACAGCAGTAGGCGAATTCCAAAGAAGAAATTTTGTAGCTATTCGTTATCTAACAAACTCTGGTACAACTTTACAATATGTTCGCCACCCAATTCCTGCTATCAACAATAGTATACTTAACTAAAATGAATGTAAAATGTCGGTAACGCAACAAGAAACTCACATTCAAGTCCACAAACAAAAATTTACTTCTAATTTTAAGTAAATGATGGCTTTCTTCGAGGTATTTTAACTCATCGCTGTAAATCAGCGATGGACGCCATTGTACGCTAGATTCGGAACAGTGTCTTGTGAGCTCTGCAGTGCCATGAGTTTGGCTTCTTCTATCCGACGTCCGTATTTGTTGGATTACCGAAGCAGAGCGAACTTCGTATTTATTCTATATGAAATAATTATCACAAACATTCGACGCAAGTATTTCATGTCATTTTCGTGCATTTCTTCTTTGTTACGTAGGCTATTATTTCTTACCCCCTGTATGGTTTATATTGTTAAGTATAAATAACTCGCATTGTGTGCATTTTTGGTTCATATTGGTTTTTTATTTTTATTTTGGGTCATAAATAACTATCTTCTTTAGGGTTAGGGTTGGCACAAAAAATGTATTTTTTAGTGGCGAACATATTGTAAATTTGCTCCCAAACTCTTGCTCGATTGCATTCCTGACAATGACGTGAGGCGACTTGGCACGCCACTTACCCACACGAATTTATCGGCAAAAGTTTGCCAGGCTGGGATCAGATGGAAAGCCTTCTTTGAGCCAGGCCAAACTGTCCAACATCATTACCTGACCTCACAAATACTTGTCTGTCTAGGATAAAAGCAAATCTCCACAGCAGAGTTGTGAGATCAAATGGAAAGCCAACGGCATTTCATTAGAGAAAGCTCTCGGCTCTGTGTAGGCCAATCTGGTTCATGTTGCATGTTCCTGGATGTCAGTCAGAAAGCAAATAGGACTCATTTGCAACACTAGCTCCGAACATATGTCAATACTCTAAACAAACTGTTTTCTATGGTTGTCAGTGTTGACAGTTTTCATGTTGAATCGTGAGACCCACGGCCGATGAAATGGCCTCTGTTGCTGAATCAGTATTAACTCCATAACAACTGAACTCACAATGTAGTGATATAGTAGGCCCTATTACCGATGGACAGTTCGAATTACTTAGTTGAAATCGCAAATTTGTACTTGTGCTCGAGGGGACTGATCAAAATAAATTGGACGGATATTTTAAAATGATGTCATCATGAGCAGAAAGCCTCACACACGGCCTCCTCTACATATACTCCTAGATAGGATGGGAGAGAAGGAAATGGCTCTATTTGTCATAATCTCAGGTTTCACTCACTGTAATGAACAAAAGTCATTTTAATCAAACGTCATATGTTCACATAGAGCCATTTCCTCAAACCTCATTGGGCAGACACCCACAGATGCATTAATTGCAGGAGTAAACAACAGTGCTCCGCAAACAACTTGTAAATTCGGTACCGGGATGCCCAGACTGGATTCAAACCCACAAGTTTCTCATTGTGGGGTGATACGGCTACCTCAAGGAACACCATACCATTCCTGAATTAAGGACTGATTGTTAACTGAAGAACACAATTCTTCACTCTCGTCCCAAATTGAGTTTTTAATGAAAAATCAATCCACTGCTTCATCTTTGAAAAATCAGTCGGCACCTACCATTCTGAGAATCACAGTACAGATGGCATCAAAATATAGTGATTTTCGTTTCTAGTTCATCTGGTACAAAAGATCATTCATCATCTTCTCAACAATGACCACCACTTGAGGTAAAAGAAATGTTGCATTTTCTGGGCCATAAACCAAAGAAATCCAACTCATTTCTAAGGACCAAATGGTTTGAAGGAGCCCCCCCCACAATGGCCAAGAATCGACGATAAAAACGCTCCGTGAACATAAAAATACATAATTCCACTGCGAAACAAGACAATCTCACCAGTTATTAATCCCGCATAATGACGTTTCCATGTGACTCAGAACATAAACACACAGCAACAAGCTATGAACTTCATGCATGCACAGCCCAAAGAGAAAAAAAAGAAGCCCACCAGTAGGCGGTGCTCACGGACTACAATGCGAACCTTCCAATAAGGATTACACCTGCACTTCAGAGTAGTTATATGTCAATAATTGTTACAAAGGCCTCAGATGCCTAGCTAACGAACTTGTGGAGGTTTTTTTTTTTATTTTTTATTTCATTACCGCAAGATTATTTACTGTTATTATAAGAGATTCAGAAAAGATGTTCATTCAAAGATGGATTACACACACAAAAAAAATATATATATATTTATATAATTTAGCAAGAATTCTGAATTTATACAAATTTTCATTATCAAATTAATCAGAAACTTACCTGGTGAGATTTAAACCCAGACTAAGGAATTAGATCAATCAATGACCTGAAATCGAATCAACCTCTCATCTGGCCCTGTGCAGCCTCATCCATTCAGTGGAGTGGGACATCTTTGCTGAATGCTGCTGCTTAACACCCTTTACTGGGGAAAAAAGCAGCAGTGCTCTGAACTCCTCTTCAATGCACACATTAAGCGAGGGAGGATCTCCTGAACTAGAACGCAAGGTCTGCAACTCCTCCAATTTACTGAATTGTAGTAAGAAATTTCACCACGTTAATTCTCCACTCAAAAATCCACAGCAAATTCCACATAAATGCAGCACAGAACCACAGGGACATTTTTCAGTGGAGTTTTTGAGCCATAAGTACAAGAATAATACAATACCTGAGAGGGTGCCTGTAGCAGAGTAAGAAAAATCTTACAGCCATTTTCCCAGTAGGTCTTCAGAAATGGCAAGCTAATTAGGCCTATTTGTTAACGATAATGTTATTTAATTGAAAAGCTAAATTTGGTTTACATTTCTGCTTCCTCAGATGAAACAAAAATTAACTCAATTTTGAGTCATTGCTTTCCAATAAAAACCTCTGAATCTCAGTGGGAACCCATAATGCATTCCATCACTTATTTTGACCCATAAAAACAGAAATAAATCATGATGAATTTCAATGCTCTCCTGGGGCTGAGGTTATATGGAGCTGATGCAGCGAAGACAGAGTAATATAGAAATTCAATACAGTCAAAATGCATCAATTCCACAAAGAAATATACTGCACAGAATTATTTTCAAAAGCTATCCCTACTTGATTTTCAAATATGAGGTATTCCATGAAAGTGATCTCATTTTGAGTCGAATATTACAGAAGGCAGTCGACTGGCCCGAGGGGCATCTTCAGGACGTCTCTGAATCTGGATTCACTGAAAAAGAAACCCGTATTTTTTTGATGTAGCACATCATTTGGTGTAAACATTTATTGGTTTCAAACTGAAATAAAAATGACTTGCACCAGCAAACATTGTACAGCTTTTCAGAATCCACACATTTGGTAGAACAGTAAAAGAAAAAAAAAATTCAGTTGTATAAATGTGCAAACTGATTTTCCAGTGACCTAAGGACTTTAAAAAAATTAACTGACAGATTTGAAACGGCTGGGCTTGTGAGAGGAGAGGGTGCAGAGGTGAGCGCCGAGACTCGTGAAGCCGAGAGTCGCTAAAATATGCCAGCGGTGAGATATGCGTTTCTTGATATTTTTTTTAAATTAAGTTAAAACCAGACAGGGACACTGAACCAAACACAGTGCGCTCATTAGTGCCTGTAACCAGTATAACATTCGCTGTGAGGAAAACTGGATCCATTTATATATCAACTGTACTATATAAAGTATTTACAAAGACGTGGATCATTTTACAAGCAACACCGAGGTGCCTTCGAGATTTTTCGTGAGGAATAAAACTGTGGAATCTGTTGGAAGAAGGCACAAAAAGAAAGCCATAGTGTAGCTGGAGACGTGTCCGCGGCGGACTGACCCCGCCGAACCCCATGCTCAGGGATGGGCGGAGCATACCTTGAGCATCGCATCTGCTGATTTCTCTGCTTTAAAGGGATTAAAGCTGAAAGAGGCCAGAAAACCAAGGGACTGGAGTAATGAACGCAGCTGTACAACCGCTTTGGGTCTGACACAAGATTTCACAAATATAAAATTTAACTAAAAAAAAAAAAAAAAAAAAAAAAAAAGGAAACGTAGGTGCTGCCATTTGAAATGTTCCTGCCAATTCTTAACACCCTTCTCCAAAAAAAAACAAAACAAAACAAAACAAATCAAAAAAAAAAAAAAAACTAAACAAAAAAACCCCAAAAAACCAAATTGGCGCTTTTATTTTGGAAATGCTAGAACATTACAAAGGCAACATATTCCCACAAGTCTCTACAACTCAAGTGAAAGCCCATCACATCAAGCCAACTTTAGTGAACAGGAAGTGTGGAGGGATTATGACAGGAAGTGACTGGTAGTGGTGGAGGTGTGGCAGCATTTGGGGGGGGGGGGGTGCGCAAGGTGGTGCAGTGTGGATCCCACACGTCAGCGCCCCCTATTGGGAGCTGGCCCGCTCCAGGTTGTGGAACTCATAGTGTCTCTTGCTAGTTCTCAGTTTAAATGCGGCCAGGGAGCTGTTGTGTTTGAGCAGTGCGTTCTGAGCAGCGCATTTGGTGGGAAACATGGCGAGGATGATGTAACTGGAGGCGGGGTCTTGGGAGGAGGGGCTTGAGTGGTCAGTGTTTGTGTTCACGCCCCCTGCTCCGGCCCCGCAGGCGAGTTTTGGCGGCTGGTGATCCGGCAGCCACTTGATGGTGGCCCCCGCTGCACAGAGCTCCCCCAGCAGCGAGTCGGCTTCCACACGGCCTATTCCCTCCGGCAGATCCGTCACCTCCAGCACCCTTCCACTTACTGCGCAGGGAGAGATGTAGCAAACTCTTCAATAATTACCAGCCCTTCATTCAATACAAACACAGTTAGCGGTTAGCGCCAGGATTGAAACACTTCCATTCTGTTTCAGTCAATATTTTCCCTCCCCAAAACAGGCTTTAGCTTTAAAAAAATAAGCTTTGACATGACAGTAAATGTCATGTCAAATGATCTCCCTAAATGCCGGGCACGATAAATTTGTTAATTTTTAGTTCAGCATTCCAACATCCCAAGTATCAGTCAAAGACACTTTACCAAAGTACGAGATTTTTTCTGCTAGAGCTGACAATAAATAACTGCTAATGGCTGCAGAGACTTTATGCATACTTTGCACAACAACGAGGCACTACGATTGGCTTGACAATGACAATATTGCAGAAGAAGAAGAGAGATAAAGACAGCTGTGCTCTGGTAGAGGGAAATGCCCTACCATTACCTGCTTCACCTACACTGAGATCTGTAGATAGTGCTTTCCTCGTCGGCTTCCTTCCTCTGCCAACTGGCCGAATTCCCATGGGACCCTGAGGAAAAACAAACAAAACAAACCGCGATTAGACACAGCAACCATCAGGCTCTGGGTCTGATTCTGGGTCTGTTGTTTTTGCAAGCGTGTGCTGTGTGTGTGTGCGTGAGCATGTGCTCTGCATTTGCTAGTCTGCTGTGCACTTTTTTATAAGTGTGTGCCGTGTGTTTTTGTGCGAGGGTGCTGTGCCTTTTTGTACGTTCGGGCGTTATGCGTTTTTGTGTGACCTTGTGCCGTGCGTTTTTGTGCGATTGTGTGCCGTGCGTTTTTGTGAGAGCGTGTGCCGTGCGTTTTTGTGCGAGCGTGTGCCGTGCGTTTTTGTGCGAGCGTGTGCCGTGCGTTTTTGTGTGAGCGTGTGCCGTGCGTTTTTGTGCGAGCGGGCTCACCTGGTGGTTGGGGACGACGTGAGGGCCGTGGATGAGAGGAGGACGGATGGGCGGGGTGTACTGGAGGGTCTGTCCCAACAGGGGGTACCGTGCGTCACCTGGAGAGAGACGACATGCTACGAATGTACCACATAACTCAGCCAGGAGAGCTGAAACCTCTCTACTGTGACAGACTGTGCTGTTCTGCAGAGAGGAGCGACTGCTCTGTGCCTGAGCTCTGCTGCTCACCTTGTCTGGGGAGGAAGGGCCGGGAGAATTGGGGCATGAGAGAGACAGGGGCGAGGCCTGGCCGGACGCTCTTCATGTTGGTCAGGTGGGCCGGCGCGGGGGACGGGGCAGGGGAGGAGCACGGGCTGCCCAGCTGGGGGCTGCTCTGTGGGGGCAGGAAACAGGAGGGGTGTCATCATGCACCAAAGCCTTCAGCACACGGGAGCCAGAACAGGTCAAGTTCACATCCGCGAGTACTGAGCCCCTGACTGGACCAGCTGACACGCAGTAAAGCGATCTCAGTAAAGGACAGACAAGGCCAAGTCAACAGCAGAGAGTGGTCAGGTCACGTCATGTTCATAGATTTTTAATGGATAGGACTGGTGCCCCGTTAGGGTTGGTCCGGCACAAGCTAAGTACCACAGTTTCCACTGACAGTCCTGGTGAACTATTCCGTAAAATTATTAAGCTATGAAAATAAATTATCAAAATAAACTAGGTGCTGAGGGGTTAGAATTTGCAAAATAGACTTTTATCCAGCAAAATAAATAAATAAATAAAAAAAAATAATGACATAAAAGGACTTCACACCACCACGGATTCTGAAGAGGAATCTTACACAAAATTTTACTGTTGAGTCTGCAAAAAATATTGAAGCCTCTGAGCATTAGAGCTTGACATCCAAGTGGTCTATTCAAAGCGGCACACGTCACAGAATGGGAGTAATGTCACCATGGCATGATGAGTGAACTTGAAGGGGCAGGGCTACCTGTGATGTGTCTAGACTGGGGAGGTCTGTGGATTTCTGGCTCCTCTGGTGGTCCAGGCTGTAGTATTTGTGGTGTTTCCACTGAGGGGGTGAATGTGCCCGGGGCTGCTGGTTCGGGGGCAGGGACAGCTGCATCATCAGCATGCCGCTGCCATGCGGAGGAGGCACGCCTGCACAGGGACACAGCTAATGAAGTTACAGGCCCATACGTCTACCGCAACAGGCACACAAAATCCCACAGCAACAAATAGGCACAACAGCAAGACAAAGCTTTAAACTAAACTATTTAACCATGACAAAGTACTGCTTTTCCTCAATTAATACCTTTTATTGTTCTCAATTAACTAAAATAAAACTCTTGCCCATCTTTCTCAATATTTCTGGTGAATTTAATTACACAAGTAAAACTACTAGCATCTTAATATGCAACGAGTAGCAAGTGATTAAGTGTGGCACTGGTACAGTGCACTGATGTTGACTTATACATTATTCAAAGCTGCTTGGACACCAAGTGCGAGCTCCAAGGATGAGGGCATAAATACTTAATCATAAAAATTTTCATCCGCAAAGCAGCCAATTAAATCTGTTTGCTAAGCGAGGAACGCTGCTTATTCCTGGGCTTTCTGTTCACCCCACTGCCAAATTCAAAAGGTCTCCTCTTCATTATAATCAGCTCAGCGACAGCAGAGGTACAGAAAGGCTTAATCCTTTCCCTCGGCGAAGGTACGTGTAGATTTTTAAGCGGAGAGCAAAACGCAGACCAAAGATGTAGACAACCCGTAAGTGACCGTCTCCAAAAATGAGGTTAAAAAAAAAAAAAAAGGCAACTACATCATGAGTTAGTGCGCTCAACAGCGTACACATCTACTGGACTTTGTTAAAGAGGGAAATCCTGAAATTCACAGACACCATTCACTAAATTTTTCCCATTTGGCTCATCTATTGTTCTCGCGCTACAAAATTATGAACATATGTAAGGAAAATTTGCAATTACACAACTCGTTCTACCGCTTTTCTAAATCAAACCTTTCCATCCTCAGTTAAGATTTGTCTGTCATCTAAGGGGGGGGGGAAAAAAAAAAAAAAAATCAGTTTTAGGATTTAAAAAGGAATTTTTGTATGAGTTGTAAAGAAATGGAATGATGCTTGGCAGATGAATTCACATTAGAGGAAATTTGCATTATAAACATAAAACGGTACATTCTGAAGTCTTGTGTATGGCTTTTAATGACATGACAATAGGGAACCAAACATTAGCGGAATTACTTTTTAATTACCACCCCATATCTTCAATAATTATATTGTACAGACGAGAAAGCGGTCTGAATTAGCTCACAGTGCCAGCGGTCTTTACGCAGCGATATGGCGGTTCCTTATCGTTGTCTCGTAATATGTTGCGTTTTCAAAAATGTGGAAGCAGACTACCTAAAGCAATCCAATTTTTTCATTTGACTGATGATTCCTTTCGAAAGGCTTATATTTCATGCCACAAGTTATGGGAGGATTCTGAATGGATTCAAGGACAGGAAAGTGGGGGACGTGAGAATTAGGAGTGACAGGCAGAGGTAAAGGATTAAGAATGTAAGGACAGAGAGAGCCATCAGTCAACTCTATGGAGCTGAATGCCATCTGAGAAAACCACTTTGAAATGATGGTCACACTTCAAAAATCAATGACATCATAAAACCGATCCATCAAATAAAAGTGATGCTTCAACCATGGACTTTGTCATGCTACTCTATTATGATACTCTGATATTTTGGTATTCTGCACTGCTTTTACAACTGAAATTAAGTGTGGCAGTGTGTTTGGGCTATGCTATAGCAGGGTACACTGTGACAGTATGTGGGCTAGAAGAGGGTACATTTCTAGAATGTACCCTGAACTAGTAGAGTCCAAATAGACTCTAGACTAGTAGAGTCCACAGTGGGTCAGAGCTCTAGTGGTGCATGGTACATTGTGGTAGTGTGTTTGAGCTCTGCTTGTACATGATACAGTGCTTCCAGGTTCTATCAATGACTGTACGCATTGTACATCGTGGTTGACTGTTTGGGTTCTGCATTGTATATCAATGCTGAGTGTTTGGGCTCTACACTGTAGATAGTGGCTGAGTGTTTGGGCTCTATACTGTAGATAGTGGCTGAGTGTTTGGGTTCTGCATTGTATATCAAGGCTGAGTGTTTGGGCTCTACACTGTTGATAGTGGCTGAGTGTTTGGGCTCTACACTGCAGATAGTGGCTGAGTGTTTGGGCTCTACACTGTCGATAGTGGCTGAGTGTTTGGGCTCTACACTGTCGATAGTGGCTGAGTGTTTGGGCTCTACACTGTAGATAGTGGCTGAGTGTTTGGGCTCTACACTGTAGATAGTGGCTGAGTGTTTGGGCTCTACACTGCAGATAGTGGCTGAGTGTTTGGGCTCTACACTGCAGATAGTGGCTGAGTGTTTGGGCTCTACACTATAGATAGTGGCTGAGTGTTTGGGCTCTACACTGTAGATAGTGGCTGAGTGTTTGGGCTCTACACTGTAGATAGTGGCTGAGTGTTTGGGCTCTACACTATAGATAGTGGCTGAGTGTTTGGGCTCTACACTATAGATAGTGGCTGAGTGTTTGGGCTCTACACTGTAGATAGTGGCTGAGTGTTTGGGCTCTACACTGTAGATAGTGGCTGAGTGTTTGGGCTCTACACTGTAGATAGTGGCTGAGTGTTTGGGCTCTACACTATAGATAGTGGCTGAGTGTTTGGGCTCTACACTGTAGATAGTGGCTGAGTGTTTGGGCTCTGCTGTGCTCCTGCTGTACCTGCGCACTGCTGGCTGGGGAGCTGCTGGGAGCTGCAGGGAGAGGATGTCCGAGGGAACTGCATCTGCTCAGAGCCCGGCGGGGGCAGGAAACTCACAGAGGAGCTGCAGGCATGAAACGCACACACACACACACACACACACACACACACACACACACACACACACACACACGCATACACACACACGCACAGTTTCACACAACAAACCAACCAACCAACACAAATGCAAATTCAGACACAGAAATGCATGAAGGCAAACAGAGAAAGTCATAACATGAAAGGCCTGCCTCATTCCACATACTGCTTTAAAATAGGAAAACATGCAAAACTGGAAATGAGCTGGACGCACTCAGGAGCTCAAACTAATATTCATCTCGTTTATACAAAAAAACAACATCCAGTAAAACTTTCATAACTACGCAACAAGGATCGAGAAATTTCCAAAGCAGAAAATTCCAATATATAGACCTAAATGGATATAATCTGTACACAGGTTCAGATATCAGAAGATTAAGCAGTTACACACAGACTAATGCGGGCAGGTACATGCAGATTAAGATATGAGCAGACAGGAGCAGTCGATGAGCAGCTGGCCGTGGCTGGAGCACTCCTCAACACTGGGGTTCACATGAATGATGGGGCAGAGGGGAATGTCTCCAAATGGGACCAGTGTGCTGTATTAATACCCACCGAATCACCAGCCTCATCAATCATCCAGAATGTGACCTACTAAAACAGAGCTACTCCAAGCAGAAGGAAGAGCTTAGACAGACCCGTCCTTGTCTTCTGTCCCCCGACCCTGATAGTGAGCAATGCTCTACCCCAGTTCTCGTCCCACCCCCACCTTACAGGTGATGGGACGCCCTTGGCCCAGTCCAAGAGGACTACAATTATCAGTGCAGTCTATTGCTACTGTTCAGCATTACGGCTGCTCCGAGCCTCGTGGTTCATTAGGCCAGTGCTTGACTGCGGTTTCAGTAGCATGAAGCGGCGAGGAGTATTGCAGCTCCCAGTGGATGGGATGCTAGACCATCGCAGGTTACCCCCCCCAGCTCTTAAGTCAGGTTTCCCTGACAATTTTCTGGTACCCAGTTTTACACCTGGGTGGAGTGAGGCAGTGTGGGAGTGAAGTGATTTGTCCATGAACACACCACAAAAATCATGGCAAGGACTCGAACACGGGACCTTTCAGTCCCAAGTCAAGCGCAATTACCCCCCACTCACCCCCCACTGCCCAGAGTCGGGAACTATCAGGGTGAAAATCATTAGCAACGAATCCCATAGAATTCTGAAAAATCAAACCAAAAACAGACTCATTAAGGGCAGTTGCTCATGGGCGTCAGGATGGTGGCTCACCTCATGGTGCCCTGCTGATTGGGGGGAATAACACTGTAGTAGACCTGCACGCTGGAGGCCGGCACCGCGCCCTGACTGGACTGGTTGGGAAGTATCATTGGCTGCTGATATATCTGCTGCGGCATGCCCTGCGAGTTCTGAGGCACGGATACCTGCTGACGGACAGGAAGAGGAGCTGCTGACGTCCTTCACGACGGTTCATCACATCCACTCAACACCAAACACTCCTCCTCCTGATTTCACTTCTGATCACATTGTGTTTGTTGATTTTTCAAAAAGGTCCCCTATTCTGTCACCAGCCAATTACTTATGACAAGCCATTTCAAATTCTTTCCCCTCTTGACATCAAATGGGGAAGTAACTAAACATCAGCATATGTACCTGATAAGAGGGCACAGTCGGGTACTGGACCATCATGCCTTGCATCTGCCCTCCCATGTTGCCATGGGGACCGCTAACAATGCTCTGGCCGGGAGGCGGCTGCACCCCCACCATATTCTGGTAGCTCTGCGGCTGATTCGGCACGACAGTCTGAAAACCTGAAAGCACACGCCCACCACTGCCATTACAAACACAGCACACCTCACACAACAGACCGAGATATCCACCGCATCAATGAATACCATCACATTGTACAAAATAACAGTAACAAAAGCAAATTATTAAAAGCAGAGCTTACAAAAACAGGAGATTAACTTAACACGAAGAAAAAAAAATATATAATGCATAATTCAAATGTAAATTAGTGCAACTGCTTTTCATTTGATAGACGATGACGAGGGAGAAGGCAGATATCAAAAATTATAATCATTAAAAAGTAACGGCTCTCGAGGGATAGTTCACTCTCCCTCACTGCTGCAACTTGTTTGCGAGTTTCTAAAATAGACTAATTAATTTAAGGGCTTATTTTTCAATGGCTAGAACCGCAGATTTGCACAGAGCTTTTAAACAGCTAATTTCTGCAAATGACACCATTAGCTTTTATAATCATTATTAGTATCTTAAATGGATTTTAAAGAGAGCAAAACAGAACTTCCTCGTCCACACATACATTTAGAAATGAGACCTTCATAAAGGCTAAAAATTGGTGCGTCACAAGGCAAAAAAGAAAAATCAGTTTTCTCAATAAATTTCATAATTAAAAAAAAAAAAAAAAAAAAAACACCCAATGATTTGCAATATTCATACAATTTACAGTGAGTGAAAATATTTCTTAA
This sequence comes from Gymnothorax reevesii, assembly GCA_029721435.1. Lineage (NCBI taxonomy): Eukaryota > Metazoa > Chordata > Actinopteri > Anguilliformes > Muraenidae > Gymnothorax > Gymnothorax reevesii. Next base: position 24,347,618 of record CM056587.1, on the reverse strand, counting down.
AAATATACCCTTTCAAGAAATTTCAATTCTGTGGGGGGGCCCAGAGTGCAATAGCCCAGTAAATTCAGCTACAAAAAGACCAAATACCGAGCTCTGAAAAATATGATGAAGACATCCAGGCGTGAGGCAATTGCTTTGAACTCTACTAGAAACAAACAAACAAACAAAAAAAAAAAACACATTTAAATCGTACAAATCAAGAAGACAGTTGCGAGATAAACAAATTGGTAAACGCTTCTTTCAGAGTGTAAATAAAGAGAAATATCAAAGCACTAAAGGAGCCGAATTAGTGACAGCATCTGTCAAACGCTCCTTCCCTTACAGCAGAGTCCTCAAGGCTTCAGAGAGTATTCATTACCAGCACATCCACAGCGCACAGACGGCAACAGGTCAATATTTCCTTTCATGAAAATTAAAAATGAGTCAATACGCAATAAGTCTGGCAAGGTCAGTAATCCCCAGCTCCGACGGGAAAGGTATGAAAACAAACAGAGGGGGGAAAAAAAAGGAAAAGGTGTATTGCGGGCAAATAGAGGAGGGCTTATTTTATGGCAATTGCGTACCTTTCAGTAAAAGCTGCTTTTATCTGGGAGAGTGCATCACTTTCAAGGTTACTGGGGAGACTACAGCCGATGACGGGTTCAGAAAGCCAGCGGTGAGAGGGGGGGTGGCTGGAGGACCACACAGGGGGCTGGGGGGGGGGGGGGGGGGGGGGGGGGGGCCGCTTTTCAATTCCTTCCTGCTTTTTGCTGCTCCAACCGCAATCAATTTGCTCCAGATGAGAATGGAAGCGGAACAAAAGAAACGGACGCCTCGAACGACTCCCCGCAGGGTGGAGGCGAAGGATATTTTAGCGCCCATTCTCTCACCTGCACTTACACACTCAGCATGGAGGGATATAATATTAAACGCGCTCAAGTCCAGCTGACTGAGCAGGAGGTGGGTCGGGGCGGGGGGGGGGCAAAGACTGGATAATGTACCCCACACTGATTGTGTACCGCACACTGAATGCAGCTGCTCACTACCACACCCTCGGTGAGAGATGTACCGTCAGCCGCTTTGAGTGGAACTACATGCAAAAATGCCAAAAGCACCTTTACTGTCTGCATTAGGATGCTGTGACATCTGTAGGTGGTCTGAGTTCCATCAGTGTGATTTTCCATTCGGAGATCATAGCAAGTAAAGCCAGAGATACAGAAGCTCTTTGTACAGATATAAACCAAGAGTTGAAATACAGTGCCTCTCGAGGCCTGGGCAGCCCTGCCATAGACCAACTTATATATATATATATTTTTTTTTTTTTTAATCCGCAATATCAGATGACCATTCTGAATGTTTTTTTACAAGTACAAAATGAATATTGGATTGAGCTAACCCAGTGGTTCTCAAGTTCGGTCCTGGCGCCCCCCTGTGTATGCTGGTTTTTGTTCCAACTACAATTGCAATCTTTAGATTTTAACAAGCTGATGATTTGTTTTAATTAGGTGCATTTATGCAAATATCCACATTGAGATATATTGTAAATATTGGCAGAGGGAAACAATTTAACCAAACATTTAATCAACATCAATAATCAGAAGGTTCCTCATTGGTGAAACTCTTGACACATGGTGGCAAAACCCAACAATTTACTTGGCAAACAATGGAGTCACACCTGTTGCGTTTCCTGTTGATTTTATTTGGTTCAGGCAGGTTATTTGGGAAAAACTCAAAACACCTAATTTGGAGCTTACTGATTTTCTCAGAGTCTAATTTGATCTGTGTAAAAATGTTTTCACCTGAAAATCCTAGCAATATTGAAAATTAAGCACAATGTGTTCAAGGGTTTTTATTTTTCATAGCAGAATGGATATGTCCATCCAAATGTAACTTAAGATGGTAAATAACTGCTCAAAACATGGAATGCTGCTAATTTAGACAAAGTAACAGCTTTTTAAAATCCTAGAATTGCAATTGTAGTTGGAACAAAAACCAGCATACACAGGGGGGCGCCAGGACCGAACTTGAGAACCACTGCGCTAACTGAATTAACAGCAATGTTGCACTGGACAGTGACAGCTCCTTCCAGAAGGAGAGCTACCCTTTGAATACAAATGAGCAAAACAAGACGCACAAAGTATCTTTACTGCTTATCCTCTTGATCTTTCCTTCAAAATATTCACAAAAATCTAACCTTTAGTTGAAGCGACTAGAATGAGAGAAACTTAAAATTCTCATCAAGAAACACAGATGTTTCTTAGCGTGTACCAGAATGACTAACACTCCTTCATTTAATTCCTTGTGCAGCGTCCCTTTGCTGAGACAAGAACTGCAAGTCTTTTCTGATGATGCGCGATGAGGATACTAAACATGGGGCAAGAGATCGGAGACCATTCCTCCATACAGATCCCAGATCCTTTAGATTCCGAGATCAATGCTTGTTGAGTCTGTTCTTCAGCTCATTCCAGAGATTTTCCACAGGATTACAGACGAGGGACTGTGACGACCATAACAAAACCTTTATTCAGGGGTCAGTGAACCATTTTCTGTGTATTTTCTGAGGTGCGCTACGGCTCTTTGTCCTGCTGGAAGGTCAACCATGGCTGATGTAAACCGCATAAACTCTGACTTGTCACTTAAGTCGGTTGAAAGTCAGAAAAAGCATTTTTTTTCCCCAGACTGCAGGACAAGGTCACATACATATTCTGTTTGCAGCAGTTCATTATAACTAGGTCAAACTTATTTTGAGAGAAATATTCAAATCCAGAATGCCACATTTTTATGGCCACAGCATTACATCATATGGAAAATACCTAGATAATGTGCATAATTTCTTGCTAATTTTCCATAATTCAAGGGGACATGATTGGGATTGTTGGAAACCGTGGGATCTCCACAAGAATTTAATACGTCTGAGTTGATGTTGTACTAGTTTGAATACAGCAGCTGCATGTGATGGACCCATACATGGGACAGCAGGTTTTATGGGGTTGAGCTTCCTGACAGAAGCGGTTAGGTTTACATTTAATATCTCCTGGAGTTTTATAGAGTCTGTGATACCATTTCCTGAAAAGGTGTCCCGAGCTTTTGGAAGAAAAACAGTCCCACAACAATAAACATCCATCACCATACTTCACAGAGGGTCTCAGGTGCTTTCTGTATGGCTATTTTTCAGTCGACACCAAACATACCTTTGTAGCAAAAGTGCTCCATTTTGGTCTCATCTGACCAAATAATACATTCTGTTGAAAATACCGGTAATGTTTGACTAACTGTAGGCGCTGAAGTTGGTTGTAGACTGAAAGCAGAGGCTTTTTCCCAGCAACTCTCCCAAACAAGTTGTGGTGATGTAGATGGCATCTGATGTTTGCTTTGGAGACTTGTCTGACCCCAACACTCAGCTAACCTCTGAAAATCTCCAGCTGGGATCCTTGGAGATTCTTTTGCCAGTCAAAAGACCGAGGGGTCAACGTACACCCATCTCTGCTTCCAAGCTGATTCTTAACATCTATTGTCGCTTCAAGGGTCTTATTCATAACCCTGAAAGTGGAAATGGGCATTTGGAGATTTTTTAATATTCATTTTCTGATTTATACAGCTCAACAGCACATACTCACTGTATTCTCAGGTCTTCAACATGGTGATGAAAACAGAATTTGGCCAGTCTCTCTCCATACTTATACCCCAGTGAAATAATGTTTCATGGTTAATCACTCTAGAGTTTCTAATCCAACGGGTGGACCTAAAAATGTAAAATATGACTTGACAAATACTTTGGTCGATTTTTTTATCAAAACTCCAATCACCAAAATCTGGAACGTCTAGTCGGTAAATTATGTGCAAGCACTCTCGCATGCGCCTCATGCGACCATCTCATGAGGACACAGACGATTCGCAAAACTCCCCTGAAACACGTGCCTGTCAGGTGCTACTACTTCTCACATGCAGCTTGAAAATTCGCAGGCTCAGAGCGAGGGCAGAGAAACCCCGAGCGTGCTCGCTTAAAATTATACTGGTGAGCATCCAGCTGACCAGGAGGAGGCGCTTCAGAAACAAACAAATGCTGACCCTGATGGGTTGTAACCCTCCCATTTCCCTACGCAGCCCTGCTCCCAAAAGACTGCTGGCCACATTGGGCCCCGGCACAGCTCAGACTGAGTCACTGAGTGAGCGAACATGGCAGCTCACTTCAGTTAGATCCGGATAGAAAAATTTACGGTCAAAATTTTCTTCATTTAATAATTTTACTTCAATGACAAGGGAAGATATTTGAGAATGTTTTGAGGGAAAGTCCAAGAGGACAAGCAGTGAAGATATTTTTTCACAGCCTGTTTTTCTCTTATTCACTAGATGGGCCAATAATTCTGGAAGGAACTGTATCAGATGAGTGAATGAACAGCTGTTCATTTAAAATTTTTTTTTTCTTTGTGTATTTATCATCGATGAATTGTTTCGCTTCCAACAAGCCCATGTGAACAACAGGCAAAATTCAAAGGAATGATGGCGAATGATGAGGGATGGCGAAGTGGTTCTTCCTGAATGTGAGGGGCAACCTGCATCCCACTGTATTTGCGCTCGGGTAGAGAAGTTGATCTGAACTGAATTTATTTCAGTTTAAAATGGTGCAAACCTATGGAGAGATGGCAGATGGTCAGCCCCCTATCCCTGAAGAAAGAAGCATTAGTTGGTGCCATTGTGAGTGCAGTTCTCAGGCCTCGGGGCCCCCGGACGAAGCTGAGGGGGGACTCCGGCCGAAGCGCAGTGAGAAGCTGAAAAAGAGACCGGTTCACTGTGAGAATCTTATCCCTCTCAGACAGCACCCCGGTCCCGAATTCTGCCCCTCCGACTCGCCGCTTGCCACAGTCTCCCCCACCGCCAGAGGCACCAAAATAACCCCACTGTCATTCAAAGTAAAGAGCACCTCAGGATCTACCCATTTCAACCCTACTGAGAATGAGTACTTAAGATTTCACAGTTTCATGTGAGATTTTAAAACGGCACAATGAAAGCAGCAGGGATGGAAGATATGCTCATTGTGTAATCGCTTAGAAACGAGTATTGTTTTCCCACGAAACTACAGGGCACTGGGTCCTCTGTAGGCGAAGGTGAAACCTCCACTACAAGACTGCTGATAATGTAGTTTGCTCGCCGCTACCTTGCACAACCCACCGGGGACAGAAGGAACAAAGAGGGTCCACAGCTAATGCCGAATGTTTGAGGAATGCTTTTTTTTTTTTTTTGAAAGATTTCTGACACAAAGCTGCAATTTTCGGACCAAAAGATTACAGTCAATTTGCTAGCTTTAGCGCCCGTTACCCCCTCGAGATACATGTGTATTAACATCATGCGTAACTGTTCGTGTTAATCATAACAGGCTAAGAAAAAACTAGCTTCAGTGAAAATTTTCCCTTCCTTTAAACAGCACACATATAAGCTTTCCCTCTGTATTTGCCCCAGCCTGCACCTGGGTGCGGGTTTACCTGACTGCTGTGTGGGCTGAGGCAGGGGCTGGCTCTGAGGGCTGTTGTAGTGCACTGGGGTGACGGGTCTGTACTGCTGACTGGAGTGCGGGTACTGGCCAGGGGCGCAGTAGCACGTGGGCATCTGTAGGGGGAGACAAAGTCACCATATTGACAAAGTCAAATACCCAACCACAAAATATAGGGCATCAATCAGACACATTAGATCACACTTTCTGACCAAGGACCAGATAATAATGATCAGATGAGGGAGGAATGCAGAAGATCCATCTGAAGCACATTTTATGAACAAAGAGGTATTTATTGCACCATCATTTCAATTCCACAACAGACATATTCCCAATAATTCACTTAAAAATGTTAAAATATAACTTAATCTTTGAGAGTTATGCAGGAAATCAGTTGGACATGTAAAAGAAAAGGAGCCAAGGACAGAAATGCACAGCTGGAAAAAAATACTGCCGGTAAAACTCTAGACACTATTCCAGAGCGTCTGCCAGCAAAATGAGCAGAGCCACTACACTCCAAAACCACCACTGTCCCTTCGCTGGAATAATCCACAGCAATCCTGCAGGGACTGCGTTTCGAGGAGGTAAGTGGACAGGAAATAATACGCGAGTTGACAGGAAGTGACGGGGGAGGGTTACCTGCTGCATGGGCTGCTGGATGTAGCCCTGCTGCTGCATGATTGGCTGGCTGACGGGCGGAGCAGAGGTGGGGTAGGCGGGGGCCGGGGCGGGGACGGGCTGGTTCGGGGGCGGGGCCACCATGTACCCCGTCGGCTGGGGGGGCTGCAGCACCATGGAGGTGGAGAACATGGCGGTGTGCGCGTCGGGCCCCTCGCCTGAGGGCTGCCGCACCAGGCTCATGTGGCTGAACTGGGCCCCCAGGTTGTCTTGCTGCAGGGGCCACACAGGAAATGGCTCAGTGTCATGCAAAAGGCCCTTAACCCTTTGAAGCCTACAGGCCGGCTCAGCGGCCGCACGGAGAACATGCATAGAGCCGAAATGCCAGAAAACTGGCCTCAAAACATCTGACCTTGATGACATGATTATGGTTGTCATGTGACCTTGTTTACAATTGCCTGGTCTCTCCATCACAAAAAGCTGTGTTTCTGCAATTGTCGGGGTGACAACGCCTTTATATAATGCAGGGTTCATCGGGTTCACACCAACACCAGAGCGCATGATCAGCTGCCTTCAGCCCGACACCCACTCAGAGCTAATCTTCCTTCTAATGAAATAAATGAACAAATCTGAGTAAGTGGGTTTGGAGTCTTTAAACTTCTATTCATAGAGTAATTTAATTTAGGGTGCAAAATTAATAATTTAATGCAGTCTGACGATCTAATTACTCATTCATAAATTTTTAAGGCCAGAAGGTCGTCAGGAGCGGAAAATTAGCATCAACGGACCAAGTTGGCAAAAACAGCATGTGAAAGTGCTGGAATTATTAATCAGCCAGGAAGTAAAACGGATCATGAAAAACATGCTTTTAACAGGGGTGCAGAGGCTGAACTTTGAACTGAGTAAAAGGCAGGCGCAGCACATCATGTTGTCAGAATGCGTTATGCCGCCCACATGCAAATGAACCATTTTTTCTGAGATGCGGTAGAAAGTCATTATTTTTGCATGCATGCAGCCCAGAGTTTCAGTCATTACTTTGCTTGTTTTTTTTACCTCCTGTGAACAGATCTTTGAACCACACATTCCCCAAGAGTAGATATTCATCCCAATTTGACAACCATTCAGCATCTCAGATTGGAATCAATTCTGTTTTATAAATTCCTTTTCATCAAAGAAAAGAAACTCAGATTTGGAGTGATTTGTTCAGCAGCCCATTTCGAATTACCTCTAAATTCTTAGAGCTACAGACTGCATGCATACACAACCCAGCCAACACAAAACATTCATGTTGCAGCTTTGTAGCGGCCATGTTGTTGCAGCATTGACCGATCACTGCAGCAACATTGAGAGAACATTCTGTGTTTTGCAGGGTAGGGCACCTCTCTAGTTTCCAATATTTGCAGGACCAAGCGCACTTCCAGCAAAGCCAAAAAAAAAAAAAAAAAAAAACCCAAGGCGGTAAGCGAAAGAGAGGCAGAAGGCCTGGTAGGTGAGGGGTAGGGGGTGTATAAAGGATGGGCCACAGTGAAACACAGACAGGACCCCCCCCCCCCCCCCGGTCTACACAGCCACACTCAGGTTCTCACACACACACACACACACACACACACACACACACACACACACACACACACACACACACAAACACACAACAGGGCCCACCCATTTCCAGTCAGTTCACCTCTGCTGCAAACGAGTCAAAGACTACAATTAATTAAAAACAAGCTTCCCTTTATTGTGCTATCCCTGTCACGACCGCTAAGAGTCTCTCTAAATTTCTCATTTCACTTGCAAATAAACAAAACATTCTGCTCTTTATTATTTCATTAGCACAACAGTCACAAACTGGAAGTATATTTGAAAGACTTCACTAGCTTTAAGTACAGGAGTGAAGCAGTGTAATTTTTTTTAGCTAAACCTCTGTACAATCAGACTGCATGGAGATGGGCCCTCCGGACCGAGAGCAGCGCACCCATAGATATTTATATTTAGAACACTAGATCGCTGATGATGTCATATTTACATTATCCAAATGAAGCACCCGGCCACCATATTGATACACCCAACTTCTTCATTAAAATGAATGGTTTCCTATGAGGCCAATTTCAAATTAGTCAATATAAGTGTTAAAACGCCGAGATGTGCAGCTTTGCAGCAATATTCATTTGAAGGGCTGTAATAAAACGTTTCATGCATAAACCAACATATAAACGCAAAGTTGTCACTTTAATTAAAAAAAATCGTATTTCGTGCTAGCTAGCTAATTAGCCGTCCCATTGACTTGAATAGACCGCTGACTGAAAGCGAACATTCGCGATTGATAACTGTCTCCAGCGAGCTACCTTGGTACCCTTAACATCGCAGGGACTGCACTGCCTTAGCAGTTAATAAATTGAACAAGGTGTCCAACAAGCTAGCTTCTTGTAAATGACAGTCAACGACAATACTTCCTACCTGCATAATATTTAAAACGGTGGACAAGCCGCTTTGTCTGTTTGTGGGCTACAGAGTTCCAAAAGACAAGGAGGGGAGAAAAGCTTAGCTGTGAGAAATCAGGAGAAAAAACCTCTCTCTATCCCCTCGATCCGTGCTGTGCAGTGATCATTTTTGGGAGCAGTGTTTTGACGAGACAGGGGCAAAGATGAAGCTTAGTAAAGGAGTAGCCAGAATTCACTCGCGCTTCCTTTTATCGACGTTGGCATTAGCCATATGACTCAATATAAACAATTCGGTTGATGGCAAATAGTCAACCAGGGTACAATGAAGTGAGGAAACCAGAAAGCAATTTAAAAACTTATACGGACATTCATCCACATTTCTTATAATGGCGATAACTTCCAAGCAATTATCTTATGAGAGGTAAAAGCCTTGGTCACATTAACGTCAATTCTCCGCTGCACTGTAACGTTAACACCGAGTCACAATTCGATCTTCCCTTTCGTAAGTGTACCGCTTTCCATACTCCAAAAAGTACATATTTAGGGAGACAAAATGTTGCTCTGCACAACGATGCCAAAATAACACCGACTCGCACGCCAGTGTTTTTGAAAATATAATTTCAAAGCGGGCAAATGAATGGGAGACTACGAGCGAATTTTACTTCTGGGTGTATGCGCTCCTGGGACAGAGGCTTCACTTGAGCGTAGCCCATCAGGAATGTAGTGTTCTATATATACGCACACACACACACACACATCTATGCGCGCATCCCCAGCACACAGGACTGCACAGGGTGGGGTGGGGAGAGAGAGAAAGTAGATGAGGTACCACAGTGTACTGTTGGTTAGGAGAGACGGGCAGGAGCTGGGATGGGTAAGAGACCGGCGAGTACTGCACCGGCGGCGCAGAGGACTGGACAGGCCGAACCGGCTGAGGGATAACAGAGAGAGAGAGAGGGAGGGAGAGAGGGGGAGAGATAAGGGGAGGCAGAGAGAGCAAGGGAGAGAGGGAGGGAGGGAGGAAGAAAGGGGGAGCGAGAGAGGGAGAGAGAGGGAGGAAGGAAGAGAGACAAAGAGCAGGAGAGGGAGGGAGAGAGAAAGAGTGAGAGAGAGAGGGAGAAAGGGGAGGAGGGAGGGAGAGAGAGAAAGAGAGAGAAATGTTAAAGATGAAATAAAAACAACATGAAGGATCAGGAGAGTAACAGGACTGTCATTCGGCAGAACAAGGCTCCCCTGCACTGGAGTACGCAGAGGGTGGAGAACAGGAGGAGGAGATAAAATGGAGAGATAAAATGAGGAAACAGACTGCAGTGTTAATATTCATTCAGGAAACATAAGATATTCATTAGGACAGAACGTCAGTCACCTAAGGAGATTATTACAGGAGGTGATTTGAGAGAATGAACTAGAGTGTTCAGGTGAACACGTGTCGCCTGTGTGTGACTACCAACTGAAAGTGTGACTACCGGACAGACAGACGGACAGACAGACGCCGGACAAAGTGATCCCTATGTGCCGCTATGCTTCCCAGGCGACACAAAAAGGAGAACCTTTTCAGATTAAGAGCCAACATCCCATTCCCCAGTTCTGGGAGCACCTGCCAGGAACTGCAGCTTGATTGGTCAAGCAGCTGATCAGTTACCCAATCAGTCACAGCGCAAAGGCATAACTAAGGGCGGTGTTCCTAAAGTTGCTAGAGCAGGAGCGCACATGTAGAATGAGGTTTCCCCTCCATTTCCTGACCTCAGAAACAGTGCAGGGAAGGTAAAGCCCAGCACTTCGCTGCTACACAGACGTGCACATGCATGTGTGGGCCTCGCAATGTGGCCCCAGACACCGGCCCCTGCACCCATCAGAGGGACTCTTCTCCATTAGGCCTTTTTGACTGACATGATGCCAGTGCCGGGCCGGTGTCTGAACTTGAACAAGTGCTGCGCTTTCCCACAGGAGCTCTGTTGGTGCTGGTGCCCAAAAGTAGGCACAAAACAGGCACCGAGCCGGCTCCCTGAAGTTGCTGGGCCCAGAGCCAGTCACCGCTGCGTCATAAAGGGTATGGGCGGGGCTGCATCATCAACAACAGTCGTTTTGGCCGCCATTTTTTTTTTTTTTTTTTTTAAAGACAGCAGAGTCAAAAAATAGGTTCCATTAATTTTAATGGAGCAACGCCCACTGTCGGCTTCAGATTTTTATTTTTCGTGACTGCTCAATTTCTTAAGCGTCAACACAGTAAAACGTGTTTATATCGCCATTGTCAAGGTTAGTAGCGCACATTTAGAGGCAACATGACATGCAGTTGTTGAAATTGATGTAACTGCTTTCTAACAAAGTCGCAGTTTTGAAAGGAAACCCGTTATTTTGCGGGCATTTACGTTATCAAGCGATCTACGTTCGCTTGAACTCAAGGTACACTGGTAAGAGCTTAACACTGCTGGTATCTAGCCAGCTAATTCGCTGCTGGTTGAAGTGATGTGAATCATAATCTTAATTTACTAATCGGCTAAATTCAGGAGGGAAATTATGCCTATAGATAACGTAAATTGCAAAGTAACCTAAACGTCGCACATTGCCATCACTTAAAATAAGTATATCGAAGGGTCTTTTCAAATTTAAACGTTGTCTAGTTGAATATTCTGAGAGTCACACCCATGGCTTGCTTCTCGGTCCTGTTGTCATCCGTCAATATTGATGCGACTGACGCTTTCAGTGGGCTTTTAAAAACGTTCGGCGTAAGATGCAACGCTCCGCTTCGCGGCCAGTGGGCGTTGAGCTTAACTCTTTTTAGCCTATTTGAAGAACAGACAGGCAGCCGCGATGTAAATAAAGATTGTATTACGTTACCGGAGCCAGCTAACGCCATGCTGACATTATGCACTCATTAACTGACATTGTTATTTGCGTGATTAAGGTTGCTCGTGAACAATTTACATTGTAACTATAGTAACATGCAACACATTCTATAGTACTCAGTTTAGTGCCGTAAGCTGTGGAAACACAGGCCGGTGCTGAAAGGCATCGCACTTGGGCTCATTCAACACCAGCACTGGCACCAGCAGGGCCTTGGTGGAAAAGAGATTTATGTGTTGCGTCGGACGGGAGGCGGGACTGACCTGGGAGAGGACGTGATTGGCCGGCTGGTGTGGGTGGGGGGCGGGCGGGGGCGGCGGCGGTGGGGGCAGGGGCTGTTGGGTCCGGCCCTGCTGCTGCCCCCCCGAGGGGCTGTACACCACGGCACTGCCGTCAGGATTCAGGAAGGGCTGGCCTGCACAGCGACACACACAGAGTCACACACACATACACACGCACAACAACCCCACCAGGAGATCAGTACTATAGCCCTGCTTGGAAAAACAGCTGTTCAATTTCACACCAGTTTACGCAACAGACTGTGAGCAGTAAGCCCGTGACAGGCAGACATTAGGAAGGCTATAGATCTGAGAATAATGATTTTATAGAGCACTGAGAGCTCTCCAAGTGTACAGTTACCGTTAAAATGGCTGTCCAACCGTTAACATTGTTATCTAACCTGGGTAGCTTAACCGTTAACCTTGAAAGGCTGATCAAACCTGGATAACTACAGAAACCCTTCAAGGTGAGTAATTGCCAACATGTCAATAGAATCAAATATTCCAATTCTGAAAACAATGGACGAAACATCCCATAATACCTGATGAAGTTGTACATAAGAAAGAGAGCAGGCGTGGCGCAGAACTGTCATAAACTTGATTGCTTGTTGAGCCAGTGAGTTAAAACTGAACGAATTTCCTGAGGGACGTTTACTCATCATCCTTGTGCCTCGATTGCCAGTCTTCGCCTCACACACTGGACATCAACTACCCACCTCCGGAAACTTCAGTCCCGCTAAGGAGCAGCCCTGCCCAAAATTAATTCCATCCCCAAAAGTGCTCCACTGTGATACAAAACAATTCTAATTTACCAACTCCATAAAAAAGGTCAATAAGCTATTAAACAGTCTGGCTCATACTCAGAATACATTAGAGCTAGCTACAAACAGCACTTAGCAGCCTTGTGCATATTTTCAAATGTGGCAGAATGGACAAAGTGAAACAGAATACATTAAAAATAACCGGCTAGACTATAGCATATTTTGATATTTTTTCGATTTCATGGCCTCATTAATTCTTCAGCTCACGTCAAAGAGCTCGTTCTGAATGGGACAGGATTTACTAATGACAGCATAAACAGATTGTGTTTCAAGTGCATTCAGTCTTGCTTCAGTCAGGAGAGAATATATTTCATATGCAAGAGGCATCGTCTGACAGCAGATTTGAAGCAGACTTGCTACAGACAAACCAATTAAAAACAAAACAACTTATAATTGAGAACAAAAACAAATCAACCAGATACACATTGACAGGTTTTCAAAGACAACACAAGAGCACTCAGAGAGCGCATACCTCTGCCAAGGCATTTGGAACTTTACGAGCATTCGGTGGTTTTTAAGATGAATCACAAGCATTATACCAATGTTCCATTCCGCAATGGTGAAGAATCGTTCAATAAATTCCTGGATACGGATTGAGATTGGCATCACTCCCAAAATGAAATCACTTCGAAGATTTGCCGGACAGACGTTTCCAAAAAAAATTGCTCAAAAATCGGTTCATAGACTTCTTCCATCGCTAACAAATAAATAAACATACCAACAAACCAATGGTAAAACAATCTCCTTGGCCGAGATAATAGGGAGAGACTGAATGAATCATAATTAGGGCTGCAACAATTATGAACCGCTGTTTTATTAAGGCGTAGTACCACCACCTGCTGCCATGGGGCGAACATCAGAGCTTTCCCTTTTCCTTTATTAAACTCGATGCAGGTTGAACGAAAGTAGCCTGGAATCCATCCATATCAAGCGTTGGCTGCCCCCAACGGTCACTTGCAGATATGTCTGGCCTCAGTTAGTAGGCCAGCATTTGACTTTCAAATATTTGCACAAAATCCATGCGAGATCTGTGATTGGCTCACAGTCGCAAAAAGGTGCCCCGCCCCTTTAGACAGACATAAAAATAAATAAAATGCCATAGTTCTGCATTCAGTGGATGTCCCGCCTCCCGGCTCGTGTTTATACAAGTATTCATCTGAGGGGCAGCAGAGTCTCTGGGCAATGAACGAGCTGGGAAATGGGACTTCCGTTGAATGCGCGAGCTTAATAAAACTGTGGCGTTTTATTATTTCTAGCGAAAAATAAAAGCGTTTCTGGAGTTCTGAGAATACGAGTGGACAAAGCTGACTTGGATTATACTGGATGATGGTTTGATGGTTTTGTGGAGTTTTCCCATTGCTAATGGGTGACCCCATTTGCTTCCAGCAAAAAAGGAATTTGGATAATTTTTCAAAACTCTCCAGTGGCAATAAAGTTGCACCAGGTGAAGAACAACTTTGTCCGTTCAAGACATCTAATGGTGAGTAACTGATATACAAATTATAGTTTTTGGGTGGAGTATCACTTTAATCTAGCTGATGCAATCATGCCCTTTGAGCTATAGCTCAGGCCAATAACAGTGAAATACGTCATGTAATTTGAGTATTATTTAATTATACTGGGAAATCCCACTGAAATAAACAAAATGCAGATATGGACAATTATCCTGTTCAAAACCTAACAAAGACTCCAGGAGTAAACGCAAGCAAGCCACAATCTAATTTTTAAGCTCATGTCAAAAACATTCACGAATGCCGTTGCTGGCCAGCTGACTCATATTCGATTGGTGGTTCTCGCCAAAAGGTCACTCAATCAGCCAAGAGCAGAAAACATGAATATTAATATATTCACTTCATTAGTGACGTAAGGGCTAAATGCTGGCTATACGATAGAGGCCAGACTGATACCAGTCAGTGACCATTGGCAGCGACCAGCACTTGATATGTATGGATTCCAGGTTATAATGAAAGTGCCAATCATCAAAGGGCATGGGAAATGCTTCCAGAAAAAAAACTTTATTGACATCAGTATTTTTTGGTGACATGCTGCACAGAGCCAAGCAAAGGACTACAGAATCATTTCCTATTAACCAATTAGGCGACTCTAAGAAAAATATACCTGTTCACGTTTATTTTGCTTGATTGGCAGTCAAATGGTGGTTGCGTTTACTCTCTAAGATGAATGAGTAGAGCTGTTTATTAAGACAGCATGTTTGATTGATGCATTTTGAAATTTAAATGGCATAGAACAGCACAGATTTGCATGAACACGACAGCCATTGCCACGCCGTTTCGTGAGACTGTAATGATCTCACATTTACGTTTCATCTGCTTTTCAGAATGTTTTCCACCTTCCATCTGATTGGTAATCAAGCAAAGTAAATGTGAACAGGTTTACTTTTCTTTGAGTTGCATAACTGGTTAATAGGAGACGATTGTGCAGTCCTTTATTTGGCTTCGTGCAGCATGTCGCCGAAAATTACTGATGTCAGTCTTGTTTTTTTCTGGAAGCATTTCACATGCCCTTTGATGTTTGGCATTTTCGTTTAACCAACGTCGCGTTTAATGAAGGAAAAAGGGAAAGCTCGGATGTTCGCCCCATGGCAGCAGGTGGTGGTGCTACGCCTTAAAAAAAAACAGCGGTTCAGAATTGTTACAGCCCAATTCAGAATTTTGCGAGATCGTGATCTCAGACAACCGCCATCCAAACACAATAAAACTAGCACTTACATTAATACAGCTTCCAAGAGGGTAAAAAAGCCAGAATCTGAATGATAATGTTAGTTTGAAAAGCTGAAAAGCATTCAGTGCTGGCAGAAAACACAATAAAACAAAGGAACAAACATCTACCAAAGCTGAGGAGACCGACACATGCACCATACAGAGCAGACTGACCATTCACCATACACGCACCTCACAGGTGAGCCTTGTGCAAAGGTACCAACCTGTGTGCGGGTTGACCAGAATACTGCCGGGTGGTATCCCTGCCACTTCCAGCGGAAGTAAATAGTAGCTAGTGTTAGCAGTGGAGACAGACGGGGCGCCCCTGGCCCCCTCGTAGGGCACACTACTGCTAGTGCTGAGGCTGGGGTAGGCGGCGGGCGGGCCGAGGCTGGGCTGGGTTAGAGCTGGGATGGGGAGGGGCGGCTGGGAGCGAGAGAGCGAACCGGTGGACGACCCTACACTACTAGACGACTCTGAACCTGGGGAGGGAGCAACGAGAAGGTCTTAACCTACAGACACAGAGACACCACGCTCAGTGTGCAAATGGGAGGGAGGGGGGGGGGCACCCTGCATGCTTGGAGGAGGAGGAGGTTATGGAGTCAAGCAGCCAGGCAAAGCCTCTTTCATTCCAATGTGGATGGAGCCAGCGCAGCCTGAATTCACTGGGTGTCTAATCCCGCGGAGCACAGCTTTGGCCTGCACCGACTCTACTTCACCCGTCGATTGTGCCACAATGACCAAGTCACAAAAAATCCATTTTTTTGCAACCAAAGCTGTGAAGACCACTGAATTCAGACGTGCACTGCTTAGGGGAAAAAAAAACATAAATTTGCTCGCTGCTCGAAATTCTGCTTAGCTAATAAAAAAATGAAACCAGTCGAAATGAAGAGGACGACAATAACCTAATGCTAAACTGCTGAGGAATAGCATGGCAAGGGCATTCGAATGTAGTCAAAACGAAGGACACTGTAGACAGATGGTGCCGAAGAGGGGTGGGTGACAGAACCCAAAACATAATCGCGAAACCGAAGTGCGAAATGTCTTCGAGCACAAAAGTTGTGCCAAGCAATGGCCATTTTGTACCAAAACAAAAAGAAAAAAAAGAAGTTTTCCAGACACAGCAAAAAAAGATATATCTGGGTGGAGGGGGAGGGACACTGGATATAGTGGAACTGGCAAGAAAGCAAATCATATGAAAGCGCTCAAATAAAGCGACTGTATAACGCAGGCTGGAGTGAGATGCTGAACACACGAACGAACACTTCTAAACACATCTAATGCATGGAGGCAGCGCGCAGTAACACACAGTGAAGCACTGCTTACAAACCTCACCAACACCCCCAACGGAACGATCCGCCGCTGACTGGACGTTCATATACTCCCTTTAATGTGCAACTGAAATGTCCTTGTTGGAGTTCCAGCTCATCGTGAAGAGGAAATTATCACAATTTGAAGGACCCCATCAATCTTTCCAATCTTTTTATTAAATGCTTGGCTGATAGAACTATCCATTATGTCTAATCTGTATTCAGTAAAAACAGCACATGCCCCCATAAATGTACTCTCAAAATGGCCTCTTCAGCTTGAAAGAATTCACAGGAAAGGTGCAAAAATAATGTAATGATAAAAAGATTATGTTTGGTAGAATATGTATTAATAATGCAGAAGTACTTTAAGTAGAGTAATTGGGGAGCTTCAAAATACAGACGGTTGTTTCAAAACAGATACTTCACTGTTATGTTCAGCCTGCGGAACTTTCTGTGTGCGTATGGGATTCGGGTGGGGAATGTAAGGGAGCAGGGAGTGAGGGGTATAGGGGTGTAGATGTGTAGGGAGTGAGGGGTGTACCGGTGCAGGGGAGTCGGGAGTGAGGGGTATAGAAAGTGAGGGAGTAGGAGGTGAGGGAGTGAAGGATGGAGGAATCGAGGAAGTCAAGGGAGTAGGGAGTGAGGGTGAAGGGAGTTTGGGGAGGGGTGAGAAATTGACGGATGTTGGGAGTGAGGGCTGTAATACTGCAAGAAGCGTGGGCTGTAGGGGTGTAGAGAGTGAGGGGTGTAATGGTGTAGGTGAGGGTGTAGGGTGCAAGAATTTAGGGGTGTAGGGAGTGAAGGGTGTAAGGGGTGAAGGCTGTAGGGACAGACGGGTGTAAAGCTACATTTCCATAAAACGCGAAACAAAATTTATCCTGAGTCTGACCGTGGGATCATTTTCATTTTTTCGCTTTGAAAATCTTCAGTCCTATTCCCACAAAGATCTTACTCATTTCCATGGGATAACAACCTGGCAGAGGATTGACACGCAAATTCACACCGCCGACCAATAGCGATGCCACTTGAGCCTAGTTTACAAACTAGGGAAGGGAAGAAACTCCTAGTAATCTCCAAAAATCATCAAAAAGACGGCGATGCTAATGTTGCTATGCTAAAGCCACAAACATTTTACTTTGAGCATTTTGTCTGCTTGAGAATAAAAATATTCACAAAACTTAAGTTGTCATATCCGGTGGTGAGCTAGACCACTGTTGTTTGTGAAACTGTGATCCATAGGTTATTTGACGCAGCTTGCTCGCTTTTAATCGTGAACATTTTTTACAAAAGAATATTCAGAGGTAGAGCTAAAATGTGTATTTTATGCATTTGCGCAAGCTGTTTACGTCGCACCGCATCTCCTGCGTGATTTGCGTCACCCCGTGCAAGCTAGCGTCAATTCGCTTGTATTCACGCCTTTGCATTGACTTTGAATGTATTTCGATTGGGCGAAAAATTTGTTTCGTGTTCTGTGGAAACACAGGATAAGGAAGGAGAGGTGTAGAGTGTAAGGTTGTAAGAGTTTAGGGGTATAGGGAGTGAGGGAGGTAGGACTGTTGTGGTGTATGGTGTAAGGGTATACAAGTGTAGGGGGTGAGGGAGGTAGGGCTGTGGGGTGTATGGAGTGAGATGTGTAAGGATGGAGGGGTGTAGGAGCATAGGGGTGTAGGGAGTGAGGGAGGTAGGGCTGTAGGGGGTAAGGGTGTAGGAGCGTAGGGGTGTAGGGAGTGAGGGAAGTAGGGCTGTAGGGGGTAAGGGTGTAGGAGCGTAGGGGTGTAGAAAGTGAGGGAGGTAGGGCTTTTGTGCGTAAGAATAGGGAGTGAGGGAGGTAGGGCTGTAAGGTGTAAAGGTGTAGGACCGTAGGGGTGTAGAGAGTGAGTGAGGTAGGGCTGTAGGGTGTAGGAGCGAAGGGGTGTAGGGAGTGAGGGAAGTAGGGCTGTAGTGTGTGAGGATGTAGGAGCGTCGAGGTGTAGGGAGTGAGGGAGGTATGGATGTAGGTTGTAAGTGTGTAAGAGCGTAGGGGTGTAGGGAGTGAGGGAGGTAGGGCTGTACGGTGGAAGGGTGTAGGAGTGTAGGGGTGTAGAAAGTGAAGGAGGAAGGGCTGTAGGGTGTAAGGGTGCAGGAGCGTAAGAGTGTAGGGAGTGAGGGAGGTAGGGTTGTAGGATGTAAGGGTGTAGGAGCGTAGGGGTGGAGGAAGTGAGGGAGGAAGGGCTGTAGCGTGTAAGGGTGTAAGAGCGTAGGGGTGCAGGGAGGGAGGGAGGTAGGGCTGTAGGGCGTAAGGGTGTAGGAGCGTAGGGGCGTAGGGAGTGAGGGAGGTAGGGCTGTAGGGTGCAAAGGTGTGGGGAGTGAGGGAGGAAGGGCTGTTGGGTGTAAGGGTGAGGGAGCATAGGGGTGTAGGAAGTGAGGGAGGTAGGGCTGTAGGGTGTAAGGGTGTAGGAGTGTAGGGGTGTAGGGAGCGAGTGAGGTACGGGTGTAAGGGCGTAGGAGCGTAGGGGTGGAGAAAGTGAGGGAGGAAGGGCTGTAGGGTGTAAGGATGTAGGAGTGTAGGGGTGGAGGGAGTGAGGGAGGAAGGGCTGTAGGGTGTAAGGGAGTAGGGGTGTAGGGAGTGAGGGAGGTAGGGCTGTAGGGTGCAAAGGTGTGGGGAGTGAGGGAGGAAGGGCTGTTGGGTGTAAGGGTGAGGGAGCATAGGGGTGTAGGAAGTGAGGGAGGTAGGGCTGTAGGGTGTAAGGGTGTAGGAGTGTAGGGGTGTAGGGAGCGAGTGAGGTACGGGTGTAAGGGAGTAGGGGTGTAGGAAGTGAGGAGGTAGGGCTGTAGGGTGTAAGGGTATAG
The DNA here is from genome assembly GCA_029721435.1 of Gymnothorax reevesii. Lineage (NCBI taxonomy): Eukaryota > Metazoa > Chordata > Actinopteri > Anguilliformes > Muraenidae > Gymnothorax > Gymnothorax reevesii. The sequence continues at coordinate 24,328,293 of CM056587.1, read as the reverse complement.
GAGCGTAGGGATGCAGGGGGTGAGGGAGGTAGGGCTGTAGGATGTAAGGGTGTAGGAGAGTAGGGGTGTAGGGAGTGAGGGAGGTAGGGCTGTAGGGTGTAAGGGTGTAGGAGCGTAGGGGTGGAGGGAGTGAGGGAGGTAGGGCTGTGGGGTGTAAGGGTGTAGGAGCATAGGGAGTGAGGTAGGTAGGGTGTAAGGGTGTAGGAGTGTAGGGGTGTAGGGAGTGAGGGAGGTAGGGCTGTAGGGTGTAAGGGTGCAGTAGTATAGGGAGTGAGGGAGGTAGGGTGTAAGGGTGTAGGAGCGTAGGGAGTGAGGGAGGTAGGGCTGTAGGGTGTAAGGATGTTGGGAGCGTAGGGGTGGAGGGAGTGAAGGAGGTAGAGCTGTAGGGTGTAAGGGTGTAGGAGCGTAGGGGTGGAGGGAGTGAGGGAGGTAGGGCTGTAGGATGTAAGGGTGTAGGAACGTAGGGATGTAGGGGGTGAGGGAGGTAGGGCTGTAGGGTGTAAGGGTGTAGGAGCGTAGGGGTGGAGGGAGTGAGGGAGGTAGGGCTGTGGGATGTAAGGGTGCAGGAGTATAGGGAGTGAGGGAGGTAGGGTGTAAGGGTGTGGGAGCGTAGGGGTGGAGGGAGTGAAGGAGGTCGGGCTGTAGGGTGTAAGGGTGTAGGAGCGTCGGGGTGGAGGGAGTGAGGGAGGTAGGGCTGTAGGATGTAAGGGTATAGGAGCGTAGGGATGCAGGGGGTGAGGGAGGTAGGGCTGTAGGATGTAAGGGTGTAGGAGAGTAGGGGTGTAGGGAGTGAGGGAGGTAGGGCTGTAGGGTGTAAGGGTGTGGGAGAGTAGGGGTGTAGGGAGTGAGGGAGGTAGGGCTGTAGGGTGTAAGGGTGTAGGACTGAGGGGCGGGTCAGGCACTACTTGCCGGTCTTGGACAGCCGGCCGGTGCTCTTGCTGCTGGCTGAACTGTCTCCCCTGATGAGCACGGAGATGCCACTGAAGCTGCTGGCCTTGGTCATGGCGGGTTTCAGGTTGCGGTTGGAGCTGTCTGAGTCTGTGCTGCTCCAGGGCCGCGGCTCTGAATACTTGGGCTCGTTCTCCGAGCTGCTCTGGCGACTGTTCGTGGACCGGCCATCTTTCAATCTGGAAACACATTTTAGCACGTCAGCTGGAAATGCACGAGTGGTAGGAACCAGCAAACGCACGACATTTCCAAACGCTCAAAAGCGCGGCGACTGTGCGAACGCATAGGAGCTCACTTAAAAATCTGCCGCCTTTGCTGCGTGCTGTTAGAGGCCTCATCTTCCTGAATCCTTTTGTCCAGTGGAAAAATGTCAGGACCCTGCATTAATAACCAAAAACAAACAAACAAACAAAAAAAAAAAATCAAATGAGTCCATTATAACCAGCCTGTGATATCAATAACATCCAAAAAATAATAAACTCATCCAATAAAAATTAAGCTGTGCATTCATCACTTCAAGATTCCCACAGGAGCATTTTATTGGGGTCCTCAAATCTGGACCTCGAATCCAAATCCAGCCCAGGTTTTCTGTTATCCCAGGCTTAGTGCCTCTGATTGGCCAGACTATTAACACCTGACTCCCAGGTAAAGGGAGGGTGAAAAACCAGCAGTCCTCGGACCTCGTAGGGTATGATTTGAGGATCAGGACTGTAGGGTATCACAATGCTCAGCTGATGCAGTAATACGAAGAAATACTAAGCAATACTTCATGCATACATAGGCCCTGGTAGCAGAGTTTTCGGAGACTCACGTCCTGAGCGAATATTCTCTCCCGGGCTCGCAGATACTCCTCCTCGCGCTCCTCTATAGACTTGCTCCTGCGGTCCTCCTTCAGGCGCATGCGCATCTGAAAAGCAAAGACCTAACCGTAAACACGTACGCCTCGCAAACGACCAATCACAGTCCCACTCTGAGGAATTAAAGTGACCCTGAGGTGCTCTCAGCTAAAAGAGTCTGTTCGCAACCAGCAATAAATACTTAGTTTCAACTTCAGCATCCAACTATATTTGTAAGGATGCAGATACTTACTCTGTATCTGTTTCTGGAAAAAAATACGTTATGTGGAACTTTTCTAAATCGAGAAAATCTTTCACCAAAAACATGTTTACTTGGGCATCTCAAGCCCGTACGTTTCCTGCTCTCTTAAATGAAATGCGGCACAGCCAGAGCTTACCATGTTGTCACCTCTGTCCATGCTGGAGTTGTCCCTCTTGAGAATGTACCGCTTCTGGAAATCATCCGTTTTGTCATCTTTGATGTGCTCAGAAAACTTTTGATCCGGTCTGCGAGGAAGGAAAAGCAGTTTGTATCGTCTCCATTTTGTCACATAAAATATTCATAGCACAGCAGCCTAGTGGATAATGAAGCCATTCAAAATTCTGTCAAGGTTGTGCCTGAGATTAGGCTGTGATAAAAGATGCAATACCAGACTTTTCAAATACGCCCAGCCTCTCAGGAGCTGAGTTTCAGACGTGGCATGAGAGGGGGGGATGCTCACATTCTTGTATTGCTCGTTTTATTGATGATGACCGATTTTCCGGACTGATCGACGTTGTGATCCAAGCCGAAGTAGGCGGCGACTCTGTGCAGCAGCATCCTGTGGTAGGATGTCATGGGGGGGAACTTTCTTCTCTGGCTTCTGGGACAGTAATTGGAAAAACAAATACATTTAAATTGAAATACTTAACCATTACACAGATCAAGAGGGGCATCATTCACTTTAAACCCAGCCCTCACCAAATGAAACTGCAATTCAATTCAAGGATATAGAAATCCTTGCAGCATGAAAATCCTTTTTTTTTTTAATTCTAATTTCAGTTTATACAACCAATTTACTGTATTTGACAAGACGCGTACAACAAAGCAATCAACTTACTCATTATTACTGATAAAATCAAGAATCTCCTGTTCTAACTTCAGCAGCATCATTCTGTCCCTGAAATGGAGAACAACAGAATTAATGCTCCAATCCTCACATTAATACATCAGCCAAACACACAGGCTCACTTTCTTACAGCGAATAATCACATTTATTTCAGTCCAGAATACATCTGCCAGGATTGGTATTCTTTGTTTTAAACTTTATTAGAAAAACAAAAAAAAATACAATAAAACAATACTATAAATTACATTTAATACAAACTACAAACCTGGGGTTGTTTTTTAAAGTGTTAACTAAGAACTCATGGAGATCGATGCCAGTAGAATCTGTGTACTCCTGGCTGGAATCTGAAAAACAACAAAATAAAACCCAGAAAAGCAGCCATTTTAGAATAATTCTGTGCAGCTGGACATCACACACTCCGCACACAGTGAGATAACAGGATTCGGCAGCTATCAGTGCTCAGGTCTGCAGGAGCAGTGATCCCCCTGAATCAGACCTCTGGCCTGTGGACAAACACACACACACACACACACCTCGAGACAACATCTTGCGAGGCATTTTCTCCGTCTTCTCCAGCTTTTCTCCACTTTTCTCCTGCTCGTCCTCATCCTTCACAGCCTGATCTTCCTTTTCGAAAGACTGGGAGAGCTGGATCTGAATTTTATCCTGCAGATGATAAAAAAAAAAAAAAAAAAAATGAAGTGGTAGCGCTGTATTTCGCGAAACAAAAGGACACGTGACGTTCTACACGTCGGATGAGGCATATCCATCAGAGCAGTGGTTTCTTTCATTTGGTTCAAAGTTAATTAAAAGATATTACTAGGGTTTACATGCTATGCAAAACAAGCTGTATGCAGACATCACACTGAGCTGTTCAATTTATTAACACAAAGCCTCCTGGCCTCAAATACAGCTTTACTGAAACCCCATGCTGGCTATTAAAGTGATAAGCCACTGAACAAAGAAAAATTAGAAATCAATCTGGTGGGATTACCACCCAATAATTAAATTGGCTACAGAAGGAAAAAAAAAAAAAAAAAAACTAAAAATTAATTGTGGAGACAAGATGAAAGAAAGAAATAAGTTTTTTTTCTTTTTAACCACAGTTCAACACTGAGGCAAATGATAAACAACATGAATAAATAAAATGAATAAATAAAATGTAATGAAAATAAAACATAAATGAGAAAACCTCTAAACTTTTAATTTGTAGTCTCCGATTCAGGCCATTGCAAGTCCAAGGTCTAAACTCTCTCCCCACCCCCACACACAATGCTCCATTCCTCTGAAGACAACTTAAGCCTTCGAGAAGTGGAAGTCGAACAACAGAAAATGACAATGGAGACGCCAGCAGCTTTGCTGAAATGCTGCAATATTGCTGTTCTGCCCTCTGAAGATAAGCTCTGCTTTCTGACAATGAAGTCATATAAAAATGGAGGTCAAGACAGAGCAGGGATTTTCAGTTCAAAGACGGACAGGCAGATTCTCCCCCCCATCATTTTACACCCCTGACATTGACACATCGCTCCAGTCTTGCTTTCACAAGGTAAGAAACATTTAATCCTGTGATCACTCCGCTTTCACTGTATTGGCCATTTCTGCTATGATCTCCCATTGACAGTTCTTTAAGTAACTCTTCACTGCACACTCAGTTTCCTTCCTATTGTCAAAATAAACAAACAAATAAAAAAAAGGAAACAAACAAACAAACATCTGCCACTACATTTTCAAAAAAGTACAGCATGCCGGTTCCAAACCGTGCACAGAAATCCACTTAATCTGTCCACACCTTTCTGGAGTTGACATGTTGAATAAATGCGTTATTTGGGTATAGCTGATGCATTTAATGATAGTTTAAAAACAATGCGGGAGAGAGATTTTGCCCTATAAGCTGAATGAGTGAGTGGAGGCGGAGCTCTGGCTGGTTATCGTTAGATGAGATGGCAGGTGCCCTGGCGTTAGTGCGATGGGCCGGGCCAGAGGGTTCTGAGGATTACCTGGTGTTCTCGCTGCAGGTCAGTAAAAGGGGGAGAGGAGGACTCTTCGCAAACGGCCAGGCTCCGAACTAACTTTAACTTTGCGTTAGACTGGGAGAGAGTATTGAGGGTTAAACACAGTCATGTTCAGGAGCAAATGCAGGCAGTTTCACCACAAACGAACAGCCATGGGCACAGCTCCACAAAATAAAATATATAAAACAGATAAATAAAAATGAATAAATAAAACCAAATCACAACTCAATCCCGTGCACTCAGAGCCAAAGCACGCAATTTTCAGATCTCAAGACTGACACCACTCAGATTTAATACCATTCAAAGCAGGCCATTTGTCTATATGAGACTGTTTAGAGCGTGGGCTATAAATACTAAATAGATTTGAAGCTTGGTACTGTTCTTGAACATCTGAAAATTAGAACTGAATCAAGCAAAAATCAATAATAAAAAAAGATTTAACCACAGCCACAGACACATTCCTTTCCAGTTGAAATGAAAAACTTGAGTAATTTAAAGGTGCATATTATTGCTGCTTTTAAACAAACAATATTACATATTAAAAAGGTACCTGTGGTGGCTCACAACGTTTAAAACATAGGTTACTGCACATGACAAACTTAAAACTATGCTTACAAAATAAAGAAATTACATTTTGTTCAATAAAATAAAATACTGTAAACTTGACTGATTTGGCAAGCTGTCAACACAACAGGGGATACAACTTGTCTCCCCAGATATGGTGTCACATTGTTTATTTTCTCAAATCAAATTTTATCAAAGTAAAACAATTCCCAGCAAGGTACCCTAAAATCATGAGCAAAGCTGAAGCAGTCACTGAAACTGAAGGATTCCTGTTAGAGCTGAAAACCCAGTGCCAACAGAGAGCAAGTCTGGTCTGAGTGACACAGTTACAGCCTTCAGAAGATGAAGAACAAGTGAGCATGAAAAGGGGGGTGGAGCTAGAATTACAGACACATTTTACCAATTAATTTAGTGGCCCATCACAAATTTAATTTGTTCAATATGAAAGCGAACTTTTCAAAACAATTATTCAGTATATTTTTATAAATCTACAAATTACTTGTTCAGTTTAGCTTTTCTTTCACAAAAAAAGAACTATGTGTTGCTAGGTATTTTGGCAATTTTCCCAATTTACAGGCTGTGCAGTTTAATTAAAAACTGGTGGGTTTTAAAGGGTTCAACTCAAGTCCAATTATGTGAAGTTGAAAGCAGATTCCTCGATCAAAATATACTGTTCAGCATTTCGTTTTCATTATTCAAATATCCATAGTGCATCAGAGGCTCAGCCAGAGCACAAAATATGGCAGGCACAGGACACCCCTCCATTAATCCTAACATTCTCAATTATTTTTCTTTATTAACTATACATTCACTCCAAACCACTCCACTTTGCCAGGTGTTGCCAGTACTAATCTTTGAGGCATGACGAGAAATAACATGCTCAATTTGATGTGCAATTTTGTGCATTTCAACCAGCATCATTCGAAGTTGTGCAAAGATGTTTTTCATCTTTATTTTTTAATGCAATTTCAACAATCACAAAGAGCAAGTTGAACCACTGGCATTGCAGGATGTGCCCAAACAAACAAATAAACAAACAAAAAAGCGTAAGATGGAAATACCAGAGATGTGAATAAGTTGATTAAACATGGTCAAATGTTTAATAAATGAAAATGATTGCAAACAGGTTCAAAGGGGTTACTACTCACCCCATTACCAACTGGGCAATTCCAGGAATCGTCAACCAAATGTTCCCTCCGTGACAGACACCAAAATGATCCTCAAATGGAAGGAAAAAGGGAGCTTTTTTCTCCCGAATATAGTAGTGCACCATTATACTCATAAATTGAAAAAATAAATAAATAATTCTTTTTAGTACATCACATCAGCAGAATTTTGTTCGGGCGAAGGTTTAGCGTCTCCTCATGGAGGGGACATTTAGTTAAAATACCTTGGAATCGCCCAACTTGGACTTGTAAACCAGTGCAAAAGACTTTAAAATAAAGTTCAATCTATTCAGTCACTCACAGTATAAAACTTTCTTTTGTTTTGATTAGAAAAAGAAAAGTAGAAAAACTACTCTCAGCATCACACTACAGAATGCTAGCCACCAAAAATGAGAAAAAAATTGCCCTGTCCATCCCCTATACAGCCGGCTACTTCAATGTATTTTTGTGGAAAAACAGCACACATTGAAGTTATAGATACAAAGTTCTTTTTATTAGGTAGTTTCATCATTGCACAAATGATACTGGACCACCACAGGTACCCTCTAATAGGACAATGCTTTCCTAATTTAAAACAAATCAGCGGCAAAAACGAAAAGACTCCATCAAGCGAAAACATGATTCAAGCATGCTCTACTATACCTTTGACCTCTTGGGCATTTGTCCAGATGTTTGCCGCTGCACAATAGGCAAGACAAAACAGCCCATGAGAGACAAATCTGATGCATCAGAATTCCTGCCAACCATCAAACCAGTTTCAGCTCAAGTGACTACACCAATGACCATGCAGAGAAACGCACACCTGCGCATCAATGCACGAAAATCGATCACAAAGGCTTCCTGGAAAGGAAACGTCCTCACAAAACGTGCCGCAATTCATGAGCCGCAACCACTCTAAATGTAAATTGGCCGGATTTTTCCAGTTATTGAGACTTATTGCAGAGTATAAATACCCAAAGTAAAAGTTAACCATAGTTTTAAACCCGCAGTTAATTTCAAACGAGCATGAGAGCTGAGTTTATTGTATAGAACAATGAGTAGACCTGTATATACTGCCACAGAACAGTGATTAAACAACTGCACAAGCATCAGTACGTAGTAATATACCCTCAGGGAGGCTGCAAACAGACATGGCGCAGTAGATTCAAACCTGCACTGTATATACCCATGATGACAAAACCTGCTAACGCTTCCAGGATTAAAATTTTTTCCACCTCAGCACTGATAGCAGCACATTAGGAAAACTGGGACAGCGGCATAGGGTATTAGAGAGCATGGTGCTTGTATGCTACATGCGTAGAATGCCTAGAAAAGACGTTTCAATGAAACCTCACTGCAGGCTTCAATCCTAATGCTAAACAAGGTGCGAGCCTCACATTGCCACAGTGATCACTCTTTTCCCGGCAGCGGACAAAAATGCTTAGGTGCTGGAACACAATTGAATGATGTAGGTTGGTTGACTGGGCAGGGAGTTAGGAGGTAAACAGGCTGGCGCACTGCAGAGACCGAACAGCATAACTAATGCCAGCGCTGGCACACAAAGGAGGGGAGGCCAGGCTAGTGCTCCATCTCCTGCATGCCCAGAGTGACACAGGAAGTCTGCAGATGATCTCGATTTGAGGACGAGACCAGGCCCTTGCTCCATCCCCTCTCTTTCATTTATTGCATTGTAGGTGACGTTTCCCTCAAAGATGATGAAAAAAGCATTTTTCATTCAAAACCTCTAAAGATATGGGAGGAAAAAACTGGCAAGAGGCCGTGTCCTTTCGAATGACAAACGGTGCAGAGACCAATAATTCTTCTATTACCTGAAGGGAGAAATATGTACCGCTTATACAGTGCTGTGAAAAAGTATTTACTCTCTTCACAATTTATTCAATTTTTGCTAAACAATCACATTTAATTGTTTCAATGAATTTTAATGCAAGACAAAGAAAACAAGTATACAGAAAATGCATATTTTAAATGATCATTTCATTTATTGAAGAATAATTAAAAACCCATTTCACTGTGAGGAAAAAATGCCACTCACAACCAGACAAAACTTTGCAATGACTGGCAACGACTTTTCTGTCAATAGCCCACTCATCTTTGCAGAGTTGTTTTAACTCAGCCACACTGGAGAGTTTTATACCATGAACTGCCCATTTAAGGTCATACCACCGCATCTCAATCAGATTCAAGTGAGGACTTTGACCAGGCCACTCCAATTAATTCCTTATTTTTTTCTCATTTTTAGCCATTCAGCGGTGGACTTGCTTCTGTGCTTTGGATCATTGTCCTGCTGCATAACCCAACTGCGTTTGAGCTCCAGGTGACAAAGTGATGGCAGGACATTCTCCTTCAGGGCATGCTAGCAGAGAGCAGAATTCATGGTTCCATCAATTGTGGAAAATCGCCTAGGCCCAGAAGCAGCAAAGCAGCCCCAGACCATCAAATTACTGCCAGTGTTGGACTGTTGGTATGATGTTCTTATTGCAGAACGCAATGTTAGCCTTACGCCACATGTAACAAGGTTCTGCTTTTGACTCATCAGCCCACAGAATATTTTCCCAAATGTCTTGGGGGTCATCAGGATGTTTTTTGGGAAATATGAGAGGAGACTTTTTTTCTTTATAGTTAGCAGTGGTTTTTGCCTCACAGCTCTTAAATGAATGCCTTTTTTTCATGCTCTCTTTTTCTTACAGAGGAATGGTGAAAACTCACCTTAATTGAGGCAAGTGACACCTGCAGGTTGTTAGATGTTAGTTTGATTTCTTTTGTGAACTCCGTAATGAGTGATTGAGGCACTAAGAGAAATTTTGGTCGGCCAACCACTCCTGGGAAGGTTCATAACTGATCCAAATTTTTTCCATTTGTAAATAATGGCCCCGACTGTGGTTTCTTTGAGTCCCCGAGCCTTAGAAATGGCTTTGAACCGCTTCCAGACTGATCGATATCAACTGTGTTTCTCATCTGTTCTTGAGTTTCTTTAGATTGCAGCATAATGTGCTGCTTTTTGCCTACTTTATACTGCCAGACAGGTTCTATTTAAGTAATGTTTATGTGCAACAGGGCTAGCAGTAATCATGTCTGGGTGAGCATATTGAAATTGAACCTAATTAAAAATCAATTTAATTTAAATCAATTAAATCTGATTGAGGGCCATCTACCTTGGGACAAAAAAAATCAACAAAGGGTTATTTTTCCTGCAATTATTTGTAGGATAAATCTCGTGAATGATCAAAATAATGACTTGTCATATTTTGAATGAAAATCAACATCTGGTTACCGTGGCAACAGTTGCCATCTTGGATTCTTGGAAGCAATGTTTGCTTGGAAAACTTCTCAGTTGCTATGGCATATATTTTTTCGCAACCTTTTCGAAAAGACTTTTGATGACCTTTAAAATGCCACTACAGAGCCCCCCCCCCCCCCATTTTCCAAATGATATAAATTTTGTGTTTATGTTGCCATGGATACAGAGCTGACCTCCTCCATCTGCAAAATTTTAAGCCCAATTGAAAAGAAAAGAAAAGGGAAAAAAAACTCTCCTTTGTGACATTCGGCCAAGATTAGATCAGTCTTCCAAGTTTGAAAGAAATCCATCGTGAAATAGCCAAGAACATGTTTCTGAAGTATGGGAGGTGCAGGCAATTCTGTTCATCTGGAAAAATCCATGAAAAAGTCGATAAAATGCATAAGATATTGAAGCTGCTTTCACATGGGACGCGAATCGAATTTTTCGCACAAGAGATTACATTCAAAGTCAATACAAAGACGCAAATACATGAGTTTCATACATGTGAAGCGCGTGTATTCGCGTCTTTGCATTGACTTTGACTGTTGTGCGAAAAATTTGTTCCGCGTCGGGCGTGAAAGCGGCTTTACTAACATAACATAACATGAATGGCAAGAACTCTCACATTTCAAGGCAGGTGACATTAAAAAGCTCCAGCACCATAGGTTTTACCCTCTTTGGCTTTGTTTTGTTCCTCTGCTGCAAATTTAGCCCAACTCTGTTGAGTTCTTTTCCCTTTGGTGGCCAACAAAGACCTTTTATTCCACTCTGCCGGATCTGCCTTGAATCAATTTTGCGGAGGAGGCTGGCTGCATTCAAAAGCTGTACTCTGACTGGTTGAGGCCAGGCCTATGCAGCACATGTTACAGACTGTGGATCCAATCAGAGTTGATGTTATATATGGCTCATTTCGCGCAATTAGATTTATGATTTTCACGACTTTAAGGTAGATGGCCGCCTTAATTGATTGATTTAATATCTAAAGGGGCCCATTTTTCATACAGGTTCAGGTAGGTGGGGTAGCTTTTTTCTTGCAATAAAAGAAATCATCTTTTAAAAGGTGTTTACTCAGGTAATCTCGGTTTAATATTATAATTGTTTTGATGAGATGAAACCCTGCAGTATTACATATATCCACAAATAAAATAAATCAAGAGGGAGGGAAATACTTTCCCACAGCATTGTAAAATAAAAAAAAATTTAAAAAAAGTTTGCTGGACTGCACAAGCACACACATAGACCACGTGATATACTGCCATCTCAGAAGCTGAATGCTTCCACCCCATACCTCAATGACAGAACACTTCCTGTGTTGCTGGGAAGCCCAAGCACGCCTCACAGATGTAGATGGGTCAAGCGGGTGCCAGTCAGATCACTGCTTACCTGCACTTCATTCTTGCCATCGCCTTCATCCTTCTCCGGCTCGATTTGTTCCTGGCTTTCTGACTTGGTCAGGCTATTTCTTGGTGTAGAGTCGGGGTCCTCGGTCTCCAGACCTCTCATTGTTTCAGTCGTCTCCTTTACAGCGACAGTATCAGACATCCTCATTAGAGAAGGCTACTTGAAGCTTCTACCAAAAGCCTGGAACCTGGAAAGAGAGATCAACATTGTGTTTTAAAAGCCAAGGAATTTCCTCCACAATAATTTTCTGCGGAAAGACGGGCAAAAAGAAAATAAGATTTGAATCTGACCTCCAGGTGAAATTGTTATAAATATAACAAGGTGATGCAAGACAGCAGATTCTTTCAACATTCAGAATACATGTGGTGATTAGGAAATATTTTGAGACAATCTAGCATTCAAGAAACCTGCTTCAGCTGCACAGTATGAATCCCAAACCCCGGAGACAAGCGACACCTGGCATGACAGCCATTTGCCGAACACAACAAAATGTACACAAAGGTGCTAATTGGATCACTGCACATCTGATGGGTCTGCTCGCGAGGCGACAGCGTGTTGGCAAAGCGAGTGTGAATACAGGCGGGAGAAGCTGCATCCCTGATTCCAGTCCTCTCTTTCCCTCTGAATCTCCACTCACTGCGAACTGCTAACCTCCACAAGCGCTGTTAACCACCACGGTCATCTCATCTCACTGCATTTCTGCCATTCAAAACGCTAAACATCACCGTGGGTCATTAAGCTAAACTCCATATAGTACAGCAAGCGGCTACGCTAAACTCTACACATTACAGTGAGCGGCTATTCCAAAGTCTATACATTCCTGTGAGCGGCATTGCTAAACTCCATGCATTACCGTGAGTGGTTGTGCTTAGCTCTACACATTACTGTGAGCGGCAATCCTAAACTCTATACATTAAGGTGAGCAGCTATGCTAAACTCTATAAATGACTGAACATCTATGCTCAACTCCATACATTACGAAGAGCGGCTATTCTGAACTGTAAACATAGCAGTGAGCGGCTATTACTATACATTACTGTAAGCAACTATGCAACACTGTACTCATCAATATGAGTGGCTCTGTTAAGCTGAATATACAGCAAGTGGCTACGCTAAACTGAGCACATTACTGCGAGTGGCTATGCTAAAATCCACGCATAACAGCAATCGGCTAAGCTAAAATTCATGTGATGGAAGTCTGGAAAAACTTGACTTGATAAAGAGCACCGTTGTGGGCTTCATCGCAGACGTAGGGGTCTTGAGGGGTCACCCGTTCATCCCGGATGAGTACACCCCCCAATCCCGTCCCCAGGGAGTAAGGGTTACAGTCCTGGACCAGCCCCCTCCTGCAACATTCCTTGCTGTAACGCCCCCCTTTCAGGACATACAGACCTCTGTCCAGCAACCAATACAAATCCCCCTCTCCCGGGACCAAACTTAGCCAGACTATCTGAAGCCTGTGATGAGAAAAAGCATTATTTATTGGTTTATTTTTTTGGTAGCATTACCCAATGTGCTTTGCGGCGCAGGGCCTGAGGCGGCGACGTCCCGCTGGCGAGGTGGAGGAGGAGGAGGAGAGGCCGGGGGTCCCTCTGCGTTCTGTCGTCCGGGGTTCTGCTTGAGTTAAGCCTGCTGGATGCTGCGAGGAACAGTCCCATGTCCCTGTCACCAGCACTGGGGCCAGGTCAGAACAGCAATGCCCTCCGACAAGCCTCTCATGCCCCTCAGAGACCTGTGGTACGAGGGAGGGGGAGAGAGAGAGAGACACACAGGGGGCCTTAGATCGTGTGGGGTCTGGTCATGGTAACCTGAGCTACATGCCTATGTGACAGTGAGTTTCATTTTTATCCTCATGCGTGGACAATTATGCCATATATCGGCTAAAGATAACTACTTTCAAATGTATTCAACCGGCAAGCTAGCGGCTACCAAGCTCATTATCTAATGCTCCAAAGGCCGATGCCAACGTTTTATCAATTTGGCTACGCAAAGTGAGTTCGCCAATTCATTACCCGAGCATATGCTGAACTGGTCCCACCTTCCACTGCCCTTCCAGGTGACACCAGGCTCCCTGATTAAAGGCCGCACGCCCCAAGCCCACTCATAATCTGTCCAGTAACAGAACCCTGCCATTAAAAGCTCGAGGAAGAGCAGAGCTTTGCTAGTTACTCGGACAGGCAATGGTAGGTGCATGGTGAAACAGTTCTACAGCGTTTCTCTCCTACAGAACTTATCCATCACAGAGAGAATCGGACTCTGAATGAAGCCCAGGCATCTCAAAGACACACAGCCGGGGAACTCACTTCATGAAGACGGGGCGAGAAACCTCTCTGAATCCTGTGCACAAAGTAAAGCATTAAATCCATCGCGGGCACGGTGGAGATGCCTAAATGCACACTTGTGCCGAGAGAGGCTCTGACAGTGTAGCATATTTATGGTGCTAATGGAGCTAATGCCACATGCATTATTAATGAAGCACAAGAGGTCTAGCTGTCTGGGAGACGGGGCTAGCATTGCGTGAGAGACCCAATCAGACGCACTGACACACACACACACACACACACACACACTCACACGCCCAAATACGCAAACATACGCACACACACAAATGCATGCACACAAATACATAAACGAAAGCATGTATTTTCAAATATAGGCGCCGCACACAAACACACACACGCGCAAATCCATATTCATAACTGCTCTCAACACTGCCGATTATTTCATTCATTTTTTCTCATTGCAGCTGCTTGAGACGTAATACAGGACATTTATAATGCTTAACGTGGAGAGGCCTTTATTTCCTCAAAGACCAATACAAAGAGCAAGATCTTCAGTTACTCATTGGCTTGGATTAGCTATGGTTGTTGCAGCTTTGCTGACCCTGAATTCCCCTCCCCTGCATAATGAATCTGGCAGAGAGAACAAATGAACATTCCTCTGATCTGTAGATAACCTGAGACCCAAGGGAACGGTTTGTGCTGCGATGGAGGACTTTGATATTTTGACATAAAAATCATCAACATCAAAACAATGACCAATTTGCACAGTTCAGTGGGAGCAAAGGTGATAATTTTCATCAACCGCAAAGCTCTCAAGTGTCTTTCCAATGATTTCAAACCGAAATCCATATCTAGTAATTTGCATCAGCTTTATTAAGCAGCAGTGGAGCTGCATTCCCCGACTCTAGAAGAGACTGCAGTCTCTGTTTTACCCAAGAAACAAAGATGAGGAACATTAAAAAAAATAAAAAATTCAAATGCTTTTGGCGAGTTTCAGTCACAGATAAAATATCTCTGGCGGAAGTTTGATGTGATCTGCGCTGAGCAGAGCAGAAGGGAAAAGGCTGTTTGAGCCGTACGCGATGCTGGAGAGCCGAGACTAGGGGAGGAGAGGCGCTTCAAAGCCATCCGTGTCCGTGCAGTTAATTGTGAAAAATCCACAGAGGGGTCAGAGGTCCAAGCAGCAGCGGCGCAGCGCTAATCAGATGCAGGCTTCACCGCCGCTAAACGCGCCACTCAGGCGCAATTATGCTTTTAAAAGGAGGAGAAAATGGCTCCTCTGGAATGCATGAGAGGCAGATTTCTCGCCGAGCGCGGCGAGCCAGGCCACCCACGCCTGACGCCCGTTTCCAGAAACCAGTCCCCTCTCGCCTACGCCTCTGAGCTCTGCGGAAAAATGGGCCCCCCAAGAGAGGGAGGACCGCCAGGGGGCCAAAAAGCCACCCCCACCGGCGGACAAACAAGACACTTCTTAGGTCGTGTCGGCAAGGTCAGGTTCAGCATGGCAGTCAGAACACGTAGACATCCCGTTTGCCAGTCAAACACCAGTTAGGGGATTTCATACCGGGCAATATTATGCAGAGGTGAGAATGCATCCAGGGGACATTTTCAGCAATGAGACAATAGTTACTAAAGAGTTTTTAGTTTAAACTAGAAGTGAATAAGGTGGGTTCCGTACAGTTGACTTAAATCTGGGGTTCACTAGGGTCGCCAGAACGTAAACATTTCTCATAGTGGGCCCTGATGGTAAAAAACAATCTTACAACTACTTTGACATAAAAATGGAAGAACCAGCCCCTTAAGACATTAATCTGAGAGTCACTAGGTTTAACAGCCATAGGGCAGTGATCTCAGCCACAGCACTTTGTTTTCTCACAGTTCCGAGCATCGCAACGGAGAAATAAACTACCGCAGAAACGCAGCACACGGCGGCAGACAAGAATAAAACGGATTCATGTTTACAGTTAATTAGCCAGCAGGCGGACAGCGAAGGAGATAACACTGGTCTCATTCCAGCTCCGACAGTCCCACTCCCTGAGGACTACGGAGCGGCATAGTACTGGCGCTATGCACTGGATCGACCCCTAACATCGATTATCCATACCAAACATCGGATAAGTTATCGTCCGCTTTTCCGCACGTTTAAGTGCTACAGTATTGCCGGCGAAAAGTAAATCTCTTCGCTCCGAGAATCCTACAGGCTATGAATCGTTCAGCGTGGCCAACAAATAAGATATCTGCGGTCGTGTCGGCCCATGACAATGCAGCATCGCGCCGCTATCGATTCTGTCAAGCCTAACAAATAATTGTTTTGCCCCTCCAGGCTCCGGAAAATGGAATTCACAGATTTATTACGCTACACGTCCATTCATTGCAGGAGTTTAGGGGGGTGACAGAGAGGCACCTGTCGGGTTGCGACACAGTAATAATTTACCCGTTTAGCTCACACCTTATTATACAGGGGCAGTAAATGGAGCGGATATCAGAGAACGTTTCCAAAACATTTTCCCCTGTCGAGGTTTGTTAATAAATATGGATATTGGTTTAGTTCAGTCCCTCTACATTCAACCGTCTTTAACGCATAACCCAGGATTACTATTCTGCATAACTGAACACGCGATCAATTTTGCTGTTGTATTTATTTGTTAAAAGTGAAATTATTTTTAAAAGGTTAAGGGTGACGTAGCCCCCAAGTTACTATAACCAATTATTTTTTTCAAAGAAACTGACATGCATCATTAGTGGAAATAACACTGGAAAAAGACACCTGTCAGGCAAAAAAAAAAAAGAAGATGTGGCGGCTAGAGGATGGTAGGCTATTTCAATTAACTTTTCATCACAATTCATCTCATGATTACGCCAGAGAAGAATCGCCATTAATCATCTCAGTGATCTGTGGACCACATGGACCGCATGCAGCATAGCCAAAGTCGTAGAACATAGCCTACGTAGTAGCATGGTCCCCCGTCTCGGTGGAGCCGGCTGTTAATATTTTACAGCCAATTATGATAACGAATGACTGGCAGATGGCAGTCGTCAGAACATTAACATAGATGAGCGGCATGGCTAATGCGATCTGAATGGTCCTGGTAGGCGGGGTGCGTTACACGCTGAAAGAAGTTCGTTTTCAAAGCAATTCTTGCAGAAAAATACGTGCCTGACACATCCGTCGCACTTCACCAAGTTTGACGCTCGCACTGGGAGCGGGAGCGGGAGTGCGCGCAGCTCAACACACACTTCACGCAGGAGCGCCTTTACTACCCATCTCCACGACCACATTCGACTCGATATGACTGGCATAAATAAGAGTTAAAACTTCAATAAATGCTACAGGCAAGTGCGCCGATTGGGTCAAACGAAAATGAAATAAGGGAACCAGGGAGAGGGGATCCAAAAGGTTGAGGTGAAGCGGAAGAATAAATTCACGCGCTACGCTCATCCCCGCGGGCTGCAAAGCGCTTAATTGTTGTCCAAAAAGGAAAATTTCCTGTCGGGGTTATTACCTCAACTCTAACGCTCGCACTGCACAATCGCAATCTAATTGCCTTCACAAGACCATAATTCCCTGCCTTTCTTCCCGTCCAAACGTAATTAGTCTTGCTCCATGGCGGCATCAAACGCGATCTGCTCAATGTTTCTAGCAGGCGCGCAGCGGGACGGCTCGTCAGCCTCGCGCTGATCATTAAGATTTAGTAAAATGCGCATTACAACAAAATGCGCTGCCATCAGGATGCACTCCAGCCCAGCGGATCTGACTGGCAATAGCAAGCATTTGTGCGACGCTTCGCTTCAAAATTAATTATTTAAAAAACGGCTTTTACAGCATGCTGAAACAATCTTGCGTGGCAGTGCGCACCATGGGATCTAACAGCACCCTCTGTACATTTATATTGGAGTCAGGGCAAAGACCTACTTTAACCTTGTCCTACTTAGGAGAGCTCGATTGCCCCATTTGGAAAAATCTAATTAATGATTCTGGGCAGTAATATTGCCGGAAAGCAGTCAGCAGTACCCTACAAATTATTCCAA